>CM023103.1:87741571-88341571 GCA_013103745.1 Gardenia jasminoides | reverse complement strand
TTTTGTATTCTGTTTAATTTTTACAAGGGTACAATTGCAGGCTACAGCTGGCTAGAGTTATCGCCCCTTACAGGCAGAAAGCACCAGGTATGGGTGATAGTTTTATGCTATACTGATGTCATAGTGAACTCGACCTTATAGCTTATGGGCTTTTTCTTTTCTTTTTTTGGGCTGTCTGACATTCAAAGCTACGTGTTCACTGTGCGGAGGTATTGGGTACACCAATAGTTGGGGATTACAAGTATGGCTGGCAAGCTCACAGGAACCTGAAACATCCTGGTTCCTCTGCCCTCACCAGGGACCATAATGAGGAACTCCCTGAGGAAGAGCTAGATCCTTTGGGCCTTAATTTGGGTAATGGAAGCATCTTGGATAAGCAACCTCGCCTTCATCTGCACTGCAGGGAAATGGTCCTACCCAATATCTATGTGGCACTGCAAAGTGCCCAATCAATTATGGATCTTGATCTTGCGGATGTGAAGACCATCAAGTTTGATGCTCCTTTGCCATCACACATGCAAAAGAGTTGGGACGCCTTGGCATCCTAGTCTGCGGTCCCTTTTTTTTCTCTTTGGGTATTAATTTTTGCTTTTGCTGGGGTAACTTGTGACATAACATATACAGGTCATCACTTTTTCCGCGATTATGACCATCTTGATGTAAAATCAATAGATGTCGTTTGTTTTTTTTTTTTTTTGAATTAATAAATTTTCATCCGTAACCCTTTAGAACAATACTATGACGTTGTGTTCGTGTTATTGGTCATGAGATAAGCTTTGTCTGCACGAAACTAGTGCTAAATATGTGTTACAGAAAAGGCTGTATATGGCGTTGGAGGATTGGTCCAATTTTCCCTTCTTTTTATGGATTGTTCGTGGGGGCATTGGTTAGAAGATTGTAGCGTGAATATCATTTGTTTTATTTCCAGCACAGTAGTGCAGCAGCATATCAGTCGTATATGTTTCTTCCGATTGTTTTCTCAAAGTCATCTCATTATATCAGGTTCCGAATGTTATTCTAATGCTGTTTCCATTAAATAAACGAATGCCAACCAATCATCATAGGCAGGAGAGGTTTTTGGGGAGCACAATGGAGACGGAGGAGTTGTTGTTTCAGAGTCTCTATGACAGAAACGGAACGGACTGGCTTCTCAAATTGGAAGCAACGCAGCTTTCTGGAGGTAGGCTGGGGGGGAAAAAAACCGAGTCGGAATCAGATAAATTAATTAATTTAAAAAAAAAAAAGAGAGGAAAAAAGAAGAATTGGGGTCCACGTTGCTGGTAGCAATCTTTTTCAGCAAAGTTGATCTAGATAGAGTTGAATTTGGGGGCGGTGGGGGGATGGGTTGTTGGAGCCTAGTGGGATTTCTTGATGGAACACAAGCCACCAAACACTTGAAGCTAGGTAAAAGGTCATAGTTTCTACAGTTCTGTGGTCAATCTCCAACCACAATGATAATAATGTATATGGTCGGATCATAAGGGTGGTCAACTTTTGTATGCAATTAGTAGTATTACTTACTCTGAGATGAGACGATTTTTGTATTATTACATAGTTTGAATAATAATAATAATATTCATTGGTGGACACGTACATGCTGATTGTTATGTGCAAAGTAGCAAGTAACCTTCTCCTCCTGCCTGCCTGTGTGCTTTGTGTCCATCCACCCCCCACCAAGAAAATGAAATGGTAAGACTCAGACCAATAACTATTCCGAAGACCGCTGCAGAAGAGAAAAAGGGCTACTATTACTATACGGTCTGTAAGTCCATCCATCATCTGCATTGGAAATTACGTTAGAATGTCCATCTCCACCCTCTTACCTACAAACTATTTGAACGAGTAAACATCAAGCCGAATCTACTGCACGTATGTTTGCATATTAAGCCATGGATACGCAAATTTTAGGTTTTAGATCCCCTCCTCCATGCTGCAGATTGAATTATTATTATAAGTGAAAATGCATGAAATTCCCTTTCTTTTTTTGCAACTCTGTCAATCTCTATATCAACGGCTCTCAGAAGGAAGAAATATTCTTCTTCTTCTTCGACCTACTTGGTAGGCATGTTTTGATTTTGTACTGTAGCTGCTGCTTGCACATGGGATTAATGGATTCCAGAATAACAAACAGTTGGAATGGAAGAATGATACGTACATAATCCTTTTGCTCCCAACAACAACAAATGACTCTCCATTGTTTGTTGTTCGTGGCGGCTTTAGAATATCCGAAGTGGTTGGCCTCTTATATGCCATTATTCTTTCTAACTAATTAAGTTTTTGTTAATTTTTGGAAGAATGCAACAGATGGAATCTTTATTTCCTAGCTAACACAAAATAATGAATAAATAAATAAAATCAAGAAGCACTTAGGCCTACAATCCAGAACCTCAAAATAATAACAGTTGGAGACAGGGAATTTCCTAAGCAGTTAGGAGAAGAAAAAGGGACAGTCTTTCTTTCGCATTTGTGAATTCCTTTTCCTCCTATACCTTCCGTTTTATTTCTAAAGAGTGTCATGAAGATAGAATAATAATAATTATATGTTTCTAAAGAGTTTGACATTCCAATGATGATTGATTTATTATGCCGCAGCCCACCCCCGAAAATGCAATAACTTAATAGAAACGGGGGAGAGGGAGACAAAATGAAGATGATTAATTACTACTAGTTCTTTTGTGTGTGTGCTTTTTTTATTTATTTATTTATTAAAAAGACGGATTGGGTAGTGGTTAAATGATTGGCAATTTTTTTAGTGCAATGGAAAGCACGCCAAAGTGGATAATAATGAGGGATTACTTGGTGGAATTAGCAGTAGGAGGTGAAGTTTTTTTTTTTTTTTTCCTCCTCCTGTGATGAGAGAAGAGGAGGGGGGGGTTGTTTGATTGCGTACCACCACATCCTTGGCACTGCTAGTTGATTGGTTTGCATGTCCCAATTTCCAGCACCTTTCAATCACTATAATAAAACAACATCCACTCATCTTTGATTTTTAGGGGCATAAAAGATGTAGTTTTGGTGAAGAATTATTTTATTTACGTCAGTCCAACTCAGAATTTCCCGTCTCATTGTGTTGGCTCCGATTGACATGTATACTAGTAAAATTTTTTAAAATAATAATAATAAGTGTAGGCTATTTTGCTAATTTGGACGGTATTAAACATGAACATATGCATATAAGATATTCCAATTAGTTCAACTTCTTCATGTGGTTGCCCCTTTTTTTTTTCTGGGAAATATATTTCTTTGAAAAAAGTTAGTATCTTTTTGATATAACCAAAAAAAAAAAAAAGGAAGAAGAAGAAAGATTTCATATCGATCAAAGTTTTGATAGCTGATTTTTTGCTTGATTTAAAACGTTGTTTTCCCTCATCAAATCTTCAACCGATCACATAATGATCAGGACAATGACTTTTGCAAGCACAATCCCAGAAGCTAAAGGTAATGTGGCCTCATCTGAACATTCATATTTTGCAGGCATACAAAAAAAAAAAATAAAAAATCCAAATATCCTAAATTAATTAACTGTATTTTAATTGGACTTTTTTCCTTTTTGAACGGTAACCATTTAGTTAAGACCTAAACTTTTAGTAATTATTCTTTTTCTTTTCCCGCTTGTTAAAGTCAGATATCTTCAAATACACTAGAATTTGGGGAGATAGAAAACGAAACTTGCTTTTTAACCTCCTGATTAGAATTAGGCCACTCGCTTACTCACTTTTTTTTTTTTTATTCTTTCTTTTAATGAATGTCACATAGTTTTGTGATCTCTTGAAGATATACAAGACTAATTATTGGTAAAATATAAAAATTTGCAAGCTCTGGGAAAAGTAAAAATGGAAATGTGTTGTGTTGGCTATCTTTTACTTACACAATTAATTTTCCTTCCAAGAATTAATTTTTAAAGGCGACTGATCAATATCAGGGCCAGCAGATGAAGGTGGATTACAATAATTTGTTTCCAATGCAGAAGCACAAGAAGTTGTTTCCGGTCGTACTTGTTTCACCAAAAAAAAAATAAAAATAAATAAATAATAAAAAATAAAAAATATACGTAAACAACCAAAAAAAAAAAGAAGAAGAAGAAGGAAACAATTATGAAATGGTGACGAGGTAATGACGTCCTGGAATTCACCAAACCCCGTGGGACCCGCCTGTGCAGGCCGAATATCTTTCCAGCCTTGCACGTTTTTGTTTTTGTTTTTGGTTTTTTTTTTTTTTGAAGGAACAAATTGGTGGTTGAGGGCACCCTGCGGACTTTAGTTTTAGTTTTGCAGAGTGAGTTGGGGTGTAAAATCTGAAATTGTGTTTGTCAGCGTCAATATTTATTTCATTTGGGGTGTCCAGATAGAGCAGAACCCTTAATCCTATTCCTAGCGAACAGCAATCTCCCAAAAGGCAGTACTAATTTTTTTAAAATTATTTTGTGGAAACTCACGCAAGTTTTTAGAAGGAAAAAAAAATTTGTACTCTGAGTGATGTACGATTTAAATGACAAATATAAATTAAATTATGGTTCAGTTTCTTGATTTTAGAGATTTTTATGTTAGTATCTATTGATTGATTACACATGTCGTGTGTGCTTTTCAATTGTCCTTTTTTTTTTTTTTTATTAATTGCAGGCGAACTCTTTTCTCTTAGAATATGAGCAGAGATGAAAGGATACTTGTACGCATTGTTTTATCTATCAAATTTGTTTTACATCCCCTTCAAGTGAAAATTTTTGCCAAATTAGCTGATAATTCTCTCAGGCATAGAGGGAGTTGGTAGATACAGAAGTGGCATGACATGATGGTATGCGTACTACTAAGTAGTATTACTACTATCTTCATCAACTTATATTCTACTGCAATTTGCAAGTGTGTATAGGGCAACAGTTTGTACCCAACTGCTCTTGACATTGTCATACATCCATCCATTGGTGAGCTCCTTCATTGACAAATCAAACCCAAATTTCATAAATATCCATCACCAACCCACCCAAGGAACGCCCCTGTTGCAGATAATTCATTTCCTAACTGATTTTTCGAAAAGAAATTTTTTGTTTTGTGTATACTTTATATCCTAAACATGTTTGCTGTTTCTGCCTGTCTACACTGCTGAACTACTTCTCTACACTATATATATATATGCACACCAACTTCCCCATTGCCAGCACAAGATCGCCACTCATTCTCTCTCCTCTGTTCCATTCTGTTCTAGTGACCTGTTATTATCCTTTCACAAGCTCTTATGCAGAAAATGGGGAGCTTGGAAGTGGAGAGGGAAACAACTGGATGGGCAGCAAGAGACCCTTCTGGGATTCTCTCACCCTACACCTACACTCTCAGGTTCTTTACCACTCTCTCCATCCTCTTACATGATTTTCTTGTGAAAAAATTTTGGTTTGGTTTTAATCTTCTTGCTTCTGAAATATTCTTTTTGCGTCTGGAAAAAATATGCAATCAACAGAAGCACAGGCCCTGAAGATGTTTATGTCAGGGTGATAAGCTGTGGGATTTGCCATACGGATATTCACCAAATCAAAAATGACCTTGGCGCGTCCAATTACCCCATGGTTCCAGGGTACTTCCCTATACATCAATTTGACTTTCGTTCTCTCTCTTTTTGTGATCTGCACCATGAAAAAGCTGTAGAGTGAAACTTGGAACCCAAATAATAGGAAAGTATTTGTGTCTTGTGATAGTTTAAGGGTAACCTGAGTTTGCTTGTGATTATTACATTAAAAAAAGCCAAATGGATGTTTTTGACGTTGGGCTATTTTGCTTGAATTTTGGTTTGGAACTGTGGAAAAGGCATGAAGTGGTTGGTGAGGTGGTTGAGGTGGGATCGAAGGTTACCAAATTCAGGGTAGGAGATTGCGTTGGAGTTGGCGTAATAGTTGGATGCTGCGAAAGTTGTCGCCCATGCAAAGCAGGCATAGAGCAGTACTGCAACAAGAAGATTTGGTCTTACAATGATGTCTACACTGATGGCAAACCAACCCAAGGGGGCTTTGCTGGCGCCATGGTGGTTGATCAAAAGTAACCCTATTTTCTCTCTCTATCTATCTATCTACTCATTCATTCTTGTATTGTTTTTGTACCCACCATCTTCAAATCAACTCTACCAATACGCTTTATTTATTTGTCTTTCCTTATTTTTCTCGAATCTTACTAAAAGAACGGTCCACATGCATTATAATTAGGTCTTTGGTAGGTTGATTTAGGTCACTAAGGGCCTAACACACACACACAGACTCTCTCCCTTCCCCCTCCCTTCCCCCCCAATTTACATAGTTTAAAAAAACTTAGTTTAATTTTACTCGAAGGGTAAATCTAACTTACTATTTTTCAAAAATACCCTTGTGTTAATATAGGGAGTATAACTAACTAATCATTATACATATACATTAATTACAATATCATGGCATAAATCAAAACAATAATTATTGAATAAGATAGGTTATACTCGCAACAAGATACATTAAATAAGATGATATTTTAAAAAAGTTAAAAAAGTTAATTATATATTTCAATTGAAAAGTGGATTGTAATTTAGAGCGGATAGAAAAGGAAAACAAAACCATCAAAGTAGAACAGAGGGAGTATGAACTATGACAATGAATATAAGGATTATTATTATTTACTTTTTAGGTACCACTAGCTGAAAAAAAAAAAGGGTGTAGGGTGTATATATTCTCTCTTGCTTTTCCCTCCTAAAATCTCGAGCAAACAACAGACAATATTGAAGAGCCCAAATGTGATTAACATTTCAGTATTATTCCAGGTTTATAGTGAAAATACCAGATGGTATGTCACCGGACAAGCAGCGCCCCTACTGTGTGCTGGGTTGACAGTATACAGTCCGCTCAACCATTTTGGCCTAAAGGAAAGTGGGTTGAGAGGAGCAATACTTGGACTGGGAGGAGTTGGGCATATGGGAGTGAAAATAGCAAAAGCCATGGGGCATCATGTCACAGTCATAAGCTCTTCCAATAAAAAGAGAGAGGAGGCTATCGAGGACCTTGGTGCGGATGAGTATTTGGTCAGTTCTGACACCGCTCGGATGCAAGAGTTTGCTGACTCACTAGACTACATCATTGACACCGTCCCTGTGTTTCACCCTCTCGAGCCTTACCTGTCTTTGTTGAAGGTTGACGGTAAATTGATTCTGATGGGCGTCATCAATACTCCATTGCAATTTGTCACCCCAATGGTTATGCTAGGTCAGTTTACTTCCCAAAATTCAGCATTTTTAGCTACTAGAGAAACTTTCAGTCTGATACATGTAACTGCCTTAAATTCTTGTACACTAATCTCAGGTAGTCTTAATTTTCTCTGCAAGATAATTTTTTCTTTTGCCAAAGAAAATGTGGATTGTCGTTGCAATTGTAATTCTTCGTTGTTTTCTATTACGACTATTGGACAAGAATTAAGTGGCTTTGGTTGATGTTAACTGAAAAGCTGCACTTCCCTTATCCAGGAAGGAAAACCATCACGGGAAGCTTTATTGGCAGCATAAAAGAGACGGAAGAAATGCTCGAATTTTGCAAGGAAAAGAACCTAACGTCCACGATTGAAGTTGTGAAGATGGACTACGTCAACACCGCCCTGGAAAGGTTGGAGAAAAATGATGTTAGGTATAGATTTGTGGTGGACATTGCTGGCAGCAAACTTGGGCAGTAAAATGGCACACTAATCTGGTCATCCCCCAAAGCAAATCAACCAAGTTTAACTACTACTATTATACAAGGCAAGGCACCAAAAGCGACGCAATATACATACCCTGTTCAAAATCAATCCCTTTGTTGAGACTTTTATTTGTGCTGGTTTCCTTATTTCTTTTCCCTTTGAATGCTTTGATGTGTTTGTATCATTTACCAATGATGGAAGTTAAAAATGACCATTTGTGTTTTGTCGCCAAACTAGACGAGGCAATCTCTTTGCTTCGATTTGTTTAACTTTGATTTGACATTCATACATGATTACCGCTTGATTTTGCTATTATTGTCATCATATTCCCCCAAATTATTTATGTTATTGCATTATGCTTTTTCCTGGTGATTGTGAAAGATATTCAGCGTTTGCTATCACATGACCCCCGCAATTGTTTTACGTGGTACCCATTTTTCAATTGCACGGTAGGTGAGTTTTGTACACTCATGACGGGAATCATTTTCATGACCCCATTTTGGGTTTCTGCCCATCTTGATTTGTGACATTTGTGTGGTAGTCTGCGACGGATGACTTTTTGTGTTGAATACTACCAAGGAATAGTCCTGCTTACCATATCATCTTTAGCCGAAAGGTTTTGGAGTGGATACGATTTACCTGTGTCCAAATAGGGATGGATTTTACATCATCACTGTCAACTTTTCATTCTCCGGAGATAAATTTGATCGTGTAGACTTATAGTTTGCTGTTATTGCTAACAGTCAAACCCAGGCCCTAGAATTCCTTCTGTTTTAATGAACTATGAAAGTTTGGAAGCTGTTTTTGCAGGATTGTTTGTGCAAGAGAAGTAGTAACTGGTTTCCGAGATATAAATCATAAATGTATTGCTCCTACTTGGATCTGCTTATCATACTCTTTTAGGTTAGCAATGACTGGGACAACTTCTTTGAGCTAAGTCCTTAAATCTGGAGTCATGCACACCATTATTTCCGAATCCAGTGTAGGACTGCCCTTGCTTCCTAAATTACCTTGACTAGATCTAATCAGATTCCCATTTTCAGCAGCCTAGGATTTCTTCATCCCTCAATCAATTAAAACAACTGAGGCATGGATGAATGATAATCTTGAGTAGATTAGACATGATGGCATTTCAACTACAGATTGAGGAACTCAAAAGCAACTCTATACTAGGCTTCCTAATTGATGATCCGTTGCTTTCGGATTGTCACATTACATACGACACGTTCAGTCACGCCCTTCGGGAATTCCCACTGGAAGTATATGGAAAATAGAGGCCTAGCTGATGTTTTGGATTGGAAAGAGAGAATTCCCTAGAAAAATCATATACTAGCATGCCAAAATCTAAAATGAGAAATGTTGCCTTCAGAGTTGGTAAGTGGGTCCATTGCTGCTGCTCATCTAGAACGTCTTCTTTCTTACTCTACCGAGCTTCAAGGAGGGGGAGGTCCTCCACCTACTCCAAATGAAGAATTCCCAATCGCCGCACACACCCGCTCCGTAAGTCTAGCCCAAGCCAATCATTTCATTTTGGTAGATTGTCAAATGTTTCTTCACATTAATATACTATTAATCTCATGATTGCCGGATTATACAAGTTATGCTCAAATACAATTCCCAGGAACATTCATACAGCTATACAGATTATACGTGTTCATGTTTTGTACCTATGGCAAAATGGAAATACAAATCTATAAAGAATTCAAAGGATGGTTTTACTTCTGTTGAAGCGATACGAAAGCTTCCGTCCTTGACGACGAAGGAGGAAGTGGAGTGCAAGTTCAGCAACTAAAGTATTCGCATTCTATATTTCCGCAGATGTTGTACAAGAACTTTTTCCAACAATATCAGTCATCAAAAAATGCACTACAGCATCCACAAAGGATGGTATTTTAATGAACGAGCAAAATTGTGAAAATGAATAGCTTCACCTCATCAATTTTCTCATCCAACAAACTTAGGAGCCCTTTTGATGGAAGTAAAATTTTGACGCTTAACAGAATGAGGCCTTAACAGAGAACTACAGAACCTTCCTTTGGGAAATCCTGCCTTCCCTTGAAGAGAGTCGTTAATGAACTAATCAACAGCGTCATGCTTCTCAATGTATAGCTGGATCCTCCTATGTACCGTCTTAGTGTTAGGCGTGGCTATTCCATCTGACGGAAGTACATATTCATGACATATCTTGACGGATTGAAGCCGATCAGAATCACTGCCACCAAGAAAAATGTTCAATAATAGCAGGTATGCAACCAAAGCACGAACAGGGTATTCGTCTACTTACAGATTGGCGAGAGGACAATCACAACACCAATTGGGTATAGAAAGAAGGTTGTTCTTTCCAAGAATGGCAATACTGCAAAAGATATATATGTCATAATTTTAGCATAGCTTGGAGAAAGATTATAAGTAGGAGACAGCCTATCATGGCAAAGTGCCATTCTTTCCACCATAATCTACAAATTACATGGCAAAAGCTAAAGGGTGCAGAATGTATATGTGATCTTTGCACTCGCAAAAAGTACACAGAATAATCTATTGCTAAAGTCATTGACCTGTTTACCTTCCATCAGATGATTGGGAAGGTCCAATAATTAGAATTTTCATTCATATCAGATATTTAGTTCTATATGTTGAAAAGTGAAATGGAACTTACTGATCACTAATTGCTCTTGCAATAGACTAACAAGTCAGAAAAAATAAATAATCTGCTCCATAGTAAAGGACAATACATGTATAAATTCACTTACCCCCTATATAGTTATAACATGTAAGCATTTCACAATCTATGCCAGAATATAACAAGGAAGATTTCAAATAATAGAGTGGAAGATCCTTTTACATATAAGTAACCATGAAATTTTGGTCAAAATGAATCCAAGATATGGTTTATACCTCCTTCCCAAACCAAGATATCCTCTTAAACTTAACAGTAAACCTAACAACTATCTGAAGATGTCTGACACGTAATGGATCCCAAAAGAAGAAGAAAAAGAATAAGAATAAGAAGAAGAAGAAGGAGAAGGAGAAGGAGAAGAAAAGAAAAGGAGAAAATTCTAAAACCATATCATAAAACTGGTAAAGTAGAAATGCACAACTGTTGTTTAATTCCTTGTCTTACCATCATAACCCAAAAAATTCAAGTAGTGATAGTAGGAAGCAGCCACCATGAAAAGCAAATTTGACAGCAAAACAGGAATGAAACCATGAGCTATCAGCAGAGGTGACAAAAAATAGTGTATCACTGGCATGAAAACGAATATATCATTAGTATCCTAACAACATTCGAGCTCCAAATTTGAGAGCTGATAAACTTTGAAAACAAACTTACCATATAGCAGAACAAACATTGGGAAGAAAGAGTTGCAGTGTACATCAAATGCGTACAACCTTCACGAAAGGAGTAGAAAACTATTTTTAGCACACATAATGAACAGAAATGCATGTCCTTTTTCGTCTGGGCTTACAAGAGTCATTTTAGTCCAACTGGACACATGTTCCAAACCACAATAGAAGCATTCTAATGTATGAAGAAAACAAATAGTCCAGTAGGCACAACTTAAGGCAGTGCTAATTTTGAGGGAATAGGAGGGAAAGGAAAGGAAAGGAAAGGAAATGGAGGGATCAGGATTTTGATGTTTGGGTTGGTTTTCGAGGAGGGAAAGGAAATGAGAGGGAGGGATAAGGTCTAGTTATTTATTGTCGGTCTGTTTTCCTTCCAAAATTGGGCAGAAACAGAAAGAGAGGAAACCAAAATAAATGAAAATTCTAAAATTTCCTTAAAAAACCTGTGTTTTCAAATTATTATGTATAAGATGTAACTAACGCGTGATAGTTTCTTTTCTTTTCTTTTCCTTCCCTAATCCAACAATATTTTTAATGTTGCTTTCTATTGCTTTCGTATTTAATCCAAGCAAAATGGATGGAATCTCCTTTCCACTAGAGTCCTCTCCTCTCCTTTCCTTTCCTTCCTTTTCCTTCAATCCAAATGGAACCTAAAAGACATAGCAAGAAAGGATAAAGGACAGATCTGAACTTGCCATTCCACTCGTTGCTCCACTACATGACTGTTTGGGACTTCTTCACGAAGATAATTGTTGGTCAAGAACCTGCAAGTAATTTTAAAAAATAAATAAATAAAATAAAAAGATGGAAAATCATATCCAATCAGCTATCCATGATGCTTTTGTATTTTAAAATTTTCTTCTTGTTTTAAGTTTTCTTAGTGGCGCTAAAATTGGAAACTTCAGGTGTAATAAAAAAATAAAAATGACGGGCTAACATGATCAATTCACTCATATGGCAATGAGAATTAAAATCTGGGTTGCAAAGAAAATGCTCAGACCCTTGGTCAAATAGGTGGTATTACAAATTCTAGCCTTCAATGTTTCAAGGGAGATTAGATTCGTCTGTCCACCCAACTCAAAGCAGAAAAAGGCATTTGCGGCTGTTAAAGCTTTCAAGCCCAAACAAGGATAGTTAGGTCATATGGAATTTAGGACATTAATGGTAGTCGGGATGTCGAGAGTCACAGTAATTGCAATAGGAACTAAAAATACACACATTTAAGATTTAGGTTGACTTATGCAGAAGTATTAAGATCTCCTAACCTGACCATACAGTTATGCTAGAGACAGAAAAAATTGCAAAACTTAGATAGAGATCAGAAGATGAGGGGGCCACAGCTCAAACCAGATACTCCTACTCAGATGTTTGTATCATCTAACCAGGCATCACTATAGCTGCTCGTGTCTGGGAAACAGCACGTTGCTATCTTTGCTGAATGATAGTCCTAATTGGGAATAGTAACAAACACCAAGAAACTTGGACCACAAGAATTCTTCTTCAACTTCACACCTATTGTTACTTTCTTATTATGTTCATGCAGAATGTTCTCATTGGTACACCTTGCAGTCACTTTGAAGTACTTTGAGCTATCAAAAAAGGCCTTGCGACAGTAGCATGGTATAAAACATAAAGTGGCACCCACTAATAAAGAAACTAGTACCAAACAAGTAGATTATATCATTTGATAGTATATGGATGAGTAGCAGCTTTAGTCCACCGGCAAACGTGCAGACAATTAATTTATAAGGAACCCTTTTCTTCCATCCTCACCCCCCCCTCCCCAACAAAAAAAGAAAAAAGCTCATGTAAAGGAAATGACATTCGAAGAAAAAGCAATACTCTGATAGTTGAACCTTTTTCATTCAAAAATTACAAACAGTGAGAAATACAAGACAAGTACCTTATAACATGTAACTCTGTGAAGGAAATGAAATTTTAAGACAAAGGAGTTTCATCAGCTCACCAGCAAAATGTAGCCAAAATTGCACCAGTTATCAAAAGATGAAAGAGCAATACTGATATAACTACATAAACAGCATGTCCCACACTATGATCATACCTGAAACAAGTAATATAGAGGTAACAATCAGCATTGATGTGCGTATAAACATTTTTTAATGCCTAACAGAAAATAAGATCAGAAGCATAAGCCCATTGAATGTCATATTGTGATTCCATGTACCTCAAGTTTGTTCACCAAACTACAGGAAGGAATCTCCTCAACATGACATGTTATGGTGTAAAAGCAAAAAGTCCTCAACATTCAACTCAACTATTGCGCCATCATGAAAAATAGTCATGACACACCACATACTTACGCAGCACAATAGGCTGAGGTGGAAACTGCCAAAAGAAGACTGCATATTACTACAAATGCAGGATCATCACGTGCCCATTGATTCTTTGTTTCTGCAAGCAAAAATTTTGGTGAAATAATTAAACAATGGATCAGCATCTACTGACACCTAGACTTCAAACTTAGGAAAAACTAACCAGGGAAAGAAAGGATGGAAAATCACTACTCATACAGATTCAGGGAGGGAAACAGAGGAATGGCAGGTTAATTAACTACTTTCTTCTTACAAATCAGATGCAAAACCTAACGATAAGAAGAAGATCCTCATTTACTTATATGTTTGTCCAGTAGTGCCATTATTAACTCCTCAAACTTCTAATTTATGTATCATAATGCCAGATATTGCTTTACTTCAACAGCATAAGAGGTAAAGTAACTCCAAACTACATGCTTAATGCCAATAGCAGACAACCTATTGTTATTTTCTGGCTAATAGCAGACAACCTGTTGTCAATTTTCAGGCCTAGCAAACAAAAGCTTCAAGAGTTGGAGTTTTATCTGTTTGCACATCTAGAGTCACGTGCATTCCAAGCAATTTTATAGAAGGATAACATCAGTACTAATATCACAATGACTGAAGGGAAAAAAAACGTACTGTACCATCACCAGATTCCTGATGTTTCTTTCAAACTTCCTACTGATTTGTACTACAATTAGTACAATAGTCATGAACCACAATATGAAAATTAAATCAATATGAAATAAAATCCACAAATCTTGTAATTGAAAGAAAAACTAGTGTCTTTAAGTCATAATCTTAAACAGCTAGAGGTGTTCTAAATTGACAAAACATCTAATATATGCAAAACCAGCCTACAACTAGAATGAGAAGAGCTTCAACACAAAGCAGCACAGAGAAAAATTCGAGGAAGCAGAGCAATCCAGAAGAGGTGACAAAAGGGAGCACACTTACGCTTGTGATATTTAGTGTGCTGATATCTGCATTGGTGGTACAGTTTCACATGCAAAGAACAGAAAGAATGCTGATTAGACATGAGAAAACACATAAAAGAGCATCTTCTAGTCTAGGACTTTCTAATTAGATGACTTCAATTTTGAACAATCACACCATGCAACTATACATAGCACAACTCAGGATAATATGTTAACTAGGAAACTGAAAAATTACACAACTCTCAGGAAAAGATTAACAGAACATAAACCTAGGTAAACAAACCAAAAAACTTAAGTAGACACTGCATGCTGTTGAGCAAGTCATCCGGAAGGATCAGAAAATCACCATGGTCATTAGAATTTCACAAATAGAGAATCATGACATATTGGACAGTCCTCATTCAGATACTTTCAGTCATTTAATATGTTAGCAACAGATCCAGTTTTCTAGGTAACAAGGTTTTTCCATTCAATCATATGAGTCATGAAAACTGTAAAGAGTGCTTAGACATTTAAAACAAATTAAATTTTAAACAAAAAAGACTTAGTGCTACATCTGAAAAAATCAGTAGGCCAGAGAAAAAGCAATAATAGACTTAAACCCAGAAGCTCAATACTTACACCACTTTTGGCGAGGTGCATAAATGTAGCATTTGCCAGAAAGTATATTCAATGTCCATTTGTTGCCACTACAATGAACGAAGCAATAATAATTAAAACCAGAAGATGAGAACGTACTGGAACAGGAGGAGATCAAAGGGTAGCCCAGTCGAGTATAACAAAATCACTTAGTAAGAAGATAAAGCCTTGTCTTCAATTAAGCCTTTGAAGAGTACAAAAGAACATCACCAGGAAGGAAAGAATCAGCATTCTGACTTTCAACAAAACATTCTACCAAAGTGATAGTGGCTCATATTTTTCTACATCTAGAGCTTATTAAAAGAGCTGAAAAGATCTGATCCAACTAAAGGTTATGCATGATAGGATCCCTGAAGACATGAGGATTCAAACCATATGCATGAAATCAGAGAAAGGTTCATGCTACTCTGAATCCTTATGGTTGGGATAACAAATGGCACTTTATGCACCTCCCTTCCCCCCTCCCATGTCTCCTATCTGTAGCCGGAAAATACTTTACTCCTCACGCCAAGAAACCCACTGGTAACTCTCAAATTCAGCAATGAATACAATAGAGTTTACATTTCTGTCCCCGCTGTACCCTCTTGACAAAGTAGGAAATGCCAAATAAAATCCTCAGTGGCCTAGATAGTTGCCTTCTCGAAAATAGGTGGAGCTATAGATAGTTCTACTCTCCAACAGCCCTCAAACAACCTAATCACAAAATCCCTTCCACCAATCCCAATTGCACTTCGGTTCTCGAGAATATAGCAAGTAATCTGAGTTGAAGCACACCAATCTTAGTCAATCACTAAGAAAACATAAAAGAAATTTTTCCCCACATCTATTTACTTTGATCCTAAAAGCTAACAGCAATGCCCAGAGCTTTTCACCCCAGCTGTGCCATCAAATTTCAGACCCAAATTAAGCTTACCAAGAGACAGAAACAGTGTAATCATATACATAATTTTCCTTCTATTTTTTTTAAATCCAAAATGAGGCATAGATATACTTGACAGACAGTTGAAGAAATAGTGGAGATCAGATCTATGCAGCTCGATCAAAATACACGAAAATGTGTGTGCTAATGTGGAGAGCCTCAGAGTAACAGAAACGAAGAAAACCTTGACGATTCTACGGAGATAATGAGGAAAAGCAGAATTGGGCCGGGCATTGGAGCTCGTCCGCCCCTTCGATGTGGTTGGCAGCATCCTCCGTCTCTCTTTTCCTCTTCTTGGTTTTTTTTTTTTTTTTCGATTCTCGATTTTACTGCGAAATTTTGGATGGAATTGATTTTGAAGATTTCTTCTTAATTTCGTGCGATTGTTTGAGTGGGGGAGTTGATTGGAGTACCGAGTTGGATTCGGTGGTATTATTGATATTAACTTTCTGGGTTTCTCACTCTCTGGCAGCTCTTTTTCTGCGTTTCTCTCTCTTTCTGGTAACTGCTGGCTGGCTGCGGCGTCTGGGTTCCGTCACGATCTTTATTGGGCTTGGGTTCAGCTGGAAAGTCAGCCCGTGCCCGTCCATGGGGAAGGTTCGTTGTTTTTGGAGGTATTTGGGTTGGATTTTAGGCTGGCCCAACATGTGATTTGATTCAGCTATTCGTTGATCCTTTTCCTCTTTCATAATTTGCTATAAATAATACATGATGCAACTTGTCCCGATAAAAGTTGGAGATAAATGCTGTAGAGGCCGAATAGAGTAAGAGCAGAGACTATCTAATCCAACATATTCCATCGCTGGTAATGATGATAAATGCAACATACAGCTATATGTTATCAATCCCCAGCCTTTTCTCTCTTTTATTACGAACTTTATTTTTTCTTTAAAAAAAAAAATCTTTTTATCATGGACTGACACTAATACAACCAGAAAATTCATGTTTTTCCTTCCCGTCAATCCAATCTTGTCGCCTCTTAGAAGGCAAATTCAGCCAAGGAACGATTGCAAGATCTTCATTTACAATACAGTAAAAGCAGAATGGAGTTAGATTAGACGTTAATATATCATTTCATGTTGGCTGTGGGCAATAGTATATCAGTGTGATTCTACTCTTCTTCTTAGACAGTGGCTTTCTGTTTCAGGCTCCTGTCTTTTAAGTTAGATTTGATTATTTCCCAGAAAGTAGTATTCAGTTTGTCAAAACCCAAATGCACCAATGGGATCACAGCTCCTTACTAGCGGAATTTTACATGTTTTAAAATTCAACTCCCCAGGTGTAGAGATACAAATGCTGAGAGCTAAACAAATGAAATAGGAAAAGAAAAACAAACATGGTAAATCGGAAATTACCAACACACCAGTACAAAACATCTCGATTAAACCAATTATCATCAGCAAAATATACGAATGCGGGGAGGGGTGGGGCGGGGTGTTGGTGGTTGTGGGGTGGGGCAAACAAGACACAAACATACGAAACTTCAAGAAAAGTGTTCACCGCTCTGAAGTTGCAAGAATTCAATCCCAGATAAAGGGATGACTGAAAAGAAATGGCAGGACCTAGTTCTCCATTTTTGCAGTGTGGCAAGAATTCAACCGCCCACCTCCAATCTCTGTGGGAAACGGAAGACCAAACGGAGAAGCCTTGTGTATTTAGCCTATGAATGAAGTGAAGGTCGTCAGCAACAATCTTCAAATCCGTTTATATTTCATCCTCTTCAAACAGATCTCGCTCCGGATAGTCACCAACCTGCAAAGTATTCAATCAGGAAATGAAGCAAGAAATGAAGCTGCAACAATAACTAAAAAAATAATGCAAGTATTCAATCACGAAATATAACAACAACTGAAGCAAAATAACTTATAAACTGCATGTCGATTGTTTATCTCTAATTTTTTTTTTTTTTTTTGGTTCAACATCCATTTTTCCTTTTCCAATTCTCTTCTTTCAAACAAATCATTGACACCAAATAAAAGCCATTACGTTTCCAGAATTAGTTTTTCGCAACATACCAATCACATCTATCTGACACATAGCTTACTTATCACTCCAAACACTAGTATCTGAGACTATAATTCTTATGTAAGATGAAAGTCCTTGATGTATTTATTCATGCCCTTGAAACATATGCTGATAGATCAACTTATGAGAACCACGTGGCATATGCTAAATTCTTCAGTTATGGAATGTGTTTCTTTCCTACAGATTAATGAATTTAATTTTTCTTGGAGCCTAAAGAAAAAGGAAAAAAACACGAATCAGCAGAAAAAATTCATGGCATTTCCAACAAGACATGCAAGACGAATTGCCAGAAGCAATGCTCAAAATAAATAGGAAGAATTACTGAAACACAGAATTAAGCTACGTACTGTGACCAATATGCTTTCTACTAAATACCTTTACTTTGTCAGGTCTGACCATCACACCATGAAGTGGTGGGCAATCAAAATAACGCTTTCCTTTCTGCCTGTAAGCAAGATCAAAAGAATATATCCATGAAGCAAAACCCAAGACAGAACTCTACTTAAGGTGAAAACTTAGAAATGACACCCTGTGAAGACCCACAAACAGGAATCTCCAACACAAGAAGTTGTTGAAATGGAGTAAAAAATAGGAAATAGTGCTTTCAAAAGACCAAATTATACCAGAAAAAAGGGTTAAGAGAGTAACCCACACATACTTGCCATCATGTTTTCCTAGCGGTTCATCAAACTGAACTCCAACCCAGAAACCAGGTGCAAGTGATTCAGCACGACCAACAAATTTCACCACACCTCTTTTCTCCCCAGGCTCAACTTCACATCTATCTCCTACCTTTCCAGCAAGACAAACAACATTAAAAACTTAATGCTGAACAAATTAACTTAATCACAGAACCAGAGGCAATCAAATTTCAACCTGCAGAAGGTCAAAAGTATTCCACCTAAAGTTTGACAACAGAAATACCTATCCAATAAAGTTCTAGGATGACAAGCATTAGGAAAGATGACATGAATGGGTGGTTGGTCATTATGTAATATCCGTCTCGAAATAAGATGGTCATATTCAAGTATTCAACAACTTTTAAGAAACCATTTTTGGTAAATTCCTCAATGAATAAGCATTGCCATTCACCTTGATTCAGGATAAAACATGACCAACTAACAGATAGTTTAGTACTAGCACGTTCAAAACACTTGCAAAACTGGTGTTGAGAACCACTGATTCAACCAGGGAGAAAATGATGGCTGCTATGTACAGCAGATTAGGACACACTGGTTTAGAGAAGAGATTTCTTGCAGCAAGCTTGATTTCTAGTGTTCATCAGTAGATAAAAACTATACTGGCAGAGGTGATTAAAATGAATAAATAATTAAAAAAAGAATGTTAGTTAATGTTTTGTTCCACATTTTAACATTTGGATAAGCAAATCATTATATTAGTTCATGTATGGTGTCACACCAGAAGGAAAAATAAGATCTTATCTGAGTATAGAAAGAACAAACCATTCCTTTTACCTTTACAGGTCATATTGCGAAACAACCAAATAGTGAACAAGTGACCATATATTGATAACTTATCCCTGGTTGCAAGTAAATGATTGAAGATGACAAATACAGATACTTGATAGAAAACTTGATTAATAAACCTTAATGTTCGTGCAAAGATCTTCCATGTAGTTATCCGCTATCTGTTTAGAGAAAATGAAGCCACACATCAGAGAAAGATAACTGAGTTATTTTTGTAAAGAACTTAAAGACAGTCCAAGAGAATGTAATCAATCAGCTTTTGACAAAAAAGAGAAATGTGAGAAAAGAACAGTTCTGTTTTATCAGTGCAAAGGAGAAAACTTAAGTTTCATCATTATGCAAGTTATTAATAAGCTTGCCATGAAAACTTGCAAATAAGTCAGGAGAAACATATCAACAAAACCTGAATAGAAGCTTACTTTAGGTTCCAGAAGGGAAGGATTTTGCTGTGCTAGTTTTTCCTTGAACTTTCTGAATGTACCTGAATGCAAAAGGTCACCTCAGTTTGATTCAATAAACATTTGCCATACCACATCACTTAAGTAAAATCTTAAAATGCACACAAAAATAGATACATTTTGACATATTGGAAACTGGAAGCCTGTAATTTTTTTTGCACAGAAGATCTGTGAAACAAAAGAAAAAAGAATAAACTAAAGATTCAAAACCTTGTCCATAAATTTACCTAAAAGATTATCCAAGGTACAATGCAGTTTTTCTATTGATACAGCAAATAATATCTTACTGAATCCTCTTTTTGTCTAACTGAGCTCTTTATACCCTCTAACTGAACCCAGAACAACAAAGCAATAGGTATACCCATTTGCACACATCTTACAAGAGCCCCCCCAAAAAAAAAAAAAAGAAGAAAAAGGAAAAACCCAAAAAGAGAAGTGCCACAACAAAATCAAAGACTCTAAAACAATATGAGCAGTGGTTACCAAATAATTTTTTGGAAAGAATCTCTTAACAAATTATTGGAGTCTGGGCATGTTTTCTTCAAAACGGCAAATATTATACAAGTTGTCTTCAATACATATAAACAAAATCAAAAAGAACTTCCTTGCCCCAGAAAGAAAATTGTTTATATGTTCTTGCAGGTCTCTTTAGGTGTTGATGGCAGGAACAGAGAAGGGGTAAAATCAATTATAACTGGCTAATCAATTGATGACTTCCAACACCTAATCCTTGCCAAATGAAGTTCTTCCAGATTTACCATCACGTTTTGCATAAGCTTCATCAGAGATTGTGTATTTTTCCACAAGAGAAGTATCCTCCAACCAACCACCAGAAGTTACTGATGAGGGATCAAGATCAATAACGTGCAGCCGGTAACTGTTAAGAAAAAAAAAGAAGTGGTAATTATCAGAAAAGAACAGAAAGTGGAAGTCGAAGCAAGAAGAATGCAGTTGTGACAGTATCATGATAACACTAAATTAAAGTTCAAACTTTATGCTTCTGTTCTCCATTACCAAAAGAATGTGGATATGAATATTATTACACAGTCAGAGAAATATCCCCTTATTTGATCAGCAAGACATTTACATGTAAGTCATAGTGTGCGAGAGTAGAAGGCTCTACAACTCTGTCAATACAAACATAATACTTAATCAAGGGTCAGAAGCATATTAAATTCTTCAAGGTACATCAACTAAGCGGCTATAGGACACACAACTAAAGGGACCACAATTGCTACCGTGCCTTGAATATGAAGATTTTCTTTTTTTTTCTTTTTTTTTTTGCATGAAAGCACAATATTTTCCTTAGTATGGTTCTTACTTAACCCCAATTTGAATGGTGGTGGTCCACTTGTACAGTCAATTTGCTGGTTTTTTAGCTTTACTTTATGCATCTATTACCTGGTTCTTTGGCATCAAAATGTTAATCATAGTGTTAACTTGAAAAAATACATTTTTTCAAATCAGTTCTGAAATACTAAACTGGCAAGTTGCGTCCAATAAAAGACCATCAAGACAAAATTTAAGGAAAAAAAAAGAAGGTCAAACCATGTAATGTCATTGGAACATGGAGATCTTATTCACAGAGTTTCAGCTAGGAACTTTACTTTCTTAACCAACTTAGCTGCATACTCAAGTACATAGCTGTGACAACGCAAAAAATATCATAATAAAGTTAAATCATTGTAAATATCTTATGTGTACATGCTCTTATGTAATCAATTTCAAGTGATTTTTCCTTGAAAGCATTGCCAATTCAGAAAAACAGACAATCGGGAATAAAAATTTTTCAAAATTTCAACTTGATGCTTCACCATGGTTCTCATTACCATATCTGAGCAACATGGTTCCATTACCACACAACATTATTCCCCACATGTAACAGCGTACTCATGCCCGGACTAACAAATGCAACTTTTGCTCCACGCGAGGATGAACAAAATAGATAAGAGAGAAAACCCACCCGTTCAATGGGGAATAAAAACCAAATGGTTTGGTGTTATCATTGATGTCTGCAACTTTGGCACCAGTATCATCATAGAGCTGAAGGCACATTGAATCTACAGAAGTACCACACTTTTTCCACAACTTATCTTTTACAGCTTCTACTGACATCTGAAGACAAGATAGAAAAGATTTCTATGAGTACCACAAAGCAACCGCATTTGAGTCAATATCTTGATGTTCTAAAGTCAAGTGTCATTGGAAACCACTTCTTATCAAAGCCCAGGACCGGTCAATGTTGAAACACTAAATTTAGGAGAATTAAGCTATGTTGGCATAACAAAAGTTTTGCCAGTATTTCCTAATTTTGGCCCTGAGTAGAAGCTAGGAGATAACCTTCCATCCACATTGACGCACCAAAATATGAGGTAAAACACGATTGTGTTAGTTGACAAGAATGAACCGCAGTCCTTTGCCCGGTGACAATACATTTAAGCAAAGCATTGAAATGCAAGGGAGTGTAAATTGTTGAAATGCTACCTCAAGAGAGAAGCGGACATCAGCAGAAAAGGTCTTGATGTTAGAATGAGTTACGCGTAAAAGAACCGAGTCATCTCCTTGAATGTTCTGTAAACTGGAAGCCATCGATCCTCAAAAAGCACCCAACTCCGGGTTGCTTTTCCTGCTAGCAACGACGAAGGGGATCTCGGCCGGAGGAAGCCTTGAATTTGGGAGGGACCCGAGTCACCCGATTCCACTAACCCTGTGATTTGCCTTATTCTTTGCGTGATTGGACCAATTTACCCTTCCATTTTTCTTTTCCTTTTTTTTTTTTTTAATTGCCCTTTTTCTGGTTCTGGAATTTACCTTCGCCCTTTCCGCCCAACCTGGAGAATCTGAAAACTGAAATCACGACGCCGACGCAGGGACATATAATCTCCAATCAACGCTGTGAAAAGAAAAGCCTACCATATATCCCGACCAAGGGCGGCAATACCTTTTTCACATCAGCCGACTTCGTAGCAACCAGCGATATTCAATCAGCTACAAGGGTTCTAGAATCTCAAAGACTGCGGCGGCGACGGAGGAGAAGCAAGTTTTTTGGAAGATAAACAAGTCGGCGTATATCACAATTTAATGTTCTTTCTACTACTACGGGGTAAGCATAACGCAAATATCTATAATACTACGGTAAAGCATAAGGTTAAAGAAAACTGTTAAATTAGAGCATACGAGGTCAAGAAGCGATTCTTTTTCCTTCCTTTTGTGCTATTTTAAAACTAATAATTTAGTACCATTTAGGTGGTGTTATGATTGTTGAACTGTTCGTTTATAGTTTTTATTAGGTTAACTTTTGATTGATGATCATTGTGCAGCTTTTGAAATCTACTAGTGGAAATGCATTGAATTGCTGTTCATATTTTGCTCCCTGGACACTTTATTTGGGCAGGCTGTCAATTCCTTTGAATTAGCACTCACCTCTTCTGGGCTGCATTGATTTCCTATTTGCCTGCTCGTTTTAATGAGGTTTTAAATTTGAAGATTTCGAGCTGAGTGCTTAGCCCTTAGCCTTTCCATTCTCTGTATAGCTTTTCCATTTTGATTACATATCTGTTGCTGATTAGTTGCCACCGCGCCGTGCTTGTGCAGCAGTCAGAATCAGAAGGTAGTAAAAGTTTTCTGGCAGGTTGAGAGACATAACATCTTCTCTTTATAGTGAATATGAGGCAAGAAGAAGTAAATAGATGTCAGATTCAGGAGTGGTACCCTAAGTTCAAGTCCGTCTCCATTAAAACCCTTATCCATGAGCTTCCTGAATCCTTCATCGAGTACCTCAACGATTCTGGTCCACTTGTTCTTCCACTTTCTATTGCGGATGATGATGCCTTACCTAATAGAATCCACAAACCCGAAGATGAAGAGGACTATGAAGTGCACGAAGACTCTGATGATGAAGCAGAAAGTCCCCCACCTCCCCCTTCTTTCCCGGAACTTGAGATGAAGATTAAAGAATCAATACAATCCCTTGGAGGTGCTGTCTTTCCCAAGCTTAACTGGAGTGCTCCTAAAGACTCTGCTTGGATCAGTTCGACTGGGAACCTCAAGTGCTCCTCTTTCAGCGAGATTGTACTTTTGCTACGATCATCAGACTCCCTGATCCATGATCTTTGTCATGCATACGATTCATGTAGTGATAAGACAGCATCAAGACCCCAGAAGTTTTTCCTTGCACTTCGCAAATGGTATGCATCCTTGCGACCTGAGATGGAGTTTCGATGCTTTGTTCTTAATGGACTCCTTGTTGGGATATCCCAGCGCGAGGTTACTGGATTTTATCCTGCGCTTCTTGACAAGAAAGATGATCTAAAACAGATGATCCAGGAATTTTATAATGATAAATTGCGAGGCAAATTCGAGTCAGAAAGCTATGCATTTGATGTATATGTTACCACGGATGGGCGAGTTAAGCTTTTGGATTTTAATACTTGGGGCGGATCCACCTTGCCGCTGCTCTTTGATTGGGAAGAATTGGAAGAGAATCTGAAAGAAGAGGGAAATGTTTTGGAGTTTAGAATAATAGAAAGCCAATGTGGAGTTCGACCGGGGATGAAAACTGCAGTTCCCTACGATTATCTGGATACGAGTCCAGGGAGCGGTTGGGATCAGTTCTTGAATAGAGCTAATGAAGAGTTAAGGCAACAGACCATGTCTGCGGAAGCAGGTGCTTGAGCATGTGATTCCCAAGTTTGGTTTGTTGATAACCTTGAGATAATGTGCATTGAAGTAGCAGATTGATCTTATTTTCCTTTTAGACGAATTTTCTGATGCTTGAACACTCCTGCGTGTTGCGCCTCTTATCCTCAAGTAAATGATACAATTTGCATGTCAAACTAACGAGAGCTACTTGTGTTACTTGGGCATTATTGGTCGTGGAATTATCAACTCAATTGTTTCCCCGAGGGATAACGGTCGTTTATACACTGACATCCTCCACGGTTGGAAAAAATTATTGACAACAGTTACAGCGTATCAGCCGGATCAGATGCAGAAATGCATGCAAATTCGGATAGAGAGAATTGAATAAATATTTAGGCTCGCTTATAGCACTTCATACAGATTCGTCACAACATTTTTATCTATTGACAAGACGGGCATCGCTTCCATAGCAAGCACAAATTGTCAATCCGTATTTCTCTGAGAACAAATGCACCCGACTCGAAATTTCTCTGTTTTCCATGACGCAGACAGAAACACCAGAAATGCGGAACAACATGCTAATCTCTTTATGCAAACGTACTAGAAACTCAATGGCCTCCTTGACGGCGTTATACCGAAACATGATACAGGTCAAGTTACAGTGCAGTATTAAAAGTACGCTACAAGAACGCTAGCAAAAGATGATTTAACTATTATCAAAGTATTTTGATCGGCTCCTAGCTCGAGTTCAAGCAGCCTTGAAAACTGGAATGCTTTCTGAAGGCGGCAGGGTGACTGAGCGCAACAATTCGAGCGAGAATACAAGGCCCAGAAAATGAGAAAGGATAGTATTCGCTGATGCCTGTAATCAGAGTAGACAGCAGTAAGAATGAAGGTTAATAAATTATCGTAAGATTCATATGTTTGTTTGGATTGTTCTAATTTGCCTAAAAAATTTTGTTTGCATCATTTACACAAATTACAATCACCTTTTTATCTCACATACATCACATCAAAAAAGTGCTACAGTATCCTTTTCAACAAATTATTCAAAAAATCTACTAATTCACATCACATCTTATAGAAGTTGTTCATAGCAAAAGCTCGAATCTAATGAAAAATTCAGGATGATGGTAGCAATTAGACTAATTCAGCTCATCCATAATCACACTCAAACGATCGCAGAGAGTTACCTGTACCAAGAACACATCCAATGCAAGAACAGGACTACTTCCAGGAGTGACACCCTGATAATAAGGATTGGCTGATGTGGTAAGGGCCTTGGCAACCAGCAATCCTACAGTAGCTTGCATGCCAAGTATTGCCGCACCCATTCCCAGAAGGTTCACAACTATACCATTTTTCAAACTTTTAACAACATCAGCACGTGGAGGAGCCTGCAAACATTAACATTTTCTATCAACCTGAATAACATGTCTTTATCTACCAGACATATAATCTTCTTTTATTCCTGAAAATTACAATATCCTGAGTTCCACATGTTATTAAACAGGATAAAGGGTGATAGAACATAAGGAAACAAAGCCCTGTGGAAAATATATTTATGTGGGTATACTCGTTAATGGACAAAGCTAAACCAACCTGCGATCAACAGAGTGCTTGCAAAGAGAAAAGTCATGCACAAAGGCACGAGCTGAGAAGCAAGCATGAAGTAAGAATAAAAAATCTAACAAAAATTCAGTGATCAAGACAGTGAATGACAAAATTCTTATTGCAAAGCAGGATAGCAAAATGCCATGCAACAAAACTGTTATTGTCTCTGATCTCACTTCACTGGCTCCCAAACTTCCTTTTCAAATGTAATACTAGATCCACTCATAACTCATTCCCGTAAGTGGTGAGCAAATGCATTATGGTAGGCAAAATACGCAGTAGAGGCATGCAAGAAGCCTTTTGGGGTCTGTATGTATCATTCCCCTTTTGGTATTCTCTATCATTCACAAAGATTGGATGTCTGATATAAGCAAATAAGTCTAAAGAAGAAAGCAAAAAAGTTTTATTGAAAAATATCATCCGTTTTGTGTTTCACTTCTCCGATGCAAGTCAGCTTAAGTGCATCAAATGAAAGCATAATATGTGCAGAAAGGCCCCAGCTTATAATGCCAAACGCTGTCCACGATATGTGCATCAAAATGTCCACAATTGTAGGTAAAGTAAATGTAATCTCTTGTACCCAACAATGCTAAGTACACTTGTATTGAGCCATTTCATCTCCATTGAAAAAAAATTTATACGAAAGAAAACAGCAAAAGAAGTTGAATTCCATTTCTCAAAAAATAACTCTAAAATGTAATCTGTGCATTAGAGTTATAAGCTCTCACCTTGGAAGGATCATTGGCAGTCTTTCGAAGCTTCTCAGAGAGACGAATATAGCCAAAAGACCAGAAAACAGAAATGAAAGCAGCTGCAATGCCTCCAGCTGTTGCATAAAACGTTGCAGGTGACGTGATCTTCCCTGTAATAACAACTGAAAATGACAAGATCACAGCAGCAACCACTGTACAAACAAGCTGCGTCCAAAATCCTAAACCTCCCAATCTTTTGAAATATCTTGATGTACTCTCTAATCTCTTCGCAACCTAAAATCACCATCCAAGAAATTCAGCAGCCAACACAGAAAGCACCAATAACAACATATTCCATGAAAATCAGCGGCTTAAGAGTGACAATGTCATGGTCCATCATTCCTTTCATAAGCTCACATTTCGAAATGGATTCTTTATTTTCTGTTAAGAAGGGAAGGGCAACGAAGACAGAGAGAATCAGACCCTCGACAAGGACTCAAGATCTTAACCACTGGGTTCTATCAGATTCTCACAATTCCACTGAGGACAAGGCACTGCTTGCATTCAAATCCCAATTAAAATCGAGCCCTAGCTTAAAAAGTGAGTAAAAACAATAAAATAAAAACTTTGGTGATCATTCTTCAGCTGACTCTAGAACCCTAAACCCAACAGTCATAATGGTCTCCCACACTGCATACCTCTGATAACAGTATAATCATAGATATATAACAATGTATGTATACCAGAATCACTAAATGCTGCAAAGATGTAAGTAGTCAAGTAAAATAAAAAGAGGGTTCTTAGGTGACCTGAGCAAGCTTAGCCTTTTCAGCATCGTCATTCGGGGCTGGATAAGGAGTAGATACAGTACCGGAGGCGAGGGTTTTGAATAATCTGCTGTCGAAAGTGGATAATTGGGGTGAAAATAGAGGTTGGTGGGTTTTGAGAAGTTCAGAGAATGAGAGAGAGAGTGGGGCCAAGTGGAGGCTCGATTGGTGGGGTAGGCGGAGGAGGTGAGGCAGTGAGGGTTTCGCATATACCACTGAAGGTGGCGGTGCTAGCAGTGCAGTGCCGGAGCGAGCAGCCGGCAGGAGGAGAGTTTGCATAGTGGAATGAAGATATGCTCCACTGCTTCAGTGAAGAGTAGCTGTATCAATTTAACGTAGGAGCTAGTAATTTTCGTTTATCGGAAATGGGTGCGACAGAGCAATATGTCCCTGGATACTTTGGCAGCAAAAGTCTCGAGGGGAAAAAAATATATAAAAAAGCCTCTAATTTGATCACCAAAATTCATACACTAAAAGCCTCTACATTTCACCTTTCGGCGATTGAATCCAGATCCTAGGGCCTGGACCATTTGTAAAAATACCTAATCACTCACAGTGCTGATTAGAGTTAAAATCATTTAAACTTACAAAAAAAAACCTGTTATATCCGACCTATTGGCATGGTTATGAAAGCAGCCCGGCTCGACGGTCAAATTAATTAAATCGGTGAATTGACTATAAAACTAAATTGAGTTTCTAATTAGATCGTTTTTGTATCGAATCCAATTGGCTCGACAATTTAACTCGTGAATAGGTAAAAAAAATCACTTGTTCAACTGCTAGTTGATAATAAACTTAATATTTTTATTATTTTTCTTACTTAAACTATAATATTATATTATATTATATAATTAATAATTGACCTGCGATTCAACAGCTCAACTCACGGTTCAACTGCTGAACCCGCGGTCGAATCAATATCCTCATAACCAGATTACTCCTCCGATCCAGTTCCAGACCGAATCTAACAACTATGCAGTTTGGCCTAAATGTGCTATTCTTTGCAATTTCTTCAGTCCTGCACATTGGTCTTTCAGTTGCCTTAGAAAAATTGAGTAGACACCTGCATGTGTAGTTTACTGCTTGATCGTTACATGGTTGACAAATGGCTAGAGAAATTTTTTTTTTTTATAAAGAAAACTAAGAACCTTGAGAATTGAACCAAAAACTTATGGTTAACCATCCAATTTCTCTTCAGTACGAAGAGTTATAGTGTCAGGTCCAAATACTGAAAACAAAAATAAATTTGTTTACTGCAAGAGTATTGTCCTTGACCAGTTGTCATTGTAGAAATTAGAAAATGGACCCAGTAGTGTCTTCTGGATTGTGGGATGGGGCAAGCCCATATTTTACTAGACTTTGCCACAGCGCAACCCACGGATTGACTCAATGGACCTTTCCAAAACAAATTGAAACGTCCCAATCCCACCGAAGTCACCACTTTTCCATCCTCCAGTCATGTACATCCACCACATATGATTAAACACCGCATACGAGACGAAAACAATCGTAACGTCTACGTTTGTTTAGCTTATATCCTTACCAGAACCACTTTAAATGCTGAATTTCTGTCAACTAAGAATTTCTCTGTGATGAACTGTACGAGATAAAGAAAAAAGGGGGAAAAAGAAAACAAGTCAACATAAAATGTACCCAATCCGGGGGCGAGGGCAGAAAAAGTGTCGTAAGCTAATCCAACATGAATCCGTTCTTTTTCAATCGTTTTCTAAACTCCAACCTCGCACGACGAATTACGAAACAATCCAACAAGCAGGTAAGCCTATCCACAATCCCTGGAGAGGACGTTAGTCCACATTAATTGCGTCACAGGACATGAAAATGTTTCTACCAACTTTGCTCCCCGTTATTCCATTCTTTACGCGCTACCCAGAAAAAATGTATTTGTTGCGACCCAAATTTAAGAAAGGCTTATGCAACAGATTATACTATGACCAACCTTTTTAACAAAAATGTTTATGCATCCTTGTCAAATCTCAACTCTATCCGATTGTTGTATTTATTCAAGTTTTTTTGGAATACAAATATATTATAATACTGTACTGAATACATACCAAATATTTCATTTATGTACACCACTTTTACTATGAGTAAACCAATATCATGTAATTATACACCAAATAATATAAAAAATATAACAATTGGACTGAATTGCAAAAGACTCCAACCGTGCCGAGTCCTTTCCCCAAATTATCCACCAAATAACACTAGTCCTGCTTGAGTTTATAGTATTTTTTTTTTTTTTAAGCGTTGTAATAGGAAAATGCCATATGGGTCTAGAATATGCGTTTACATGAATTAAAACCATCTGGTGTGAGAAATTTTACTCATCACACAATGTATGCGGATCGAAAGGTTTGGTTCTGTAGAGTTGGAGTAGGATGCTGGTTGTGAGTCCTTATGGCGTAGGGTTATAATACTTGGATGCCGAGCGCTTTTGTCCACAAAGGGATGGACGGGCACATTAGGTCTGATGTCATATTTGAGTGGGTTTGGCTGAGGATCTGTTACTCGATACGAAGTCGAGCAGTTGAGTTGTAGGGCAGAATATAACCAAAAGGTGATGGTGATTTCAAGAAGACCCTTCAGTTTAAAGTTTGAAATGACTTGGGACGGCCCCCAATTTGAGTAGTTACAAGTACCAGAGATTTAGCGGGACACAGTTCCTTCAAGTCGGGATACCTTACTAAATCATAGATCCAATTAGCTAGCTTGTCTATACAAATAGTAAAACATGGGCATTTTTGCTAACTTGTTCTCTACGATGTTAGGATTTTAGTTTTTAAACTTGTCCATAACGTCGTAATAACCCTTTTAGCCACGAGGTGAAAAGTAAGTGGAACTAATTCTGTTCAGGAGAGTTGGGATGAACGATAAGGTGGGAGGAATTGTAAATAGAATGTTTTGGATTCAAGATATCTAACATACTAAAAAAAAATTTTTTTTTTTAATGTTTGAGAAATAAATTAGTGGCTCGAATACCATTTTTGGATAGTAAGGGCATGCTGGAGCGAGACTGCGAGGATACAAGGATATCAATGCAAAACAGTGTGCCTTTTTAAATTTTACCCTTGTGTAAATTTGAATTGGTGGCAAAGGTGTGGGAGCCAAGCAGAAGCTGTCAAAAGACAGTGTGGCCTTTAATAGCTGCCCTGCATATCATTTCTATCTGATTCCAACTAATTATTCAGGGCGTCCAGTAGCTACAAACGTCAAGATTCCCCTCCGCTGTCTGTTCTACGTATATTTTACTTACATAATCACATAGTTTTGACAAACAATATAATATTTGGTTTACCCCGAATGTTTAACTGCATATTGAATCCATGAAAACCAGGTACATTAGAGTAACTTTCAGTACTAATGGAGTGCCCACTCTCCATTTATATCGAAATTAATTTATCATTAGGCATTCAAGCAGGCATAGCAAGAACAGAACCTTTTAGCCCTGTCTTCGTCCTCTGTGCGCCTCCTTACCATTTCACAAACTGACTCCATTTACAATATATCTCCTTGCTTTTGATCCCTTATCTTTTTTGGTCACCAAAACAACATCTTTGAAGTTGGTTACCGTCTCAATCGTTCTCGTTTTCTCTTCCTTCTTCTTCCTTATGAATAGCAATAACCATTTTGGACTTCAATGAGCGCCTAATACCAAGAAACCAATGAGCTGGTTTAGAATGAGAAGCTATTTTTCCGTACTTTGGTGCTTTTCCACCCTCTTTTTTCATCTCTCTCTTCCTTCTCTGGCTCTGAACCTAGATGGAACGCTCTTGCTTTCCTTCAAATACTCCATTCTCGATGACCCTTTGTCCGTGCTTGATAATTGGAACTATGATGACGAGACGCCGTGTTTATGGACTGGCGTGATGTGCGCGCAAGTTGAAACGCCATTTGGCACGCCGGACATGTTTGGGGTCATAAGCTTAGTCCTTCCGAACTCTAAGCTCTTGGGTTCGGTCCCTGAAGATTTGGGATTCATCCAACACCTCCGTACTCTTGATCTCTCCGGTAATTTCTTGAATGGGACTCTTCCCAATTCGCTGTTCAATGCTTCAGAGCTCCAAGTGCTGTCGCTGTCCAGCAATGCTATCACTGGCGGGCTACCAGAGTTCAGTGGAGCAGCAGGACTGAAGAATCTCAAGGTTCTCAATCTATCTGACAATGCTTTAGCTGGAAATCTCCCTAGAACTTTACCATCTTTGCAGAACTTAACTGTGGTTTCTCTGAAAAGAAACTTCTTTTCTGGTGCTATTCCAAATGGGTTCCTGTATGTTGAAGTACTAGATTTGTCTTCGAATTTGCTGAATGGATCACTGCCTCTTGAATTTGGTGGAGAAAGATTGACTTGCTTAAATCTTTCTACCAACAAGCTCTCTGGCCTGGTACCTCCAGAATTTGCAAAGAAAATCCCACCAAATGCAACTATTGATCTCTCGTTCAACAACCTCACTGGAGAAATCCCTGACTCAATGGCATTATCTAACCAGAAAACAGAGTCCTTCAGGGGAAATATAGGCCTCTGTGGCAAACCGCTCAAGAAACTTTGCACTGTCCCTTCAAGTATATCAGCACCACCCAATACATCCGCAACAAATTCCTCTGCTCCAGCAATTGCAGCCATACCACAGACAGTCGACTCGACCCCACTGCCAAGCTCACCGGGAACAGCAGCAAATGCAGCCCAAAATCAAGGACAACACAGGCTAAAACCAGAAAAGATAGCTGGAATTGCAATTTTAGTTGGCATTGGAATCCTTGCAATTGTCTGTTTGTATGTCTACCAACTAACAAAGCGAAGAGCAGACAGAGGAAGCAAAGATATTCCTCTTTCGGCAGTAGACAAACAGCAGAAAGATAACGTCATTGATTCACAGCTCTCAGTAGCGAAGGAGACAACTTCAAGAAGCCTGCCCTCTTGGTCGTGCCTAACGATCAGAAATGGGGAAGAGACATCAGAGGCTACCACCTCGGACTACGATGATGAAAGCATGAACATTTACATTGGGCATCAAGTGGATCAGAATCATGAGAAGGAGCAGAGCACTAAGTACAAGAACGAAAGTTCTCTTGTGATGGTTGATGGAGAAACTGAACTTGATATGGAGACTTTATTGAAGGCTTCTGCATATATATTGGGGTCTAGTGCTGCTGCAAGCATAGTTTACAAAGCTGTGCTTGAAGATGGTACTGCATTTGCTGTTAGAAGGATTGGAGAGAGTGGTGTTGAGAGGTTCAAAGACTTTGAGAGCCAAGTCAAAGCCATCGCAAAGCTGCGCCATCCAAACTTGGTCCTGCTCAGAGGATTCTACTGGGCAGACGATGAGAAGCTTGTCATTTATGATTACATCTCCAATGGCAGTCTAGCAAATGCCGGTTACAGTAAGCCCTTTTCATCCCCAAATCTCAATCTTTACTGCAGTTCAGTGATTTAGAAAATACGAGAAGTTTTTGGAGCTGATTTCAATTGGCAGAATTTACTTTTCATACCGATTTTAATTCTGCTGGAATATACTTTCATCGTTCTGAAACTTCTGGTAATTCACCAGATCATCCTACTAAATTCTATTGCCCCGAATTGACGTTAGAAAATAAAATGTTGCACATGGATAGCTTGATTTTAGTACCCAATATGCTAGTCATTTTGCATTAAAGTCAAGTTGAGACATTTGCCTTTAGATCTTAACAATGTGCATGGTAGCAATACTAATGTGCTTACATCTTTCCCTTAAACAGACGTTATTTGACTAAATCGTGGACTGTGATCTCATTGTCACTAAATTACGTGCGTTTGAAATTGCAATTTAAAAAAAAAAACTATAACAATATGATGTATTTGAGTTGCAATTCTTGAAGTTTTTATAAAATAAAAAAAAAGTGCAAGAATATGATATATATGAAGTTTAAAAAAAAAATTCTTTTTTTGGTTACTGATTTGTTCTTGATACTGGGATGCTGTCACAGGCGAGGCTAGGAACGAAGCTCCTAGGAACGCCTGTGGCTCCTGTCCACTCTCCATTAATCTGCATGTGATTTAGGGATAAACGTCACCTTGCCTACTGCCTACCCGAAGAAAACACGTAATACGCCAAAAGCATGTGTTCACATTTCTGTCAGCTGCAAATATTCTATCTACTCTAGGCACAAAGATTCACATAGACAGAGACGACAGGCAATATGCTTTTGTTTCTCGGAAAATGGGCACTTTCAAATTTAGTTTGATGTTTTTCTTGATCAATTATTCTAAAGTTGAAACCGCAAAAATTGAACTTCCATTTGCAATCATATGCATGCTGTTCATGTTTTGAAGCCCCCTTACTTTTTTTTTTTTTTTTTTTTTTGGTTGGGGATATTACATGTGAATTCCTATCCATTTACCATTGTAATTTGAGCTACGTTTTCATAGGCACTCACATTTTGATTGTAATGTCCAATTCCAGGAAATAAGATTTGTTCATCACCTTATCATATGCCCCTTAAAGTCCGGCTACTGGTAGCAAAAGGAGTTGCTAGAGGACTAGCATATATCCATGAAAAGAGACATGTGCATGGCAACATCAAGCCAAGCAACATTCTCTTGACCCCAGAAATGGAGCCAATAATCAGCGATTTTGGGCTTCATTGGCTTATATATGGCAAAAACAGTTACAAAACAGATGCCTTTTCATCTCGGCATTTTGGTAGCATGAGAAGTAGTACTGCTACTGCTACGGCTACTATAACACCATCTTCCCGCGATGGGCAACACGACCACTCTATCCATGGCAGCCCTTACATTGCACCTGCAGGCTTCATGGGTTGCACATCACCTTATCATGCCCCAGAGTCACTCAACAACTTGAAGCCGAATTCCAAGTGGGATGTCTACTCCTTTGGAATTCTACTGCTTGAGCTTTTAACGGGTAAGGTATTCTCTGACCGGGAATTGGGTCAGTGGACCGCCGGCCTGCTCATGGAAGACAAGGACAGGGTGTTACGGATGGCCGATGCGGCAATTAGAGGTGACGTGGCAAACAGGGAGGATGCCATGCTGGAATGCTTTAAGCTAGGTTTCAGTTGTGCTTCATTAAATCCACAAAAGAGACCTTCCATGAAAGATGCGCTTCAAGTCCTTGATAAAGTGCAGTCTTCTCCTTCATACTAATCATGGTGTCGGGCGAAAGCTATTAGTGTAGAGAAAGAAAAGAGAAAAAGTAAAGGGGCACTCGTCTTTGGTCTTTTCGACTTGGAAGAATGCTTGTGAGGGAGAAAAAGGGAGGGATGAAAGCTGCTGTTGTTGATATTTGATAACTGATAAAAGCGTTGCAAAGTTTGACTGACGAATGAAATTGGTATTTATGTAAGACAAAACTCCGATGGTCATCATATAGTGCTTTTTATCTTTACTTCGGTGTTAAGAAAGTAAGCACCATAATTAACTTCTTGATGAGCGTTTGAGATGTTAACAAGCAGAGTAATTGCTCACTAGATCAAAACAAAACTACAAGAATGTAGCAGCTGCAATATGGAACACTTCGATATGGATGCAAGCATTACATCATTATATGTATGTATAGATAATTCGGGTTGCAGGCTTCTATGTAATTCACACAAGATTAGACCATTAATCATCTTAAAATTCAAATGACCAGGGCGTGAAAATTCAACCAAGAAGCAGCTCATTAACCCCCCTTCCCCGCGCATCTCCTTTTTTTTTCTCTAAGGAAAAGTTTAGATATGTTCGACTGCGATCATCATTACGGGTCAGAACATGCCTCCAGGGCCATAAATTGTTTAGAGATACTTATAAATTATTCAACAACATAACACTCACATTAATAATAGAATTTGAATGTACGATCTTTTATGAAAAACTAACGGCTCTTTCTAACTAAACCAATACAAGTTAGTGCAGCTCACTAACTAGTATACTACTAGCGTAGGTAAAGATTGGGACACGTGTTTCCAAATATATAATCTGCTGGAGAACCCAAAAGTCGAACACCAAGCAAGCGCATGAGCCTTTAGGCCATTGGGCCGAAAAGTTTCAACTTGTTTTTATGTTGACTTAAGTTGCAAGTGAAGGGCGCAAGCGTGCAAGCTTCAACTTTTGTGCAGCGTGAGCTCTTTCCATTTCCAACCAAGGGGAGACTTTATGAACTTCGTATCCCGTATCCGTCTGCAAGGCTCGTGCCATACCTAATGCGTAATCAAGGACTAAATAAATATTAGTAACCTTTTTCACTTATTCAAAACACACATCATCTGTAAGTATTCGGTTGAAATAATATTGACGTTTGCTTGAACATCTGCCTTCCAATTGTTAGCATCCAAAGCCTTAATGCTTTTTTTTTTTTTTTCCCCGTTGGTAAATGCTGAGATAGATTGGCCAAGTTTCTTTAATCAGTTTCGACCATTTGTAATTGTTCATCTTCTTTTTATGTAAATGAATGACAAAATATTCCACAGTGAAACTGATCTTTAAATTCTTTATCTCCTTATCAACCTGGAATTATATGACTTATATGAGAAGTTTGCTAAAAGTATAAATCAAAAGTGCCCGGATGTATTAGTAAAACTGCTTTAGAGGAGGAAGCAAATGAACTTATTGTGAAAATGAGCTATGTCCGGTTCAAATTCAAAATATAAAATTTGAGGATTAACGTTGGAAAGAAAAGAACAAATATCATAATCAAAGCATTACTTTTAAAAGTTGGATTCCTAAAGAACGACGAATATATTGCGATGGAAGGAGTATTTTTGTTAATTTCTTATGATAATCTCTGATAATTAAATTATTTTTCATAACAAAATAATCATATACATAAAAAGAAATAGCTAATAAGAATAAAGAAGAAAGGTAGAAGAAAAAAAAAAGGTTGTAAGTGAAATAATTTTATTAACTTTTTAATATATACTTTATAAAGAATTAATGCATAATAATCAGCTATTAATGGATGATGATTAAATATCTTAAAATATTTTAAATAATTACATTTTAATTTCTTATGGCAAGGATAATGACTAAAGACCTTTCAAAAGAAAAAAATAGCATGTGTCATGATAAGAAATTTTTTTATTAGGATAACGGGAAAAAAGAAGTAAAACATGAAAGAAAAAATATAAGTATTTTAGTAATATAAGAGTAAGAGAATAATCAATTATCTGAGAGCATAATTGTCTTTTTCACAGCCTCCATACATGACAATTGACTAATGTGTTTGATTTGATAGCCATTAAGAAGTATCTTTGTAGTTTTTAAGTACATTGGACAGATTGGTATCAAATCCTAATCAAAAAAGGTAATCTATAATTAATTAAGATAAGATTTAAAAAAATTAGTGATGTAGAAGTCTAAAGGGATTTGTGAAATTGAAAGCTATTCTTCCTTTAAAATTAATATGTTTATTCTCACTTTTTCTAATTTGGACCAACATGTTATAAAAATATATAAATTAGAAGAGGTCGGTGATATTCTCAAAATCTCAAGAAATGCCAGTGAAATTATTAGAAATCCCATAGGAGGTTTCTGGAACTATCCCAAAAGAAGATTAGAAAAGGAGAATGTGTATGACATCACTAACAGGTACAAGACTAAATTGATTGGCATTGGGATCCAAAGTCCACCAAGGGTCTAAAACCAAATCAAACCCCCCCTTTTAACACAGCCACTAAGGCTTCCTAAGTCCGAAACAAACAAAATTGCCACCCATCATGGAGCTACTGAACTCAACTCAGAGAAATGAAGCCCAGCCCACCAAACACATCTTCATCCTCTCAGGCCAGAGCAACATGGCCGGTCGGGGCGGCGTGATCCGTGACCAAAATTCTAAGCAAAGCACTGGGACGGCGTCGTTCCTCCAGAATGTGCCCCGGACCCTTCCAGCATCTTCCGCCTCACTGCCCACCTCCGCTGGGAAGCGGCGCGTGAGCCACTCCACCACGACATCGACACCGAGAAAACATGTGGGGTGGGACCGGGGATGTCATTTGCCAACGCAGTGAAAGAGAGCGTGGGGATCATAGGCCTGGTGCCTGTGCTGTGGGCGGGACAGCAATAAAAGAGTGGGACCGTGGAAGCCAGTTGTATGAGAATATGATCAGGAGGGCCGAAGCCGCCGGCATCAGAGTAGCGACGGTCGCGGCGGTGAAATCAAGGCGATGCTTTGGTACCAAGGTGAAAGTGATACGTCCTCGAAGGAAGATGCAGAATGCTATAAGGCTAGGATGGAGGCATTGATTGAAAATGTCCGTGCGGATCTTAATTTGCCTTCACTTCCCGTTATTCAGGTTAGTTAAATTTTTATTTTATTTTATTTTTTTAGCAATGAAAAAAAATAGTGGGTCAGGCGCTGATTGTAATTGCAATTTACAACAACTTATAATTAGGTGGCAATAGCTTCAGGGGATGGGAAGTACATGGAAAAGATAAGAGAAGCACAGATGGGGATGCAAATGGAGAATGTGGTGTGCGTGGATGCTAAAGGGCTGCAGCTGAAGGAAGATAATCTCCACTTAACTACGCAGGCTCAGGTTCAATTGGGCCATATGTTAGCCGATGCGTACCTTTCCAATTTCGCCTCTCACCCACCTCCTCCCTCTTCTACTTCAGTATGAAGGTGCATCTTTGCATTGGGTATGGGGTGTGTGTGTGTGTGGGATGAGGGAAGCAATAACGAGAGATGAGATGAGATGACCCAGGGCCAATTCGGGGCTGCATATTTGATATTCCTGGTAGCAAGTTAGCAATAATTTGATTACCTGACTCTGATTGTGTGTAACGAGAAGTTTGAGCTCCAAAACTCTAATCATATTACGTAGTTACTTACTAGGGCCTGTTTTAGCCACTGTTTATGCATCTTATTTCCCAGACTGGTGGCAAAATAATCAGTTGCTTTGTCTAAATCTGTGTTGAACTCTCCCAGTCTCTTTTAGTCTGTGGCTTTCATAAATATATGCTTGTGATGAATTGTATCCACATTTCAAAGTTTGCTGCATCTACCGACTGCACTTGTGTTTCCATTGGTTCTCGGAGGGACTGATTTTCTAAGAAAAGATCTTGTGCCAGGTGTGGGAAAGAGTTTTAGAAAAGTTGCAGATTTGGACTCAAATCTACGTGCTTGCTTGATGCCAGGGAAATCTCTATTACAAGTTGTTGCCTGACAGATCCAAAAAAGATTTCATTAAGCGTCGCTGCCGACCGCGTTCCCTGGGCCAACCACACAAGTTGTCGAATATGCTAACCTTGCCACTTTTTCTTCAGAACGTGGGCTTAGGTGGGTAATTGGTGGATCCATGGAACTGAATGTGGGCGCTATCTCATTTCTTGGCATGTAGTTTGTTCAGCGAGAAAATTAAAATAATTTTTTTGGGCTTTTCCATATTTTTCTGTATTTTGTGTCGTGTAAAATTTGCAAGACCAAAAACTTTGATAATCATTACTAATTATCACTAACTTCTCATTTTATTCTCAAAAAGGGAAAAAAAATCTAGTAATCAAATGCGAAAAGGTTTTCCTTAATTTTCCCCCTCTATTCAAGAGAAGCCTTCACGAAGAAAGGTAAAAGCCTCTCAAATTAGTTTTAGGCTCTTTTTTTTTTTTTTTTAAACTGTTTGTCCAGATATGTTACCAATTGACCCCTCCAAATGTACTTAGTGGATCAAAGAAGGTCCAATTGGAATATGTCACTAGTACTAACTGTAAAATGAGCGGCGAATTGATGCTTGCATTTTGCAATTTGAGAATGAAAAGGAAGGATTAAGGCCCTATTTGATAATTCAATTTAATACTTAAATTTAAGAGATTCAGATCACATTATTGTGTTCACATGCATTTGATAACTAAAAATAATAGTACATTTGAATTTAATTAAGTGATATTGAATTGTAATTTGATTAATTCAAATTTTAGATCTCAGTTTTCATACTTCAATCTCATCAAAAGCAGCATAAGTAGAGTTGCAAACGAATCGAATCGCTTGAATTTGAGCTCGACTTGAACTCAAGCGGCTTGTTTCCATGTTCGAGTCGAGTTCGAGTTTAACTCTCTCAGACTTGATAGCTTGCGAACCGACTCGATAGACTCGAATATATATATATATATATATTATTTTTTATTTTTATTCTAATAGTGAAATTACAAATATATCCCTAATATTTTTATTATTTATTAAGAAAAATAATTATTTTATTTATTATTTTAAAAAATAAAATAATTATTTATTATTTTTTTCGAGCTCAATTAAGTTCGAATTTCAACCCTAGTTCGAGTTTGAACTTGAGCTTCATTCAACTCAAGTTTGATGAAAAACGAATCAAACTCAATAAAACTAAAACTCGACTCAACTCGACTCGTTTGCACCCCGTAAGCTTACGGAGAGTTGGCATTAATCCGTTTGCCATTTTTTGATCTCACCAACCACCGTACCATTAGGCATTGGCGGATCTACTTTCCAATTTCCACCTCTCAAAACGACCTACCAAAAAAAAAAAAAATCATTGGCTAACACAATCCAATTTACATCCCACGCTCACGAATATCCGTGCAAGACACCCTCCCTTCCATTTTGACCGAATTTCCCTCCCAAAACAGAGGCGCGTGCGATATCCGAACCTCCATCTCATAACACAATTCACTGCTCACTCACTACTCAGTCCCCTAACCCACTACCGTCACCGCAATCCCGGACTTCCATCGGTACCACTATAAATACGTCTCATTTACCAACTCCCCGACCGCCAACCCCCTTCACCTGCGGCACAATTTCCCACCAACCCCCAATTCCCAGAAAAGAAACGGAAACGATTTCGAATCTGATCTTTCTGTAATGGCGGCCGCTTCAGCTTCCTCGACGAGCCTTTTCGTCTCAAAACCCTCCCCCTCGTCTAACCTCTCATGGAAGAACCAGCTTCCACTTCCCTCCGCCTTCGCCACCATCTCCCTCCGTGGCCGCGGCAGCAACGGCCGCCACTCCCGCAGGCTCGTGGTTTTCTCTATGGACGCCAAACCTACCATCCTGGTTGCGGAAAAGCTCGGCGAGGCTGGAATCAGTCTCTTGAAGGACTTCGCCAACGTAGACTGCTCCTATAATTTGAGTCCGGAAGAGCTTTGCACCAAGATCTCGCTTTGCGATGCGTTGATTGTTCGCAGTGGAACCAAGGTCACTCGCGAGGTTTTTGAGTCGTCCGCTGGAAGGCTTAAGGTCGTCGGACGAGCTGGCGTGGGGATTGATAACGTGGATCTGGCAGCCGCCACGGAGCATGGATGTCTTGTTGTGAATGCTCCAACCGCTAATACTGTCGCCGCGGCAGAGCATGGGGTTGCGCTGCTCACTGCCATGTCTCGTAATATTGCTCAAGCCGATGCCTCCGTCAAAGCTGGTTAGTGGCTATCAATGCATGCTTTTATCAGTATAATTTCTACAAATTTTGCTCGTTGGATCTTGTTCGCATGGTTAGTATGATCCTTGCTGAATAACATTTTCCTTGGTGAAGTTCTAACTTTGATTGCGTACAAGCTGTTTGTGCTGATATCGTGAAATTTTATCAGATCTGATTGCTTTATTCCGTGAAATGTTATTCTAATAAATGGAAAGTAATAGAAAAGCAATCGGAAGGTGCTTAAAATTTTCACCTTTTCTCGTGGGACACTTTTACCCAGAAGGTCGGCTTTTCTTTTTTCCCAGGAGGTATAAAAGCAGTCCAGTGAAAGATTGTTATTGAACCTTTGAAAGTTTAGTCTATCATTATTTTCCACTATTAACGCAAGGGTCGAGGAAAATCTGGGAAAAGTGGAGAAGCAACAAAATTTGCTTCCTGAAAAGTGACGGTCTTTGTGATTTCGCATTGCAGAAGGGTAAATCACAAGTGCAATAGTTCGATGTTGCCTTCCTAAAATTTGTGTGTACTATAACTCGGTGATCACATTGTTACTATAACACTAAGGCAATAGCATTTTATCATTACCAAATTCCCTGTTTCCCGTTGCTTTGTCTGTCTGCCATTGATAACTACTTTTCTCTTGTTAGTCATCTCTTCTAGCGACAATCACCTCCTCTGTTTCAGTAATACATAATGTTATTAGAATAAAAAGATATTACTTCCCAGATTTTACGTGATCAGAGGAGTTCCCTTTCTTTCTTCTCTCTCTGTCAATATCTACAACCATCTTCTATGTTAAGTGCAGTGTGAAGCGAAAACCTTTATAAATGGCTTTGACCTCTAGAAACTAGTAAGTCTGATAATAAAGAAAAGCATGTTTAGTTCAACATTTTCCTTTGGTTGATTTTCATTTTTATTCATATCCTGATTTCTTATGATTGTTTTTCTAGTAGAATTTTCCACTCCAGATCTGAAATGATGTTTGGAGTCGCTTCACCATGAGTAGCATCTTTTATCTACTCTTTTAAATACACTGGCATGGCTAATCTGCTTCTTGTTCTACAGGAACTGTATTTTATGGCTGTTAAGTTATTGAATTAAGTTTGGAATGATACCTTGGTGAGAAACTGTTGTTTTGCATTCAGGACATATTGACTGTTATTAGACTAGAGATTTATGCTGAATGGGTACTCAGACATAGATGGTCTTTTTGGAAAGTGAATATTAGACCTTAATTAATCAGAATTTAATATATGTAGGGAAATGGCAGAGGAACAAATATGTGGGTGTGTCACTTGTTGGCAAGACACTTGCGGTAATGGGGTTTGGAAAGGTTGGTTCAGAAGTTGCCAGGCGAGCAAAGGGACTCGGCATGCATGTTATTGCTCATGATCCATATGCCGCTGCAGATCGTGCCCGTGCTATAGGAGTTGAACTTGTGAGCTTTGATGAAGCCATCGCAACTGCAGATTTCATTTCACTGCATATGCCTCTTACTGCTGCAACTTCGAAGATTCTTAATGATGAAACTTTTGCAAAAATGAAGAAAGGGGTGCGGATTGTAAATGTTGCTCGTGGAGGAGTAATTGATGAGGATGCACTAGTGAAAGCGCTGGATGCGGGCATAGTGGCTCAGGTTCTTGCTTTTTTATCTTTTGACATTCAAATCAGTTGATAATGTGCAAGAAAATTATTCATATTTGGGCATGTATTGTATTTCAGGCAGCTCTTGATGTTTTCACTGAGGAGCCACCTTCAAAGGACAGCAAGTTGGTGCAACATGAGAATGTCACTGTGACCCCACATCTGGGTGCCAGCACCATGGAAGCTCAGGTATGCTTAATTAATTAAAACAGATCTTGCTTTTGTCCTTATACATACTGGTTAAAGTTCTTAAATATTATTTTGCAGGAAGGAGTGGCCATTGAAATAGCTGAAGCTGTTGTTGGAGCATTGAAAGGGGAACTTGCTGCTACTGCTGTTAATGCACCCATGGTTCCTGCAGAGGTATCATATAAGGATGCTTATTTATTTGTATTATCTTAGTCTTGTGTCCCTTATCTAATTCAAGGTGATCAATATGTTGTGATAGAAAACATAAAGCAAAGCAAAATGATTTTTCTGATGATTGGACTGACTTTTCTAGGTTCTACAAATTCTGTGCATGAGTTGTTTCTCTAGCGACCAGCTCTTTGTTTCGTTTTAATTATAGCTTCATTCGTAGATCCCTTTCCAACTCCTTTTTTCTACCTTGGTTTCCCCTTTTCCCTATAATTTGAGTACTGAATGGAAAGAATTAGATGTGTCTTATCTGATTACCTGCCTGCAGGTCTTAACGGAGCTGAAGCCGTTTGTTGTTCTAGCTGAAAAACTTGGAAGACTTGCTGTCCAATTAGTAGCAGGAGGAAGTGGGGTGAAAAATGTGAAAGTCGCTTATGCATCATCAAGAGCACCTGATGATCTTGACACAAGGCTACTCCGTGCCATGATTACCAAGGGTCTAATTGAACCTATTTCCAGTGTTTTTGTGAACTTGGTAAATGCGGATTTTACTGCTAAACAGAGAGGACTCCGTATAACCGAAGAACGAATTCTTCTGGATGGTTCACCTGAAAATCCGCTCGAGTTCATCCAGGTTCAAATCGCAAATGTAGAATCAAAATTTGCTAGTGCCATTTCTGAGTTGGGGGAAATCAAAATGGAGGGACGGGTTAAAGATGGTATCCCGCATTTGACGAAGGTTGGATCTTTTGAAGTGGATGTCAGCTTGGAAGGCAGTATCATTCTGTGCAGGCAGGTTGATCAACCAGGAATGATTGGAAAGGTTGGGAGCATTTTGGGAGAGGAAAATGTGAACGTTAGCTTCATGAGTGTTGGAAGAATTGCTCCAAGGAAGCAGGCTGTAATGGCAATTGGAGTAGATGAACAACCCAGCAAGGAATCATTGAAGAGGATTGGAGAAGTCCCAGCAGTTGAGGAGTTTGTTTACCTCAAGTTATAGTTGGTTTTTAGTCTCTCCGATTTTGACTGTCACTTCCACTGGCGAGGCGACCTTTCAGTTTTAGATTCGCGTGATGCGTTGAGTTGCTACTGTCATATGACAAATTTTGCAATAATACCTGTCTGTTAGTTAATTGTCATGCCTGTCTATTAGTAATTCTTTCCACCCTGCTCGCTTACTGAGTGCGTTTGGATTGCTTATATTTGCCTAAAAAATTTTGTTTACATCATCGAAATTTCAATCTCTACAGTATTCTTTTCAACAAATTATCCTAAAAAATCTACTATTCATATTTTGCTAATTAGGACCAGTTAGTAGTGTAGTATTGAAGAAAGTTATTAGTGTAGAAAGTAGTCAACGTCAAGTATCGGACACCTTTAAGGCACCCAATATCTGATTGGAATTACTGTGGCGGGTAATGGGAGAACATACATACTGAACAAGAACAGCCAAATTCTTCTTTCATTCCCGGCATCACCCACCGTAACTTTTTTAAGGGCACAGGAACCAGCTCTTCATCAATTTATTTTGTTAAAAATTTGACTTTATCCTCCAATACCTGCGTATGTTTAAAGGTCCTATACATATAATATCTTCAGAATAAACCAGCCTTCTGCCCGCATTTAAAGTATAGATTGCCACTCTCAGGGAGATATATTTCTTGGGACATTCAACTAAGTGTTGCAATTATCAATGGGAAAGGAGCGGAAACTGAGCCAGAGTTGGAAGAGAGAAGTTGAGATTATGAACTGCTAGATATGCAGCAATGCCCGCGGCATAACCAGCAAAAGCAAAACCACTTACCTGCATAAAGAAAACGAGAAGTTAACGAATAGATGGGTCTGGATTTTTATTTATTTATTTAAATTTTATGAATTAAACATTTTGTTTTTGCTATACATGATTAGAAAGAACAAATTAATCATGAAGCAGCAGCATATACCTTGCGGAGGTACCAAAAGAAGTCCACCTTCTCCATTCCCATGAATGCAACTCCAGCAGCAGAACCAATGATTAGCATGGATCCACCTGTACCAGCACAATATGCGACTAGTTGCCAGAACTTGGAATCTTGAGGAAATGAAGACAGATCGTACATTCCCATCGTTGCTGCAACCAGCGGAACATTGTCTATGACTGCTGACACAACTCCTATTGCTGTTGCAATTAGTTCAACGTTTGGTATATTTGCATCAAGGTAATTTGCCAATTCCCGCAAAATACCCGCTGCCTCCAAGCTGTTGTTATCACCACCCCAACCCCAAAAAAATAAAATAAAATAAAATAAATAAATAATAAATTATCACAATCAAAATAACTGAAAAGATAAATTTAGTCCAGTCATCTTAAGAATGGATGGTAGATTTCTTATCAGAAGAACAGCTGACTTCCTCCACTACAATCAATTTGACCAACTTGGTTAAATATTATGATGGTTTCACTCTATCCAAACTAAGAAAAGCACCTAAAGATGCCAGCTACCACCAATAAGGATGTTCCAATACTGATGAACAACAACTCATAGTCATAAAAGTGCTGCTTCTGGGGTGGGAAGGCGACATCAAAGTACAATAAGCAGCACCCAATGGAACAAAGAAATATACAGACACATGAATAAGCTTACTAGCTAATCTTCCCTTGTAGGACTATCATTAATACCACACGGTGAAAGGGCCACTATTAAAAGTTCTCAAGTTACTGTTTGAGGCATTAAAGACGCCTGATAGGACTCCGATAATCTTCTAAACTGTAAGTAATCATCTCCCACAGAAGCACGAATTTATAGTTCAATCACCAATTATGGGAGTGGTGAATAAAACAAAATTAACAACCTTAGGCCTTGCAAAGCAAAAGGATTACATTTCAGTCTGTATAAAGTTGAACGGCTGTTAGATATGAAGTAGAAGTGGAAAGCATCTACCAGAAGCAGTTCTATTCTATGCACATATGATCAAGTGCACATCAAAGGGAGAAACTGATGGCTTCATTACATGGAAGAGGAACAAGAACATCTCACTAGCTTAAACTTAGTTAAGCAGAGCTCAATCACATATCATACTGAATTAAAATTTTTGTGCTACAATAGAAAACCTTCTCCACTTATACAATAGAGCTTTTTTTCTTTTTAGGATTACGAGAATGATTTTCTTTAAGACACATGAAAAATGTGATTTTAGTAGCAGGTTAAGTAGAACTCAATCACATGTCATACTGAAGTGAAATTTTACTGTTAGAATAGGAAACATTCTCCACTTATACAATAAAGCTTTTTTTTTTGGACTACGAGCATGATTTTCTTTAAGACACATGAAAAATTAGATTTTAGTTCCATACTTTCTCTGCACTAAGAAACAGAAAATCATGTCTACATGGAATTGATGATCAATTGATTTAGACCCCAAAATCAGGGGTGACAAACTCACAAAAGAAGAAGTACAGGAAATAAGTTTGCACTCAGTAAAATTTAGATAGACATTTGCCAGAGTTGTAACATCACAGAGCCATTCAAATCAAACAGAGGTTTATGGGAAGCAACTGAAGCAAGAACGGTAGTGAAGAGGAAGCACATCTGAATTAGAAGAGATATCAGTAAATTCTCAATTGACATTAAAACCAAGAGAGTGATCACAATGTATACCTGCTGACAGACAAAAGTATCCCCAGAAAAAATAAAACTCCTTGAGTATCGATTCTTGATAAAGCTTGTGGTACTTTCAATCTTTCTGATTCACCATAATGAATAGCATCTGTTAAAATCCAAAGAACTCCCAGTCCAAGCAGCATACCCATGTAAGGAGGTAAACCGGTTACAGCTTTGAACACTGGGACAAAAACTAAAGCACCAATTCCCATAGAAAAGACAAGCTTTCCTCGAGGAGCCATCTGTTCTGAAGCCAAAACATTGGAAGTTCTGTCCTTTTCCATTAACTTCACTGTTGAAGGAAAATAAAGCTTATATGATTGCCCTCTGTCAATACAAATTTGAAGTTCATACCATACTTATAATACGCAAATTTCTCAACTTTACTTATCTCAAGCTACCTAGGTACCTTGTAAGAGACATAAGAGCCAAGGGGACAGCAAGAGAAAAAATTGAAGGCACAATCAAGTCCTGAGGAGCAAATAAATGAAAGTTATGGTGCATGCAATCTATGAAGCAAAGGGCAGCAACTTTGCATGAGACTTCACAGAACAAAAACATAAGTAAATTATTTTAGAATTTCCACCCAAATTAGAAGTACAGGTTTTTCCCTAAATTCCATTATGCAGTTTACTACCAGGAGGGTCTGGCAAATGGATATCTTTTTATCAAATTAAGAATCTAGAAGGAGAAAGGCTTATGTCCCCCTCCTCTGATAATTTAAGAAAACCAATACAGACACAAGCCAAACCTCCCACCATCATGAGGTCCTTTATTTTTAAATGAGAAGATTAAGAAATCAATTAGCCGGAAGCATAACAAAACCTTCATTGTTTGCAATGTGGATATTTGACCATGTATCCACAGCATAGTAGTGGTCACATCACCAATTGGAGTCCATGCTCCACCAGCATTTGCTGCGATGACCACAACAGCACCCAGAAGCCTGAAATTCAAATCCGCCATGAATTAAATATGCTCTGCGGAAGTACAAGGTCAGGAAATCTAAAAAGGAATAACATATGACCATTAGTTTTCTAAAAGCAAAAGCATTAAAATTCTTTTGTTTCCATCAGAACAAGATTTTCTGACTCTTCTTTAGCACAAAGATTTGACCTTCCTCATTCCCCTATTAATATTATCACTAAATTCCCAATGTCTTCTAAAAAGATGAAACATTTCAGCTGGCCAAAGTAGAAGTGAAAAATTGTGAAGGAACTTGACCACTTGACCATTAAGCTGAAAATCCACCAAATCTCAATATTCCAAAAATAATGTACTGCTTGTTAGCTGCAATGACCTTTAGATACAAAGCATAATGAGTAAGGACAATGATGTAACTTTAACTTGTAATCAATTGTCGAAATATTCCTTACTACTAAAATTCAAGTTCAAATTCATCTAACAATATTTTATAGATTCTTCTTCAATATTATATTTTCCCTGTCAATCACATCCAAGTTTTCCTGAACAGGGAAAGCATGCACTGGTTTGCAGTTCTGAATAGGAGCCACTCAAGCTGCTTCAAATGAATGAGAAGATCGATGTTTCATAGTTCTAGCAGATGAATACTTACTTCCGATATTCTGATGGAGGTACTAATTTTCTCAATAAGGAGACCATCACAATTGTGGATGTCAGGTTATCGAGGACTGAACTGAGCCAAAAAGTAACAAAACCTATCTGTGATCATCCATCAAAAAGTGCCCAATTTAGAACATAAGTAACCAAAAAAAAAAAGAAAACAGATGTATCATATTTTACTCCCGTCATCTACCATAGTTACAGTAACAAAATTTATGGAAAACAACCTCATAGAACACTAACCACCCAGAGCAGAACTTTTGGATTGCGAGTGCTAATATTGTCTGTTACCAACTTAAATCCTTGATGAGCATCAACTATCTCCACAATTGTCATTGCACCAAGCAAGAAAAACACAATTTCACTGACTTCAGCAGATGCATGTGATAACTCTGAAACAGCTATATCAGTGGAAGGAGCCTGCATATGAACAGTCGACACACATAACCAACATGCAGAATTTAACAGATAATGAGAGTGGAAAAGGACCTTGTCAGGAACCTGGGGGTGCAGTGATATAAAGGGGATCTGGTGGTAGAATTATTAAAGGAAAGAGCCCAATATTCCTTCTCTGATTACCACTAATAAAGTAACTGTAATTAATCAACAGAAAGAAGAAAAACTTATACTAAACAGGTTGAGAGGCAAAACCAAAGTTAAAAAAGCTTTTTCATTTGCCAAATGACTTTGGTAACCCATCTCAATGAAGTATAAACTTTAAAGAACACCAATATGCAATGACTAGCTAACAAATTTCTTATCATCACTTCCAGAATTCTTGCCTCATACAGATACTTCATTAACTAGGGACATGGAACATTGATGCTCATAGACGTCCATACTCTTAATAAAGCCTTTTCCCGTTTATGTAGCATCCAAAAATTTTCAGTTACTTTTTCAAGAATAAACCAGATATATCCCAGGATAAGATGATAAATGTTCATATTTTTGAAATACTTGTACCATCCAAGAAAATGTAAAGAACTGAAAATCAGTACATAGAAAATAAAAAACAAGAAAATTGAAAAAACAACTCTACCTTTAGTTAGTCTTGCGGATGCTATTTTGGACAATTTAAGTGAAGAGATTTCCTTTTTCCCCAAGGGAAAAGTTCAGAGGAGGACAAGAAATGAATTACAGCATTTTCCTTTTTTACAAATTAAAGTCATTGAGTACGGCTATATGTGACAAATGAGGGTCTTAAAATGGTATTGTAAACAACTGAAATTGGTTAGTTCACTTTCCTTTTGCCATTCAGGTGATCAAATATGCTGGGAAAAAACACCCTCTATGACAATGGTTTGGGTAATTCTTACCCCAATGCTCCTTATCACCCATAAGCTGACTGCCAACAAAAGACCAATTCCGCTTTTGTTGAATGCCAGAGATTCTTCAAATATTATCCCAGCATACCCTATTCCAAATAACAATGCCATGGCAAGGTCCTGAATCATTGGTACATCATCAGACCAAGGAAATGTTTTCATGGTTAATTTATCTCTAACAACACTACTAATTTATCACAGGAATCACAGGAATCAACCAAAATGATGAGGCACCTGATTTGCAGCAACCCAGGAGTGATTTATTGCCAATGTCCCAGTCCCAGCTGCTGCTAAAATTGCAAGAGCTTTCAAAAAATCTGTCTTTGGCTGGTACGCGGCTTCAAAGTCTTGTGAGCTCGTTTCATCAACTGAACACAGCGGGTCACATTCTCTGGATGATGAATTAAGTTCCTGACAGAAATTGATTTCAGTACATATACGCTAGTTTTTAACCAGAAATGGCTATACAATGTGCAGAAGCAAATTATATCTTTGCGTTCACATTTTGACCTATTTAAAATTGGGATGGTCTTTGCATGACTGGTCACTCGGCTTCTAATTTGAGTCAACCATTGCAATTTCTGTACACTGGACAAGGAGTATATAAACAAGCATGGACTCGAGTAGATATAATCGCCACAGCATCCTGCTGTTGATTTGCTGATGCATATTAGTTTTTCGAATAGATACAAGAAAAAAGCACGGTTTCTTATTCATAAAATTAAAGCCCGTCAGGAGACACTAATTAACAGTAGGTGCGCACATCTCAAGAAACCAACCAGAGTTTGGATTATTCAGGGACCACCAAATTTCATCGTACTTGAAAATATTGAGATATTATGAAATGAATGTAGCCAGCCAGGAAGAAACAAGAAAAGGAGATGATATTGGACCTGAAGCTGCTGTTTTTCCAAATGGGTCTGTGGCTGCCGTTGTTGTGGCGACGAAGAAGAAGGAGAGAGGTCTCTGGCTTTGTCTTCAGCTCTGACCAGAACTCCATTTCGGTGCAAAAATCTCGGGCCATAATCTCCAAGTCTTATATAAGATTGGCCCAGATAAGGTTGCCCGGATTTAAGGGAGAGGTGTGTAGAGAATCCCAAAGTGGTGGTGGGAATGGTGGGAATGGTGGTCATGGTTGTTGCTGGAATTATGAGAACAGGAAAAATGGCTACTTCTCAAAGCCAGCAGAGTATACATGACGGGAAGGATCAGATTCGCAGAAGAGAGTGATGGATAACTCGGGCGGAAGTGAGGGGGCCAGGAAGAGCTAGGCTATTGCTCCGGCCTTTCGGAAATTACACTGCTAGTACTGGACCTGGATTTGTAGCAGGGGAGATGTTTGAGCCCAAAACAAATAAAAAAATTATAAACATAAATACGTAAATAAATAAATAAGGCTGAATTGTAAATGTTTAAAGTATAAAACATTTGAAAGGATGATTCTGGCTTTATAAAAAAGCAAGCACTTTTTTCTTTTAAATGTTGATAATTACCTTGAAATAATTGTTTCCATAATTGTAATTGGTAAAACTGTACTATTTTTAAATGCACTACTTTTTAGTGTTTTTACATTTCCATATTTAGTTGGTACCACTAAAAGCAGTACTATTGACTGGGGAGGAATGATATGCAACTCCTGCTTTTAAGTGTAAATGAAATATCTCGAATGCAGATCTATTACTCACACTTTCTTGTATCATACTATGCAATCTATTCCTCCCCTCATGATATGCAACTTTACTTAACTTCCTTTTTTGTCATTTGACTCTTCAGATTGCAAAATTACTTTACTTGAAATAAGAGCACATATAAAACAAATAGTGTCTAATCTATGATCATAAAATGTTATTTACATAATCCATAAACTATCAATTCAATTTGTAAATTAATGATTCTAATTAGTCAAGAAACTGGCACAAGAATAACATATTATCCACCCCTTTCTTAAATATAGGCCTACTTTTTATTTCACACACGTTAAGAAGTGTAAATTCCTATAGTTAAACTAATCATTTTTTTATTATTTTTCTAGTATGCCCCTCATAACCCATTCAAAGTAGATGATCTGTATTGCTGAATTATTCTTGAAACTTACTACTATTTACTTTATCAATGCAAGATTCAGTCTAATCAACGCTACAATATTTAACTCAATATGATATATATGGTCTCTGAAGTTGTATTTATTCCTCCAACTAGAATAATTAACTAATAGAGTAGAATATTTGCTGATAAGCATGCACATTGTTTGTCTATATATATCTATATATGTATATGTATATATATATATATATATATTGTACTAAAATTATTATCCTCCATTCCATTTATATATTTTTCCTATTTAATTTTAAATAGGAGATATTAAATTGAAAAAGTATATAAATGTAAGGGAGGGTAATAATTTTTATTATGTATATATTATCTCAAATTGAAATTGGCCCAGGTACCGAAATTATAAATTACTAAATGTTAATAAGAACGTTTTGTGTAGCCAATCTTAGTTTGATATTATTTCAGTGGAATTTACTTTTAATTGTGGAACACAAAAGCAATTTTTTAGTTTCAATCCTATCACCCTAGCTCATAATTCCTGCATTTTTTTCTCTCTTACATTTCAATAACTACAAACTAGTGGGGAATATAGGTATGCAATTGGTGATTAAAATAATTCATTTCCTTCAAAAAAAAAATTTTCTGCATTTGCCTGATTGTGAGGCGTCGGTCCGGCCCGGCCCAAACTGGTCTCTCTGATACCGCTGACTCTGCTTGTTTCCTCAAACATATGGATATGACACGTGTGGTACTCGCTAGCTTTCCTCCTCCTCATGTAAAATATATATATATATATATTAGTCCATTAACATTAATACTATATATATATACACATTCCGGGACTTTTCTCATCAATCCAGAACCTGGGGAAGCAGTAGCACCAGCACCAGCCACCACTTATTCAAGCCGCTTGCTTCGAGGAAGAAGACACTTCGAGTAATTGAGGCAGCAATTTTTTACAGTGTCCCATCTCAGAATGGCTGTGGCTCAAGTCTCCAATTGTCTCTACACTTCCATTAGAGGTCTCGCCTCATCTATTCGCTCCTGTATTTTGCTTCTTTTTTTTTTTTCCAAATTTATTCATTCATTTTACACGACGGTTCGTGAATGAAACTTCATGTGATTTATAGTTCCTGATGTGTCGGAATTCATGTTTCCACAGATGTGTGTGTCTCAAACCCAGTAAGGATTTCATCTGCTGCACGGATTCCTATCGCTGGTGTTGCTAAATTTGGAACTACCTTCGCTACCGGCTCTCCTCTTCGTATGTTGAGTGCCTATGCCTAACCTTTTTTTTTCCCTTTCTTTTATTTCCATTTTTTTTCCAGAAAGATGGGTCGTTTCAATAAGTACTAGTATTAATTAGCTTGTGGATGAGGCTCAAACAGTTTTTATGCTTCTGTAGTTTATAAAACTCTTGAATTAGGATCCTGCGCTTTTAGATTTGTGATTTTAAGAAGCAACATTAAGTGGCCTCTCTGCCGGTAGCCGTAACATGTTTTGTACAGTGAAGAGCTCTATTCAACCTTAGGCTCGTGAGCAACTGGAAATGCACGTTAGGACGTTGAGTCAAATTTCCGTATCAGTCATCTAAGATGGTAGTCTGTATCTTAGCTTGCATAGTAAATTGCTAGAACTTTTCTCGCACTGCTGCTCTTTACATTGTAATGTGCTACTAAAATCCGTAGCACTTCAGGGTCTTTTAATTTTTGCACTCTTTATCTCTCTTGCACGAATCAATTATCATCCTAATGATGTTTACTTTCAATTAAGTCTTTTGCTCACTAGCTATGATGTTCTGAAGTTGGAATGCCAAAATAACATGGTGCCAGCCGTGTTATAAGGACAAGAACCTTTTTTCCCCCCTTAAATGTGTCTCGTTTCTACCTAAATTACATATGCTTTGCAAGTTCTGTTCTGTTTTCGAGTATGTCAGCATCGAAATTGTTTTTCTGCCTGGAGTGCTGAGAGGGAAATAAGAAAGTGCAAATTAAGATTTGGATTTCCTTGCATTCAGCTAGTGCTGTAAGATCTAGAAACCATTTTTTCCCCATATTGTCCCCCATGTAAGGAAATTCATAAGGTGGTATCCTCATTTCTGTTTCCAGCAATTCAGAGAACTTCTTATTCAACAAAAGCTGCTAGCAAAGCTACTTCAGTGTCAATAAGATGCGAGCAGAGTGCTAAGGGGGGCAACAGTATAGATGTATGGCTTGGTCGATTGGCGATGGTTGGCTTTGCAGCGGCTATTACTGTTGAAATAACAACAGGCAAAGGACTTCTGGAGGTTTGACGCTCTGTTCTTTTGCTTTTCTTGATACATACCTGATAACAGAGCTGTTCACAGCATTAATCTGAAAAAGGAGGGCTACAATGCAAATTTTTGTTGGTTTTTCATGGTCTTCGTGATATTTGCTTTCTTTTTGTTCTTGTTAAAGCTTTGACTAGTCACATCAGAACTATAGATGTTTTATCAACTTTGTATGATACCTTATTTACCAAGATTTTATCTAATGGTGCAACAAGTCTTTACTTGTATAGATCAAGTAGGCGGCCTTCATGAGACTTCAGTGCTAACCAATAACTTTTGCGGGTACCTAGTTAATTTGGTAACACTTCGTCAAGTAAAGATGCATCAAACGAGTTTTGACCACATTAATTAGCAATGATGTAGACCCATGGTTTGGGTAACTCCTAGACATTTTCATCGTTCCAGATCACCCCAAAAAATTGTTATAGAATTCTCTTGCAGCATGCTTTGGGAGGTTTTACCTGTCACAAACTCGAAATAAATAATTAAGCCAAGGGATTAACTTTTCTCCATGTATTTAAGCGGTGTCTTTTCACATGTGCTAATCTATCGTAATTTCATTTGCAGAATTTTGGTCTGACAGCTCCCCTGCCAACAGTGGCATTGGCAGTTACAGCATTAGTGGGAGTTCTTACAGCAGTTTTTATCTTCCAATCTGCCTCCAAGAGTTGAAAGTTTTGTGTACGTGCAGCTCAATTGTAACACGAGAACACAATCTGCTGATATACACATTGTCATATTCCTACTCCCCGAAGGTTCATTTGAATTACTTTTTGAACTATTGAACTAGACAACAGAGCAATCTCAACTGCCTGTTAGATATTGAGCATTAGCAATCACCTTGACATATATTCTACTGATTTGAAGGAAAGAATGAGCATTCACATTACTGACTTATTGGCAAACCGATATTCTCAAATGGTGTACTTTTATGTTAAGTTCACGTATGACGTGTCTCGACACATGCCAACTCTTAACATCAAAATTGTTTCAACAAATAGAAGTCTTACACATCTACATTGGTTAATGTTGATCAGGTTAAAAAACAGTCAAGCCAAAATTTAGCTTCAGAGAGACTACAAACAACACAGCAGGAAAGTTGTGAGGAGCTTTATCCTAATCTGCAGTCTTTCTTCTTCTAAACTCTATAGTCAGCACATGCAGATCTTAATCTGCAAGTCACATAGCTGCAGGAGAAGCAGCTCTCCCCAGCTCCGTGCAATCTCTTCAAACAAGAAAAGAATAAAGAGCTCCGAACATTTATCCTCTGATGGAAGTACTCACTCCACATTTCCAACCCAGTAAAAGCCATGACAAAATTGCAATGGAACATAAAAGTAAAATGGCCACACCAATTCAAACCTCCATTTGTTGAGGCCCTTTTGAAGCTTTGGATCTTTTCCGTTTTGCTTTCTTGCTTTTACTCCTATTGCCCTTCGGTTTAGGTTTCTTATCAGCAGGAGGCTGTGTATTTTGGAGATGTTGAAAGATGGATCCTAACGGATCTGACTGGAAAGCAGGATGATTAAGAACTGTCTTCAACTGATTCCCCTCCTTCAACCTAAATATTTTCACATGTTTGAATTAGAGGTATACACATGGATAAACCCAAAAACTATTGACAATAGTCAAGCACTGACACTAGATTTTGCCTGGTTTTGCTGTTGAGCTTTGACTGAAGGGGAGATCTTTGCTGAGGAGTTTTTAACTCGGGAAGAAACTCAGTGAGGGAGGAAAGGTCATAGGCCTTCAGTTTCCTTTGTCGACTCCTTGTCTTCTTCTAAAAAATCAGAACAGCACATCAAATATCTTTCAAAGAATGTAAAAAGCAGTAGCGAAAAAAAGCTAATTGTTCACTGGTCAATATTAGCAGGGGATTGTGTATATTGGCACAACCAACAACATCGTTTCACTGCTTTTGAAACTATTGGTTCACTACATAGCAGTTTGTCTACATTGAAAAGAGTTCCATAGTCTCGAGTCCTCTGATCCCATTTAATTCTGTGTAAATTAGTCCATTTATCTAGTATGCTTTAACAAAGAAGGAAAAGCAATGCTCTAGAAATCTATCCTGCTGACAACGTCTCATGGAAACCTTACGGATTAGTACTAATAATTCTAACAGCAGAATCCCAAACAGAAAGTCGGCTCAAAATCACTAGAGAAAGTTTCAGTGATGATGCAGAAATTATTGCTCAAGAATAGCACAACAAAAGAACACTACTTCTGAAGAATAAATTATCTTCAAAACTCAAAGGTCCCAGTATAAACTTGTCAGAGTATATCTATGACAGCTACAATCTCCGTTAAAACTTTAAAATCTGACAATGCCATTTTTGAAACCAAGCATTCAGAAAGCTAGTGAAAGGTTGTCTACCTTGGTAATGGCTTTTTGGGCTGTTAAGGAAGCAACTGTATCTCTGACCTCTGCAATAAAAATTCCGGAAAAACCAAAAGAAAAAGAAACAAAAAAGAATCAGAAATTTGACATCTCCGACGGATGGACAAAGTAAAACAAGAAATCATCCAACTACCAAACAGACTTGCAAGTTGATATCGGTAAACAAAAAATTGAGAAGCTCCAAAGGATCCTTTCTCTTACAATGATAGCTTAAGATAACTATCCTTATTCTTTAACCTCGATCATACCCCCGAAGAACCGACTTCCGCCAACCCCTTTTCCCCACTTCCCAAACCCAACACCTCAGATTCTTGGCAGCGGACTAGCCCAAGGACAGAAAAATATTGAAACATCGGTAAATTGTGGAGGGAAAGGATTCCAAGTATCTCTGATTGGTGGTTTACTACAAAAATGAAAATTTTATGAAAGAGTGCCACTATGGGAGGTGCCTAAAATTTACTGTAAGAAAATGCATAAATCCTTAAAACTCTATAATAAACTCAGAGTTAATTGACTTCTAAAATTTCTTAAACAATATGTAACAGCAAGTAAATATCACAGATTCCAAGCAATTAGAACACTCCATCCCCTCCCGTCTCCCTCTTCCCCAACCCCCCCCCCCTTTTCTTTTTCCAATAAAAATAAGGAACCGTACTGGAATAAAACTGCACTTTCTTCTCGAATTTGCGCTCAGCACGAGTGGATTTCGCCTCATCCCTGAACAAACACATTCACATAAAAAGTAACAATCACAAGTAAAGACATGAGCACTGAAAATTTCAAACGCAAAAATAAACAAATAAGTCGTCTTGGACAAGCATACCGCGAGCTTGGTTTCCCCATGATTTGGACAATCCGCCTCTAAGCGTCGAATTTGTGTCTTTGGGAGATTGCGGAAAAGGTTTAAGGGGAAAAGAGAAAAAAACTAAAAAAGGGGTTTGGATTTCAGTAAAAACGACGCCAATATGAAACCGGAGCTCTTCCCAGAAAAACTGGCTCAGCGAAGTGAAACTTAGGAGGCAGTAGGAAGCTGGGGGTCAAAGCGGGTACCATTTGTGGGACTTTTGTGGGCCGTTGCGCATCTGTTTCTGTTGGGCTAAAGTAACAGCTTGGAAACGGAACTGGACAGTGGGTTCATGCCCATAGTGTCTATAATGACTTGGGCCTTTCGTCCGGTGCTTTCTCACTCCACAATACAACTCTTCAGTAGCGATAATTAAGCTCAAGCTCCATTCTTCATGATTGTAATTTGTAAACAGTTTCTATCATTCGACAATGAAAAAGTGACTCGTAATAAAAAGGGGCTTTTTTTTTTTTGGTTTTAGGGGAGGGAATGAAAATTGTCACTTTTTTTCTTTTTTTATCTTATCAGCCATCTTTTCCATTTTACGTATACCATTAAAAAAGAGATATTACGGCAATTATTCAAAAAAATTCTGATCAATCTTCTATCCAAGCACAAACTTTTTTTTTTGTTAATTATATTTTGAAATCAAAGAATTTAACGTTCATTAGTACTATACCAAGAGGATCGTTAGTAGCAAGTTTTAAGTTTTGTAATAAGGAATAATGTTTCAATGTATACAAGTCAACAGCGATTGGCAAATGAAAGGAAAACTATTACTTCTTCAATCGTGATAAGAATGTATCGTTGTAGAAGGATTACAAATAACTTGAGTTTAATTGAATTTTTGTGGATTTGCTCAATCAAAACTTAAATTCAATATTACATTGATTGAATTCAATCAAGTTTGAGCAATTTAAATAGTTTAAAGAGCTCAAATATTAGCGATTGGCAACAGATTTTTTTCTTCCATTTGAACTCGTTTCAATAATTCTTTTATTTACTGTAATAGGTGCAATTGCTGTAGCTCGTCAATAACAACAATAAAAAAGAAATTCGAGTATGGAATATTTTTTATATGTGATTCAATCGAATCGATTGCATTGTGATTGAACTTAATAAGATTGATAAGGAGTTGGTTAATGATGCTCGAACATGTACTTGTTTTGAGTGCCTATTTATTTTCCATCGGTATCTATGGATTGATCACAAGTCAAAATATGGTTAGAGCTCTTATGTATCTTGAACTTATATTGAATGTAGTTAATATAAACTTTGTAATATTTTCTGATTTTTTTGATCCTGTTTGTCCAATTCAAGACGAGTTCGGGCAGTTGAATAGCTTATTGATCAGGCCAAACTCTGTGTACGAGACATGAAAGCTATCGATCCAAATCTAATTCTAATTTTATATTTTTGTCAATTATTATTGTGAAATATTTATGTTATCCTCGGGATGTAACCAAATACTATTGAGGATGGGTAATTGCACCCTCAATTTTGAGAGTATTGCCTTTTAAACTAGGAAAGTTGGGAAATTTTTAATCTGCTCTTTCTTGCACCGTCTAAATTTTTTTAAATCCTCTTTCTTATCTATATTGCCCCTTTATGACTTTTGGATTCTCTTTCGTATCTAAATTGCAGTTCTATTCCAGTATGCTTTCTGTGAAGCAAAACAATCATCGAGCCTTTCTCAACCATAGTCTTGAACCACCACTATTCTCGCAAATCTTGAACAAAGCCTGTGGAAACTGTTTCACCCATTGCCAGGGCATCATGCTGATATTCTGCTTTGTGCAAACCCCATCTCTCTCTCTCTCTCTCTCTCTTCTTTTAACTTACACTGCAAATATCCCAGTGGATGATGGAACCATGCATGTGCATTGTAATCCAAGAGAATATGTTCTCTGTAGGTAGGTAACGATTAAGGAATCAACCAAACACGGTGTATTGCAGATGTTGATATAAGTATCCTGTGGTATCATTAACACATCAGACAAGTAATGAAAATTTCATGTGCTAGAGCACCCGATGACATGTTTTTTAATATCGAAAGTGGTCCAATAGTATTCGTCATTTATCTTAATCACCTTAATGATTAGTTGGAAGCAAAATCATTAGGCCTATTACATCCCCATGATTATCTTGGTGAAAAACGACGACTGGCAAATGATAGCCCATTTCCACTTTCTTAATTGTTGGCTTCCATCGACAGATAAAGATTTGCAGTTGTTACCGGAGGAGGAGGAGGAGGGGGGGGGGGGGAACACTTGTTATGCAGGACAAAAGATTGAAAGAGAACGACAGTTTTGGTAGAAGAAAGGCAAATCTTGGCCAAATCGAAATTGTTTAAATGACGGAATCAAGCTATGATTAGGGCTTCAGCAAAGGTTATACATATATACATATATATATATATTTATTTATATATATATATGGTTAATTGATGTGTTTAGTGTAAAAATGTGCCAGTCTTGTGGGACATAAATTTTATCAACTTGGTCATTAATAATTGAAGAAATGTTAGGTTAAAGCATCTTTGCCAACTGTTTTTTGGGGTATTTAAACAGTGGTTGATATTCGTGTGGCATAAAATTTAATTGCTTTCGGCTGACTCTAAGCTCCATAAAACTTTCTGCTGAAACATGTAGCTTAAAACAAGACAAATATCTTTCCACCAAATATATATATATATATATATGTGTGTGTGTGTGTGTACATGCTAAATAAAACAACTTTCCTGTACAGCTAGGCATTTGTTTAAACACAAAACTAACCCATGCAGGACTATATCTGTATGTTTCTGCACCCTTAAACAATAACCCATTTCGATTCTAAGTTTCCTGATTCTATATTCAACTCCGCATTGATTAGCCGCCATGCTAACTCTCATAATTCCTCATCTGCTCTTCATAAATCTTGGATAAGTCTCTAGTTAAAATTGATTTCAATAGGGTTGTACATTAAAATGCTTATGCTACCTCACTAAAATGTGAAAGCACTTGATGGATGTAGTATATATATTACTTAAATTCCAATAGTTCGTGTGACTGTGCCAGAAAAAAAAAAAAAATTTCCCCCTCGTTTTGAGTTTCCATATCTCAAGTTTGTTATCTGTATTCTACTCAATTACTTCTTTGACAGTTGACTTGTTGACACACACACACACAAGTCGCTGGTAACCGAAAACCATAAAAGATGGAGAGCATTATTTGATTGACAATTTCAGGAATACCACAACACATTGCCAATGGTCCTAGTTTGGGGTCTTGTCCAAGGCACAGAAGAGTGGGTATGACTATGAAGGGCATGTCAAATCTGGGGCCTAAAAAAGTAGAAACCACAAAAATGGATTGAACGTCTTCACCCTCCACAGGCATGCCGACATCCAGATTGACTGTCCCAACTGCCGCCGCGGACTTTTAACTCGTCCTTCTGTCCATGAACTAGTTCACGCTTTACTGTAGATGTTCCTTAACATGCATGACATCTCAATCAATCAATGTTAACACTCTCTTCAACCTAACCTTCCATCTAATTACTACTTACTTCTTCATACCTCTTGGGACCAAGGCCTCTCGTTTGATTCTATCCAATTATTGTAGTAATTCTCTATTAACTTCGAGCGTAAGCTTGTACTACTCTAGTATAATCGCAAAGTAATTGTACTTGTGGATAAAATTTACATTTACACTAAATTCGTGACATTTTAAAGTAAATGTGGTACGAATTACACAATTGGATGGAATTGAATAAAATTTCAACAGGAGAGGCTCTGGTCCATACATTTGTTAGTTCGGAAGTACTTAGATTCCAAGGAGAATATTAGTGGCTAAATGTCTTTGGCAGCGTTCTTGAGCTAAAATCGAAGTCAGATCTGATTGAAGATGTAAAGAGGGTTTGTTTGAGTAGCGGGGGTTTACTTGACAATATTTATTTACTTAAATCATCAACATATTTTTGAATCACATTTTTATTTTAAATATATCAAATTAAAAAAGTGTTATACTATTTTTTTTTTTAAATACCGCAAATAATTTACCACCCAAACACGCTCAAGAATAATTTTGCAACAAATAGGAGGGTTTTGCCCATAGAAAACGAAAACGGGGTCAACAAACATACGTGTGATGCCACACGAGGGCAACCAAATATATCGTTATCGACTTAATTATGGTACCCAGCTACGTATGTTTGTTCGAGTTCGTCTGACGGCCGCCTGAACAGTTGAAAGATTCGCGCTTACAGCTTTGCACCGTCACACCACCACCCTCTCTATCTATTCAAGAGTCAAACACTTCACATCACATTTTCCAATATTGGCCTGACACTTGCGCTAACTCTTCTACCGATTACTCTTTTTTCTTTCTCCACAGTGACTACGACTTTTCTACTACTTCACTATAATATTCCTTCATTAAATTTATTCCACAAGGATATTATTACTAAAATTATGCAACATTTTATATTTCGGATTCTCTAAAATCCTGTAGACACCCAAAACAAAACAAGATAAAATAAATCACTAGCTCTAGTATATTTTATCTTACACGATCTTAGAAAATGAAATTTTGTTGTACAGTTTTATTTATTTCCAACAATGAAAAAAAGAAAAACAAGACAATTGACTGACACTAGGACCGTGGTTTCCCCCCGTAGGCATGCTGACAAATGGACGAAGGTTTCTGCGATTTCAAGCAAAGTTGCGAAGAAACCGGGCATTTTTGTAGGCAATTGTCCCCTAAACTGCCAGAAGAAACTGACGCCCCCGCACTGAAAAATCCCGCCGGCGGCCACCCATTCAAGAAATTCCCATCCAAAAACAGCCTCTTCAACGACTCCTTCTTGCTGTACTCCCACGGGATTGGTCCACGAAACCGGTTGTAACGCAATGACAGAGACGACAGCAGAGGATACGCCGCGAAATTTGCGGGCAAATACCCTTCGATTCTGTTAAATCCGAGATCGACGGCCACCAGGTCGCTGTTCCCAGGCTTCCAGATGTCCACCCTCGTGAAGCTGTTGTTGGCCAAGTCCACCTGCTGCAAAGCAGGCAAGAGAAAAAACCAAGCTTCGAGTGTCCCGGAAAACGAGTTCTCGCTGAGTTCAACCACCTCCAACTGAGTTAACCCCTGGAATGAAGCCTTGTAAAGCCACCCGGACAGATAATTCGCTTTGATCGCCAGCTCAATGAGGTTGGGCGGGAGCTTGGGGAGTGAACCGGTGAGTTTGTTGTAACTCAGGTCGAGCCTTCTCAAGCTGCCGAGCGAGCTCAATGAGTTGGGCAACGGTCCCGAAAGATAATTGTTCGAGAGATCGACCGTTCTCGAGAGATTTTAGCGCGGTTAAAGAGGGTGGGACTGAGCCGGAGAAGGAGTTGAATCGGAGTACAAGAGTTTGTAGATTGGTCAAGGAGTAGAGCGGCGGGATTGGGCCGGAGAATTTGTTGGTTGAGAGGTCGAGCGTAACGAGCTGAGTGAGCTTCGAAATGAGTGGCGTCAGGGTGCCGACGTAGTCAGCCGGGTCGAGGGTGAGCTGGGTTACTCTGTTGCCAGTGCATAAAAGACCGCAGGAGAAATAAGTCCGAGGAATGGAGCAAGGGTCGTTGGTGAAGTTCCAGGAGCCAAGGCATGAATATGGCTTAATTGAAGAGGGGTTGATTGCGGCTTTGAAGGCTTTAAGGGCAGTTACATCTGATGGAAATGTGAGGCCGGACGTAGCTGAAATAATGAAGGAAAAACAAAGAAGGATGAAGAGGAAGAAAGGCTCAGGATCATGGATTTTCCCTAGCAGCTTAGACATGGTAGAAATGCCGGAAAGTCGCGACGAGGGATTTAGTGGAAACTGCTAGTAATATCTGTGTAGTAAGTCGTCATGGTGCAGTGTGAACTGAGGTAGGGGAGAATTAATGGCTCGGAGCTTTTGCTGCGCAGTGGTGTGCAACATTCATGATTTGTATTCTGATGTATTGATACGTGTTCCTTTTACAAGTTACTCCCTCCTCCGTCTGTTCTATATACGTATTCCTATGTTCTTTTTTATCTTTTTATTTTTATCGTATCAAGAAAGTATTTATCAACTTTTTTTCAAAATTACTCTTGAATTAAATGCAGTGTTTATAACATTAGGCATAAAAAGTAGTCGGAGATACGAAGAAAAAGGATAGTTTTGATAATTTAAATAAAATTTTTACTGAATTTTAGAAACTAACTAAATTTGTTAATCCAGAAGATTTGGTTATTCGGACACTTACATAGGAATTGAGAAAGTAAATCTAACTATAGAGATATTTTGTGACATTTAACGGGACATAAGGGTTAATCTATTGAAGTGTATAACATGAACTTTTCAGAAAAAAAGTGTATAACATGAAAAAGATACACCCTAATGTATAACATAAGGCTCATTGCCAGATTTGATGATTCCATACTGTCAAATGTCAACAGTGGTTGTTGTTCTCCAGTTGGACAGCAGTATATTGTTGGTGCACTAACAAACTTGGACAAACATTAATGATAGCATTGGCCCCAAACATGGGAGCAATGCAATCATTCAGAACTTGTAAAATAAGAGTTGGCTTTTAAGTCTACTGTAAAGTGGAATTATCTATCATGTCGTATTTCATGACTTTTTTTTTTCTTTTATTTTATCACATTCTTATTTCTATACTATGGTTATACCATATATATTGTAGACTTTCCCATGAAAAGTATATAAATTGAATGTGCGTGGATAGAGGATTATTTGAAAATATTATTTAAAATAATACTATAATGTTTTTTATGATATAATGTAATGTACGTGAGAAATAAAAACAGTTAAAATATAAAAAATTAATAAAAAAATATGTTTATGATATAAGTGACATACCATTTGCAAATTGTCCAAATATTTTCTGATTAGCAGGTATTAATCATTTGCAATACACCAACGTTCAAATCTTTTATGACCTAGTATGTGCATGTAGTGTTTTTTAACAAATATTTTTCTCTTTTTTTAATGGTTACTTAGGACAGTATTTGCCTGTACTTGTTGTCATCTGCCTGTGTTAATAGCAATATTCAGCACAAGGTGATTATTTACTTTTTTATTTTTTTCGTAAAGTTGATAGCAATATGGCCTTCCTTGTGGAAGATTATCCTTAAAATGCATGTAAAAGCCTTTAGAAAAAGTGATATGAAATTTTAATGCACGTGAATTCTATCCTTGTAAGCTTTTTTTTTTTTTGGCTTAAATCAAGTGTCGTTTCTTTCCTGACTTAAGCTTTTCCTTTTGTCTTTTACCTTTCTCGCTGCAGTTCCCGAACTAAGCCCGAGATTTTGCAAAAATTTGGTCAAATTTTCTTGCTCAAGTTCTTAGCTTGTGATGACAATAGAAAACATTAATTTGCACTCTGCTTCTTGCTAATGGCACTTTCATCTCATTATATATAATTTAATATATAAAAATTAGATAATCAAAATGATAGTAAAAGTGGAGTTAATAAAAAGTGGAATGGCATTAACATGCCTCCAATTCTAAAGTGCATCTTTAAAGACGGTAAAAAGCTAAGCGGGAATGAGGCTTCAAGCCTTCAACGAAGAAGGAATTTGTAGTGGAGAGACAGGATTCCATATTGATCACGCAAAGTTCCTGACAAACAATAATAAAAAAGTAGAGCACTAAAAGCGAATCATGAGACGGCATTGTCCTTCATTCGGGCAAAGGTTCCTTTGAGTACCATTCCATTATTGTACTTCCTCTTTTTAAGGTATGAAACCTTTCCCATGGTGGCATCAGAAATCTCTCAGACAAATGTTACTGCTGCGCAAGCATGCGTTTGGGGCAGATGTATGTCTTGACGTTGTTCTCATCGTTCCGTACTGTGATATTTCAGACGTTAATTGTGTGAGTTGTCGAAGTCACAAATCTTAATGGAAAGCCGGAGAGTTGGTTGGTCTCCGCGGCCTCAATTATCAATGGTTTATTTCCTGAGGCAAACTAGCTCTGATTTCACACCTACACTTTCCCTTCCGACAATTAGTACACTACAAATCTTGGTCTTTGCTATTTGCATTGAAGTTTTCCGGCCAAAAATTCTTTACGTTGTTGGTGATCACGTTCATTATATACCTTTTTATATCACATATATCAAATTACTATTTTATGTGTGTCTATATATATATATGTATGTATGTACTAACGGAATATCCAAAAAATGGCAATACATACGAGACCTTAAAATTTGGTATCTATTTCATAGTGCAAGAGGTCTAGAAACAAGTCACTCGTGCTTTTGTAGCTCTCTCTATATATCTGTGTGTGTATGTGTCTCCGATTAAATAGTTCATGCATGACAAACAATCACCAAAAACACCTAATCATCAAGGGGCAAAAAAAAAAAAGAATTTTCTTACCAAAAAAAAGCAAAAGAAAAAGAATTTCAGGAAGATTTACCTGCTTGTAGCTTACATATTTCAGAACGGTAAATGTAGTGGCAATCTTCAATGTGGAGGACCTTATGGGCATTAAAGATGAAGCACAAGTTGAAACATTTTATTTGGCGGTGCCTACTTCACAGCATCCCAGTAAATGAACAAATCCAAAAAAAGAATAAAAACAAGAAATCCAATCTGTGATTGTTGTGGAGAAGAAGTAGAAACAGTGGAGCATAGGTGTTTGGATAGTAGATTTTTTGGGATAATTTGTTGAAAAGGATACTGTGGCACTTTTTTGATGTGATGTATCTAAGATAAAAAAACTGATTTGAATTTGTGTCGATGATGTAAGCAAAATTTTTTAAGTAAATATAAGGAATCCAAACAAATTTGCAAGCAGGAATGCAGAGATGATTTGGAAACTCGCCCCAATCTCTTGGGATGGACTAAATGACATGAGATGCAATTTTGTCAAATGGTGGGAAAAACTCCTACAGGCCAAGAGCAGAACTCAAGGACAAGAGCATATAACTCTAATTATCAACATCTTGTGGCAAATCTGGAAATCTAGAAACCAAAAAGTCTTCAATAACATGGAGGCTGACGCTAGGCAAGTTCTTCAGAAAGCTCAATTAGAATGGACTGAATTCTCAGAAACTCAGGAACAAGGTAGGAAAAAGTACACTGATGAAACAAACAAAGCTTACATCCAATTTGCAGGACACAGCCAAATAGAGGCCTCATAAGAATTCATTTTGATGCAGCTTTGGACCCTAATATGTGCAGAACTGGTAAAGGTGTTATAGCCAGAGACTGGAAAGGTAATTTGCCAAGAGCGTGGGCCATTTCAGAAGTTCATCAAGGAAGTCCACTCTTGAAGAAAGCTGCTGCTATCAGATTAGGAATGCTGATGGCTTGCGACGCAAAATGGAAAGAAGTTGAATTTTAGTTAGATTGCAAAAACATCATCGACATGATCAATGGCAAAACAAAGAAGGAGGTCTGAGTTGCAGTTGTTCTGGAAGACATAAACAACTTGAGAAACTTGTTTAATCAATGTACCTTTTCCTTTGTCAATAGGATAGCCAATGTAGTAGCTCACAGGTGGGCGAAATTTGCCGTTAGACTTGTGAATGAAGTTAAATGGGAATGAGATTATCCCATGTGACTCCAAGAGAGCGCAAAAAAGGATGTTGAGGTATTTACCTCTTTTGTATCTAACCTTGTACTATCAAGTTAAACAATATCAAACTCTACTTTTTCTGACCACAAAAAAAAAAAAAAAAAGTAGTGGCAGTCAGTTTCCATGTAGGAGCTCCTATTACATGCCACCACCACCTGCAGCCGTGCTGTCGATGCGCATAATTATTAATTGCTAACAACTCCCGTGCTGATGCTTCTTGATGGCATGCTTGCTTTGTTTGATTGGATTTGGAGATTTGTGATTAAGATAATTAAGCTTATGAGAATGACATTTAAGTTTCTGGGTAAAATTAACTTTTTAATTAATGGTGCTTCAATTATCATTAACATAATACAAACTAGAGGTCAATATACGTATTCTAGGCAGTTGAATTACTCAGCATTCATAATCAACCAAATCCAATTGCTTGGGGTGATTGTGTGCCCGATACCAAAGATGTTTACGCCTTACTTCTCAAACAAAAATAACTGGTTGAGACTTGACATAAACATTATACTCTGAGGTAGGAAAAAGAGGGAGGGAGGGAGAAGAGAGCTTTACGATTTGATATTGTCTGCTGTCGCAAAATTCATGAAGGAAAGGGGCTAGCTTGTCGTTTTAGTAAATTTTAGTGGCTTAGGCTTTATTTATATTGCTATTTTTTACAGAAATTTTTTTTACATTTTTTATGAACACATTTTCAGTCATATTTTCATCTTATATACATGAAATCTGTAAAGTATATTTTTCTGCATAAACTTCTAAAACAACACTCCATGTAGGCCCTTAGTTTAAGTTAATTTCTTCACGCCCCTACTTGAATTTCTCTAATATCCATTGTTTATGCCTATTCATTTATGGGTTTTGCGAGTTCGTGTGTAATAAGCATTACTTAACAGTGGGTTTAGTATTAATGTTTTGTAAAATTAATGTAAGAAAATGTTTTAATGCACATAATGATAAATATGAGTGTTTGTTTTTATATGGTCAGTTATGTGTGTATTTATTTATTTACTCCTAGTTAGTGGACTTTTCTTAATAGTAAATCTTATATGTAATGATACGTTTGAAATCTATGTCATATAATTTGAATTTAAATTTAAATTTTAAATTTTGCAGCATGCATACATATCATGCACCTAGGCTTATTGTATAAGATTAACCCCCTTCTTAATCCCTATCATTGCAAATTAATAATTTGAATAAATTTAGGCAACTCACACTTTGTGCGTGTAATCCGTAGTATTCATTCCTTTAAATGCAGGCTCATGTGCTTGCTCCTGATAAATAGTTGGTAAATCTATCCTTAGTTTATATATATATATATATATTTTCCTAATGGCAATTGGATGACAAAATTGCACCGTCCTGATATGATATAATAATCTTCTGGATTTGACTAAAGCTAACCCACCACAACTTAATCTGCAAAGCGCCTTTATAGCTCGTGCGTTGTATCTCCCTCGACTCACAGTCATAGAGTAGTGGTGAGCACAGTGGCTCCTAATCCATTTACAGCACAGAGGAAAGGCCTGGCTATGGCGTGCCCAATCAAATTCACGCTGTCCATACTGCTGGCGTGCGCCGCGCTGCACGCTATCCTCCCCCCAATTGCTGCTTCTAATTCCGCCTACCCGTCTTCATACGGACTCAAAACCACCACCACCACCGACGACCTCATCCCCGTCCGACGCGAAGTCTACGGTGATGGCAGAATATTCGATATCTCTCATCGTTACCACCCTGACATGCCGACGTGGGGCTCCAGCGACGGCGTCGGCCAGTTCTTATGGCTTCCCTACAGCATGAAGAATAATTCTGAAGCTAATAACTCCGAAATGAAGCTCCCGACTCACACCGGTACGCACGTCGACGCGCCGGGGCATGTGTTCGATCATTACTTCGATGCCGGCTTCGACGTCGATACACTCGACCTCGAAGTCCTCAACGGTAACCCCAGCCCCTAATTCCTCATCCTTCAATATTGGTAATTTTGTATGTCTACTTCCCATTTCCCAAATTTGTAAGTATTGGTGTTCGATATCTGCTGAGTGCCGCCACCTGTTTGATTGAATTACAAACAGCATTTCGATGTTTGATCATCTTGCTGCCCAGCACGTGCATTACACGTCATAAGCTGTGGGCCTTGTGGTACAGAGTCATTAATGAAAACCGCAAAGCGGTTTGAGGTGATGAACCAATTGGATTGAATGAAGGGAATCACCCTTATCGACGTGTACTGGGTTGGCTGCCGCGTTAAATCAGTAAAATGGTCAGGGTGGAATCCCTATGAAAATAGTAGGTTTTTTTAGTCAAAAGGACTTTACCCAGGCCAGGCCACGTTATAATTGTTGGAAAGAATAGTCACATTTCCATTTTACTGTTAGCAAGGGGCAATAGTCTATGGCCTTGATTTATGCCATGGATAAGCTTGAAAACGTGGCATGGTTGTAATTGTAGCGCAGTAAACGGGTAGACAGTTAACCTCTCTTAATAACACTTTGCCTCTCTGAACTATATAGATAGTCACATTTTGCCTCCTTGAAATAAAAAATAAAAAAAAAAACACATTGCCCCCCACTCTAGTAAATGTTAGCCTCTCAAAATGTGTGAAAATTTTCTTCCGACTTTACCTTTAGTGTTATTCACACGTTGTTCCTCACTTCTGTCCCAAAAAAAAAAAAAGTATGATAGAATTAAAACATTTATAGTTAAAGAACTGCTATAAATAATTTCAGATGCTATAATATCTTTTGAAATATTCAAAACATGTTGACAAAACATTATCAATAAAAAATTTAAAAGCACTTGTCAAAAGCTAAGCATCAAAAGGTAATGTTCAATATAAATTTACACATAAAAATAGCAAGTGCATGCTTTTACATAATTAACCTAAAAGATATAAATATAATTTTAAATCATAATATTTGCTCCAAGAGTAAGAAAGGGTATATGTATTTTCTTGATATCAAATTTACTAAATTTTTACATAACTCTTTTTTTTTTAATTTTGAGATTGAATATTTGAAAGTTCATTTTAATATGTGTGTGTGTGTGTGTGTGGGTGGGTGGTAGGTGGGTATGTTGTATGTACGTATGTATGTAATATTTTTCATTAATAATATTTAGGTGTAAAGTATGTTAGTTTTAAGTATTATAATTATGCTATAACTTTTTCATCAGTTCAATACATAATATGTAGAGTTGCTAATCATTAATGTAAAGTATACATTTCTTTTGGTTGAAGGAGGCAAAGTGTAAATAATATTAAGGGCAAAAATTGGAAGTAAAATTTTCATATATTTTGAAAGCCTAACATTTACTAGAATGGGGGGTAAAGTTTATATTCTTTTTGTTTAGGGGGGCAAAGTGTGACTACTCCTGTAGTTTGGGGGAGCAAAGTGTTATTAACCCTTTTTTGAAAAGGATATGCTTTAAGAATATGGATGGTGGACCAGAAGAAATAAATCACAACTATCACAATCATTGGCCCCATTTCAAGAAAATATCCATCCCAGGATCTCTTTTCTTTCAAGTTTCAACATCTGGACTTTTCAAGGACAAATATTATTAGGCATTCATATCTACTGGGACACTTCCTAGTTGTTTGTTCCAGTTGATTTCTTTGGGGAAGCAAAAGACGATGAGGGCTGTACTTGTGTTGTTGGTATGCACGGAGCTGCTGTCTTTGGCGCTTTCATCAGCTAATGATGCATACCCAACTGGTTATGGTGATGAACCAGGTGCTTGTCTCAAAAATATTGGTAACTTAAGGCCTGAGAGGAGAGAAGTTTATGAAGGTGGAGAAATAATTGATATCACCCACCCAATTACTCCTGAAACACCTGTGGGAACTCCTGAGGGTATAGGAGAATATCTCACTCTTCTGTTAAGCATGAAGAATGGGTCGGACTATAATTTCTCTGAGCTGAAACTACCTGCTCATGCTGGCACTCATGTTGATGCGCCGGGCCATATGTATGATCATTACTATGATGCTGGATTTGATATTGACTCCCTAGACCTCAGAGTTCTAAATGGTATTAGAACTTGCTCCCTTTCTTAGTTGATATTACCACCAACAAAATTACTTTGACCATGTAGCATAGGATTAATACAAATGTCAGTATGTTCTGAACTGAAGTAAATATGTCCTTTACTTTTTGGTTGAATATTGTGCTTCGAAGCAAGCATTGGACATCTGGACCCAATCTGAACGTCTTGTTTCTTATTATTTTTCTTTTTTTTTTTTTGGGGGGGGGGGGGGGGGGGCTTCTTTCTTATGGTTGCTCATGAGACTTTTGGCTTCTTCTTCGTTTGCTATATTATACTCAAAGATAGTTTCGTTCTGTGAATTTTTTTTTTCAATACTCTAGTTTGGGTGTTTATACAGTACGTTATCTGCTCTTTGTTTGGCCATTTCCTTTGAGAGATATTTAATTTTCATTCACGGGTCTAGTATTTTTCCATGGGTTATTTTATTCCATTGAAATTCTGTTGTGTGTGTAATATTTTTCCTGATGACTTTTGCTAGTGTGCCATTTCCTTGTGAATATTTTGCTGCATTAGTTTTGAGCCTCTTCTCTTGTGTATGAATGGCTTGAATGCATACTCATGTTTATCATACCTTTCTTTGTGCTATTTGATGAGTGGTTGTTTTCTGTGGTTTATTATGTGCCTAATTTTCCCTATCATGTTGCTTTTCATTGTGCAGGTCCAGCCTTGCTAGTTGATGTCCCAAGGGACAAAAATCTGACAGGTATACTAACACACCAAAACTTCGTAGTTTTGCTAATCTCTGAATCACAAATTAACATTGTCTTCTTTCCTTTTTCTTTTTTAATTCCAGCTGAAGTTATGGAGTCCTTGCATATCCCCCGGGGAATAAAACGAGTACTTTTCAGAACATTAAATACTGACAGGTTATTTCATTAATCCACTTTGTGGTTGAGATTTATACGTTGTGGATGCTGTGACTTGTTACAGTTGATCAAAGTCCATGCAACAAATGCATCTCAAGTTTCATAGCGAAAACTAATAGAGCCCAGTAAGTGATTGAAATGGGGGTTTTGTCAACAGAATCATGTTATCAACGTGTAGTAGTTGTTGCTTCATGCATTTGTAATTCTAATGTAGATTAACTCTATTATTTTTGTTAAATATGCTGTCTGCATTTTTTTGGTTAAAGGAAAAAGCATAGGAATTGAGAGGAACCAAATTGTTTCATAATAATGTATGGTAATGGTTCCCTGTTATAGACCTTAATCCTTCACTTCCAAACGCTGTCCACTGACATAGAACAAGGATTAGGGAAGCCCTGCTAAATGAAAGATTATAGACTTTGATCAGTCTTTCTACATTTTTTCACTCTGGCTTCTGATGCTAAATAAGCTTGGGGATTTGGTTCTTAAGGTGAGTAATGATTTCATTCTACCTTGCCCCTGGTTAGCCAACCATTACAAGTTGACCAAATCTATTGCAGCCCTAGAAGAGGCATAGGACAAAAAAAGTTACAAATTCCATGGGAAAGTCATCCCCGATGACTTCCAAACAGAGAACCTGAGATACAGATATTCTGGGCACACAGTTCTGACTTCTGAGGAAGTAAGAAGTTTCAGTGTAGATTTAGCATGATTTGTTTGGTTTCAGTTCCATTTCGATTTTTGGATTACTTTAGATTAGAAAGGAATCTAGCTAGAGGTTTTGATGCATGTGTGCTGATGTGAAAGTGCACACTACTTTCCACCATGCAAAATAAGAAATTTTAGGTTTATGTATAATGCTGGATCCTGCTGTTCTTGTAGCATCGGCTGGATAATCAACAAAGTCATCAGAGGGTCTTGCATTGGATGGTTTTTGGTTTTAGTTTCAAAAGCCATTTGCTGATTAAAAACTAGTTTTTAATAGTCATCTAGGTTGTGTTTGAACTGCTGATTTTAGTCAATAGTTCAATTGTCAATTGGAAATTTTCTATTGGCTAAAACCCCCGCCGCCCTTTGTTTTGGGGGGGGGGGGTTGAGTGTGAGATTTATGATCTCCAGCACTGCGGCAGGTCACTTTACTAGTGGGAGGATGCTTTACTACTGGTGCAATGTTCTGTTTCAGATTAACTTTGATTTACTCCAAGCTAATTCCATTTTCAGGCACCTTATGTTGAAGAAGGAGTTTGATACTAGTTATGTGGGATTCATGAAGGATGGAGCACAATGGCTTGTGGATAACACTGATATCAAACTTGTTGGTGAGCCAGATTATTGTGATTCTGTTGCTTCCTGGTGTATTTCATTAAGAGCGATATTTATGTTTGCTGCCATAGCAGTTACACTTATTCTGTTGTAAAACATAGTGTGCATTTCGCGTGACTAATAATAATGGTCAATTTCTGCTGAATACTATGTTCTCCTTTCACTTGGGCCCTTAGTTATAATGAGAGTAACACCTATATTAATCACATGAATACATGACCATGAATGAACTATTTTTGTTGGTATTACTGTTATATTCATATGTTTACTGTGCTGCATGGAAGTGTTATTTTAACTCGTTATGCTCCTGTAGCACCTGAGTCAATCACATACAATACACATGGCGAATGGGTATTTTTGTCAGCATTGCTGTTAATTTCATATGTCCACCATGCTCCACAAATATTTAACTTCAAATTGTGCTGTTGTTTCCGTATAGTATATTGCTAGTGTTTTTGATTTTTTTTTTTTTGCCAAGACACTATAAGTTAGTAGTGCCAGATTAGTATTTCCTGAGGACCGAGTCATATTTCTGATTCTAGTGCATAAATTTCAGCTATTAACTTATACAGGAAGACCCACGTCCATGTCAGCCTGTTGAACTCTAGAGATTCAAGTAGTAACAATATTTCAGGGAGTCATGAACAATGATCAAGACCAATATCGTTCTGTCTTGTACCACTGGAGAATTTTGTGGATTATTAAGTTCACTCCCGATGCACAAGAGAATTTTCTCTCATGAGTTATAGTAAAAACAACATTTTTTTTTTAATCTATTTGGTTGTTTGGTTTGTAGGAATTGATTACTTATCCGTTGCTGCATTTGATGATTTGATCCCTTCGCACCTTGTTTTCCTGGAAAGCAGGGTAATATTCTCTACCTTACCAGTTTGAACGTTTTATCTCAATCACAGTCACAACCATATTTGTCCTACTTTTTTTTGGTGGAATTGACACCATTTATATTGGCGAAGAACACAAAAATAGCTAGTAGGTTACTATGCTGGCGATGCTAATTTGAGAATTTTTCTGTTTACGTTATAATTGTTGAAATGGTGCAGGAAATCATTCTTGTGGAAGGCCTGAAACTTGACGGCGTTCAACCAGGAATCTATTCCGTGCATTGCTTACCTCTCAGGTTGCTTGGTGCCGAGGGATCACCCATCCGATGCATCCTTATCAAATGATATGCCCTAAGATATCTTCATTACCATTTGGTAAGTTGCCCTTGAGTCTATATATATTTGCTTTTCCTTCCACTTGTGTTTTCTGTGTTGAAGTGAAGCTGGTTGGTGCTCATCTTGAGCTGAAAATTAGAGCTTAGATAGACTTTGTTTCTGAACTCTCTCTCACTGGTGTATCTGCAGCTCATATTTGCATGGATATTTTCCGGAGGCCAAGGATGCTTAAGAGTGGGTGGACGTGCGGAGGATCAGTGAAACGTATGGATAGCCCGTTGAAAGTTTCTATGGAGATGTAAACATTACATCAGTGCTATATGTAGGCGTGATATCATTTGTCATTTGTACTAGAAATGCTTGTCAGGAAGACAGCATGTGCGTGCAATATGTAACTTGTTATGGCTAATAATGACTCTTTTCTCGCTTCATTTTGACGCACCAGCGACACAAATCTTCAATGAGTTGGATTGATTTCAAGAATGGGAGGAGCCAAATCCATGCAGTTTATACTAAATCTACACCTTTACAGCATCAGTATGGTCTGTATGGATTTAGCGTTGCTCGCGTTTGTTTATTTGGGCTTTACCGACATCCAGTGAAAACGGCGGTAAGAACCAAGGAAAAAAAAGCGAAGTACTAAACTGTTTTTGCAGACGTCTTCCCCAGTAATTATTCAATTAAAGGGCTAATCACACTTTGCCCCTTGAACTTGGACCCGAGCAATACTTTGCTCCCATGAACTTTAATATTTGCACTTTACATCTAGTGATTAATTTGTTGGCAACGTTAAGATAAAGTTATATTTTGCATGACCGAAATACTCGTCTGATTCTTGAACATATATAACAGTTGTAAACGAAGAAATTAATATTTTTTTTCAGTAGTTGATAAATCCATTTGAACCCAATTGCACCATGTTAAAAAAAAATTAAATGATTTGCAAAAAGAAGTCTAAGTAACTAAATATGTCTATCTATATGCTTCATATGAAGATTACTTGAGATATTTTTTCAATTGTGTACTATTTTTAATGTGATTTATAGCGGATGAATACGTGATTGAATAAATAAATATATAATAAAAAATGTGTTTTGAGAATCTTTTTTTTTTTTTGGGCTAATGATATAGAATCCAAATGAAATATCAAGCAAAGTATGATTGTTATGATTGTGATATAAAACACCAGTTACTAATAGATGTTGTTACAAGCGGAAGGAACTTACATTCGTAACCATGAAGTTTTGAGTTCAAAATCTATGAGAATGGAAAAAGTAAAATTGGGAGAGCTTTCCACTCGCAACTCGCAAGGGGTCTGACCCGACTAGAAAAATGAAGAAAAAACACCAATTCAAGGAAGTTGCAAGGTAAGCAAAAATCATTAAGACCAATCCATTCATGATATAAGAAAAAGGAGCAACGGAAAACTAGTGTGGAAATTTTGAGAATTTTTTTTGTACTCCACAACATAATTTTTCAATTCTTTGGTATTTTGCCATCTGTATACTATTTTTCATATATATATATATGAAAATTATTTTTGAATTATCTATATTCTCTCTTATAGATGATATGCATAATTGAAAAGAATTAACAAATTATTTGGATATTTGAGTTTTATCTATATTTGAATTAAATAATTTCTCTTTCTTCTAAAAACTTTATATTTTTAGACGAGTTTAAATTGTTTTATGGTTCCTCTCTCTTCTAACAAATATAAATTTTTCATAAATTCATATAAAATTTTTAATCCATATGGATAAACTTAGTGTTAAAAAAAACTTTAATTTTTACACCAATAAATTTATCAGATTTGCTGAGAAATGAATATTTGCTGATGTAGAAAACTAAATTGTAGGATATTTTGTACTTAATTAAGTAAAAATATATAACTAGGCTTCTGGTCATTATAAAAATTTTAATTATCTAAAAGAATATCTGTAGAAATGCATATACATCGATTGTTTTGATATGCCAGCTTTAACATTCCTGCGTCCTTGGATCCGTACTTCTGTATTTACCCCTCTCCGTTTTCTGCTTGCGGATTCGCCGACTCCACCGGAACCGCGTTTGCTTCGACCAAAACCATTATGGCGGGCAGTATCGGCATCGGTCATCCGTCATTCCAGCAACACCTCTGGCATGACCGGAGGTATTTGTGTAGTCTAGCTCAGTTTAAAAGCCCCACCGTCTTTCCCACCAAGTCCCATGCCCTCCCCTCTCCTCCCCATCCCCCAACAAAAGGATTTTGGTTTTGCCAAATTTAAGGAGAATCCCTCGCAGAGGTTTAATATAACCAATAAAGCATGAAAATATCATTTTCATGTTTGTTAAACATAATTGCCATCGTGGCAACAGTACATAATGGCTTCCTCACCATCCCCGCCGTGGCCACTGGCGCCGCCCCCATCCCTGCAGATTGTGATGACCGCGTCATCATTGATATTACTCATACGCTCAGGAATAACATGGCCAAATATGGTTCTAAGGTAGGTGCTGGGCATTTTATAAATGAAGACTTTGGAGGCCCTTATGTGGATGGTACTCTCGAGATCCCCGCTCATCTTGGCACCCATGTTGATACCCCTTCACACGTTTTCCCGAAGCTGCTCTTTAAGAAGAAGGTTACCGTCGATTCCCTCCACCTCTCAACTCTTATGGGTACAAAAACAACCTTCTTTCTCAGCTCACCTTAGTAGTTTCTGTTCCTGTGTTTTGCTAATTTTAAGTAGTAAATTACAGTATTTCTAGTCGTAAGTCGTATAAACTTCTTTTACAGGTCCTGTTTTGGTCGTCCAGACTCCAAATCACGTAAATATAACTGGTATGCATCTCTAAAGTAATACGTGTTCTTTTTGGTTATAATAGCTCTTTTATTTTTTTTCCCTTCCTTTTTTTTTTATTATTTGCATACCAGTAATTTTGCGTCCTTTTTAATAACATTATATTGTATACCGAACTTGTAATTGCTTTCTCATTCCTACCTATATTACGCGTGCACGATTAATGCTAATTTCATTATCTGGGAGAACGACCACATACTAGTAGGCTTACCTCTTTGGTTAAATCCTTCATTTGGTTTCTAGAGTTCAAATGTTCGTCTATATTAGCAAGATGGTGGCAACAAATGCAATATTTATTTATCCAATAGTCCAATTTCATCCTTGTTAAGTAGACGATTGGAAATTAATGATCACGTTGTATTAGTTGCTACTTGATTTCAAGGCTAAGTATCTTTTTGTCTCTGAATTCAAACAGCCATATTTGAAGGCTTATGTTTTACCAAAGTGTGATTGGACTCATAGTGAGGTTTTGTTTTGTCCAAGGCTTTTAGCATTGTGTAACGTTTAAACTAAGAAAATTAAAACCATAAGTTTAATTAAAAGGAAATTTCTTGAATAGAGAGTTCATTAAAATGCTTAAAAAAATTTTCTTTTTCATACCATTCCATCTTGTGGCCTGCACCGATAATTTGTGGTGCCTCTGCGGTGGAGGATGACATTCACGTGCAATGCATTCACATTCTCTTAATGTTTCAATTTGCTTCTTTTCTATTCATCCAAAGTGTTTGTCCTAACAAGTAGATAATACTTTCCAAAAAGTGCCTTAATCTTATGCATGACTTTAATGGTTCATTTGGTGCTTTATAAGAGTAGTGAGGGATTTGTTGGATGTACAAAATATCTGTTCAGTAGCTCAAGATTTAACTTTATCTTTTGGCTGCTTTTTTGAAAGTAATTTATCTGCTAAATATTGCTTTACAATTGGCCTTGATTACTATTCCCAAGCATTTCCAATGATCCAATGAGGCTTAGATGGTTCCTTGAGATTTCTTGTTAATGTCTGACACAACAATGTCTCGTGTGCATCAAAGAAGGTGCTTTGTTGCTTCCAGTAATTGTTTCTATTTGTTTGGTTTAATGTTTTTAGACATTACTGATGGCTTATCTTATGAATATTGGCTTCTTACAGGTAAAGTCATTGACTCTTTAAAAATTCCTAGAGGAGTAAAGCGTGTGATTTTTAAGACATCAAACACTTGCAGGTAGAGTTTGATGAAAAACTTTAAGTTGATCTGCTGAACCTTTTACTCTTATTAAATCTGATCATAATGAAGTTCACAATTTTCCATTTGCATCACGGAGACTATATCAGATGATGTTTAAGTCACTTAATGCTCTATGCATACAGTACCCCTCATGACCTGGTGTTAAAAGACACTTTTGTATTGACATGTGGTGTAAGAAATCCTTTCAATTATCTTATTTGGTATGTTCAAATTTTCTTCTTTGTGCTAATCTGTATTGTTATTGTGGGTCTTGCATGATCAAAGACTTGCATTCTTTTTGAGCACTTATATCATGCTTCACAAGTAGTGCTTTGCTTTGAGTGTCTTCAATTGTCACTGCTACATCAAAATACCCTTCCGAGTAGACCAGGTCTGCCATTTGATTGATTGAGTGTTTATCTGAATAGATTGCATTTTTCAGGAAGCTGATGGATCAACAAAAGTTTGAAAGCAAGTATACAGGATTTACAGTAGCTGGGGCACAACGGTTGGTTCATAAGACTGATGTCACATTTGTTGGTGAGTCAAAGAATGGAATTTAGTTACCATGCTTACATCTGACTTAAACATTGCTCATATAGGAGTTTAGAATGGTTTGAATAAGTACAAATTAATTTCTTACTTTGAGATGGTGTAAATATTTTAGATGACAACAGGACTTAAATCTATGTTATGATAATCTTCATGTTTTACCAGTGAATGTACGACCTCAATGTAGGGCCAACTCAAAAGATAAAACAAATATATGTACGAAAAAAGATAAACGAATATTTGCCTCAATTTTGATAAGAGTAGATTCCATCTTATATTGAGCATTGGTCTTCTTCTCTTGACCATGTCTGAGCACACTTTAGAGTAAAAATTTGAGATGCAATTTTGGATTGTGATTGTCTTTTTCTTTTGTTGTTTGCATGATTTCTACTTTCCTTTTCCTTTATGATTATTGTGTATCATGTATAATCTCCTTTTTTTTTTTGTTTATCTCTATGTGATTGAAAATCTTATATTTTGGGACAATAGTAGTTTTGATGCATCGTGATTTTGCTAAATTATGTTTTCATCATCAATTGTAGGAATTGATTACATGTCTGTTGCTGCATTTGATGATGTTGTCGGTGTTCACAAAGTTTTCTTAGGAGCACACAGGGTAAGGTTATGTTTCTTCAATTCTTCTTCCAGTCTTAATTTGAGTCCCTACACCTTTAATGAGTGTACGAGGAAACCATATATCAACTTGGCAATTAAATTAATTTTGCTAAGTCACATTACTGAGAATGGGGACAGGTACAGTTATGTTACAGTTATGTTAGGTGCGGTTGTGTACAGTTACCACATTTGTTACATGTTTTGACATGCACTTATTGTTCTTCATGTGAATTTTGTTTTTGTTTCTTTTTTTTCCCCCCTGCCAAAGTGTTGAATTTTGTTCCTGTACTAAAAGTAAAATTGTTTATGTAATTATACACCAAACATTGTAAGAATTCAACAACCTGCAACAACTTCACCTGCCCCATGTCCATATTAATGAGCGAAATTCCCTTGCTTACCCCGAAAAAATTGAAGTCTTATTGTTGAATGAGTGGGCGACCCAAGAAGACGAGGTTTCTGAGCTGAAATGCATGAAGCTCAATACCAGATTGGCCAAAAAAAAAAAAAAAGTATTTTTACATCTATATTTTCACAGGGTTTGAGCCAATATATTTAAAGCATGAAAGAACTTTCTGGCAGTTCTTTCACTTCTTTGTATAAAGCTTAAGCAAACCGCTTCCCCCAAAGCAAGAGGTGCTGCCACTTTGTCCTTTGATGTCATGAGCAGTGCATTAAGTAAAAATAGTGAAACCACTTTTAGGAAAATTCGTCATCTGATAAATAAACCTTAATTTGAGTAAGGATATCTTCACTGCTAAGACCATGATGGACTGTACTGGTTTCTGATGCCCTTTTTGCTTCATAATTGGTACTACTGCATTCATAAGCTGCTTGAAAGATTTTATAAATCCATAGTCTCCCGCTCCAACTTGTGCAAATTTTCAATCACAGATCATATCACACAATATGCTTCTGTTCTCAACATTGAGCCATTTAATTGGTGAATTTGTTTGAGGATGGGAGAATTCCTCAATTATATTCTATCGTAAGTAGTGTGACTAATGTGCCTGAATCACTAGGGCATTATTCCAGTTGAAAACTTGAAACTTGATGAGGTCGAACCAGGATTCTACACTGTCTACTGTTTACCAATAAGGATACTGGCTGAGGCAGGACCAGCAAGGTGCATTCTTATGAAGTGAACAATTCCTTTGTAAGTGCGATCCCTTTTGTGAAGCTTGCAGCCATATTTTGTAAAATAACTTTAATGCTAGAGGTATTATCTGCTACTTTTTGTACTTGGGACGTGCCATTATCTCCAGTTTCTGATCCGGCATTCTTGGTGCAGGGAGCCAAGAGTCGATGTTATCCCTCAAGGTCTTATCACGGAATTTGGTCACGAGCCAATGGCTATGTTCTAGAGGTCTTCTCAAGCAACCTACTCTTGCCTGGTCGACACTAACTAAGCTTGCTTTTCAAATATGATCGGCAAGCATGGGCCTGGGGCATTATCTTTGCGTCGGAATGGGTCCAGTGATCTGCATTTATTATCATCATTAAAACCATATAGCGTTTGTTTCCCCACTTTTTTGTTTGGGTTTTTTGGTTTTTTGGGGTTTTTCTTTTTTTTTTTTTTTGGGGTGTGTTTCTAAGGTAACGTCACCGTTGACCATTGTTACGCTTAATTAATTCACACATATGCAAGAGTTCCTCTTCCTCTCTTTGTTCTTGTTCATTTCTTATCCATCTCTATTCTCTACTATATGTTTTCCTCTAATTGAGTTGCATTGCCAATCCTACAACTTGTAGCTAACATTTTGTCTGCAATAGATAACCTTCTAATTATGACCTTGTTTCATTCTGCATCCAATATTTTTGGTCTATTTAACTAGAATAACAGTTTTGATTTTTTTTTTTTTGGTTTTTTTGGGGTGTTGGGTTGTGTGTGGGGACTTGTTAAGAGTAACAAATCCAACCTCAAATGATCCTTAAGAATTGATCAAACACGCACGGCCATTTCCTTGTACATAATCCAGTCTCCCTTCGTATTTTGAATACACACGCGGTCATTTCCTTGTACATAATCCAGTCTCCCTTCATATTTTGAGTACTTTGGGTTTCTTTCGGTAAGTTACTTATTTGGAAAAGCAAAAATTTTGTTTTACTGAATTATCAACATGTTTTGCGAATATTTTTTTAAACCATTTTTTGATCTCACACATGTCATGTCACAAAAGGTGCTACAATATTGTGCCAAATCATGAAAAGATATTACCATTTCTTTTCCGTTGCTTAACTGGGAGATGATACCTTTTTACGGGATATAAACAGCGTGTACAATATCACGTAAATTTAATGGATCCCTAATTTTGGGCCTTTCTGTCTAGTGCATGAATTCCTGGGCTTTATTCTGATTCTGCAGGTGTCTTTAAGTGCTGTCTATTGCTTAACATTCTCAACTCTTTTAGGGTTCATGGGCCCTCACATGCAAAAGAAAACATTCTACTACAGTGCGTACTTGCTTCTTCAATTTGCCGACAAATTATTAAGAGAACCTCAAACAAAGGCCCAGCTTATCTTATGGCCTTGCTTTTACAATGGGAGAACCAAGCACAGGGACAACCAAGAAAAGATTAAGAACAAAAAAAAAAAATTCACTAGTTATTAAGGACTTTCGCGAAATTTAAAGAAGAATAACTATTAGTTAAGAAGGAAAAAAGTAAAATGTTAGTTTAAAGTTTAAAACTTTATTTTTGCTTTTTTATTTATCTTTACTTTTATAACCTTTTCTTGCCCAGGTCTAGTATACTTAAACCATTTATTAAACCACAAGAGAAATATTGCTAAATGAAAAGGATTAATCAATTCATTATTGAAGCTTGCTTTTTCAAACGTACAGTCAAGAATTTGCTCTTCTTTTTTTTTTTTTTTTTGTATTTGAAAAGTATAATATGATGTTAGTACTTGGGACATTATTTATGCCAAAAACGAAAATACACTAAAGGTCAACCATACATAGAACTAATTAAAGAGGTCTTGGGGGACACGGGAAGAAAAATCCTTGGGGCCAAAGTGGAATTCAACTGAATCCCAGGGAGAGGCAGTGAAAATTGTCCAAACTAAATAGTTGCGGTTGCGCCATCCCAGGCTTTCCGCTAGTCAGTCCTTCCGGCCCTCGGAGGGTTTAGCTCTAAGGCACCCTTCTTCCTCCAAAAACCCCAACCCCCTGGGAGAATAGGGGGGAAAATATATATATATATATATATAGAAATTCAAGAAATATAAGAAAAAGCAAAGAAGAGAAGGAAAATGGAAGGCAGATCGTACCAGAGGTTTCCCACGGTGAAGATTCGCGAGCTGAAGAGCGACTACGTCAAGTTCGAGCTCCGCGACACTGATGCCAGCATAGCCAACGCGCTGCGGCGCGTAATGATAGCCGAGGTCCCTACCATCGCCATTGACCTAGTGGAGATCGAGGTGAACTCTTCCGTGTTGAACGACGAGTTCATAGCTCACCGACTCGGCCTGATTCCACTCACCAGCGAGCGAGCCATGAGCATGCGCTTCTCACGTGACTGCGATGCCTGTGACGGCGACGGCCAGTGCGAGTATTGCTCCGTCGAGTTTCATCTGAGAGCCAAGTGCCTCAACGATCAAACCCTAGATGTCACCAGCAGGGAGCTCATCAGCTCTGATCCATCTGTTGTGCCCGTCGATTTCGCCAGTCCATCCTTGGAATATGATAATGGCGAGAACAGGTCTGGTAACCCTAGCAAACTCGTAAATTACAAACTATATCCCGAATTTACTTTTTTTTTTTTTAAACTTCTGGTATATTTTACTTTTTCAACTCTGTATGGAGATGTTAATGTGGATAATTTAAGCTTAGGACAATTTTCGATTATGTCGAAAGGGGCATTTTCCTGTATACATTGTAGCTAGTGATTTCTTTTGATTGCTGGGGTTTTAAGGTTGTCTGAAATTTATGCATTTGAATAAGTGGTGATATATGGGTATAATGAATTCAATAGTTGATTTTTATAGATGACGTGCAATGGTATTCCTTGGACAGCGAGTTCAATCTGAATGAAATCTATGATCTTGCAGTATGTGATTGTTGTTGGTGTATGTTTGTTGCAGCAGTTGCCAAGTGTGGAAGTATGAAGAAATGCATTCAGAATACTCCCTTATGTGGATGCGTATGCATTTTTAATTTTGAAGGAGATCCACAAGAAGTAGGCCTGATAGGTCCTGTTTCCCTTGAGATCAGAATGATGTTAGTAGTGGTTTCTCTTTTTCTGGAAGGGAAGGATGGAAAGGTTTAATTTTACAGTTGCACAGTACCTTTTCAGATATGGGCATGTTCGAGTCAGAGGCCTAATTTGCATCATTTCTTTCATGTGAATCTATTCAATTTGTGTGCAAGGCGTGATTTTTATGTTTACACAGTACCTTTTCATTTCATGATGGACGCTAGAACCCCTAAGGGTTATTTCAGTTCTTCTTGGTACAGATGCATCATATTTGATATTTGTACGCATGTGGCTTTCTGCATTGGATAGTTGGTTGGTCTAATGCTTCCTGGCACACATTTGCAGCCCTGGCTTTCTGCATCTGGCTTTCTAAGGGTTGTTTTAGAACTTGAATATGTCAGTCTAATACTTCCTGGTACACATTTGTAACCCTGTTGATTCTTGGAGATTAATCATTATATTTACTTTATTTTTATTTTTATTTTATTTTTTGGTGGTAATCTGCATGGCAGTTCTAACATTTTGGGAAATGTTGCCGAAAAGTGTCGCTGAACTACAGTTTTAGTTTGATCTCTAGTGTTGAAGCTGTCATAATATTTACCTAATATATTGTTTACAGGGGAATTATGATAGTGAAACTACGCCGGGGGCAAGAGTTGAGGCTGAGAGCTATAGCTCGGAAAGGTATTGGCAAGGATCATGCCAAATGGTCGCCTGCAGCAACTGTCACATTCATGTATGAACCTGAGATTTATATCAATGAAGATATGATGGAGAAATTAACACCTGAGCAGAGAATGAGTGTGGTTGAAAGCAGTCCTACCAAAGTCTTTGACATTGATGCCAAAACTGGACGGGTTGGTTCCTTTTGCATTACCTCCTACATGCGTATTAGTTGAATCATTTTCACTGTGATCGGGGATCCAAACTTATCTACTTAATGTCTGATAAGTGGTCTTCCATGGTGACTTTCATGCTCCTTCCCTTGCCTGCCCACCAACCTCCCCCTGGGGGGCAGTCAAATGGTTCTGTGACATAGCATTCAGGAAATTTGGAAGATGAGGATTTCTAGATTATACGTCTATCATATGAAATATTTATGAATCTCCCTGTGATCCATTTCCATAGTCTTTTTAGCTTTTAATAACTTGCGGATCTAGACAGCTACTAGAAACTCCTACTACCTTCAGACGTAGACAGTACTAGAAGCTATCTATCTCAGTTTCCATTCCTGTAAGGTTGCTTAAAACTTCATCTGGGCATCTGTTTAAGATTGACTTAATTGACTGAACCGAAGAAATGCAAAACAATCCATGTGTTGAAGCAAAGGGCTGTGCTCATTTTGGTTTGTTTGTACGAGCAAATGTTTGTACATGCTTGTATGATTGTACTTTGACATGCATCTATTGTAAGTTTATAGAACAGTTGTTTTCTTTGGTCAAGTACGTTTTATTTGAATAGCATTAAATATCAGTGCAGAGAAAGAAATTTTGCAAAGCCTATATATGTTGTTTAGAACTTCATCCGACCATATGTGTAAGATTGACTTAACTGACCTACCTGATGAAATGAAGATCAGTCCGTGTCTTGTAGCAAAGGCCTATGCTCATTTGGTTGGTTTGTACGAGCAAATGTTTATACATGCTTGTATGATTGTACTTTGATGTGCACTATTGTAAGTTTTTCTTACAGTTGTTTTTATCTTAACCCCTTTTCCTCCATGTTTCTGTAGATTGTTGTGGTTGATCCAGAGGCATATATCTATGATGATGAGGTGATCAAGAAATGTGAATCCTTGAATGTACCAGGGCTTGTAGAGGTACATCCCAAGGATGATAGTTTCATTTTCACGGTTGAATCCTCTGGTGCAATTAAAGCTTCTCAGCTGGTTCTTAATGCTATCGACGTTCTGAAGCAGAAGCTGGATGCAGTTCGCTTGTCGGAGGACACCGTGGAGGCTGATGAGCAGTTTTTGGAATTGGGTGCACATATGCGGGGCGGCTGATCCTTGTTACATGAAGCGGTGTGGCTGATCCTTGTTACATGAAGGACTACTTAACTTAGTTTTGTAAATTCTGTCGTTTAATTTTGTCATTTATCAATTGATGCACCAGAATTTCTTTCCGAGTCGATGATCCATCATCAGTCATCAAATTTCTGTAGTTATTATGACCCCAGCATCCGGGTGGTACCTCTAAGGACTAAGCCTTATGATGTTCAGAGTCTTAAGTTGTTTGTCTGGACTGTAGAATATTAAAATTGTGATTTCATTTAGTAACCTTGCGCTGCTGTGGGTCCTTCCACAGTTCCTCTGATGTTCCATGAATTTCTTGGCAAAATGCTATGACCAATCTAGAATGCCACAACCTGATTTGCCATTCCCCAATTTCTTTTTCATTGGGGTTTTATTTTAATTTTTTGTATCTCCTTTCCCCCTTCAAAGCACTATTATTTGTGTACAACAACTAAGCTGGTGGTATTTGCACTCTATTTTGTTTCGTGTTCCTGTAAAAACTACTAAGGAGATGGACAGGCGTTAAGAATAACTGAACTGGCAATATCATCACTAGCAATTAGATATAATTACGGCGACACATTAAGATTTTTCTGCAAGAATGAAGATTATGTTATGGGATAATTTCAGAAACCTCCCCTGAGGTTTCATAAAATATCACTTAACTCTCTAACGTTTTCAAAATCTCTCTTACCACCCTTGAAAAGATTTGACATATCACTATCAGAAGGGATTAATTGCCAATAATACCCTCATTTCTTTCAACAATTATTTAGCTTCTAAAGACCAAAAAAAAAAAGTTTGACAAACCATCATAAGCATATAATTGCAAAATGTCTTAGGAAATGATTAGCATCACTCTTCTTTTTCTGTACCAACAAAGGTGTGAAATTATCTGCCACCACTTATAAAGGCATGTAATTGCTTATCAGAAGAAATACTCATAATAATATGACTTTTATTTGTATGTTGTGACCATCGTTTTTTCTCTCATTTCTTTCTTTTTCTTGTGAATGATACGAGAACTTGGAATAGAAGTGGAGAAAATTACAACTTCACTAAGATAATTCCCTAAACTTTGGAGTGAAAGTGTGATTTTCAAAACAAAACTATATAACAGGTAAGATTTATGAGCTCGTACTTTAAATGAAATGAGTAATAGGAGATGATGTAAGTTTCATAATCAAAATAGTTACATAAAAGTAAGAGAATGATATAGTTTTTATTGTTCGATTGTGAGATATTCTTCCTAATCAGACGATACAAATGAATAGTTGATACCAAGTACTTATATGCATTCCTCCTATACATGAACTACTTTTACGTGGTGTTTTTTTGTTTATTTGGAATTGCAAATTAGGCAATGTTATTTTATCTATTGTTATTATTGATATTATTAGATACTTCATGACTTGTTATATTACATTTCTATTTTGTTATTTTTTTGATAGTCTAAAGGTATTAAGGGAACTAAAATTTCCTCTCTCCTCCAACATGTATTTTTTAATATTACTTTTGCTGAGAGGGGGTGGTATTGTTAACAAAATATCAATTCTAAGGGTGGTAAAAGAATTTTGAAAACGTCAGGGAATCTAAGTGATATTTCACAAAACCTCAAGGGAGGTTTCTGAAATTATCCCTCATGTTATTGTAGTATTGCCAGAGCTGAACTTGAATTGGCAACTCATGGGCCGGTGGGCTGAGATTGGATGGGTCAGATAAATGTGGTCAATTCAGTTGGTGCTTTTTAACCTGAAAATGAAATAAAGAAGAAAGAAGAAGGATTCGTGCTTATGTCCTCAGAATTGGGAATGTCAAATTTAAGGTACATTATGCAGATAATTGGAGTCAGGACTGTATCATTTGATTATTTATGTAAGGGAATAAAAATACACATAAGGACACCTGAATCCTGATTAACTTGATAGTGTCCGGCCTATAAAGGATACAGGCCTGGTGAAACTTTTCCCTGAAGGAGTAAGGAATTGATTAACGAGCAACAGAAAATTGAAGGGATACCATTATGGATTTTTCCTGGGGTGTTAAAATAAATCAAACGATGATAAATTTAATAAATCTAACAACGGTAAATTTGTCACTTGTTGTTTGTTCTAGATAGGATTGGAAGAGGGACACACGTTGTCTTGTCTCTATCATGCGACCTCATTCGTTTTGCATCTGTTCATGGATACTTCGTGGGCGTGGTCTCCCTCTCTTGTGGCCCAAATAGCAGATAAGGAAAACAGGGACCTGGAATTCAAACTTGAAGCCACAATAACTTCTGGGACAAAGCATAAGTGTAGCCATCCCACCGATGTGCTTGTGTGATACCGTATTGTGACATTAGAAAAGGTGATTAATCCTTCAAGCGTACAAGAAATTGGAGGGGCATTGGACCCAGTAAAAAGTGATCATCCGTATATGTTGGACCTATAGTCTGCCAAAAGATACCCAAAAATCTTTGTCCAAGATAGCTGCCAAGTTTCACAGATTTGGGACTTCTCACAGCACCTCAGCATCGCCAGTACTAGTGCCCCAAAATCATCAAAAACTTCATCGTCTTTTTCTCTCTGACCAAATAAAAGGGTACACTCGGTCCCTAAGAAAGTAAGAGGCAATGTGCAAAGCCTAACCAGAGCCTTAATATCATTACCCTCATAAGAGGACTAGATGGTGCGTTGGTAATAATGTAATAATGCCGCCTGGTGAATCAAGTAGGGTTTCAAAAATCCTGCTTGGTGTATTCATTAAGTGGAAGTATAGTGATTTCTTTCCTTTAAGCGTTCAGGATGCAGTATTACACACTTGAGTGGTAACTATAAAGTTCAAAAGCTCACCTTTAGTCCCCCATATAAGTTTAGCAGGGCTTCCCCCTTTTTCTATAGCACAAGAGCGTAGATTGTTAACCTTAGAAAAAAAGTGTAATGATGCAGTTGCAGTTGAAACTAATTGATTTAAGTTCATTTGCCATTGCGAAGCTCAGGAGTAAGGACCACCTATTATTCACAATTCAGTATTCAATGCCCCCTCGTCTGCTTCTCCTTTAGCATTACCGTTTTTGCAGATAATAATTTTGTGTAAATGGGTGTAGTCTGATACACAGTGGATGACATTTCAATCTCCCCACTGGTTTAAATTCTTTCACATGTACTACTTGAAGAAGATACCACTTGATATTTTATGGGTTGAAGCTGCTGGATGGGTTTAAATTTCAGCTTGGAACCCGTTTGATTGCTTGAGATCTAAAACCATAACTCCGGACATCACATCTTATAGCATTTATAGTCACGCTCATGCATGGCTGGAAGTTTTGGTTGAAATTCAATATACAAACAATTCTGTAAAGTTAATAAAAACTAATTCTTATTTCCTACCATAACCATAATCATACCAGAAATTTAGATGCATGGGAATTCAGGCACGATCCTACACCTTTAAACCTATTAGAGTTGGAGGTTGAATTATTACGTCTAAGCATAACTAAAAAAGAAGCGAAATGAAATAGTAGCCATTGGTGGGGAAGTGCAGATATCTGCAGAGCTGAAGAGATGGTTGATGGGGAGGGGGGGACTTTGGGACAATAATTTGATCACGAGCAGAGTGTGGAATTGTCTGCTGAGGTTTGAAAAAATTTATTGGGGTCAGTTTCTGATATTAGGAGGGGGCCCATAGTCTGAGATGATAGGAGCCCATGAGTATCCGCACTGGGCCCGTACCACTTGTGGGATCCTTCTGTAATCAATATGTTGTTGTTGTCGTTTCGGACATTCTCATCTTTGTTTACTTCTCAATAGTCAATACCACCACGGGCACATTTCACAAAATGAGCACCTTTCTTTTTTCTTTTCTTTTTTCTTTTTTTTTGGGGGTAGGGTAAGAAATGAACACTTTTGAGTGCTAGCAAAATAATACAGAAGAAAAAATAATAAAGATTGAATTATTATTCTTTTTATTATTTTATTATTAAGATCATAGACAAGTTATTTTTCATAGACAAGTTAGTAAAGACTAGAGTGTACTCTTAATAAAAGATCATGCTCTTATATACGTGGGAAATGTTAATCATGCTGTCATCATTTGTTTTATTATATGATCTAATAAATGAAAATCGTATTCATCAGAAGGGAAAAAAAAAAAAAGGAGAGTGCGATTAATATTTCCTTGTATCAAATTCCTGCATTCAACGGAGAAGGAGTTATTTGGTTGAATGAATAGCATTTTGTTAACGTCAAATTTATGCGACTGTTGGAAATACAATATGCTACCAAGATAGATACACATCCAAAGGAAAAAAGGGCAAAAAAAAAAAAATTACAGTTGTTCATGAGAAGAAAATTAGTAGTAATCGAAAAAAGAAACCACTACTGCTTTTCCAAGTCAAAAGGACAGCCAGTAGTGATTCTGACTGAAGTGCAAAGATGGAGCGAGAATGTAAAAAAGTTAAAGAAGGTCTTTTTTTTATTTTTTTTTCCCAATGTTTTTCTGCCAGGCAAAATATGGGGCCCCGTCTTTGGGCTGTCATTTCAGCTTTACAGCTGTAAGCAAGAGCGAATTTAATTAGTAGAGCCGGAGCAGGAAATCAAGAAAAAAAACTTTTTTACTGCCACATGACTGGGATTTTCCAGAATTGTTTTGGGACTTTTTAGTCCACAGACGTCGGCCGGGAGCCGGGTTAAAATTCCCGGGTTCTTTTTTTCCTTTTCCCTTTTTCCGTTTTGGAGATAAAATGAATGAAAAAACCACAACAATTAACAAGCAAGCAAAAGCAAGCCAGCAATATACGAGATCCTGAGACTTGAGAGCAGACCGAGTCGAAAAAAGGGAGTAGCAGAATATATATACACATATATAATTAAAATGCATGGCCTGGGGATCTATCTCATCTAAAACTAAAATTCCCTGTAAACTCTAATCCAAAACTGTCCATTTTTTAGTTTAGGTGGGATTACAAATTAATTAAAATAAAAATTCATTTATAACAGTAACTACTCTTAATTTATACAACTATTCTAATTCATAATAACGACCACGACGACGATGACGAGGATAATAGTAACAAACTGGTCAATGCTCCCAGCAGCAAAGCAAAGCAAAGCAAATGAAATGAAATGGTAGATTGGGTCCGGTCCACATGCTCACTCTCACTCACCCAAGTCTACAAAACTTGTCGATGCCAAACAACAAAAGTTGAAGCGGATGATGAGGGACATCTTCCATACCAGCCAAGATTTTGTCCCCCCCCCACTCCAAACCCTAACACCTTCTTTTCACTCTTTTTTTTTTTTTTTGTAGGGAATGTTGAGTGCCCCATTAACAGATATCTACCTTGCCAAATCCTCTTTTAATTACTCTCTATCTCTCTCCATCCCCATTCCGAATTGGGTGTCAACAACCCAGCATTTTCTGTCTATCACTCTCTCTTTTTAATTCCTCCTTTTTCCCCAACGACACTGGCAATTAGATATCCTTTTCAGTCTTTTCTTTTTGGTTGCTACATTTCCGTTTTCTTGTGCAACACATGTGTGATCATAAGATTTGGACGACGATAAGTCCCATTAAGTAACTAATGCCTTCATCTATGTCAAATCAAATATTCCTTTGAGTCCCATTTTACGTGCTGTGATCAACACTGCCCATTATGTTAAGACTGTGAAACTCTAAAACATCACAACTCATCCATACATATGTAGGAGAAGAATTCTTCGCATATACCCTTCAATCCAATGTCTAATGGCTCTCCAATTTTGCTTTGCCACCTTCTTTCTTGTTGGCACTTTGTACAAGAGGGGTACGACGGAGAAAATTGATTGTTTTGTTAACTTTTTACTCTTCCGATCATGACATGGAATTTAGGAATGGAAAAATACGTAGGAAATGGGGCCTCACAGGTTCAATTATGTCCAATTCAAATCGACTGATGTAATTTTTATAATTTTTTTTGCATAAATTCATATAATATGAATATTGCGAGCTTGAATTTGTCAACTTATATAAGCAAGTTGGTGATTAGTCAATAATTATATCATTTTATACCAAATGTAGTAAGAATTTGTACAGATGAATTTGAATTAGGCAAAACTCAATTTGTGAAATGTACAGAGAAAAGATTATTAAAGGAAGGAGTCTTAATTAATGTGATGCAACACGACATAATATGTCTGTTAACATTAATACAGAGTTAGGAGAGGGCGGGAAACGTAAGAGAGTGAAAGATGGGGGATGACACGTGGCTCGAGATTCATACAGTCGAATGAAATCCCACTTCTGGGGTGCAGGGAAGTTCTACTTACCTTACCTGAGACAGTTGGCACGCATGCAATGGCTAAAATTTTCCTTAGTTATCCTAAAGAAGAAAACTGTACTCAATTTCTCCAATTGAGTAGCACAATAACACGTGAAAAAAGCTCCCTTCTAACCAAAAAGCCAAGAAAAGGGTTTTTTTCATATTTATTCATTGCTTGTAATCGCAAGCATTACACAGCAACCCCAGATTAATTAGTTGTTTTCTCTTAAACATTTTCTTGAACTGCACAACCCATTTCGGTTGCGTTGGACGAGGCCCTGATGGCTCTATGGGGATTATTCCATTCCCCAACACTCAGGGCACAGAAAGTGCAAATTTTTTTTTTTTTTGGGTTCATATAATGTGATGGCCTTTTGACAATGCGAAGAAGTAGAAAAACCAACAAAAACATAACAGCTAGCAGCAGGGAGTGAAACTTAGTCCACTCATGAGTGTTTCATGTCTCGACAATACACAGTAGTAAATGTTTTTGTCATCTGACAGAATGCATTCTGGTACTCGGGCCCTCTCCATCGTTTGTGTTTGTTTCTTCTTCTTGTGATCTTGTTGCTATTTCCTTTGTCTTTGTTTCTCTTTATGGTTTTTGTGGCAAAGCTAAAAAGTGGTGAAAATGATCACTTTTTCTTATATAAGAAACCATGTCGTGAAGTGATAATTCTATTCAAGAAAACAGCACGGCATTTGCCTTCTAGAAATGAGGTTTTGCGTGAGTCTCTTGACCATTTCCATGAAAGTTTTCGGGTAACGTCCAATTGGCTGATAAAAAGTACTAACGTTTGATTTGAACAATATTATGATCTCTGTCTATTTAACCTTCTTTTGTCTTACAGATCCATGATGGGTTCAAGGGGATTTTTTTTTATTTTTTATTTTTATTACTGTTCTAATCTAACTGCGGCCACCTTTCTTCAAACTTTGCAAAATTAAGCTGCAATTTCAATTAAGCTGGGATCTAAGTAGATTGGATTAAGCTGCAATTTCGATTGAAGATTCTTACAAATATTTCCTCCAAGATAGATTGTACTAATTTTCCGGCTGTAAGCGGAAGTCTGGAGGATCCATGTTGAAAATTTAACCACCAAAACAACCCTAATGACTGTATATGACTGATCATTTTCCGTGTTCCCTGAAAACCATCCCCTACTGCCAAATTGTTTTTTAAGTTCGTGGTTACAAAATAAAGGAAAAAGGAGGATTGGCGTTGAAATCCCAGACTCCAAGCTGAACAGGACTTCTTAAATCAACCAAATAACAGGAAATCCAAATTAATTATTGAGGCACGCATATAGTATATATATATAGGAGCAAGAGAGATCTGCTAACAAGAAGTTACTGTATCATTTTTGTGGTAATACGAATTGGAGTTGAACATATATACATACATACATACATACATATAGTAGTGACTCCAGCACAAGACAAGGGTATAAATCACCACCACAGTCGATATTTCTATTAATCTCAATACAAGCGTTGATACTAAATCATGTGCATCTACAAATTTTTCATATAGTAAGCATTTTTAGAGGTTAAAGTTAATATTTCAGAAATTAGAGGTTTTGGATTCCAGTTAGTTACTTTCTCTCTTCTAATTTCTTAAAAGTTCATCCTTCCCTTGCTAAAAATAAATAAATAATTGAAAGGGCACTAATATTTGGCAAAAATCTGAAACATTTGTCCCTGGACAAATAGTTTAAAAAAAGGTGGTGGGGGTGGGGGATTTAGTAGTTTTTAATTAAAGAACGATTGCATAAGAAGGAAAAATTGAAGAAGGATTGACACTTCCCATAGCTGAAGCCGTACATGCATGCCTGCATGCATGCATGCACGGGGCAGGAAAGATAGTTACGTACACTATCAGCAAAGGCCAAGCGCGTAGGGAGTAAACCGGGTGGGGGCGGTGGGTGGACGGACAGTACACACTGTCATAGTTCACTGTTCGATGCTCGAATGTAGTGAAAAATGGTAAGACAGTGTGAAAGCAATTGATGGTGCTGTTTACTTGTTAATCCCCCCTGCTTATCATTGTGGGTTAACTACTTAACCTAACATCAGCAGTGAATAGAAGGATACCCACAAGACACTTGTTCTAAGGTAAGCCTTTCAAATCTTTAACTCCTCCTGAAATGATATAGCATCCCAACTCCTAATTATGAAAATTAATCATTTGTATCATTACTTCACGGTGATCTCAATGTTTTTTACTGTAAAGTGTATTCAGACTTCCTTCCTCCCTTCCTCTCTCCTTTTTTTGTTAAAGGGATCAACACTGATTTTCAACGTATCTCTTGATGACTCCAATCTATAATTTACTAAATATGCTTTTTGTTAAGCCAAAAGTCATGTAATTTTTATTATTAATTTGATAATAAGAAAACTAATGTATTCATCCATTGTTTTTTTTTTTTTGACATAATTTCAATGTATTACTGCTCATAGAAAGGGTAAGCCTATCAAGCCACCGTAGTGAAATTGCGTGCTTTAAGTAGATTAGTAGAAAATGACATTAGGGGAATTTGTTTCCCTTATTTTGTACCTATAACTTAGTTTTTACTATAGTATTCCTTTCCTTACCAAAAAAAAAAAGGAAATTGCGTGCGGTAGTCTAGCTCATAGCAGAGTTATTTTCTTTTCTTTACTTGTTCTAGTTCACTAAGATAGTCACACACTAGTTACTAAGTCCTATTTGATAACTTAATTCAACACTTAAACTTAATAGATTCAAATCTTAACGTATTTAAACGCATTTGATAATGAAAAATAGAACATCTAAATTAATTAAGTGACACAAAATTTATTAGGTAAAACTTGCTCTAAAAAATAAGTAAGTAAAATCACTTAATATGACATACACACTCAAATGTATCAAATTTAGTACTTAATTATTCATTAACTTAATTGATTTAAATTTCGGATTTCAATTTTATCAAAAGCACCGTGAGTCAGATACGACTTGTAAAATAAAGAATTCCTATACTTTTTACATTTTAAAATTTATTTTAGACGCAAGTTCAAGTGTGATAGTACGATTTGAGATTAATTAATGTTATTCCAGTGTGTTGTAGAAGATAAACTTAAAAACGAATTAAATTGGCCATAAAACTTAAAATGTCACTATTATAATTGAAAGGATGGTGAATTAAAGTCCAAAGATTGGAACATTGAAGTCTAAATTATCCCAGCCAAGTGCGACAACCCTTGAGTTTCCCCACCGGCCAACAACTTGCTCTGCAACATCCAATCCCCCAATTACCGAAACCAATTTATGGGAAGCTGTCCGCATTACGCCAGCCTACCTCGCAATTAGCTACTTGCGTGTGTTCCTTGATTACATCTATTATCTTACATAGAAATAGTATTTCCTAATTCAATAGAAATTACTCTTTAATTCATAGATCAATAAATTTCCCAAGTAGAGCTAGACCAGCAAGATACTTGCAAGTTGCAATAAATCAGTCAAGGGGTTCAAACAACTAAAATTGAAAGGGATCATCCACAAAATGATAAAACAAATAAGTTGGGAATTTATAATGGTTTTATGAACATGTCCATACGAAGTAGTATACTTGAAAATGACTTGAGAGAAAGAGGGGAAGAGAGACAATAATGTCATGTAGTGGGAAATTAAAACAGATTTCAGATATTCTTCATTGCCTCTCCCGTCAACATAAAATAATACCACTAATGCGTCCATCTCTCTCTCTTTCTCTCTGTTTTTTGCAATTGGCCAGCCTTCTGCTCCAAACAGTAATTAGCATATAATTCCAAGCACAGAGAGAGAGAGAGAGAAGATAGTTTATGTAATTTGAACCACAGATTTATTTGGACGAATATATAGGCAAGCAGGGACTATAGGGGTATATATTGGAAGTTGCTTCCTGCATGCACATAGATTATAATAGTATTAACGAGGGCTGTTGCCAACAATGCCCACAAACACCCTGGTCAATGAGGGCAATCTCATCTGCTTTTCTTGAACTCTGCTTTTCTTGTTCAGAGGCTGAGGCTCCTCAGGAGAAGAAGAGCCAGAGAAACCCCCACTGGACTCTCCCAAGGATCATTTGAGCTATCGGCGTTGAAAAATGCATCTATTACACCACTAGGGCTGCTTGGAACTGGATCGTATTTCCGCTTAAGAGAATTGCTACTTCTTGATAACTCTGCAATAGCTTCATAGCAATCGGCCACTTTTGTCTGTAAAAACAGAGTAGGTTTATGATCAGCAAGCATTCAACAATGCGATTATCTCTAATAATCTTAATGCTACTAAGATATTATGATTAATTGTGAAGAAGAAGAATAGGGACCGATAGTAGCTAATAAAGACAGACAAGAAACCAGACATACAACAAACCTTGCTGATTTCGAGAACTTCAAGGAGTTGGTTCTCGTAGTCAATGGCATTATATGGATCCACTTGATGAATAACGTGAAGCATAATTGCTGTGGCCAGCACAGAGGGTAGATAACTTGAGAATCCTGAATCTATACAGTCCAAAGCAACAAAGGTAAAAAATTATGAAACACTTGAAGGGGTTGTTACTGGTAAGTACAGAATATTGCTTTATTTTTCTTTTTCTACTGCTACTTGTCAAAATGTCTGAACTTTTATCAAAAAATGAGGTCCAAGAACGGGTAATTAAGCAGCTCTCGAGTCTAGACTTACCGGTCATGACCCAGAGGAGGAGACTCTCGCATCTCCTGAGAAACTCCCAGTGAAGATGATTCTTCAATCCCAGCCTCCTTATTATGTGATCAAGAAAGGAAAGTGGGGTCACTGGATTCATCCTCCATTTGAGAGTGGATAGAATCAATAGCTCCATTTTCTGAATGGTCTTGGCCTCAAACACGTATTTTGAGTCCACGACCTAATTGTATAGCCAAGAATAAGAAAACTATAGTTACATGGTATATCAAAACCACAATCTCACAAGGAAAAGAATGAAAAGTCGGCATTGTACATACTTGAAAGTCTAAAAGAAGGGGAACTTGGACCTCTTCAACTTTTGCAGCGAGAGAGAGACAGGTAAGGGATGCAAGTTGGATCATCCATGGCTTATCCTTCTGATAATGTAGGCTAGAAAGGAACCTATCGAGATAATTGATGGCAAGAATAGCAGTCAGAGTAGAGAATCCATAACAGGCATTGACTTTTAGAATCCATGCCACAGCCTCTCTACGAGCAGCTGAGAATAAGGGATCTTTTGCATTAGCGTTGCCAAAAGAAGCAAGATGATGAGTTTCTTTCTCTTTAGAGAAAAGGGCTAGAAGCTCTTCATCTTCCCAGAACAAGTCCTGTTCCAACAAGGGCAGGTGCAGGGGAGGCAAAAGAGAAGGGGGGCAGTTTTTTGTTGTTCCATTATTGTTGTTATTCTTTAAGATAGCATTGGCATTACTTTCACAGACATCTAGAACTCCTTCTTCTGCTTCTTCTTCTTGCTCCACATCTCCCCATCTTTCTTCTTCACAATAAAGAGCATCTAAGGAGAATGATTGGAGGCCTTGTTGTTGCGTTTGCGGATTGTAATGCACATTTTTCTCTATCGCCATCTTCTTCTCCTCCTCCTTTTTTCAAAGAAGAAGAGGCCCCTGCTGTTCTCTGCTGTTGCTCATCATACAAAAGAGAAAAGAAGAAAAGAAAAGCTCATAATTCCCAGAGTCCAACGCCCCCTCTATCTTTGGCTCTCCCTCTCTTTCAGCCTCAGTACTGCTTCTCAAAAACAGAGAGAAAGAAAAAGAAGAGATTTCATCAGAGTGGTTGTCACGCTTGTCTTTTCGTTATATACGTGAGATTTTGGATTTGGGATAATTATTTGGTTGGTTTTTTCTTTTCTTCCTTTTCCTTTCCCAAAATACAGCTACTCTAGTGCTTTCGGTGAGCGAGGAATCACAGGCACGCACACCAATCCCCGGACCCACCCCAGGAAAATGAAAAACTACCCTATTGTAATTTTCTTTTGAGCAAAACACTAATTTAATAATTAATCCCCAACCAATTTTATTAAAGTCAAAATAGTCCCTAAACTTTATTATGAGGTAGTTGGGTCATTTAACTGTTTACATAAAGCCGACAGTCCGAAAGAGTCCTTCAACTTTATTATGAACTAATTTCATCCCTCAATTATTTTATTTAAACCAAAATAATCCCCCACCCATGTTTACGTAGCCAGTTTAGTCCTTATTTGGTTCATCCACCAAATTTATTAACTTTTTCAATCAGGGATAAGATAGAAAATTCAATCATTACTCTTATTAAAACAATAGAAAAATGGATACTCGTGAGAAAATTGACAATGGACCTGAATCATATAGAGAGGGAAAAAAAAGCTTTTTTTTTATGGAGAAAATGAATGGAGCCAATGTATTAAAAAAAATTCAAATGGATCAAACTCAATCCCATTAAATAGAAAAAAGAGAAAGTAACATAACAAGAGTATGCAAAAAGCAGAAAAAAATGTGCTAATAATGTGATTTCTTTTTTAAGAAATAAAGCTGTAAAAAGTTTTTTCTTTTGCCTTCCATAAAATCCAATTTCATTGTCCCTTGCTTGACAAATATCTATTTGTTCTACAATTTTAGAAAGGGTTATAGCTAGATTTTCTCTTTTATCATTAGTTGTCAGTGCAAAAAAGTTGATAAATTTGACAGGTTAGTCAAATAAGGATCAAATTGCCATGTAAATATAGGTGATTGACTATTTCAGCTTAAGTGAAATGGTTAAAGGACTAAATTGGATCATAATAAAGTTTAAGGACTATTTGAGTTTTATAAAAATAATTGAGGGACTAAATTGACTCATAAAAAATTTTATATACTATTTTGGCTTTAGCAAAATAGTTTAGGAACTAATTTGATGTCCTGCTCTTTTCTTTTAAACGGCTAGTATTCGTTTATTGGAGATGATTTTAATTTAACTAATTGCACACTTTATAGATGTCTTTTTTTTTTCCCGGTGTAAATGCCTGCTGTTTGATGACCTCATCTAGCTTGAATAATCCGGGTATCGAGCATTGTTAGTCCCTTTTAGGGTGACTCTCCCAAGCATTATCTTCTCCATCCACAAGATTTGAATCCGAAATTAAAAAAAAAAAAATCAAACTTCTTGCCATTTAACCCAACAATTATTGGCATACAGTAATATCATACAATATAGTCCTGTGGTTAGAGGAAGGTTTTTCCAGCTATCAGGTTCAAGGTTCGAATGAGAAGATTTAAAAAAAAAAAATTATAAAGCATGATGTACCTGGGACAAAAAAAAAAGGAAAAAAAGAAAAAGTAGTGGGCCATGGACCGGACTGTGGACTGGACTTGTGTGCGTTGACGAACGACGAAGCAAGTACGAAATTTACAGTTGCGAAGACAGACGGAGGAGGAACAGGACAGGGTCAGCTAGGCTGGGGTAAAGTAGCTTTTTTCTGTGCTAAATCTTTTGTCATTTCGCAAAGATTTCAAGGACTGTTTGTGAAGGCTGGGTCTTTCTTTATTAGTGCCAATAAATTCTTTCTTCTTCTTCTTCTTCTTTTTTTTTAAATAGTGATATCCCTTCTTTTTTTTTTTCTTGAAATCAGATTCTATTACAAAGACGGTTGGAGGAAGGGGATTGTACAATTGGGAGAGATGCCTCCTAATGCTGCTGCTGCCGCCGCTACTATATCTCTCCTACTTGAAGGCCACATTTTTGTGGCAATTTGATGGGAGCACAGGTTGAAGGTTGAATCTTTGATCTCCCACCTCACAAAGTCTTTAAGAGACTTGTGGCGAATATAAAGTTATAGCATCAACATGACAGCAATATTAATCCTATGACATGGGAGGACATCTCACCTGCTAACGTAAAATTAAGCCGACAAATAACAAGATATCAAGAGTTAAATAAATATATCTGTATCCTCACTCTTTAGTATTGCTATTTGTTTATCCTAACTATTGAAAATAGGCAACGTTTTGCTTTTCTTTCATTTCTCCGCTAACAAAATTCGAACCCCGCCCTTCATTTTCTTTATCTTTTGTTACCGATCTAGGAAATACTCTAATTTGGCAGATTAATAGAAACACTGTAGAAGACAATGTGTTCGGATATGTTATTATTTGAACAAAATTGTGTGCAGACATAACAAATATGATTTCTAATCATCTTTTTATCTTTTTAATTGCTTTTTTAGTTTCACATATATCATATCATAAAAAAATATAACAGTAATTATTTAAAATAATATTATTGGGTGCAGGGACATCATATTTTTGTTAGCTTTAAATCCCTGACATATTCTGGAAACGAAGAGATTCCCAATAGAACTAACTATCTATACAAATGTTGGCATTGCAAATTAATCGTCTGCGCCTCTTTACTGCTGCTAAGCTTGCAAGCAATCGAGACCTGTGAGAGAAGAATATGAAGTAGTGATACATTACCTTAAATATCCAATAATTTTTGGTATAATTCAGAGGAATATTACAAGCATAAAGAATTGGTGCTGCTCTTGTGCCCAACCAACTTAATAATTTTGAGAGAGGAACAAAAACAGGCATTAAAAAAGTTAACCGAGTCTTCCATTTATTATCCTGTTTTCCTATAAAGAGTTTAGACATTTATTTAGGTTTCCCTTGACGAGTCAAGCCCAAAAGAAGCATTTCCTTGCACAACGTAATCGAGTGTTTGTGTGCCCTCCTTTTTCGTAATACGTATAAGAAAATTGGACAACAGGTGGAATTCCACGATTTGTCTTGTATATAGTAAAGTTAATTATAGCCTCTTGTTCAACCGTTTCTTTCATCACGCGTCAGATTAACTTCAGCTCTTATCACATTCTACTCTTTTAGAACTGAAAAACAAAAAGATTAAAGTTTGTCAAAATCATTTCGCATGATCAAAGTACAATTGAAACAGGCATACAAGGTTAACACCAAGGCCTTCTTGATTTGCCAATGTTTTTCTGATTCATTTGTTTCCTTTATAGCTTTATTTTTTTGTTTTCCAGGGTAGGACTTCTTGGTTGCAAAGCATAAGTCTAATGTATCGGTAGAGCTGTTAATTGAAACGAACGGTTCGAAAGCTCGACTCGACAAGGTTCGAACTCGACTCGTTTATTTCAATAAAATAAGTTGAGTTCGAGGTCTGAAAATACTCGACAAATAAATGAGCCGAATTAAGCTTAACTCGTTTATTAGTCGAGTAGCTTGATTAGACTCGTTAGTGAGGATATATTTATCATTTCACATTGAATTTATTAATTTTTATCATTTCACAAAATATAAATTTTCAAACTCGAACTCAAGCTCGTGTGAGCTTGATCTCGAGCCACTATTCCCCTTTATCAAGTCGAGATTGACCAAATATCAAGACTCGTTAACTTAAACGAGAGAGTTTGAATTTGACTCGACAGAGGATCGAGTCGAATTCGAAAATCCAATACTCGACTCGATTCGATTTGATTAATAGCTCTATGTATGTATCGGATGCTGGACTTGTGTTTATTCCGAAAACCAATCTCAGGCCGTCATTCTGCTATGGAATATAGTATTCAAATTAAATTGAGTAAAATGCAATTTTGGTATTTGAACTTTGATTCTAGAGCAATTCCAGTAATCAAAGTTTAGATGAAAGCAAGTACAGTACCCTATTTTACGACATTTAAGCGCATTAGGTATCTTGACCTATTTTTTTTCAAATTCTTACTAAAAAAAGGTCATTTGATGTCACTGCTTGGTAATGAAAATTGTTTAAAAAAAAAATCATGTTTATAGCTAATTGAAGGATCTTCGAATTTTCGTTTCAAGCTCTTCATGCTAAATTGAATTTCATGATTTTTTTTTTTAACAATTTCATGATTGAATCCTTACAGGTTCAATTGATATAAGGGTCTCAATTATTATTATTTTTTTCATTAGAGGGTATGGAGAGGGGGAAGAGGGTTTCATGCGTATGATTAGTTCATAAACTAGCCACCAGCTTAGCAAGTTATTTTAATTTTTTACAAATTTATTGCCAGGCACATGACGGCACGTGACTTTTTCAAGTGAGAATTTGAAAAAATCCATTAAATGTGTTTAAATATTGTAGTACGAGATTTATTTTCGTTCAAAATATGGACACCAAAATTGATCAAAGGTTAAAGTACTGAATCAAAATTCTGGAGACGTGGATTGTGTTTTCCTCTCTACGCATTAGATTGCATTTTTCTGTTTTTTGGTTTCTTGAGAAGCAATGCATTAGATTGGTTAATCTAATTTGTTTCACAAAGATTGAGGCTTATAAGGAGTGGGGTACGGCGCTTGGAGGTGACGGCCAGCCAAAAACCAACTAATCAAGCATAAGATTGGATAGTTACCGCAGTTTATTCCTTCATCACCTCCAATATATCATTGATACTCACTCTAAGCTGCACCACAAGTTGAACCTAAACCACACAACACCAGCTGTTGGATCATATGCTTTTTCGGCCAAAGTCAAATTGGCCCACCACTTTTTTTGTCTTTGAATTTGGGATTAAAGACAGTAGATAATTCAACTCACTCAAAAATGCCAGACACCAAATCGACTTTTGGAAATGAATCATCAATCATTTCTCCTCCACTTCCAAAGATCTCAAGATTTGTCCAGCAGAAGCATACCCGACCCTTTACAAGGATTGTCCCTCATAATTGACCCAAGAAAATCATGTCTCCGCTCACACACAGCCCAATACCCACCCACAGGGCCAAAAAAAGAAACAAATAACGCAGGAAATGTGTTATGTTTGTTCAGCCACGTACGCACACCTTAAGAGCGCAAATGATTCTACAATATAGGCCGTCCGCACAATGTCAATTGATTCTTCCCACCTGTGTAGTAGTATTAGTATGGAAGAAGAATCTAATATACTTTAAAGAGATTTCAGTTTGAACAAGAGAAAAATCAATCTGCATGTGCGGCACACAAACATCATCAGTTCTTGGATAGTTGTCAAGCGACGATCATTGACAGATGGTTGGTAGCATTTGTTACTGTGTAGCTCACGAGGAGTTTGACCCAATTGAAGCGGGTTTTGTTTTCTTTTTTGTTTTCTATCAATGATTTTGTGAAGTGTGACTGCCATGGAGTGGAGTCATGCTGCATGTAACATAGCACCACCTCCTCAACCTGCCTGCCCCTCAGCTCAACAGGGACGAGGGCCAGTAAGGACTGGGGCACTTGCTCCAAAAAGAAACCAAAGCACGGGGACTGAAAGTGGAACACCGAAAGCGATCTCAATTGCTTATTGCTATTTGCTAGCTAGCTTCATATGTTAAAAATCTCTCACAGACGGTCAAAAGGCATAAGTGGTATGTTGTTGAAAGGTCTATTCATCGGATGATTGCACATTGGTCAATATGAAATGACTACTACATGCTTCATTTCTTTCCTTCTTTCATTCCTGATTCATCTTCACATGCACTAACTGCAGCCACTTTTGATTAGTATACACTTGTGCAGCTAAGCGCATTGGCCCAATAATAAGTAATAACTGCATTGCTGGATAAATCCCATTCTCAATTCCCTTACTGTTGATTGATAATCTGCTGCAGCGACAGACCAGCTTGTTCCCAACGCAAATGCCCCGATGTTGGCGATCATTTTCTTTGACTCAGAGCTGCTGTTTGAAGTGGTCAAACCAATGAGAGCGCCATGGGCATATTGGCATTTGTAAAGGCCATCAAAATACTCCTACTGCCGATTAGCCTGATTTTTGATACGAGGCTAGTGTTGGTGGCATCTTACTTTTTTTTTGTAAATGGTCATTTTTTTTCATATGCGTTTACAAACATACAAATAAAGGAGATGGAGTTCATTAATAATACTCTTTGAAACTACGATAACATTTGCTTAATATATGAAGGGGTTAGCTTGTAGTTGCTCTTAGTTCATTAAACTCGTTCTGACACGCAGAAAACACAGAAAGGTCATCTTGGTGGGACAACATTATCAGGACTTTGATCCCTATAGTAGTATAATTGGGAGCTTTTGCCGCAAACATGATACAAGTAGCCATTGAATCTTTTAGCAAAAAATGAATCATTAACATCCAGCAACATTCTTAGTGCATGCAATTGTGTCACGCAGACTGGTGATAATTGAAATTGTCCCTGCGGTCAGGTTCATCCGAACAAATGACAAGACTTTTTCCATGGGTTTTTATAAAACTGCGGATCAAGGAAACATCTCGTTGGAAGCCATTTCATTATTTCACAAATAGGACCGACAGACGTATCATGTTTAAACAACCCCAAAAAAAAAAAAAAAAAAAGAAACAGAAGAAGAAACGAAAAGAAAAATCTAGAACTCGAGGAATAACTGCAATAGTTTGTTCAGCTCGACAGTCAAAAATGTCAAGCAATTTGATGAGTAGGCCATGACTATCAAAATTTGTAATTACAAATGAATAACAAGAGAAAGAAAAACAAAACGAAACGAGAAATTAAGTGACTGGATGCTTCAAATTTCACTTGTTCCAATGCCTATGATCCTTATGATGCTTAAATTTTGAGTAAAAAGAGCAATACCTACCAGAAGGCAAAGTGTAAAGAAAGATTACATACAATATCATATGTTTATATAGGCAGATAAACAACAGGGAGAAAAAGAAAATCCATGCCTACTCCTTCCGTTCTAAGCACCATATAAACAGTTGCCAACAACACAAAGAATTGCTGTTAGTAAGAGTCAATCTTCCTGAGTTCAGATATTAAAACTACCAAACCGATGACTGTCACTGAAATGTAGACGCACTCTCCCCACTAATACCAATAGCCAGCTTTATCTCAGTATCGTGGTGGAGGATAGATTCCAGGGAATGGACCTGACAGATATTAAACATTGAAATTAGTTTATGTGAAAACATTATAATTTAGGAAAATAAACACGTCGTTAATAAAAATTACCTGTAGGGTAATGAGATGGATCATATGGGGGAGGTGGATATGGTGGTGGAGGATAAGCCGAAGGTGCTCCATAAGCTGCAGGATAAGCACCATAAGTGGGAGGATAATATGGTGGCGGCGGGTATGCTACAGGATTAGGAGGATATGATGAATAGGGAGGAGGCGCAGGATAGGCTGCTGGAGGTGGATAAGACCCAACAGATGCCGGGGGAGCAGCATACAAGGAACTTTGGGGTACTGGTGGTGCCACATACGGTGGAGCAGATGGAGCATAACTTGTTGCAGGCTTCTTTTGAAAAAAGACAACAGTAGAAAAAGGAACTATTAGCTTTCTTTAATGCAAAGTTTGATAAGTATTAATCTACCATTTGGATAACACGTAATAGGGTTGACAGACCGCAATATGTGCAATAAAAATATGAGGAAATTTACGAGATAAGAGGCTTACACTGGCATTTGCATGGTGCATAATCAGCCGAACTTCTCCAGCATGCCTGCAAAAGTAACAGTATTTAGAATTCAAAAGATCCCCTTCTTTGGTATAAGCAGCATTGTACAACATCTAGCAATCTGTGGCACATTGTAAAATGACAAAAGACTTCACATGGGCAATATACAAGACATGCTTACACGTTTTATTGATCCTAAAACCATCAATCTGTTTTCGTATCTTTTGATCCAACAGTGTACTTAAAAGATTTTAATTAAAAGAAAAAGTTCTCCAAAGGTCCAAATAACACGCTTCAACATCCACACCTATCCCCCCGAAGATCTAAAATCTATCGGCAAGACCCATAATGCAATGTCAAACTGCAAGTCCAACCCCTGTTTCAAATATGTCATTTTAAGAGTAAAACTTGAAAGAGGAAAAGGCCTAACGATCTAGGAAATTTCATTATTCAACTTCTCTTGTTTCTTTGAACATCAACCTTAAAGTTATGGAGATCTGTAACTTGGACACTGATTACTGTTTGAATTGCCTGTAAGTTTCAGATTCTATAGCAGTTCTGTTTCTGTGTATACAGCTACTAAAATCCTATATATCTTTCATAACTGTGGTGACAACCGTTTAACCAATTAGCTTTAGCAAGTTAAAACTACAACGTAACCTTCTAGTCTTCTAAACTGTTGACTCCAAAAACAGTTTCAGTTTCCAAATTATCTTTCTTCTACTCATTAATTCCCGAATGGCAAGATGGAGCAAAAAAAATACACTATTAGGTAGTTTCCCTACATGCGCTTTTGGCGCATATTACACTACACACACAAATATGTGTGTGTGTGTGTGTGTGTGTGAAGATACATAAGACACATACATAAACAAGTATTCCGTATGTTTAAATGTTCACGTATGTATTAACCTACAAAAGCATGAATATGGCAAGTAAATGTCCCTTTAATCTTTTGCGGACTATACCTGCCGGTTTTAGTTTGGAGTGGCCAAGAGCTATCATCGAATCCTTGAGAAAGCACTTTCTGCAGCTGAACCCTAACAGATTAACAATAATGGGGAAAAAATAAATAAATCATCTAAAAATATAGGATACAAAGAAAATACTCAAATCAATACGACGAATAAAAGACAAGGAAGGGGGGAAAAAATGCAGAAAGTTAAAGAAGAAATTATTACTTTCCACTGCCGATAAAATCGTCATAGGTAATTGTATTGCTGTTCCAAACAGCAACAGTAATCTCCCTTAGCCCTTCAATCAAGGAGAAGACGAATTTCTCTTGAAAAGTAGGGTTTTTTCCTCCATCTACGTAAGTATTTAATAAGCAGAAAAGTAGAATAGTTAGGCAACAAATTGGAGAGTTGTCTTACAAGCTCAAATACTAGTAGAAATTAGGGGGAAAAAAAAACCAATTAAACAGAGAGATAAAAAGAGGAAATAAGAAGAATTTGATCACATACCTGTGTGGGTACGGGTACGGAATTTAGTGCTGGCGTATTCCAGGCAAACGTAAGGATCTTGCCTTGAAATCCACTCCGTATCCTTCAATTTGCTACACCCTACAACTGCAGACGTGCATTCCCGATTCCCCAAAAAATCCGTCAAAATCTCAACAGTGGTCAAAAGAGAAAGGAACTGTTAAAGCGAAGGAGGAGAAGAATGATTACCGGTGACCTCCAGGGGTTGACCTTGAATGCCAGAAATCGACATGGACGCTACTATTGAAGAAGAATACCAGCTTCGAACAAAGAAAATTATATGATGATTTTGAGGAGAGGAAGAAAATTTTATGCGAATTTCAACATCGTCCCCCTATATATATATATATAGACATATATCCTGAATTATTTGAGTAGGAGCGTAAGAGGCAATCATTTTTGGGTAAGTATCGGAGTGGGGATGGCAGGCTTTCTTTGTTATTTCGTAAATCCTAATTTAATTTCCGACAAGGGGCTGGTAATGCAGGAAAACTGATATAGTAGCATATTCATTTGAGCGTGTCGGCTTTTAACAGATTATTACAACAAGATACTCTTGATTAAGAAAACCAAATTCTATTCCCCACCACCAAAAAAAAAAAAAAAAGAAATTCTCAAAGCCCAACTTGATAATTAAAACACGGTTGTTGGATTGTAGAAAATCAATTAGACTTGGAATTGGCTTGTAGGAGAAAATTTGGTGATTTCCAAATTGAGTTGGCTTGTAGAGGATCAATCAAACTTGGAGTTTACAGAGTAATTATGTAAAGCATGGTTGTTGACATTAGTTCTAGTTGTAAAATGAGATCCGGTAAAGTTGACTTTTTTCTTTAAATTTTGGAAGACGATGATAGATATTCATTCACTCAAAACTATCAATGTAAGGTTGACTTGACTCCGTGCTATTTCAAATTATACGTCACATGTATTGTATTGAGGCGGGGGAGACGAAATCTTCCCTTGCACAAAGACTTTTTTGAAAGTCTTTTTAAGTCTTTCTTTAAGAAAAAATAGGACTTTCTCAATCTTTAACTTGTAGGTCCGGTTTGAGGCCGAGTCAATTGAGAAAGGCCTATAGCCAGCGTGGTGCCAATGCAGAAAATGGCTAAACCAACTGTAGATACCAAACGACTGAGAAAATGAGTGGGCTTTGTGTGAGCAAAAATCATTTAAAACACCCTTCACATTTTGTCATATAATTTTTTTCATTCTTTACTTGTAAGATGTTATTGTTACATCCTTGCAGATTCAAGTTAACAAAATTTGGTTCTAACCTACATTTTTTACTATTTTTTTAGCTCAAAATCATCACTTGACCTATATACAATCATTTTTTGAATAAAAAGATCACATCCCACTTTTTTTTTTTTCTAGCAAAAATGAATATGAATTAGGATAGATCTCATCTTTTTCATTTTTTGGAGGAAAGATGAATGTGATTCAAATTAGATCCCATACTTTTAGGACAAAATTGTAGCACTTATTTGACTACAAATAAGATCTAAGGCCTTGTTTGGATTGGAGTTTTCCATCAAAAAATTTTTACATTTTCTGTTATCATATTTTTCAAACATATTTTTACCTCATAAACATCAAATTACTATAGTATATTTTTCTATGAAAAATCCAAAACATGCCAATCCAGACAAGACCTAACTTTTTTGCTTCCAAAAGAATAGCTATAGACATAGGCTACGTGAAAATTTCAGAGTAAAAAGTGGTGAAATATTTAAGTTGATACCAAATTTTACTGATTTAATTATATAAGAAATGTACTATTTTGAAAGTGAAGGATGAAAAAATTCATTTAACAAAATTTGAAAAACGCTTTGAACTATTTTCCTTTTATATCATTAATCCTAATTTCTGAACCCACCACAAAATTTCGACTTATCAATAGGTAATGCTTCCAAGGTTGATGCTCCTCCTTCCCACAACTTTCATAGGTCGTGCAGCTGATGTTTTGTTGCTTAAGCAGTATTGCAACCGCCACCAAGTAAAAGTGAACAAAACAAGAGAGCTTTAAGATAGACACTAACTCGAGAACAAGACAATGCGCATTCTTCTCTTCTACTCCACTGCGTAAGGTAGTAGTAGTAACCAACGAGCAATTACATCAAGCCAGACCAAAACAATGCGATGAACCGTTACAGAATCATAACCACATCTTAAATGAAATAAATAGAATTGAACAGAGACATTCCTATTGCCATGAAGTTGGCTACCCTATCATTCACTAGGAAATTATGTACAAGTAACTTGTTTTGTGATAGACATATGATCTTAATTATTCACTTTCATAATCCTCTTCATCTCCAAATGTGAAAACAGAAGCATCAGCAGCCATTGCCTTGAACTGACTTACATTTGCTGTTGGGTTGGAAACTTCAGGATTAGGTAGAGATCCCTTAACGGCATCTTTTCTTGGCTCACTCTGTACAGAACCTGTGCTTCCCAAAGACAAACGCTCAGTTTCATGAGACAAATGTGTACTCTGATCCAAACTTGTTTTATGGTCAGAGCCACCAATATTTTTATTGACGCTATTCCTGGAGTCAGGAGCCCCACTGACTTCCTTGCTCTTCAAAGAGCCTGTTTCCTCAGCCTCACTGTCAGAAAAAACATCATCCTTTTCATTACTTCCAGAATTTTTATCTGAATTTTTTACAACTGCAGCCTCATGAACTGCAACAGGAGAGGGTTCTGAAGGTGTATCTGCACCAGAACTTTCAACAGTTTTGTCATCAGCAATTTCTGAACGGGGCCTTGGAGGAGCAGCAGCATCATAGTCCACGAGCACAACTTCAACTTGAAATCCGGGGGATGGCAATTTTCTCTGTGCAGATTAGATTCCGAGGATCAAAACTCATTCGATAGAAAAGTATAAGAATGAACATTTTCTAATTAAGGGGAAAAAGAAGAAGAAGAAAAGGAGATCTCTGCATTCATATAGCAACTCTGAATTGCATAAAAGAGCATCAATCAAATAAGTGGCATTTCAAATTACTACAATTACCTTGTCGAAACCATCAAGATCACTTGTGTTCAGTATTTTTCTGTTCTCTATCATTGTTGTATTCAGCCAACTGAAGAATTGAGGCACAAAAAGATCAAGAAATTCATAGATGAAATAATAATCACGCAAAAGTATGGGAGTGATCCAAACCACCCACCCACACCCCCCCCAGCCCAAAAAAAAGGCCACCTTTTGTATTCATGTTTACAAGCAAGCAGGTGACAGAATGTTAGTTGTTGTTATTCCATAAAATCACAGGGATAATAGTCAATACCAGTAAAAGTCTCCTTGTCGGTCATGGAAATGAATTTTGAAGTCCCCAGCCAATTCTGTCAGACCAGGCTCCCCAGGAAGAGCAAACACCATTATCCCTTTTTTCGGTGCACTAAACCAATATTCTTCAGGCTGCAGATAAACCCAGAAGAAAAAATGCACATACTTGCAATAAGAAATTTTCCAGTAAATAACGCAAGCAGCACAAATATACTGTACTATAGTTTCACAGATGCACCTATAAAAGAATTATTGCTATGCATACAGGTACATAAATCCTACACTGACACTCAGTTGGCTCTGAATTAAATTCTTGCAAGATACTATAACAATTAACTAAGAATTTGAGTCTTCCATTGCTTCTATAAGTTGAACGAAATTGTGGATCACTGGCATATTTTTCTGTTCATCTACATCCCAGGATACATTCTCAACTCAGTCACATTTTCCACTAAATGACCCCATTTTATGTCATGTTTGCTCTCTGCATTTTTTAACATAATCAATTACTTTAAATGTGTTTTAACATAATCAATTCTTTGACAACTACTTACTTTTCATTTTTCTTATTTGAGGATCTCAGAATCTTCCTACCATATAACAGTATTCTGGTCAAATTTTCAGTATGAACCTAATAGTTTACCATATCTAAGCATATTTATGAAATAGATAAACATCTAAACATGAAACATTTTCCCCTAATTATAACTGTAGTGTCTCCCATTACTCTCTGTCAATTTCTTAAAAAGAAAAACAGTCATCATCTTTATTCTGTAGTGACACTAAATTTACAGCCTCTAGGCCTCTTGAACTATATACAACCAAAAACTAAAGCCCTATCTAAATAGTAGATTGGTTAAGCAATAGGCAACACTCTCTAACCAGTTACACTTTGACTTTCACTTGAAAATCAGTGAACTCCCATGTAACTAAAATACAATTCATCTATATTCCCTTTTTCTTTCAACTTTTTTGGTGGAAATTGGTGCCATTAAGTTTCATAAAGACCTACCGCAAGATCCTTTGTTCTTGGATGTTTCCTTGTCGAGAACAGCACTCCTGAAGATAATGCATAAATCAATTTAAATACAAGAAGTAGCATACACATTCTGACAAACTACTGAAAGTGTACCATCAACTATAAGACAGGATACAAGAAGAGTAGCCCATCAATGTGGAATGGAAAACAAAACAGCTTATGGTATAATGATCCAAGAAATAACAGCAAGAGGATCGGTGAAACTGTGGCTAATTGGAGTTATCAGGCAACTAAATAAATGCAAGAAAGTCAAACGAAAAACAGCAGTAGAACCTCAAACCTGGTAGCAGGTCAAAAATAAAAAAAATAACATTTTTAAGCACATTATAATAGGAGAGGCAACTTCAGGGCACCACAGTGATCCAGAGACACATGAAAACATGGGAAAGAGAATTTGCACAGTGATGCCCCCATTTTACTTAACAGGAAATTAATAAGTCAACCCTGATTAAAAATCAAATGGGATAATCAGGGGGAAACAATCTAAAACGGGGAAAAAATTAAATGAGCAAAATACAGCCAAGTGACACATAAGCATAAATAGGACTGCATAGGACAGAAAGGATGATGATTACCATTATGATCAGATACAGTGACAGCTGGCCTGACCCAATAAGGGCATCTGTGAAGCCGGAATCCTCTAAGCATGCACCTGTGTAATGCATTTTAAAAAATATAATACTCACTAAACCTGATTTGTAGTTAGCCAAGTGTGTGTCAACATTCAGTCATCACACAGCCAGATTTATGAATTATGAATTATTGTGCAACATAAATTGAACACTAAAGACTTTCTCTCAGAACACAATGTAGAGCCAATTACCTGCGCCCAGGCTGGTTTTCTCCATTGAAGTAGGTTAAGATACGTTCAAAGTACTTGACATACCTCTATCATGACAAAGTTCATAGTAAGAAGTGTAAGGATGCATCCACACATCTTAAGATAAAATATCAAAGAAAGATTGAAGCAAACTCAAATTAGACTCACAATCTGACTAGGAAGAACAAGAGCCTTTCCATCAAAACACCTTTTTTGATTGTAGTAATCAATAGACTCCTCAGCCGTGGGAAAGAACTGTAAGAAGATGAAACCAGATACACTTTCAAGGTAAAGCAACTTCAACTGATAAATTTTACTCACAAAAAAATTTACTAGGAATACTTGTATGCCACAGAAAACTAATGTATGATCTGGAAATTTTACCTTCAAGTAGAGAAGAAGGCTAGAAATCATCAACCCGGTCCTAGCCATTCCAGCCTTGCAGTGCACAACCACAACGTTCTCAATATCCTCCTTCAACCATGAATATGCACTATGACAAAATGAGATGATAAGTTGAACAGGGGGGCAATTATGGTCGTCAAAGGGGAAACTGGCCACCTGCAACATTACATTAAATTTGAAAGCTGTCAAACATTTGAAACTTTGCTTCTAAAATGAGGGATGTACACATGCAAAGGCATAGTGCACAAAATACTGGTAATTACTACTAAAGAACATAATGACTTGAATATCGTACAACATAAAGTCACTAGGTTGACGTTGGTCTAAATGATTCCTAAGGATTGCACAACCTTTCTACAAGTAATAATTTGAACGAACTGAGATTTACTGGGCAAATTTGCAGTTGACAAACTGTATACTATAAGTTTAGTGTTCTAATACTTCTCCAGAACGTAACATACAGCACAGAAGCATAAACCAGTCTTAATTTTATACCAAAAGGAAAATTAGGGATTTTCCAGTTAGACAGAACCAACTTGAGAATGGCAGCACACATATCCCTTTCTGCAATCAGAAAGAGCCATTTTTCACCACTATATCTCCATGCAGGTATACAATATTGACAACAATCAGCATTAAAAGTTCATGCCATGCACAGAGGAAAGATTTAAATAGCAAATCAAATCCTGTTTATTAAATCCCATAATAATCCAGACATGCTACAGGATCTAAAAGAATAACAAGAGAAGCACAACTAACAAAGTAAATTAAATAAGAAAAATGAAACCACCACAAGTTGATTGCTGAATGATAACCACCTTTCCCTCGAACAATGACACATCATATAATCTCTCAGAACAAAGGTTGTAGACCTTGTATTTGCCCTGCATTTTAAGAACAGATCAAAGAGAGAAAGTAGTGGCCAACAAGCATGAACAGGCCATGGTCAAGGAATTATTAGAGCTGTAGTAGAACACCAAATACTTGGTGCAAAAATGTTAACAAATTGAAAAAATGCATTACTTGCATATGGATTAGAATTTGAAAGCAGTAGATTAGATACATGTGCCAAGGAAGGAAGGAAGTACCTCGTGATGGGTTTCAAAAAATTTAATAACTTCTTCCATGTGGTTTCGATAAAATCCCTAGATGCAATTTCCCATCAGTACAAGTTTATTGCTATTTACATAAAGCTTCATATGCAAACTATTACAGCTTGTTACCTCAACATAGCCAAAAAACCCAGAGCTCTTGTCACCAGCAGGGAAACCCATAGCAATTATATTCTCAGTGATGTATGTCATATCCAAGTCAAATCCGCCTTCCTGAGAAAGCAGGAAAGGTCATATTTGCATACCTACTCACTGAAGTAATATGCAAAGCAGCCAAAAGATACAATTCAGTAGATAAACCTGCATATTGAAAAAAAAAAAAAAAAAGAAAGAAAGAAAGAACGAAAAAAGAGGAGAGATTGCACATACTATTTCAAAGGTTCAACGCCTTCACAGTTAGTGGACAAGCAGGAAGAATACTAATTTTCACAGCCAAAAGGGAAGGTATATGCCATTTTGGGTTCAAGGTGCCCTAGACGAAGTTTCCTCTGGGTATTAAGAATGAGTTTTACATCCTGAACCATTTATTTTCGTTTGAACTGATATGAATCAAGTTTCTTATCACAATGTGAAATCCCCTGATTCATTCACCTCAACTTCATGTTTTAGATCAACCATTAACAATAAAGGACATGAAACGAACCAAAAGCTGCAGCCTCTTCCACCACAAAGGCACCATCAACCATGTTGCATGTGGCACAGTTCAACAGGCAGAATGATGCAGAAAACAAAGTACTCCAGTTTTCAAAATTTTTTATTGCAACAAACAGAGGCCTTATGTAAAATTCTGCAATAATTGAGTCAGCAATCATGTAGCATCCAACAAAGCCAAACAATTTAGACAAAGCACTCTTACTTCAGCAGACCGCAATAATTAATGTTAGGAAACATATTAGCTCATTGGTGAGGTTTGAAAAACAGAAGTATTATCAGATGGAAAAAGCTTTCATCCACTATTTTGAGACAGAAAGCCAGACACAGATAAAAATAGGATTTTCAATAGTTTGCAAACTTGAATAACACCCATGGGTAGGGGCAGGGGGGTTGTTATAGATGCACCCAAATAGGAGGCCTAGAAAATTGGGAAAGAATTAGAGCACTAAAAGCATAAGCAAGCAACCTGATATCTTCGTTTATTTTGAGATACAACATGCCGAGCCTTAACCTGAACAGCTTTTACAGCGCTTTTAGAAGAATCCACAATTCCTTTCGTAATTGTTCCAATAAAACCAGACTGTGCTGTTGACTGGGCTCCATCAGAGTTTTCTCCTTGCTGAGAAGCCTTTGGAGACAAGCGCAGCCCAAGTCCACTTGTGAAACGGGAAAAGGATGATTTTCCTGAACTTTCATTAGGTGATTCATTCTGGGATCCTCCCAATGACTGGGGGATTTTCAAATTCTTTGCCCAATTGGAGATTCCAGATACTGATACTTTAGAAGGTGCATCTTGTCCTGAATTGTGTTCAGCAGAATCCATTGCAGACGCCACCAGAACATCTGATGTTTGTCCATGTGATGTATTTGATAGTTCAGAAGATTCTGATTCCATTCTTACAGCACAATTCTCCCACAGTGTTTATTCAAAAACAGCAGCCTCCTAAAAAACTGAAACTGGAGAGAAGCAAAAAGGAAAAAAATAAAAGAACAAAGACTCCATAAAATGCACTAACAAAGAGTTAAACAAATAGGCATAAGAAAATGACGCAGGCTTCTTGTCATCAAATGCATCATTTCTATCAATACTCTAAGCAACCCCTAGGCCCCTATCCGAAACATGAAATCTCGGAAAAGGTCCTTGTATAGGGAGAGAGTAGAGGAAATATAGCAAAAGACGTACAATTTACCACCATCTACGCAACATATGGTACCATCCTGGTAAGACATTCTCTTTGTTAATGAACCAAAAAGTTGCCGATAGAATGCTATCTTAAAATCCGAACTCAAGCATTTCAGCCTTCTTAGAAAGCGAACATATCTAGCAGGATGCAATTTGAAGCATTCACTATGTATAACAATGTTTCCATGAAAGAAGTTTTTCAAATCAAACAAATCAAAAGCAGAAGTAGACGTTTCGAATTGACCACAACCACTTTGCTTGGGCCAACAAAATAGAGTAACATGACTCTAAACTGCAGATATAAGCCTAGATTGAAGGATGAAATCAATCTTCTGAAAGTTCAAAGCATAGGCAATACAATCCAAGAGTACACTGTTGGTAGAATATATGTGAGAAAATAACTACTTCATCTCATTAATTAGTTAGTAGATAAACAGCTAAACCAATAGAGGAATTCATAATATTGGAGCTATGATCTTCTTTCGAAACGCATCCTCCATAAGTACAAACCATTTTCCAGTGTGGCCAGAAATATAAAATACACTTCCAGTAACCAATCTTACTCAAAGTTAATCTCATTGGAGAACTTTACTGACATATCCTAATTTGACATTCCTAACTCCATTATCAGTCTCTCATGACTGGATTCACTAGAACAAGAAGTATACTGGACACATTGATTAAAGAAACTAGGTCTTTGTATTTTACTATTACATCCACGACAGGCAAGAAAGTAGCAAGATGAGAACTTGTATTCACATGGTTTTGCGGTAAAAAAAAAATTCCAGAGAGCAAATAACCAATAGCAAGCTTGTAAACACTGAAGATTGTTTAATACCTCAAGGAAAGAAATTTTACGGATAGAAATTGAGGTGCTCGTGAAAGAATTACCAAATTCTCGGAAAACTTAAACAGCAAAAAGCTTCAATTAAATTATAGACCCAACTGAATAGCGATCCACAATTGTCAACAAATTTTTCGGGCTCCCATTAACAACTCAGAATAATAAAAGACATCGGCAAGTAAATATCCAGTCGTTTAAAACAAAACCACAAAATTATCCTATCAATTAATTAGTATACCTGCATAGATACACGAATATCTGTCTTGCAGAAACTATTGAAGTAAATTAGAGCTTCCAAATACCTGATGGAGAAAAGAAGTCAACGGGAGCTAAAGAAGAGACGCCGGTGGTTGTAGAGCAGTTTCCCGTAACGACGTCGTCTTTCTTTCGTTGCCTTTCTTGAACTGATATTTTTTGTGTATCTTCTTCTTTCTTTAATGCTTCTCTGAAAAATGAAGTGACAGATCGAAGAATCCTAACTAGAATTACTCCCTATTTACTTACAAGTCCTCGCTCTTTCTATTTTTATCTGTATCCACCCGCTCTGATCCGTACTTTAGTTCTTCTTAGGGTTAATTACAAGTTATCGTCTTAAAGTATGCTACGATCCTAATTTTACTCCCTAACCTTTATATCGTCTCACTTAAACCTCTAAGAGACAAAAATGCTCTTCTAATATGCTAATTTTTTTCTTTTTTTTTCTTTTTTTTTCATATTGGTTTTATTTTTCAAATTTTTAAGCAAATAAAAAATTTCTCTAACTAAAAGTTTAAGATTTTCATTTTTTAATTCATTAAATTGAAGAAATTGTATATATTTTTTGTATAATTAGTTTATGTTACAATTTCATCTATAGTCCAATTTAATAAATTAAAATAAATTATCATGTTTCCTTAAAATTAGACAATTTAAAGTCAATAATCTATTCTTTATAATTACACATTCACATGTTAGTTATTTGAATAGTTTTTTTTAAATAAATTTTTGCATATTATGGCCTTTATTTGCCATATTTTAAAAATAATCATTTGTTAATATATTTCCTAATATATGTACTCCTCTAGTGTGAAATTTTACCACCATCAATTTGATTGAACAAACTCAAACCACATGTTATTTTCATTGGAAAAGGAAGTAGAAAATTGAAAAAAAATAAAAGCTTAACACATAATATAGGTATTTTTGTCTTTCAAGAAGATAAGTGATATAAAACAAATGGGAAGGGGTAAAATGAAAATCAAAATATACTTTAAAGAGATAAAATGTAATTAAACCTTCTTATTACTATCTAGTACGGTGCGCACCTCAATAACAAATAAAATATTGATTAAATGCAAAAAAACCTCCACAAACTATTGTATTGATTATACTTTACACCCTAAACTATTTTATTAGGCACTTTACACCCTTAATCAACTAAAAAATGATGAAAAAATTTAACTCCATCCAAGTAATTAATTAAGTGACCGATTTATCCTCCATAAAAAATTCAAGTGGCATAAATACCCTTTTAATGAGAAAAGTCTTTCACTTTAAATAGACTATTTTTTCGCGCTTCATAATAAAATTTTAATTTAAAACACATATGTATGGGGACCAAAAAAAGAAAATATTGAAGAATTATTGTTACAATTTCTAAAATCCCATCATCTTGTTCAGCATATCATAATGCCATATCTTTACGCAAAGACAAAATTACTTGAAATCTCATAAGAAAAGTTTGATACTATACCCAAATTAAAACCGACATATTAATAAACAAGATATTGGACTTGAAAGTTTCCAAAGGGGGAAAAAAAAAAAAAAACCTTAACTACTCAATTAGTTGTATGTGTATAACAAAGAAATTAAAAGTACATCTTAGAATTGGAGGAATAATTGTCATTCAGATTGACCCTATTTAATTTATTAAGTGGAAGTTTTTTCTCACCAAAGGTTATTATTGTCGCTTAAACTTTCAATGGAGGATTGGTTGGTGATCATTCCTTGAATTTAAATTTTGAAAACAAATAGTCACACTACACTAATGGCTAGTTTGGGAGTTCAAGTTAGAAAAAGAAAAGGAAAAGAAAGTTTAAGCAAGAAAAGGAAAGAAAAAAAAAAAGGAAAAGAAGATATTAGAATTGTACTTTTTGTTGCATGGGCGTCTTAGGAGTACTTAAAGAAAAGGTAAGTGGCATGTTGAAATTATAAAATTGTCCTTCCATCTAAGAAACAAAAATAACTTTCCTTCAATCTCCGGCCACTTATGGGAAGAAAAATAAGGAAAAAAAAATTAAGACATTTTATGTTGGTTAAATGACTCAAATCATTCCATTTCTTTTATTTTCCTACCAACACACTCCCAAAACGAAGACAATGCTCATTGCTCAACATTTTCTCTAGCTCATTTCTCTTCTCACCCTTTCCCGCCATCCAAATGGCTGTAAGCGCTTGTTCTCATTTGCATTAAATTTTGCAATATATACATATATACACACAGAATAATCAAAATCAGGGAAATTTACTTTATTGTCTTCCTTGGCGATAACAGGAAGGATGACTAGATATAATTGTATCCTCACATTCAAATAACTGGATCAAATCTTAATTGATTGACTATACACTACTGTAAATAAGATAGATTTTACACCACTGATGTCTATTTAATAACAGAATCGTCATTGCTGATAATTTGAGCACTTTGCAAATCTAATCTATTATCCCCCATTTCGCAGCCACAACTACATCAACAAACGTTGAGCCATAAAAATTTCAAGTTTCATGACTATTTGTTTTACACGTACACACACACAGAGGATAAAATTCATGGCTACATGTTATATACATGAGGTTTCGATCAAGTAATTATTTTCCTTTAAAATTGCAGCTGCGGATTAAATCAAAGGCATGCCCTCATCATTCTACACTTGCTTTATTCATCTCATGCGACCTCCACTTCTGGAACAATGATGTCAGTTCCAGCCTCAAAATTGACAAAAAATAAATAGCTTCAGTTTCATATTGCAAGTGATGGATTAAGGATTTTGTGCTCTGAAACAGCAGGTACAGCGCCAGAAGAAAAAGAGTGCCTACTTCATTTGGTGGTCTTTCATTCCTAAATGATGTCATCTATATTTACTCTTTGAATTAAAATAACAATTACGTATAAAAAGAAGCCAACAATGACTTGCAGAACGACAAACAGTACTCTTTGAACGTAAATTAAATAGGTGTACAATTCCATTCGTGGAGTAACTTTAAAAGAAACTAATAGTACTATTTACAATGGAACAATATGCATAAAACATCTGCAGTCTGAAAGGGATAGGCATTCGCCCAAGCTGTACAAACTTAAATGGAGCCCTCTTCTACATGTCCAGCCTAGTCGTCTTCCGGCAACACACATCAAGCATACGAAGATTCCTCAAGAACTGCTAACTTTCCTGCTGGCATTAGCTCCAGGACCATTGGGTCTAGCAGGTCCCCTCTTCAATGCTGCTACCTTCAGTGGACTGTCTTTGCTCTGTCACATCATCACAAGACAAAATCAGTAAGCCAAAAGAGAGAGAGTTTGTAAACATAGTTCTAGCATTAATGGACATTCTGTATTACCATCAGGCAAGTGCCCTCTTCAAGATCGCATAAAGGGTAATCATGCGGGCAGCAGCTAGAGTGATCGTCACAGCAAGTAGCAGACTCGAGTGGACAGCATCCCCAGCCAAAGCAGTAGTTACCATATTCATAGACACAGCAGCATGTGCTTGCTTCAGGGCATGTGTAGTAGTCATCACAAACGGTGGGAGGCTTCACAGGTGAGGGAGGAGATGGGCCGGGATTTGGAGGGTTGGCACTGGTCTTCACGGGATAAGAGGGTTCAATGGCAATCCCACATTTCCCAGTGGTGACATTGGCTAGATTCCTCTCAAGCCTGATGTAGCCACTCTCTCCCCAACTCGGTCCCCATGAGTTCCTCACGATCCAGTAATCTACTCCATTTTCAGTACCATATCCAACAGCAACAACACCATGGTCTAGCTCTGTTCCACATTGTCCGGTAAACACACCCTAAATGGTTCATAAAGAAATCTAATGATCAAAAAACTGAAATAAAGATGGAGGGCGTGCATTTTGTGAGTATTTAACCCATAAATGTCAGTGTCCACAAAACAACTAGAAACAACCCTATGACAGATAACAAGTTAGTTTAAAGTGTTATACACAGGGAGAGGAACTCTTTGTTCACAGGCCCCTCCGCAATGAGGCTAGTATAAAAAGTAAATCGCAAATTAAGAATTGTCAAAAAAGAAGCTAGTGCCACAAGTCATGGTATGACAAGTTTAATTCTCATCCACAATGTAACAACAAATGGGAAAGGGAAAGGCATGATGGAATTATACCGAATGATAAAGCTGAAACGCCCTGCCCCCAGCTTCAATGGCGACACTGACCGGCTGATGTGAAACTGCCTTCTTCAAGGATTTCTCATCATTTTCAGGAACATCCTCATAACCATCAATTGAGACAACCCGAGCATTTTTCTGAATCAAAGGAGTACATGTTTAGCAAAAGAAAAACCAATTAGCTAGCTCATAATTACATGTATGTTTGCAAAGCACTCAACATATTCTCAAGATTGAAAGCTTAATATTCACCCGGTACTGATCGCATGTGCCATCACGAGCATGGTAAGGGTAATCTTCCTCTGAATCAATGCCTCCATTTTTAATTATGAATTCGAAGGCATAGTCCATCAGACCACCATTGCAACCCTGGTTATAAGACCTGTCGCAGTCGACCAGCTCCTGCTCTGACAAGGTCGCCAGTTCTCCTGTAACAATCTGATTGATTCCTTCAACTGCACCTATTGTTGAGAATGCCCAGCAGCTCCCTTCATATCAAGCATTTTAAGTTCAGATCATTTATATCAATGGAATATCAAAAACCATGAAGGAAGAGAAATGCCAAAACAAGCAACATATGCATGGAAAGGGATAGAAGAAATTCAATGAAATAGTCAGTAGCCCGCTCTAGTATCAGAAGCCATACGAGATCATGCTTAACACAATGAATGGTTGATTGATAGGATGAAACAGTCAAGAAATTTGATTCCCTTTTTTTTAAATTTAAATCCCCCCTTCTGACAACAAGTTTCTATTGCTCTAAATAAGGGAAAACAAGGGTGTTTCCAATTTAAATCACCAGCAAAATATGTTTGCTAAAAAAAGATTTACTTGCGAACAAAATAGATACGGCAGAGATTCTTCAATTGACCGTTCAATACTAGATTTCATGGAGCACACAAGACATAATAATATTCTAAAATGTAGCAATTCATTAGACTGTCTCTTCTCGCCCAAAATTATGATTTGCGCACCAATAATAGCTTACTAAGCCAGCCAGCCAGCCAATGTGGCAATTCATTAGACTGTCTCTTTTCCCCCAGAATTATGATTTTGGGCACCATTGATAACTTACTAAGCCAGCCAACCAACCAGACGCAGTAAAGTAAATCCATTCACTGCATTGACTTTTATTTTTTTTACCCCAGGTACAAATTCACTGAATTAGCTTTGGTCAATAGTGAAATACTAAAAAAATTCCAATAAAACCAAGGATCACATCCAAACAAACAGACCCCACCTTAGAGGCAAAAGTCCCCACCTTTATAGCTTAAACCAGAAACAAACACAGGACCATCGAAGAAAATGCAAAGACTCCACAAACGGAGAAGAGACCGAGTCCAAAATAAATTCAAAGAACAACATCCTCCTGGCCCTACGAACAAAATCAGCTGTCACCATCCCATGCGAAATTAAACTGCTAAATATGAGCCAGGAATGGAAGGCAACCGATAAGCAAAACACGCAAGCTCATGATGGAATCATGAAATAGAAAACCCGGAAGAGAGTAGTAAACGATGAAATCGAAAACCCACAAAAGAATGGTAAAATAACAATAACAATAATAATGATAATAATAATACAATCATTCATCAAAACTCACCACACTGCCCTTGATCTTTGACTGGAGCAACGGCACCTTTGGCTCTCCAGTCGACAGATTCAGGCAAGCTATCGCCAGCCTGAAAAGCATAGCGATCGTTGGTACGACGGTTCATCAACCTGGTCGAACGATCCATCCGGCCACCAACAAACATGTTACGGTACTCGTCATTGGTCAGATCGGCAAAGCGGCTCAAACCCAGTTTATAGGGACGGTCCTGAGCGTTATGTTCGTTAATAAATCTGAGATTGTCCTTAAAAATCTGGAATCTTTTTTCTTTCTCGCCTAAAGCGTTATAGTTCTTCCCGTGCTTAACAAGCCAAGACTCGTAAAGAGCTTTGACCTCATCGTCATTGCTCTTCTGTTTTTTGTCATAATCTATTATGGACATGTCTAAAGCAGAGGAAACAACCAAGAACGTGAGGAAAAAACCAAGAAAACATCTGAAGGAAGCCATGGATGGGTTGGATGCAGGGACGCTGGCCCCCTTTTTTATTGGGTTGTGGGGGGGGGGGAGGAATGATGGAACGAATAAAGGAAGAAGTGCTGGGGAAGCGGGGAGGCAGAGTGGGGAAGAGAAAAGGACGAACGTGAGTTGAGATAAATAGGCTGAGCGGTCGAGCGGAGACCCAATAAAAGAAGGAAAAGAAGTCGAGTCCCGTTGAAATTGGAGTAGCATTGGGAGGTGAAAACGCTTTGTCCACCTAACCTGTATGTGGGGCATGCATGCGGACAGGTTGGACTTTGGAGTCGTGGGTAAAAGAGTAAATAGCTATTATTAATCTGTAGGACGACTACTTAGTACGGGTGTAACTCAGCCAACAACCAAGTAGCTCGACTCAAACTTGGCTCAAGTTTAGTCAACTACTCGACTCGAGTTCGATCAAAACCGAGTTCAAGCTTACTTGATTGAGTTAACGAGTCAAGATCAAGTATAAAAAAAATAAGTTCGTGAGTTCGATGAACTACTCGACTCGATATATATATATAATTAACATATATTTATTAATTATTAATTTACTCTTTTAGGTATGTTAGTTATAATATTTACAAGTTTTTTTGTTATGTTATAATATTATTCGAGGGTGAATAAGTAATTTCAATTGAAAAATAAAATAAAAATAGGAAAGAAAAAAATTGGTTAGTAATCGAGCTCGAAAAGCAATTTGACCTCAATCGAATCGAGTTCGAGTATTTCTGATACTTTTTCGAATCAAGTTCGAATATCTTTATTAACTACTCGATCGAGTTCGAGCTTTGCTAGCTTGAGTCGAACTTGAGCTCGAGTATCTCGACTTCGACTCGACTCGAATTTAGCCCTACTACTTAGTAGTGCTTACCAGGTTACCTTGAGATTAGGATCTAAATGTGCTAGTGTAAAATAATTTGTACACTCTGTATAAATTTACTCTAATTTATATGTCTCTTTCTTCTTCTTCTTCTTCTTTCTTCCTTTTTGGGATAATATCATAAACCTCCTCTGAGATTTTTCTTAACATCATCTGGCACCCCTAATATTTTAAAAATATCACTTACCACCCTTACTTTTATTATTTGTGTAACAAAATTTATAAAAATTCCAAACTACCCTTTTGCTCATTTTGCTAAACAAAAATACCATTAAACCATTTTGTTTGCTCAAAAAAAAATCACCACCTAAAAAACAAATTCTAGTTGTACCACCATATCATAAATCTATAATCTATAAAAATATAAATTTGAAAAATAAGAAAAGATATTTGTAAAGAAATATCCTAGTACCAATTCAATTATATATATTTAAAACTAATTTCTTATAAGCATTTTATTTTTCCTAATATCTTCACAACTCGTGATCCAAGTCTTTAACTTGTGCCAATTTGTCATAAAAATCAACTCAAAATAAACGAAAAAAATCATATATTGATACTCCACATTATAACAATCAAAAAAATAAAATTTCATTTATTATAATTTATAAATAAAAATTGTACTACCATGTAAAAAAAAGAGTAAAAGAGAACGTTGAATAAAGAGAAAAAAAGAAGAAAGTGACTTTTGATTCCTCTTCTTTAATTTGTTGACAATTATTTATTTGATATGTGAATTATGTACCAAGTGAGGTTTAATATAGTCATTTTACAATTACAAGGGGGGAGGTGAGTGATATTTTTAAATATAGGGTGTCAGGTGATATTAAGAGAAATCTCGGAGGAGGTTTCTGATATTATCCCTTTTTTTGAGTGAAATTTTAGGGCTGATAGCTGCATTGCCACATTTTTAAGTTCCTACCGAACTAGCTAATTTGGAAAGTTATTTTCACAAAACATAGGTCAATTTTGGATTGCCATTTTCTAGAATTTTCATACAAAAATATACTGTAACAATTTGATATATGTAAGATAAAAAGATATTTAGAAAATGTGGTTACAGAAAACATAAAATTTTTCTGTAGAAAACTCCAATCCAAGCAAAGCCTGCTGTAGTCTTAGTATCTTTTCAGTTTTTAAGTTCATTTCAAATGTCTTCGTGCCTTTCCATTGTCAGTTTCAATTCTAATAATGTACGCGTGTTTAACAGTTGGGATGGAAAAAAATACATATTTTTTGGTGTTATAAGGACAAATGAGAACAGTTAAGAATTGTTTTTGGGAATTTTTTTTTAAATCTAATCTTTTCAAAATCATGTTAGTTCGTTTATTAACAAGTCTAGAAATTTATCACATTTTTTACTGTGACTCCTAGGCAGGCCAGATTTTCTGATATATTGACTTCCCTCATCAAGTAAACTTTTTCTATTTTAACGTGATAATATCAACCTTTAAGAGTGGAATCTCTGTCATTATCACTAATCTCGTAAGAGTAACATAATAAAGGGCTTTTTTATTTGGTGTTTAATTAACAGTTGTCCGTACACCTAATTCTAGTATCAAAATTACTATAAGAATGCATATATTTACACTTATTGTTTCACATTAGAATACTTTCCATGTTCAGTTTTAATTTTTCAAGAAAATAGTGGGTGTGTTTAGATAGTAGATAATTTGAAACTTTTTGTTTGAATATTGGAGATTTACTCAAAAAAATAATGGATGAGTTTATAGTTATCTGAAAAATCACTAATAATTAGGACCCTATTTAGAAGTGAAGTTTTTTTGGGTGTTTGTATAAAACTTATTGTAGAAATTGTTAAAAAGAACTTTGGGAGTGAAGTTTTTTGCATGTTTTAGAGTGGTATATTAAAATTTTGAGTTTTTAGAGAATTCTTAGGAGACAAACAAGTTTTATTATACTAACTTGTTAAAAATTTGAGATAAAACTTTGGAAGTTTTATAACAAATTTGTTAAAAACTTGACATACCATATATTTGAGTTTATCCGTGATTGATTTCGATATATACTTTTGTTTTCCTAACTATACATCAAGGTGTCATAAACGCATGGGATAAATGTGTGAATGGTGAGTTGGATGGTACAGTGGAGCTGGCGTGGTGGATAAGGTATTGGGTAGCGTATAAGGTCGCAAGGATATTTTATTTGTGGTGACTTTTGGGGTGATTCTTAATGGGCGTGGTGGGCATGTGCTAGTGAAGTTTTTAATCAAATCATCTTTGTTTTGGAGTGGAAGAAATGTGGTTTACAAGTGATTGGTCGTCATGCGAATGTTGACTTTGTTTTAGGGAAACGTGAATAGATAACTTAAAGGCTTAAACACGTAATCACAATTACTTTTGTCTAATTAGCTAAGCCTCCATTCTACATGTGAAAATTGACGAAGTGGTAGATATATTGGGAAAATTTTCAATAATTAGTAAACGTAATTTAATAAGCAGTATATATTATCCAACCCATGTGGTACCTCTTTTACTATCCTTCTGAACGAAAGAGTCTCAGTAATCGAGAAATATGTAAATTGAGAAACACGAATCTTGAGAAATATGAAAGGGAAATATGTGCTATGTTGCACTTAAGGATTGTGCAAAAAGATAAACTTTACAACACAACGCATATTTCTACTATTTAATTGTCGTACAATATTCTATTCAAAAGTAATTACATGCATGACGATTTTGGCCAAGAAAAAATTGATCTTTCAATTTATTCTATTCAAAAGTTCAAAAATAATTGTTCTATGATAAAAATCATACATTGTAATTTAAACATCTATAGAATTTTTTAAGGGTTTTGCTTATGTAAGGCCCCGCACCTGTCAAACTAACCTTATAACCATTCGAGCTGAAACCACAAATTCAAAATGTTTAGTTTAAAGTTATTAGTAATCCGATGAGCTCAACGTTATATACTATTTCTCTTCTTTTTATTATGTCAATGTTGGATATTTCACGCTACCTATTTTTAGAATTTTGCGTTCTTGAAAGTCATCCCCATTACATTCCAAAATGTTCATTTAGTCGTGCGTGGATTCTAAACATGGCTCATATGGACTCTCAAGGTGGCTTCTGTCCAAGATAGCACTTAGTATTGTAAGTTCTGGAGGTGCCCTCCATTTAATATGGCACCTTGGTTCCGTACAGCATTTAGTTTCTTGTACTGCTTTGCATAATCGAAACCATACCACTTGGCCTCAAACTCACCCCATGCAAAGACCATGCAAGATTTGCTTTAATACCACTTATAGTACCCCATACCTAGGGCTGCAAACGATTCCGGCGGCTTCAATTGGAGCTTCGAATGGCTCGTTCCATGTTGAATCGAGTTCGAGTTACCTCTCGACTTCTGAGTTCGAATATATATATATATATATATATTATTTTTTTATTTTTATTCTAATAGTGAAATTACATATATATTCCTAATATTTTTAATATTTATTAAGAAAAATAATTATTTTATTTATTTTTTTAAAAAAATAAAGAAATTTTTTTTCGAACTCGAGCTCGAACTTCATTTTTTCAACTTGTCGAACTCGAGTTCGATAAGAAATGAATCGAGCCGAGCTCGATAAGGTCAAAACTTAGCTCGAGTCGGTTCGTTTGCAGCCCTACCCATACCTGCTCAACTGGCCCAATAATTTTTCAAATTGAAACCACAGGCCAAAATAATTAATCCAAAATTATTAGTAACCTGGCCGGGGATGTTATATACCATTTCTCCTCCTTATCCTGTCGATATGGTATATTTCACCTTATAAACCATGTGGAATGGTATTTTCTTCAACTCAAATGTTTTAATAGTCAATTTAATGAGTTAGACCGAAATAGAAAGTGAAGTGTGAAGAAATAAACATTAGGAGGTAACAACAACCTTAAACAAACATTGCCAGGAGTTTTTTAAATTAACCCCAAATAGATATTTGCATTTTTCAATTGTAAGATCAGTTCACGAGCTAAAAGGAGAATGGTTTTGGACGATGAATTGAACTGAGAACTGAGAAGAGGACCCTAGTTCCCCAACACCATCAGGCATCAACTAAAGTCCGAGGGTTTCAAGCTTTAGCACCCTTAAAGTTTTCTAATCATATATTTGTGAGGATCTCAAAATTCAGATTTTATTTTAAAAATGCATAATATTATTTATATTGTGTTTATTCATTGAAATATGAGTGAATTTATGTTTGAAGTAAATATTTTCTAATTTAGAGAATTTTACACGAATTATTTGCGGTGTGTGGTTTAGTAGAGTTAAGTGTTAAATTTTGTTCAAGTGTGAATAGTGACTTGGAATTGAATTGAGCATATGTAGTAATATTGAGATATTATTAAGAATGGAGTGTTGGAATGAAGTAAAAGCAGTGTAAGTTAGGGCTTCGGCGACATAAAGTGACCAAAAAGTCACTTTTCCTTAAATCAGGGAATGTGCACCTTTTTGTCCCTTAAGGCTTGACTTTTGGCCTCTTGAAACTTCACTTATCAGCTGCAAACTTGGAGTAAAGAGAGAGAGGGGGCCGATAGAGGTGAGGAGCAAGAGAGAGAGAGAAAGTTTCTTGGTTCATCCAATTCTTCTTCCTTCCTTTCTTGAATCTTCAAGCCACCATTGAAGACCTTCATCCCTCTTCATCCTTTGTGAGAGGGAAGGAGAGAGGGGTTGGTCCAAAACTTGATGGAGAAAAGAGAGGAAGATCACCACTTAATCTTCCATTTTCTTCTTCATCTAGCATATTGAAGTTGTGAGACTTTGTTGGAAGATTTTAGCTTGTTCATCTTCATCCTTGGCTGCCTTGTGAGAGGAGAGGGAGAGAGGGGAGATTTGAACTAGAGAAGAGAGGAAAAGAAGAGAAAGAAAGCTTGTGAGTGTGTCTTGTTCTTGTTCTTGAAGTTTTTGTGGGAAATCACTAACAAAACTAGTGGATCAAGGGCAAAGGTAGGAGCTTTTGGAGTTTGCTAGGTTTGGAAGCATTCTTTGGAAGGGAAACTCACAAGATCTTCTTTAATCTTGTTGGATCTTGATAGATCCAAATGTATAAATTTCAAAACTACTAGATATAATTTTATTAGTGTTAAATATCATAGATCCATGGGTTACATCGGTAGAAATGATTATATCTAAAATGATGATGTTGGGCTCTTGAAATCCCAACCTAGGTAGTGGACTTGAGGTGGAATTTAGGTAGCGGACTTGAGGACCTGATTGTAGATTTGATTGATATTCGTGAAACTAGTCATGATATGGTTAGGAAGTAGGTTTTAGTTGTTGAAAATTTTGAAGGAAAATGTATGAGATGGCCGAACCCATACTTGGTGATTTTAATGTTTGATTTTGAGATTTTGTGATTTTTCTTGAAGAGGATTTTGTCTAAGAATATACGTGTTATGTTCATCTGCGAATGTATGTTTGAGTAGAGTGAGCTCTTGGATTTTAAATGATGAAAAATGAAGCTTTTCATAAACTTTGGATAAAAAGTGTTGAATTGAAGGACTCGAGGGTTTTTACAATATTATGGTTAATTTCTATGAATTTTGAATGTAAAGACTTGATAAGAATTGTTTAAACTTGTGTTAAAGCTTTGAATAAGAACAAGTGTTGAACAATTGTGGAACAAGTGATTTTGAGGAATGAGACCTCACCTAAATTCTATAATAAAAAGGATTTGAAAAGTGATGGTTTGGGAGTACATCGGTGGCGTGTTATATTTGAAATGATATAGTGATCTTCAAAAGACCCATTGAGACATTTTATCATGTGAAATGAAAGCTTTTTCTTGAGGGAATTTTGGGGAAAAATATTGATTGAAACTAAGAAGTGAAAGTGAATTGTTTTAGTTAATGAGTGAAAGAGGGTATCTTAACTACTGTTTTCGTTTGTTTAGGGGGTGTGCAAGGAAGTGAATTTGAATCTAACGTGGAAGCCGAACCCTACTATTTCAGTGAATTTCCATGCTTGTTACGTGATTATGTGAACATGAATGAAAGTATGATTAGATAAGTGATTTGAAGTGAAACATGATTTGTTTTCAAACCATCAAATGGGATGGTGTGTACTTTATCACACTTATCCTTATTTGAGTGGGAAATATTTTGAATGGAAAATGATTGAGAAAACATTATGTAGTGACTTATGTGTAGTTGTGAAATGTCAGGAATTCCTGAGACCTATCGGTGAGACTTTCGATTCGAGCCGGAGGTTAGACCAAGGTCGAAAGGAAAGGTACGAGCCATAGGGTTCCTTAAGTAAAGTGAAGTGTACTCGGAACTTGGCGATTGGACTTGTCCAGAAAAAAGAGAAATATACAATGTACATACATAAAGTGAAGTGAAGTGAAGTGAATAGAATAGTGTTTGGAGTCGGGCCCAGTGGGGGTTTGGTGGAGTAAGAAGTAAGTGGAGTTCTACATGGATTGTACCTGTGAAAGTTGACGGAGTGTCAACTACTGAGATTGTGATCAAGTTGTAAGGACCTTAGCCCCTGAGGGCTACCGTATCCTACATTTGTAGTGTTAATCGCTTTCTTTAATTGTTTATGTCTATGTTCAAGTGAAGTGAAGTCTCATATGTGTTACGTGTTGTGCATGTTTTTGGGAACTCACTGGCTTTTTAGCTCACCCTTTCCTATTTGTTTTTCCTTAACAAGAAATGAAATTCCAAGTGAAGATGCCAATCCGTAGTGTTAGGGTTTACCTCTGTTTAATGTTTTTTTTTTTTTTTTGAGAACTTTGAATTATGGATATTGAGGGTTTTTGTATTATGGAACCTGAATGTATGGATAAATGCTTTATGTATTTTGGGATTGTAACTTTGAAGTTGTGGATTTGTAAGTTATTGTGTATTTGAAAGTTATGTAAGGAATTTTAGTTGTTAAGTATTGTTGACCGTTTGAGTGAGTGAGTCCTGGTGAGAGCTAGGCAGAAGGCCACTGATAATTTAGGGTACGCCCTAGGGAGAGATGGGGTCGTCACAACATTACTTTTTCTTTCTTAAATTTAGTATTTTAATTACATAATTTGAATTGATTTGAGAATGTTATAATAATTTCAAAATAGGGTAATCAAGTAATGTTTTCAAAACATTAAAGATACTAAGTGAAACCATTAGAAACCTCTGACGAGGTTTTTGAAATTATCCCTCAGAATAATGCAAAGAACCAAAAGCCAAACAGGTGCAGAACGAAAAGTTCACCATTTGAAAATGAAAGGATAACAACTTCCCACCTCTGGACAAACCATTTCAAGAGAAAATATCATCCTTTAGTCCGTGAGTCACAACTGTCTTTGACAAGCTACGACTCCATGATTCCACCAGCCACCGTCATGGCTCAAACACAGCTATATCAGTCTCTATATAATGATCGACATCTCCCCTAGTCAGAATAAGAAACAGAGAGAAAGAGAGCTAAGCAAGATGGCCACCGTTCCTTCCCATGTTGTTATTCTATATTGATCGACATTCAACTTATTGTGAGAAAGAAACAGAGGGAGCAAAGCAATATGGGCGCCCTTTCCTCCAATGTTGCCACTCTACTTATCATTTTTGAACTCTACACAACATTTCTATTGTTGCACAATCATTTAGCCAACGCTGATCCAATTGCAAGCAAAGCCAGAGAAACCCTCGAGATAATTATAGGCGGGGGAATAGGGGGTGGTGGTGACACTCCGTCGGATGCTCCACCTCCTGATGATGGCCAAAACTGCCCACCTCCTCCGCCACCGGTTTCTCCGCTCACATTTGAGAGCAAACGAATCGAACTCGTCTACCCGGTGATCCAAAGACTGAAGGCCAAGATCACATGCGACCCTCAAGGCATAACAAATACTTGGTTTGGCCCTGATATTTGCAACAAGTATCTAGGCTTCCGCTGCGCCACTGTGCCTGACTATGGTGTGAAGGCACTGGCAGGTGTACAATTCAACGGCTACAATTTTGGCGGCCCTGACCTCACCCTTGACGGCTTCATTGACGAGTTGCCGGATCTCAGCATCTTCCATTGCAATTCCAATAACTTCACCGGAAGCATCCCAAAGAAAATATCAACCATCAGATACTTGTTCGAACTAGACCTCAGCAACAACAAACTCCAGGGTCAGTTCCCTTACGAAGTTCTTGGCGCTACAAATCTGACTTTCCTGGACCTCAGATTCAACTCACTCTCTGGGACTGTTCCACCTCAAGTATTCACGTTAGACCTCGACGTTCTCTTCATCAACAACAACAACTTCGTGCAAAGGCTCCCGGATAACCTCGGCGAGCTGCCGGCTCTTTATTTAACTCTAGCCAATAACAAGCTCACCGGCCCAATTCCTTCCAGCATCGGCAAAGCATCCAAAACCTTAGCTGAAGTTCTCTTCTTGAACAACCAACTCACTGGCTGTCTCCCGTGCGAAATCGGGCTTCTAAACAAGGCCACGGTTTTCGACGTGAGCAGGAACCTGCTAACCGGTCCAATACCGTTGTCTTTTGCATGCTTGGCAAGCATGGAGATTTTAAACTTGGCCAATAATCAGTTCTTTGGTTTCATTCCGGATCCAATATGTCAGCTGCCAAAATTGGAAAGTTTTGACTTGTCCTACAATTATTTCACTGGGGTTGGCCCGGAATGTTGGAAGCTGATTCAGAGGAAAGTGCTGAATGTTAACATGAATTGCATTCCAGGACTTCCCAACCAAAAGTCCAAAGCTGAATGTGATGCATTCTTCTGCAAGCCCAGAAGCTGCAGCAACCAGAAGTCCTTGACTTGGGTTCCTTGCGGTAGGAAATACTCTCAGCCGGCGACTAGTGCTTCCCAGGGCGGACGAGCAGGCTCCCCGGTTTCTTACAATGCCCTGAAGCCGCATCGGCTGTAAAGGCAGCCGTCTTTTTCCTTGTTACAGTGGGTCCAAAATTATTGGTACTGTGCCCGCAGGAAACCTCGCGTTAAGGGAAATGATGTAGTACAAAGGGACAAATAAAGATGGTCCACCAGCTTGTTCGCACCTCTGTCGGTCCTATAGTTCCACCATTATTAGTTTTGCTTTAAATATCTCCAGAATGAAGAATCACTTGTCTTGTGCTACACCCGTTGTTTCTTTTTAATAGACGAATAAAGTACGTTGAGGAGGCATTGGTGTAATTGTTAACTAGTTTTTTGTCACACTCTATGTGTGTACTTATTTTAAGAATGTATAATTAATAATTTTTTAAATAAGCTATTACCCGTAGAATCAGGTTAGAGCATGTATTTTTTCTCCAAAAAACTATAAAACTACCCTTTTTTTTAATGTAGAAAGTTATTATATTTAAAATCATGCCAAAGATGTTGAAGGAAAAATAGCAGTTGATTAGAATAATTAGAATAATGAGAAGTGAAATGTGAGAGTTTTAACTGAGTTAGAGTTAATAAAGGCAAATCTATCATTGAATAGGAGTTAATAAGAGTAAATTTGAAAATACATAAACCGACAAGAACTATTAACACCAACTACTAGAACAACTACCAGTGCTCTGGCTTTATTACGGCTAGAATCTTGAATTCAAATCTCCCTTTTCCTCACTCGATTCTTAAATCTCACCCCTAGGAAGGAGTGTGTTACCAAAAGTTCACCGTGCATTGAATTACGCTGACTTGGGAGACCAAATGAATTATTAGTTGAAATTGAGTATTGGTGACGCAAATATTAAATAGATCTCTTGAATTGACAATCACAATTGAAGGATCTAGCGCTAGAGCAAAATTAGGTTTGATTTATAATTTTTTTTGGGGTTAATGACAAGTTATCCCCTTAAATTTAAATAAGTCTGCTAATCTTTATTTTGTTGTCACTTAACCCCTTAAAAGACAAAAGTGTCCCTCTAGTATGTTAAGTTTTTTATTTTCAAACTCTCTATTTCTTATAATCATTAAATTTTAACCTGTGATTTAATTTTAACCACTCCAATTGATGTAGGTAAAGTTTCACATGAGTTAAGTGTATATATTAGGGAATATATTAACAATTAATTATTTTTAAAAAATTGGTAAAAAAATATCAAAAACTTAAAAGATCATAATAAGCAAAAACTCACTACAGGAAAACAACAAAAACAAAAAGTTCGGTGTCAACATGTGAATGTGAAATTGTAAAAATGGGTAAATTGACTGTGAATAATGTAATGATAAGGAAATAGAATAAATTTTTTCTTAATTTCTTAAATTAGAAAATAGATGAAATTGATTTGTAATATATATATATATATATATATAGTTTTTGATTTTATAAATTAGAGAATGGACATCCTAATTTTTTTTATCAGATAAATTTATTATTTTTCTTAGAAAAAATTTGACAAAAGAAAATAAATTTGGAATAAAAAAGTTTTGAGAGAAAAAATGGAAAAAAGTTACATAATAGAGGGGTATTTTTGTCTCTCAATGAGTTGAGTGCCACAAAATAAAATGAGGGGGTAAAATAAGAATTAGAATATACTTTAAAATAGTAAATTACAATTAACCCTTTTTTCCGTCAACATGGTGTCTGCTAAACTATTTATAAATAGTTCTGCTTCTATGCTATAAGTGGGAGCCAAAAGGGCCAAGAGAAATTCAAAGAGGACAAAACCAAATTCATTTTTTTTTTAATTTAAAGAACGACTTTTAAGAGAGCTTAGAAGAGTGCACTTTAGCACTTTTGGAATTAACCACAAATCGGGAAATTGGAACCCAATTTAGTTCGGAGGCTTTTGCTGCGAATTAATTAAACATGGAAATGGAATTTTGATTTTGAATGATCCAACTTCTACTAATGCCCAATGCCCAGCCCTGGGCATGTCTTCTACTGGCAACCGAGCCCAGTTAATAGATGCTAGATTTGCAATGCTGCATTCGAAAGCCTAATCTACATTGGTAGTGTTGAACCTGGAGTATTCCTGTTTGGTAGTTAAGTTTTTAGGCTAGTTTGTATTTTTGGAGCAAAAATCACATTGGGCCTAAAAAACAAAAGTACTATATGAATAGGGGTCTGTTTAGATTGGAAATTTTTGTAATACAGCTTTTTCACACAAAATGATATAGAAATATACTTTAAAAATATATTAAAGATACTTTAAATATAATCTCAAATACATCTAACAAAAACATAAAAAAAAAAATGAAGTACTACTATTTCTTCTTCAATCCACCATTATCACCACCATCACATTTCCTTCCCTCCTCCTTTTCCATCACTGCTCCCTTTTTTGGATCTCCCCTCCCCTCCATCTTCGTCCCCTTTCCCTCTTCTCTCTTTATCTTCCTCCCCATCCTTCTTCCCTCCTCCCCCCTTTCCCTACCTTTCCCTGCGACTAGATGTAGTTGCAAGGAAGAGAGGGGAGGCGTGGGGAGGGGGGAAAATGAAAGTAAAAGAGAGGAGAAGGGTAAGAAAATGAAAGAGGACGGGTAGGAGAAGAAGGAAGAGGAATGAGATAGGAGGGAGGTGACGGTTTCTCTTGGTATTGGGATGGAGTGGGGATGATGAGTGATTGTGGAAGTGATGTTTAAGAAAATTTAAAAATACTCCCAAAAAATTTAAATTTTTAGTAACACTCTAAATATAATGTTACAATATAAGTTTTTAATATACAATGTTATAGTAAAGTTTTTGAAAAAAACCTAATCCGTATGGATCCTAAAGCATTATACCTACTTCGTGTATATCAAAAATAAAATATTTCTTATTTCTTTATTCTAAATACATTTTCTTTTTTGTTTTTCAGTAGAAGATTTCAAATTTTACAATGGAGAAGGAAGAATGGGAAGAATTTGAGAATTAAACTTGAAGCTTCAGAGTAATAATTGATATCTCTACTCACTGGACGGGTCATGGGAGCATTTGAATACCCACCTGATAGTCAATTACAAGGCCATCTTTGGCAAGTCATTCATTGTTCTCCTGTTGCAAGAAGAATATATCCGTTCCTACGCCAAGGGTCTTAACTAGGTGGCGACGATGAGTCTGAGGTAGCCATTATAATAATAGGCATTATTTATTTATTTCTTTCATTTTTTCCCTTCTTTTTTTTTTGGTTCCGAGAGTTATAAGTGGAGAAATAAAAAGGCGACGCCGACAGCGTAAATTTTCGCTAAGATGTTGCTGCTCTTAAGCTAAAACAAAATGCTGTTTATGAGAATGACCACTTACTCCCATTCACATGAACCATGAAAAATTGTAGATAGCAATTATTATCTGATAATATATTACCTTTTCTGTGTTCCTACAGCAAGAGAAAACCACCGAAAAGAGGAGTCGAGAGCTGTATATAGGAACCAGCTAGTATGGTCACCTTTGGGTAAAACAAAATATGCATGCTTTGGAATGCTACTGATCAGTACCTTAGATTGCTACTTGGAATCAAATAACTAGTATACACGAAGGATTCTTGTGTACAATTATTATACAGCAAAATGATGCAGAGAGCAACCACGAAAGTAATGAATTATTGAAGTTTATGAATTATTGAAGCCATGCATTGAAACACGTCAAGCGAAAGCCTTTTTCTTTGCTTAGTGACCATTGGCGAAAACTCTGTCGGTGTTTTACACTTTTTATCTTCATTCCAAACTCCCAATCACCAACCCCCCCCCGCTCGCTGCCTTTCTGCAAGAATGCAAATTGCATAAGGCGAGCTATGAAAGTTAGGTGGGCCATCAATTTTCTAAGGTAAAAACACCGACGTGAATTGAAGGAGTCATTAGATGCAAGCCCAGCTAGTGTCCCAGCTCCAAGGGCCTAAATCCCATTCAAAGATTCTTGTTCCAGTTGGTGCCGTGTCGGTGGGCATTTTTTTTTTTTTTATGAGAGCAACCCAACCCTATTAATACTACTACTACTACCTAACGTGGCGCTTCATCGTCCCAACTCATCACTAGCCCTTCTGCCGCTTCTGGTGGTTGCCGCATCATCCGTGCAGATTGCCTTTCAAATTGCTGTTTAGATTTTAGGCCATTCATTCCATTTTAGTCTGCAGAATGTGGGTCAACAGGTCGCTTTGGGGTGGGGGTCGCAGAATATCGGGCTATATGGATGAAGTTAAAATTGTACCAAAACATTGTTACGGTTGAGCTCCCTTTCTTTTCAATTTTGGTGTATGAAATGGAAAAGTAGTACTGCATTTTCGAAAGGGAGAGCATTGCATTAACAGTACAGTAGTTATTGTTGGTAATGTCGATCTATTTTAAGCTTAACACGAATTATTAACATTCTAAAGACTCAACTTAACTGATAAAGATAACTCCCAAACTCTCCCTTTTATCCCTTTCTCCCTGTAAAGTTTATAGTCCCTTTTTAACATTACATTGAAACTCCAGTTTTTTTACATATATTTCTATACAATTTGTCATGAGAAATCGTGAATGTTTATTATTAGAAGGCCTGTGGATGTTTGTGCTCTAAATTAGTTTAAGATCTAATTAGATGCGTTCAGTGGTTCTATTGAGCTTGAGTTGAGTATAGAGTGTGACGGTGCATCATAATGCCATAGTTAGTTGCTTCAAAGGATGCTAATGTCCCCTTTAATTTCTACCGATTAGTGATGGGTGCTGTTAGCTCCACAACTCAAATTTAACTCCACACCCATTTGTATATAAAATACCAAAGTTACCATTCTCAAGTCTGAGTGCACTTTAGACTTCGGAGGGGCAATTTTGTCATTTTAATATAAAATTTGGGCTGTGGAGATAAAATTTGGGCTGTGTCGTTTGCCATTAGTGATGACAGTAATTTAAATTTCAAATAATTAAAATTATTACAATCTAAAGGTCCAAAATATTTAATTTTACTATATAACAATAAATTCAAATTGAGAATATAAATACAATAGACCCGTAAAACATCTCAATATCTGAGAGTAAGTAGCGTGACAATTGGCAGCGGAGAGAAGAAGTTCCAGGTCGAGGGGAATTACTTGGCACGTCTACTATACCCTGGAGGTTGAATAATATTAGGGGCTGATGGGTCGACCTACTTGGCATGGGCTGAGGCAGTTTTGGTCACCGACACGTGCAGCGGTACTACGGTACGTGCCCATGGTCAGTGCCCGTAATGCACGCTAAAGTCACGTGACTCACGTGATGGGACAGGAGAGTAACGAAAGAGCTTTCTTTCTTTTTGTGTCACTAATTACCAATTCACCATTACCAGCCGGGACACCACACCACACCAGGACGAGGCCGAAAGATGCGAATGGTTTCTGCCGTGAATTCCTCACGTGAAACCCGCTGACACTCAATCCCACGCGTTCTGGAAGTTTCCTCCCCTGCACGCGTGGGAATGCAAGCTAGCACCGGCTCGCGTTTTCAATATGCAGCCACGCTTGCGATTCTTGGTTTATACAGGACTTCAATTCCGAATACGTCGATCTCTCTCTCTCTCTTGAAATTTCCCCCGTCTTCTCTCATCAGCTTTGGCCTTTGGGTATGAATGGGGAAAGGTAGTAAGAAGCAAGAGGACCAGACCGGCCAAAAGGCTATTAAAGAGCAAGAGATGATTTTATTTTATTTCTTTTTATAAAAGTTTTAGAAGAGTGAAGAATTGTGGCAATTAATTACATTCCACCAGCTACTCTACTAGTCATAGTAGTAATCTATTCCACGGGAACCAGAAGGATCATAAAAAAAATTGTTGTCAGTAGTAATTTGTTTTGTACGCTACATGCGTAAACAATTGGCACCTCGTTAATAACCAAACAATTGTTCTGAAGATGTGGTGATTGTGTAAGGTTTGAATATATCTTTTAGGCGTCAGATTCACTTTAAGATTGTTTTGAAGATATGTTGATTTCTTTCTGGGCATTCACTGGCCTAAGCAGTCTGGAGCAATCGTTGTTGTCTAAGATAGAATCATGCAAAAGATCAAATTCTCTCAATACAAGAATGCAGCTAAATACAAATTGACGTTTAAATATTTTTCGGTCTATTGTTTGTAAAGTTAACACGGAAGCAATAAGAAATGGTCACTCTTGGGTTTACAACAAACAATCCTCATAATGGTTAAAGTACTATATATTAAACAAATCCCGGATAATATAAAAATAGAACTTTATTTAATTTTGAGTGCATCACAAACACGTTTTTTAACCAATTTCATGAACAATTTGGCTTAAATGAGTTACTGATTTCACCGAGGATCTCAATAATGATTTGCAAAAGTTGGATAAATTTATCAGCATTGAGGTTTGGTCTCAGCTGCAATTGCCCCAACTGAATGCTATTATGCTTTCTGAGAAAAAACAGAAGGAAAAAAAAAAAAAAAACGCTGTAAAACATATTAGGTTGTAAACATTTGCCCAGCCAAGCACTTTGTCAACACTCGAGAAAAACCAGCCTAAACATCTTCTCTTCGGTTTTTTAACAAAGAGAGACTCTTCAGATTTACCAAATGGAATATTCACATTTGAGAGGGTAAAGCAGAACCTATGAGTACTAGTACAATTTAGCCGTATTAAAGCAGGAGTAAAATATTTAAGCCCCCAACCAAAAAAAAAGAAAGAAATGAAAAACAAAAAGGTAATTACAACTTTATGTAGAGTAGTAGCACTACTCAGCTACCTGCCCTGTTCTTGGATGACGTCGATGAAGGCGAAGAAGAAGACGCTATTGAATCCGAATTCGAACAAAATTGAAACCTTTTATTGGCCTCCGTTTCCCCCACCTGAAAATGGCCCAGCATGTCAATTGTTTCCACCAAATTTTCCCTGCACAGAAACCCTTCGCTGGAAACTCTTTCCACTTCTCTGTTGAATTCATGCACGAACACATCCGTCTTACCACCGCTGGCTTTCTTACTCCTAGCCAAAACTCCGGCAGTGAAGATCGCCGACATCCTCCCCGGAGCCGTCGGCAGAAACCCAAGCGGCCCATCTATCAAGATCACGTCCCACGCGACGTCGTATATTTGGTTCGGGAGATCGTTGATGGCCAGCTTACAATCCGAGAAGAGAAGATTCTGCACGGGTCGGCACTCATTTTTCCGCTGCTCTTTCGAGTACTTCAACAACTCGTACAGTTCGCTCACCTTTGTCGTGAACTGAACGTCGTACGCTTCGATCTCCGGGTGTCTCTGTTCCAGCCTGGTGACGAAGTAATCGTTATCGCCCACGATTACGGTCCTGCCCTTGTAGTTGAGAGAGTTCCAGAGGAGGGTCTCGTGGGTGAGCCCGAAGACGAGCAAGTTGCAAGGGGTGGCGTTGGAGTTGCATCGGCGGAGGACGGCGGCAACGGCGGCGAGCTCCGAGGCGGAGAAGCGGGAGCCGACGGCGGAGTAGTTCACGGAGGCGTAGTGGAGGAGGGCGTCGAAGACTGGCCGGGGTAAGGGGGCTTTGACGGTGGCTGAGGCGGACGCGGCATTTGCGGCGGCGGCAGTCATGGCGTCTTTGGTGGTGATGAGGGTAAGAGTAAAGGCTAAGGCGAAGAAAGAAAGGAAAAGGAGGAGCCAGAGGCGGTGGGAGGCAGCAATGGCTACTCCTTGTTTGTGCAGGGAAGATGGATGAACGAGTATGAGCTTTGGGCTGCTGCTGCTCTTCATCTTTCGGGATTTTTTTTTCCCCTTTCCTTCGTCCCTGCACTAATCTTTGCAGACTTTGAAAAAGTAATTTATAGGTCTGAGCTATTTTGATTTATTCGTCTGTATTTTTTAATCTGGTCAGTCTCTTTCGTAGAAGGAGTAGTAAAGGACTGAAGGAAAGAGAGAGAGGGAGAGGGAGAGAGAGAGAGGAGGAGCGAGTCACGGAGAGGATTAAAGAGGGCACGAGTATCTATGTGAAACTGAGAGGAGGAGATTTAAATTTGTAGGAGTGAGGAGAGGATATGTTTTTTCAAATTTGGAAAATCAATTTTTGGATTTAAGGTGATTATAAACGAAATGGATTTAAGTTGATTATAAACGAAATGGTTTTGGTGCACGTAATATTGGGTATTGGGGATTTTCGGGCCCGACTAGATAATTGGACAAAAAATATTTTCGACTGCCCAATTGCTACGGTAAAGTCTGTCAAATACTTGTAAACAGCAACGGAGAAAATTCGTGTCTGATTAAAAGTCCAGATTAGATTTGGCGTGATTCGACAAATCCTGTGATTCTATTTGAATCTGATCCAATTAGCAGATATTTAATTCATCGGATCATATCGGATTAAAAAAGCAAAAAACTTATGCTGATCGAATTCGAATATCATTTTTTTAAATTCAACCGATCACATTCGAATTAAAAATGCTGATCAAATTCAATTATCATTTCTTTTAATTTGTGGATATCCCATTTAAGCCACATATTTTTTCATTTTTAAGAAACTTTTGTACATTAAATTCACTAATTGATAATAGTTTTATCTCTTGTCTCTTATTCCTATATCTATATCTTCTTTTAAAATAGATTCTCTTTGCATGTGTTATTGAGTCTTTAAACATATTGTGATATAATTTATGGATACAAAAATTGTACATGAAATATCGAATCTTATTTGTTTGAATTGAAATAAGAGTTTTTTGCCATAAAAAAATAGTTTTTAGTCAAAGTAATCAATACCTTTTTTTTTTTTGGTTGCAATATAAAGTAAGATTCGATATTAAATGCAACAAAAAAAAAGGTATTGATTAATTTTGACTAAAAACTCTTCTTTTTTTTGACAAAATTTTAGAAACCGGATACGGATTAGATATCCAATTGCTTCAATCTACATAACAATTGATCTAATTCGCATAATGTGAGTATTCGAATATCTAGTATTAATGGATCTGAACATGGATCATCACAAAATGATTGATTTGATTTTGTGGGTCGAGTTCGCAATTTGATTCACGAACCGGTTGTTCCATCCGCGAACAACCCTATTCCGGATTGTGTGAGCATCCTTTTTCCGTAAAATGCCAAATTTACTGAGTATAATCTTTTTTGGGCTCCGTAAGCCAATAGAGCAACAAAAGAATGAGATGTTTAACAGAAAGAAGACGCCGTTAATGCTGGATAAGCTGTTCAGGACTTTAGGTAGTAAAAGTAAAACTTAAAAAAAAAAAAATCAAAATATCTTGCAAGTTAGAGGAGGAGACAGGAGCAAATCATTGAGGCCGTTGCGTAGTGTAGCAAAGTGATTTACGGCCTTAATTTGAGGGATGGTGGGAGCCTTGTGTTGGGCTGATCATTTTTTTTTATATTTAAAGCTACCAGTTGAAGGTGACGCTGTGCAGTAAATTGGAGCTGATTTCCGAAGTTCTGAAACGCCTAGGTATCATTTTCATAATATGTCTGAATTTGGCAGTGTAATAGAATAGGATTTTGATACCATATCTATAACAAAAGCATGAGATTTTCCCACTTTTTGACTGGGCAATATTGGAAATACCTTAGTACCCCGAATTAATACCTTGTATTACGTACTAATGTACTGTCGAAAAAGCATGTTCCATATCTATTGGGTGCGGTAAGTGGTCGTTAGTGGACAAAAGGAGACTTGGATCGTTAGTTGTCATGCTCGTACACACCGGGACCCTTTTTGGTTCCAGCTTTTACTCTCCTGTGCTCTTAACGTTAAATTCATAGTCAAAATTCTAGATCAACGGTTTAGGTGAAAAAAAAAACCGCGGGACAGACTTGTTAATATCCCCAAATTTTCCACGTGAAATCTGATTAGCTTTGAAAATTATGTCACGTTCAAATTTTAGTTGGTTATTCTATGATATATCTACTACAGCTGTAAATAAGCCGAACTAAGTCGAGTTTTTTGTGTTCAAACTCGGCTCATTAGATTATCGAGTTGAGTTTAGCTTATTAATATAATGAGTTGAAAATTATGTTCGAACTCAACTCATTAAAACTATATTGAGTTCGAATTTGACTCGTATGGTATAAACGAATCGAGCGAGAATGAGTTTAAGTTCAAAAAAACTAAAATGTGCTTGAATATTTTATATATTTTTGTAACTTAAAAATATAACCAATTTAATTTCCATATTGAATGATAAAATTTTCACCAAGTAGAGAAAGATTGCCAATGTTTAAGCAAAATAATATCCTAGACAATCAAAACAAAATAAATCTACATAATTACTAAAAAAATTAGTAATATTAGCTCGAATAAATGTACAAACAAGCTTAGACAATCTTAAACAAACTATTAGATAGTCGAACCAAGTTCGGCTAGTTTAGAAACGAGTCTCATTTAATGTTTGATAGTTAAACGAACCAAACTTGAGCTTATACAATTTGAGGTGTGTTCAATTTACAAACAGTTCGTTTGTTTAACATCTCTATTATCTGCTATAACTTACTAAGAAGTAGAATATGTGCATATTCATTTGTTTTCCTTTTCTTGTATTAGGAAAGATGCATGAACTAGCTGGCTCCGTCTCATCTCAACTCCTAGTTGTCGCTTTTTTCCCCCCCTCCCTTTTGGCAATTCATTATTCTATATTGGTGTCCTGGAGATTACTAAAGCTTCCTCTTTTCATTTCCTGTAAAGAAGAAAACTGTTGTCCTTAAAAAAACTGTGGGTGCAATTTGTTTACATATTTTATGAACATATTTTTTAATATTTTTACCTCATGCGCATCAAATTATTATAATATAATTTTTTTACAGAAGACTCCTAAAAATAGCAATTGAAATAGGTATAATTTTTGGCCACTGGCTCTCAAGAATACCATGATTTCCCTCACAAAAATCAATCAATTAAACAAGGGCATGAAATGAAATGTGTCAACTGTCTAGGTTGAGAACACGATTGATTGAGAATCAAAAGTCTAATTGGGCTGTTATGAGTCAATTAAAGGCGTGATACTAGAGGAGTGAAAGGGACCAACAAAGAGAAAAAGTGGCTGTGGAGGTTGTCAAAGGATATGACAAGGTTCCGACCCGCACCTACCGGCCATTCCCGGACATCAATTTTTAGGCTTCATTCAAACTTAAAGACACACACACCCTTCTCTAATCTTTATATCTATATCTGTACTGTCTCTCTTCGATTTTCCACTGTCCGGTCTAATCAAATAATAATCATTTTACCATTTGAACTTAGTTTACACCTAATCAAACATATCAAAATTCGGTAACAAACTCCTTATCATATGTTCACCCGACTGGTCTACCTTTCCAACACAAAATAATTGAGGTGTCCACTATCCACTCCGTTATATGCCCAGGAAAAAAGAAAAAACAAAAAGAAACCTGAAATTTTGGATTAATGGGAGTCGTAGTGGGAGGGGAAAAAGGGCAAAAAGGAAGTGCATACGCATTACCCAACCCGACACATAACTTTTGGAAAATAGTAGTCATCTAGCTCTGGCCTCTACATTCCCATCATAGAGAATATTTTTTTTGATTAGGAAAAGTGCTTTTCCCAAACACTATACTAATCGCTCTTATCAAAGTACTGCTAAAGGTTAGTCCCCTCTAATGCTTTTTCTTGGTGAGCTGGACACCCAACAAGGCACGGAGCTCCGCCAGCTCATCGATCCCTTTTGCATAACCGTGTGCTTCTTTCTTCCTATTCTTCCAATTTATTAATACCTGCACATAAGAACTTGTTATGCTCTATCAGGTCTTTTGTGTTTCTCCGAATACTTTCATAATGCCCTGCCGCAGAAACTTTTCTTTTCTTTTTTTTTTTGAAAATCTTTTTATTTGGTAAAGTATAAATAGAAGGTTTTGAATCTGGATCTCTCACTTACATGTTGCGGAAACTTTTTAGTATATACTTGACTAAAGAAAAAAAAATTTTTTTTTTTTTTTTGGTCAGTACATACTTGACTGACAAAATAATTGTTAGGTTTTGGGACAAAACGAAAACAGTAAAAATGGAAATAAGAAACACAGAGTTATCAGTTTGCTTGTGCATCTTGTTGTCCGCTTTTAAACAACATTTAATTCTGTTTATCTCACACCCCTGCCACACAGACATGCAAAAGATTTGTCTTTCATTTAAGTGCACTCACAATTTTTTTGTTTTTTAGAAAAAGAAATGGTATGCCCTCTGTCTTGATGCTTTCTTTGAATCAAATCTTTTGACCCATTGGAGTTTCAATCAAGGAATTATGATGATGAAAATGATAAAAGATTTTGCTTTAAGGACTGGCTGAATCTTTGTGCTTTTAAATCAAATGGGAAGTGATGTAAACAGCACATTTCATTTAGCTATGTTGCGTAAGCTTTTCTAATTTACTCTAAGAGAGAGGTGATCAAGGGGGTGGCTACCTTTTTGGTCCATTATTACGGGCTAATGACGATATTCAACAACAAAAACTTGTAGCATATTCATCGCACTTTTGCATCAATAAACAAAAATATTTCAAACAACAAGGAAAACCCATTAATTTCACTAGCCTATAGGCTGTATTTATTGAGGTAGTATATCACGCAACACACGCCATTTCCACATGAAAATTGTTGACGTAACTTTTAGGGTTAAACTTGAATTGCAGGGCTATTCTTGGATTGGACCAGTGCCCTCATCACAATGCATATCTCTTGATTTGGAGCCAAATTGTATCCTTTCACTTTCAGAAAAAGAAGACGAAGAAGTATGCAATTAGTAAATTGCAAGTCTTCTTGTTCTTCCTCTTCGTTTTTCTTTTCCTTTTCCTTTTTTTTTTGGGTGGGGACAGAATTATTAAATTCACTACTAGAAACAACCGAACTTGTGACATGTTTAGTAATTTGCTCGCCAGAAAACTCAAAACTAGATGATAAACGGAATCTGCAATGAACACACGAGCCAAGACATGGAGTGGACTCTTGACAGTACCCAATCGGCTGTTCCAGTTTCCAGTAGTAGTAATACAAGTCCAATAGTGAAGCCCAACAAAAAACTTTTCCAAAAAATGAGGTAGCCGAACATGCTCCACAACTTGATGCGGTCAACTGATGGATTCAAAAGTCCATTGCGACACACGCCGGAATTTAACAATCGCACGCGCATTGGACTTCTGGAGCTCTTCTTCGCAATTAAAGTCAAAAGGAGCCGAATGATCGCACGAGCTCATTCCGTGCATGGTAAACTGATTGGTTAAAAATATTGACTGAAGGAAAAATTGAAAGAATTCGAAAAGGCTACACAACAGTTCAGTATCTGGCTCCAGCAATTAATAAGCAAATACCATGGATTGAAATTTGATAACTAGTACTTCAAAAAATATTTAAAAAAAAAATTTTTTTGCATACAAGTCAAAATGTTTGCCTATCTTGCTTAGACTTGCTTTCTTGCATGATGATATGTGCTCAGTTCTTCCATGAGAGTGTTGAAATCGGCATAAGAAGATCCACCTTCTTCCACTGCCTTCCAAGCTTTTTCTTTTAGGGCCTTTGCTCTGCCTCTGATGTTAAGGGCTTCTTCTCCAACCATAATACGATCCACTGCCTTGGTTAAAGCCTCTGCCTTTATAATTTCAGTCGTGCGTCTGCTCCATTGCTGAGCCCCAACACCAACCCCAATTTTCAAGACATCCGTCAACAATTTCTCATTGAAAAACTGCTCTGCAAACAAGGGCCATGTAACCATTGGCACGCCACAACACACGCCCTCCAGAGTTGAGTTCCATCCACAGTGAGTCACAAATGCTCCCACAGCTTCATGCTCCAGAATCAAGAGTTGTGGCGCCCACCCTTTTATAATTAAGCCCCTTTCTTTCATTCTATCCTCGAAGCCTTCGGGAAACCATCTCTTGCTATCTTCTTCGTCCACGCAACTTCTTACTACCCAAATGAATTGCTGGCCAGAGGCCTCCAGACCCTTGGCAATTTCATGCAATTGAGCAGCGGTAAAGTTGGTCATGCTTCCAAAACAGACGTAGACAACTGAATTGGGTTTTTTCTTGCCGAGCCATTCTAGACATTGATGTTGATCAATAGCTGATTTCTTGCCTCTTTCAGCTTTGTCTTCAGCTTCCTTGTTAATGAGCACGAAAGGGCCAACATGCCACGCCCTTCTTCCCAATGTCTTCTTGTAGTAATCAGCATAATCAGGTTCAAGCTCATAGAAACTGTTGACAATAACTCCGTAGCTCCTCAATTCTGAATCCCTGACTCGTTCCAGCATCTTTGTGAACTCTGATTCAATCTCCTCCCGATCGTATGTCGATACTTGTCCTCTGGTTATATAAATGTCATGAGGAAGCTCAGGTATGACAAAGGGCTCATCGTCAGAGGAAACACTCCGGTAAGGCTTATAACGCCTGACGTTCATAGAAGCAGACAATGCAAAAGAACTTGATCCATGAAAAACCAATCTTGGGATGCCAGATTTGGCTGCAGAATCAGTTGCCCAGGGGAAGAACATGTCGGCAACGAAGCAATGCGGGCGGCATTCTTGTAAGAGTTGCTCCACGGGCTCTTGGAGCAGGCTAGTTGCCAAGAAGAAATTGGGGAGCATGTCATCGGATTTCAGCTGGTCAGGGCTCTCTGTTCCTTCCGGCAAGCCAGCTTCCACAGCCGGGAATTTGACTACACGAATGGATATGTCGAGCCCCAGGTGTATACATTTCTCAATTGCTTTGTTAAAAACTGGGGCATGCAGAGGAGTGGTGATGATGGTGGCTTTGACCCCGCGAGAACAAAAGACTTTGGCCATGTCTAAGGTTGGCAGCATATGGCCATGAGCAAAGAAGGGGAAGAAGAATACATGCAACTGCTGAACCATTTTTACGTCTGATGTGAAGGTATGGATTTAAGAAATAGAGAGATAATGGAGTTAAAAGAGTCAGAAAGAACTGGGTTGAGCTAACTCCTGATGAAGTAACGTAACGAAGGTGACTCCAGTATATATAACCCGCCGAGCTCCTCCAACCGATTGGTTTAAGAAACTTTCTGAGAAAGTCAGAGGGACACTGTATATGTATGGCTTCTTCAAACGTGGATCTTTGTTCGTACGACTTTTGACTGGAAAAAGTGGGCTACGAATTCCCCTCTGCCGTCTGAAATGCAGAGAGGAAGAATTATTGGGCTTGAACCCTTGAGGTTTTGGCAAGTCTCATTTGCTTCCCCTCAGGATGAGTAAGGTTTTATCCCAATCCCTTTGGCATTATTTCTTATATTTTGCTCTCGATTCAGAGCTTTGGAGCGACTGAAACTATATGAGCCTTCAAAAACGTGCTAGGTGGAATTGAAAATGAGTACTTGTTTTTCTTCGATGATTTGGAGAGGACTCTCGAAGAGTCTTCTCCTTAACAGATCAAGGACTTGAATCTTGGATCTTGACATTTGAGGGTAGACTAAAAAAAAAAAGTAATAATAATAATAATAAAAGAGCTCAATTCTAACTCAAAGAAAAAGTGTTTATTTTTTCTTTTTCTTTTTTTGGTAACTGTTTATTTTTATTTTTTAACCATGGATTACTTAAGCTCAATCCTAACGTCTGAAGAGCCTGCTTTTTTAGAAAGAACTCCTAGTGAGTGAAGGATGCCTTGGATTCCATTCGGATTCATTGAACTTGACAAGAAGGGTTCAATTGCCATGTGTAAAAGTGTCAAGGTAAATTATAAAGAGCTTGAAATCTCAGAGGCCTAACTGAATAGTAAAAGATTTGATTACTCGCAGCTTTGTACTTGCGTGTATTCTAGAAGTGCGAGGACCTGAAAAACTTCAGGAGTTGGCTGACAGGATGGATGCATCTCAGATGGTCTTGTCCAACACGATCACACTACCCAATATGTGTACGTAACTACGTATTGAGGAGAGGGAAAAAACGGACAGCAGACAAGTAGCCTGCCCTGGGCTGGGACCAGGCAACTCTCTCATTGGCCTTTGCTGAAATAATCGCTTTCGTCACACAAATTATTGTGGAAAAATGGACCGCCGTCCACGTTGCATGCCCGGTCCTTGTAGTTTCCAGGAAAATTAATAAAATATTACAGTACAAAGAGTAAAAAGGGATAATTACACAAACCTCCCAGGTTTTACAATTGCAGAGAGCTCCCCTCAAGTTTTAAAAATTACACAGACCTCCCCTACTTTTACTGTTTATATATCATTTTAGGCCTAACAAGCTAAATTTTCTCTCAAAAATCCTAAATTGCCCTTATTGTAGGACACTAAGAAAGAAAAGTATTGTATACTCAGTTGCTTTCTTCCATATTTTGTATAATTGAACAAGTCTAATCCCTAATAATTAAGATAAATTCAAAATCTAAATAACTTAATCTAAAATTGCATATATAGCATCAAAGCTTGCCATGCACGCCTCATGACAACTAGTTCTATATGGCAAAATTAAATTTTAATACTCAAACATCTTCCAATACAAGCTAATCTACATTAGAACCACTATTACAAGCGTATGATCTTAAATGTATTAATATTTCAAAAGCGGGAGGATAAATTCTATCTCAAGTAAAATCATAACTAACAATTTATAATCAAACAAAATAAATTCTTAATTATTGGCATTTTGCAAATTCTTTTCTTGACGGGTATAATAAATTCCACATCTTTAGTTCTTCTTCCTATTTCAATTATCAATTTAATTATTTATTTCTCTCTCACGAAGGCTGTCTTTATTTTTTTTTGGGGTTTGTAAATCAATTGCCTTAAGTTTATAATATGATGATCAAGTGGAGGCATTAGGTATTTTACTATGCCAAGGGAGGTAAGTGTAATTGCTTAAACATGAGGGGAGACGAGTGAAATTGTTAAAAAACTCAAGGGAGGTTTCTGAAATTATCCCAAATAAAAAAACTGCAATCCATTCAGGTTTAAAATCTACAGTGAAAAAAAAAAGAAAAAGAGAGAAAAGGTGGAAGTCAACTCACCAACAGTTTCCAGAAACTCCATTCGGAATCCTGTATTATATGTTGGATTGTCTTTCAGCTAGCTTACCAGCGAAACAAGGAGGATACTGCATTACTTTTCAGGAATTCTTCTTTATCCTTTACGCTTGCTATCTTAGGGTGCCTTTGATAAAATTGAAATCTCAAATTTAAAATATGAAATCTGAATTCATTAAATGATTGAATTGTTAAGTACTAAATCTAATACATTTGAATGTATATGACGGTGTCGGCTTGCCCATAATAATTAATAGACCTAATGCTAAAAATAACCAAAAGCTTGCAGGCTGAATGGATATGGGTTCGCGGTTCGATTCCAAGGTATACTTGATCCGATATACCGATTAGTTAAATTTGTATATTGGCAAATAGGGTGCTGGGCGGGAAAATTAACCTTTTCAAGTGACAAGAATTGAGGGGAATTTTGAGAATTGTATGCTAACAAAATATTAACTAATTAACCAACTAGGAATTAAGAGAGAATTAAGAGAAAAAACTCTAGCGAAGGATAACTTGAGAAATGGTTCAAATAAGCGATCATTGATGCAAATATAATTCCAACATTCATTGATAAATGGTTTTCACCGCCGTCTGATCATGCTCTCCTTATTGTTTGATAGCCAAGGTACGACCATTGACTATTTCCCTAATCCGAGGAATAACCCTGACCATAGGATTTAATTCCTAATTGCATTAAAATTAGAGAAACCATTCTAATTAACAAACACGCTACGAGTTCATTTAAATTAGATTGTATATTTCCCGACACAAAACCAATTATGCCGGTTGCTACCGGGTTAAAGTAATCAAACAATTACGGATTCAATTACTCTAATTAGCAAATAGATCAACGTGAATAATTAAATATTGTACACCTATTTAATCACAAAGCGATCACTATAATCAATAAACAGAAAACATACAAATACAATGAATAGAAGAAATAAATAAAATCGATTAGATCTCCTAAAAGTTGAGTTGTTTATTGACTAGAAATAAGAAATTAGCTCCATTAATGGAGAACAAGTCATGCAAAATTTGTAGAAAGCCTCTCCTCGACGAGGGAATGGATGATTGATGATCTATTTCTTGTCTTCCTTCAGAGGAAGAGTACTAGTTCTTTTAAAGAAGATGTCTTCAACACAACGAAAAGGAAAACCTAATAACAAATTACTAATTGCCCCTTGTCCGTTGTTCTTTTTTTTCCTTTTATACTACTAACTCTAATTTCCAAAATAACAATCCTAATCCAACTACTACTAGCCTTCTCAAATAAAGGAAAGCTTTTACAAAGTGAAATTTTCCCATTTAAATAGTTCTTGGACTCAACTCAATTAGGAAACATATACCATCTTCTTCAAAATCACCAATTAAGTTTTTGCTCCAATTCCTGACACAAAATACCAAATATAAGTAGAATCAAGCAATTAAAACAATATTTGGTATAAATAGAAAGGAAAATAGGAACAAATATATCAATAAAATACACCTTATCAACTCCCCACACCTAATTCATGCTTGTCCTCAAGCATAACCAAAGCTGCAATCAAAATTCAAGTCTTTTGCCAGTAGCATAAATAACTTATACTCCGGCAACTTGTCAAAATAATCAATTCAACAAATACCTTAAGTTATATCATCGAAGGCATGAAGTGTGTATAGAATTTTAACCTCAAACTCAAGCAATAATAGACACCATGATGACGTATATCAACTACCTATATGCTCATCTATGTTGTCTATCCTCACGCTGGCTATGGAATGTGGGCCTCACCACAGTAAAGGGAAGACTTGTAAAGAGGACATAATGGAAGGAAGAGGTATTCAAAGGTATGTGTGCTTGAGCTAATCTACGCAACTACGGAAAGGCTCCAGGTCCTGATCCAAATATGGGCTGATGGCCATGGACCAAGCCAGCATGATATAGTAATGAGTGGCAACAACATTGTTTTTTTTTTTTCTTTTTTTTTTTTTTTTGATTTTGTTTTTTTTTTTGCTCTTTTGTAACTTTGTTCTTCTCTCTTATGCTTTTCAGTATGAGCCACTTCCGCTTCAGATATCAGATTATCCTGACATTAAATTGTATAACCCACTACTTAATGAGTGGACTTCTTTCCTTTCTTTCTCAACCTACTACACTGGAAGTCTCCATCACAAGTTAAACTAAGAGGAGACCTTGTTAAATTCAGGCTACGCAAAAGAGAGGGAAAGAATCGAGAAATAAAATGGCAATGCTGATGTTTAGGAAAAAGAGGAAAAAGCGGGCTAAGGCCTCAAAGAGAGTCTCTGAGTAAACCGAATAAAGGTAGTTTTTAAAGGATCAAGTGGAATCCTCACACAATGTAACCACTTATATACCTATGTATCAAATTCCACCCAACAATCATCTGACTGGACACAGTACACAAGGAAACAAGTCTAGATGGGAACTGACAACCATGGCGGCCGAGGAAGGAAGCACAGAATACTGATAAAGTATATTCATTTGGTCATCCATGATGAGCTCACTCTAGGTGGGTTTAGGTGGAAAGTAAGGGTGGTTACTCAGCGAGATTAGGGCTCACATAACTCAGCACGCATTTGTCACCCAACAAAGCCCAAAATAAAATTGAGAATAGAGGAATATCAACGAAAATTAATTTCTTCGATGATGCCGTATTGTAAGCAGTAATGAATCAATTCAAAAATGACATGGTGTACTGAGTAAGTACAACGGTGTCATAACACTTTGTACCTGGCACACTCTTAAGATATTATACATTAAACTCCACTCGATGTAGATCCCCAGAGGAACAGAGAGAGAGAGAAGAGAAAGGAGGACAAGAAACCTTTGAGACTCTTTACGGAACTGAGTGGACTAAACAGGCGGGAGATTTGTAGGGAAGGGAAGCGACTTGGGTAACACTGGTCCCATTGGTCTAGTCCGTGGATCTTAGTTAGTCGTTGACCGAAAGCTCACACAGTCATGAGAGACATGAACACATTACAACGTCGACAATCGACGATGCTCGATGAAACCCACTACGTCAAAGAAAAATGCAACAATGAATAGGTCGCAACCAAATAAAAAAATATAGTGATATAAATCAAGTGCAATAAATCCGCTATCCTTCTATCTCCAGCCCGACTAATATGATAGATTCTAATTGGGCCCGCTGGAAGAATAAGAAATTAGAACCTCAATTACGGGTGAACAAACATACAGAGAATTTCGGATCAAGTACCATTAAGCGACCCGCGCGGAGGCGAGAAGATTACGTGACCCTAGATTTAGATATATAAGCACCAGCTAGACATGAAGATCCAGCATGGATTGCGTCATCGCTTCTAACTACACGAACCGCATGACATGGCAGCCTTGCCGATTTACCAGCGGCTTAGGTCGTGGGATCCTCCATAGCGCCGGAGAATTTCCAATGAACAGAACCAATACGGATTGGAAAGAAAGAGAGAGATCGGCCAATGCTGGAAGGAGATACTCAAGTATGAGAACTAATTAAGGCTCGAGTGCTGCAAGGAATCTCGATGGAAATGAAACACGTAGCGGTTTAATTTGAACTAAATCGAACTGACACGGGAGGGATTTCACAGTATCTGCATATGACTGATCGATGGATCAGGGTGGTCAACTCGAAATAGACCCATGTGCGAAGGAAATAGGATCTTAAAATTTCTTAAAGAGAGGAGAGAGCTAATAATCAGACATATCAAGTGACCGCTGCCAATTTTCGTCTTTCTCTTCTCAGCCAATCTAATGCCTGGTCTGTCCCCTATGGTTCGATGGCCCGAATACCTCATACGACCTTCACTGGTCAACTTAATTTTTCTTGAAAATTCACGATCGCACGCACGATCGACTTGGCGGGGAACCTTAGTGATTGCCAGAGCGAAAATTCAGAGAGCGTGGGCCCGCCCTGGGCGCGGCGGCGATGCGTCCAAGTAAGTCGCTTATGTACGCCGTGCAAAAAGAGAATGACCAGCTGGCTTTGTGTACCTTTGTATTCGCCAGTCTTATACTCATGCGCAAAAAGAAACTGCCATGATATGCCAACAACTTAAATAAAAAACTCAAATAACTAACAACATAAAAAGAATGCAGCCTTCTGGATCCACGGCGGTGCCGGCTATCTTAATAACGTCTTTGGCTTACTTACCTACATGTCAGAGCGTTTTATTTTCAATTTTTCAGTCGTTCTCCAGGTTCCCTCCCCTTAGTATACTATAGGCGGTTGCTTTGAACTCCAAGGGCAGGGTACTGCTCTTTGATGAAAGGTGAGGGGATGGAGAATATATTGGTTTGGATACTCTAAAACTTAACTTCGCATGCGATGCTATTGGCCAGTACCCTTTATCCCTGTCCCCAAAAAGTACTACCAAATAGCAATGGTTGGAGTTACATTGGTAGTGCGGGTGATACCTCGAGTGAGTGGGAATGTTTTACACATCTGAAAACATTGGAAGTAAATAAAGTCTTTCCGTAAAATTCCATTGTGGTAGGTGTGCAGCACACGCAGCATCACCGTCTAACTGGTTTCGTGCGTAAATGGTCTAGCAACAAACAGGTGATGGATTTGGAGAATCCGCATTGCCACCATATCAAAAAAGCCACATTAGAAATCGGCCAGGAAAAACTAGTTCTTCAACTTGAACAAAACATCCTCACGATTAAACCCGCCGGGATGAAACATTTAATAGGCAGATCCCCAATTGAATTATCACTCCAGTTTCCTTTAATGGGACTAGGGTTTAATGAATCAGAAAATATTGATTTAGGCATGACATTACTCACGAGCCCCTAAATCTAGCAGCTGGCGCTTCTAGTTCTAGAATTTCCAATTTTCAGGGATGATGAACATGCACACGGATCACCACACATTTAGGGTGGGACTTTGTGGTTTACGTTGGCCAGCTCTCGCCATCACCTGATCTGTTCATCTTCTGTAATTTATACTTGATCTGGGATGTTTACTTGCTGCCTACTTTGCCCTAAACACCTCTGAGAAACCATCTAAGTTTCTCTCCATATGTAGCTGTGCCGGCGGTTTCTTTTCCGAGTCTGCAGGAGAGGATTGGTGTGTGGAACTTTGATGGCGGTCCGGAGGAGAGTTACCACCGTGGAGACTCTTGCCTAATCATCTTTGCCTTCTTCTTCTACAGGAATCTAGTCTCCCTCATTTAGTCCCAGCTTGGGAATCCGACTTGCTTGGAGCCCACTGAGGGGTCATGTGCAAGCGATCTCTTTTCAATCTAGTGAAGGATTATTAATCATAGAAATGTGACCTTAATTCTGGCTCAGGCTGGCTCTTCGACCCATCTGTAGATTTTGTACATCTGGAGTCCGCTTTCCTTGTGCGGAAAGAAAAAGGCTAGAAGCTAGGTCACTTATATCTTCCGAGGAGTATTTGATTGAATTAGAAGAAGGGGAGGTCGTGAGGCGCTTTTGCACGGCTGGGTTCTTGGAGGAAAATCCCTAGAAGCGATTTGAAAATGAACATCCATTTTGCTTTCCATGCCTAAGTAGAAGTGGGATGATCTCTCAGGGTTGTATGTGTTTGAAGCCATAGATTACAATGGTGTCCATATGCGTGTGTAGCAACTTGGGATGTGTGGCACTGGCATATAGATATATTGCAGCTGTGATTTCGACTCCTGCTTTGCTTTGCTTGTAGTGACATGTGGGCAGATTGATGCACCATTTTGTGCAAATCCCAGCCCAGTGCACATTGAGCGGTATTAGTTGCCGGGCGGCTGCCAAAAATGTGTGCGTGTTGCTGTTCTCACTCTCCGTTACCATGGTTGGGATTTCTAGGCAGTTGCAAATTTGTTTGCAACGCCATTTCCCTTACTCATTTATTAACACCTTGGCCTAGGAGTCTTATTTTTGACAGACTCTGCATCAATTATGTTTGATTTGGATTCGGTTTAATGAAAGGAAATCTTTGACAATAATTTGTTCAGCTAGTGATATTGTATCCCAGCTCATCTATTCTCTCTCGATTACACATTCTGTATCATGATTCGACTCCAGGGATGTGTTGTTTTATGCAGCAGTATCTCTTTTCTTAGACTAGGCCATGACTGAGAAGCGGGGAAAATATTTTCCAAAACTTTTCTTCAATCAGCTGCGCCATGTTGTACCTGCGGTAGGGTAAGGTATACACCGTCGCTCTGCATGACCAAAGGAAATCGGAACTTTGGTTTTATTTTGTTAACTGGTGACTCGGTGGTTTCATACCTTTCCGGTAGTGCAAGACCACACGTCAATCAAATTCTGAGTGCTTGTGGTTCACAGAGTGCAGTGTAGATGGTAAAGTGTGGAGTAAGCATTGCTTCAACTCATCAAGCTAGATATTTTTGCTTAATTTTGGGGAAAGAGAGAGGGGTTGTTGATTCGACAGGCGATAGGCGATCAGACTCGAAGGTGTCTTTATAATGGCCAACATAATGTCACTCATCACTCGCGTCTTGAATCCTTGGAGGGAGTCGGTTGAAGATTCCGGATGGCCAATAGAATTGAGGGGGGAAGTGGGAGCCTTCGAGGGGATCGTGGCGAGACGTGGGCGCCTTATTGCAGTGAGCAGTAATTTATTTTCTTTTAACTTGTGTCTTTAGATCTTCACGCCAATCACTCCTGAGCCACATATCAATTTGATTATGGAAGAGCGCTAGGGGCATAAACTAGCAAAAATCAGTGAAACAAACAAAACAAAAGAAAAAAAAATAAAATAAAATAAACTCAAAAAGGAGTAATTAATTCAGTGGCACTTGGTAAAAGTCTAAAAGAGCCAAGCCTGTATAATAATTAAATCCTAATGCCAATAAAAATAACCAAAACCCCTAATCGGAGGTCTTTGCGGCCGAGTGGACTTCGGATGTGCAATGGACCTGCTTCGCGGTTGCCATTCACCTGATTCCGCTGGTATACTTGATCCGATATACCGTGAGTTAGTTAAATTTGTATACATCTGATAAATAGGGTCTCCACGAGGGCAGGAAAATTAACTCTTTTCTAAGTGACAAGAATTGAGGGAATTTACGAGAATTGTATGCTAACAAAATATTAACTAATTAACAACTAGGAATTAAGAGAATTAATAGAGAAAAAACTCTAGCGAGGATGGCTGTGAGAAATGGTTCAAATAACTCGACAATCACTGATGCAAATATAATTGACAACATCTGTTCGCGATAGGTTTTTCAGCGGCGTCTTGGCAGTAGATCGACATTCGCCTGTGATGGGTGCTTATTGTTTCGCTAATAGCGAGGAGGATCCCTATGACTATTTCTGATCAGGAATAATGCACCTTAGGTGCTAGCCAGTTAATTCCTAATTGCATTAAAATTACCCCTGATTAATTAACAAACGCAACGCTTCTGAGGGTTCGTTTACAAAAAATTAGATTGTATATTTCCCTACATTGTGAACCAGATATTCTTGCGGTTTGGGATTAAAGTAATCAAACAATTACGGTTGATTCAATTTTACTCAATTAGAAATGAGATCACATTGAATAATTAAATATTGTATGCACCTATTTAATCACAAACGATCACTATAATCAATAAAAATAAAACATACAAATACCAAATAATAGAAGAAATAAATAAAATCGATTAGATCTCACAGAAAAGTTGAACCAAATCCTCGATTGCTTGTATTCATAGAAATAAGAAATTAGCCTCCATTAACGGAAACAAGTCATAAAATTTGTAGAAAGCTCTCTCAATATGGACGAGGGAAAGTAAGCGAAGAAAAGATGATTGATGATCTCCCTATTTCTTGTCCAACTTGATTACCTATAGAAGAGAGGAGTAGAGTTCTTTTTAAAGTTAAGATGTTTTCCACCAGCGAAAAAGGAGAAAACCCCTAATAACAAGAAATACTAATTGCCCCGTCCTGTTGTTCTTTTTTTCCTTTTATACTACTAACTCTAATTTCCAAAATAACAATCTAATCCAACTACTACTAGTTCTCAAATAAAGGCCAAAAGCTTTACAAGTGAAATTTTTAATTTAAATAAGTTTTGGACTTCAGACCTCGGTCTTGCAGAGAATCTTAAAACCACCAGATCTTAATACCTGCTTAATAAGCCAGTCTGTTTTGTCTCCAATTTCTGGACAACTACACCTGGACCAAAGGTATGAATGAATCAATGCCAAGCGGTCTAACAATATTTGGGTATATAGAAGAACAAATATGCTCCGATAAAAACATATGGGTATACCTTGACACAAGTTATATGCATCAGCATAATGATATATGAGCTTGTAGAAACATTTATTATTTTTTGAGGTTTTAGCAGCCAGTCAAATCCAATTTAAAAAATTCAAGAATTCAGTTAATTCAGTAGCCCGAATCGTTCGTCCGATTTGTGTGGTTCGAGCGGGGATAAGTGATATCCCAATTGTCGCAGATAGGTAGTCCTCATATGTTGAACTATTAGTTAGTATAAGAAAATGGAATTTGTTTTCATCCATATCATTATTAAAGCTCTCCCTTGCCAAATGGTCCAAATCATTGTTTCTGTCTTTCTGTGTGAATTGGCCTTACTATTTTCTTCACTAATATCTCTAAGCCACAGCTGACGACTTGTCACAGCCCCTTCTGTGTGGACTATGTGAATGTATGGGTTGAGGGGAATTGTGTGTAGCACCGGTAAATTGAACTTGCGCATTTGCGCCTCCATCCATCCAACTCTTCCATTCCTTGGTTGACCATTTTTTAGACTGGCGATGTTCCAAGTCTGAACAGGCCTTCTGAAACTGCCCTCACCTGGTGCCACACTGAAGAGTCTCATGGAGAACAGTGTGCAGGGAACTCTTTGTTCTTTGCGTGCTTTTTAACTGCTCATCAGTCAGACACAAAATTCGTATATGCCCATAATCCCATTTTCATTTTGCATTTGCAATCCAATTCCTTCACTCCATTATTGTGTTGTCTCTATTTTTCATCCTCTAGACTATATTTGATGGATTTCATTTTGTGGTTTTCAAGACTTTTACATCTGGGAGAGAAAAAAAAATCTGCAAGCACCCGCAATTTGGATGGCATCAAATTATATGAATAATGAGCACATGGGTTGCCATGGTTGGTTGATGATCATAAAGTTCTGCATAAACCTGCGGCAAAACGCTGTATAATTTACGCGAAGGGTGAGATTTCTCGATCAGTTAGGTAAAACCTTTTGACCATTGACTGGTGGGTATTTCTAACGTCAATGTCCTGCTCCTAAATTTATGACGCGGTCTTCCCAAACAGACTCTAAGCCAAGGGAGGTCCAAAAATTGACACACACACACACTATTATTCACATTTTTTTGACGCATGCGTACACGTATACTCTTTTTCAGAAATGCAACTTCAAGCACACATGAGTAAAAATAATCACACACCTTTTTCTTTTTTTTTTTTTTTTTAAATAATCCTTCTGTTCGTTTCCAAACTCTTCCCATCTTAATGCAAGAGTCAGAATTAAACCAGTGAAACACACAGACACACACTTCCTGCAATGAATTCGTAAGAATGGAATCAGCAAAAACATATTCGAGACTGTTCACATTATAACAAAGCCAAGAACGGTGAGAAGATAACATACACTGGTAGACAGATTTCACATCAACGTACGACACTTTCAAAATTTACGGGGATCGACGTTGTGTGATTCCTTCCCAACCCATGTGCCAACTCTTCCAATAATCTTACGTGGTAACTTGCTTGTAAGTCCAGTCCATTCTCCCCAAATTCCCTCAACTACAGCCCATCCATTAATTAATGGTGCTACCAGATAAATCTCCAAATTAGAGAAGTGTCAAGCTGGTCTGGTGTCTCTCTCTCTTCTTTTTTGTTTGTTTTTGTTTTTAGAGAGGACGAAGTGATAAGATATGGAATATTAAGTAGAGGGATTAAATCTTGACCTCCCACTTATCAAAAGTTGTTTTTATGAGTCTGATTAGATACGAGTCACAAAAGAATGTAAGCACAAGCTAGATTTCAATGCTAAGGGACTTTTGGTTTTTTATGTGGGGTGAAGAATAGAATGCATTTTGATTTTGCATTTTGAATTTGAATGCTCAATCTTGTATCAATAACATTAGATTTCAGTAAAAATTTTGAGAAAATTGATATTCCAATGTACCAATATCTTCTCAATGCCACAAGATTTCACTTAATTTTTTGAAATAAAAGATTAATTTCATTACTATAAGTTGTATAAATCTCTACAAAATGCGGATTCAGTAAACAAAGGTATCTCGCCTTCCCAATCTATGGCTCCACACAACATTTCACTATATAGTTAAATAAATGAAATACGAATATGTATATGTCCTTTTCTTTTTTCTTTTTTTTAATTAAAGCTGCATGTAACCCACAGTCCACTTTAAAAATCCAAGAAATCTCTTCCATAGTCAGTTTATTAACACCTAGTCCATGAGTTAGGTTATGATTAGCATGCTTGAGACACAATCCATTTCTCAAACATCCGATAATAATTTACGCAATAAGAATCAAACCCCCGAAATGATATCCAAAATCTGATTTTGTGCATCGGAGTAATTTTTCAACAGAAAAGATCAACAAAATTTCTAACAAGAGTAATTGGGTAAAGCACCACAATTATTACCTCATTGTTTTCGTACAAAATGCAACACAAACACACACACACAAAATCCTCTTATTTTTTTAATTTTTTTTAAAATTTTCCCAACCTAGTAGTGGTGGAGTAGCCATACCACCACACGGCCCCCCTGACTTTCATTATCTTTGCTGCTTGTGGCTCCTTTGGGTCCGCCAGACTTGGTTCCCGATCAACCAACGGAGGATTACTTGACTCTCAAGAGAGAAGAAAAGCCTCAAGGGCCGGAATGCTAGTTCCGGCAAGTACTAGTAACCTATTAAATTCGCTATTAGAAACAACCGGACTTGTGACGTCTTGTTTAGCAATTTGCTCGCCAAAAAACTCAAAACTAGACGATAAACGGAATCTGCAATGAACACACGAGCCAAGACATTTGGTGGACTCTTGACAGTACCCAATGGGCTGTTCCAGCTTCCAGTAGTCAGATAAGTCCAATAGCAAAGGCCGGCAAAAGTTTTTTCCCAACAGCGAAGTAGCTGCTCTAACTTTGCTCCACAACGTTCAGGGCTTTGCTGTTCAAAAGTCCACGCGTGTAGACAGGCTGCTGGATTTAATCCCCCAAACGATTTTGAATTCTATTACTTAAGCGAATCCAAAATTTTTTAATCATGATGGATTAGAAAATACATCGATTTATTTGTTGATTCTGATATCCGTTGATGATCATTCCCGAACCCCAATTCAATTTTTATCAGTTTATTTCTATTTTCGTTTAAAATCTAATATGCTAAATACTAATTAAATAATTAAATAATTAATTATATATTATATTATTAATTATTAAAATATAACCAACATTAGCTTAAGCTTATATATAGTATTAGTCACATGTATTATTTTATGTTATATATATATATATTATTTATTATTATATAAACAAATTTGAAACCAAATCGAACTTCCGATTTCGAAATATGAAATCAAATCAAATTCGATTTTAAAAATAATCGAATTGAATAACCGAATTCTAAATCGAAATCGAAAAACCGAATTAACTTCCGAATTCCGATTTTCACCGATTTCGAAATCGGTCGATAAATCGAAAATTTTCGCATTTGTACACCCCTACCCACACGCATTGGACTTGTGGAGCTCTTCTTCCGCAATTAAAGTCAAAACTCAAAAGGAGCCGAATGATCGCACGAGCTCACTCCGTGCATGGTAAACTGACTGGTTAGTAGTTAGTACAAATTATTGGGGAAATTATTACAAAAATTGACTGAAGAAAAAATTGAAAGAATTCGAAAAGGGTACACAACAGTTCAGTATCTAGCCACAAAGGCTTGGCTCCAATCATTAATAAGCAAATACCAGGGACTGAAATTTGATAGCTAGTACTTTAAAAAAAATATTCAAAAAAGTTGCATACAAGTATAAATATTTGCCAATCGTGCTTAGACTTGCTTTCCTGCATGAAGACCTGTGCTCAGTTCTTGCATGAGAGTGTTGAAATCAGAATAAGAAGATCCACCTTCTTCCACTGCCTTCCTAGCTTTTTCTTTTAGGGCCTTTGCTCGGCCTCTGATGTTAAGGGCTTCTTCTCCAACCATAATACTATCCACTGCCTTGGTTAAAGCCTCTGCCTTTATAATTTCAGTCGTGAGTCTGCTCCATTTCTGAGCCCCGACACCAACCCCAATCTTCAAGACATCCGTCAACAATTTCTCATTGAAAAACTGGTCTGCAAACAAGGGCCATGTAACCATTGGCACGCCACAGCATACGCCCTCCAGAGTTGAATTCCATCCACAGTGAGTCACAAATGCTCCCACAGCTTCATGCTCAAGAATCAAGAGTTGTGGCGCCCACCCTTTTATAATTAAGCCCCTTTCTTTCATTCTATCCTCGAAGCCTTCGGGAAACCATCTCTTGCTATCTTCTTCGTCCACGCAGTTTCTTACTACCCAGATGAATTGCTGGCCAGAGGCCTCAAGACCCTTGGCAATTTCATGCAACTGAGCAACGGTAAAGTTGGTCATGCTTCCAAAACAGACGTAGACAACTGACTTGGGTTTTTTCTTGTCGAGCCATTCCAGACATTGATGTTGATCAATAGCTGATTTCTTGCCTCTTTCAGCTTTGTCTTCAGCTTCCTTGTTAATGAGCACGAAAGGGCCAACATGCCAAGCCCTTCTTCCCAATTTGTTCTTGTAGTAATCAGCATAATCAGGTTCAAGCTCATAGAAACTGTTGACGATAACTCCGTAGCTCCTCAATTCTGAATCCGTGACTTGTTTCACCATCTTTGTGAACTCTGATTCAATCTCCTCCAGCTCGTATGGCGATACTTGTCCTCTGGTTATATAAATATCATGAGGAAGCTCAGGTATAACAAAGGGCTCATCGTCAGAGGAAACATTTTGGTAAGGCTTGTACCGCCCAACGTTCTCAGAAGCAGATATTGCAAAAGAACTTGATCCATGAAAAACCAATCTTGGGATGCCGTATTTGGCTGCAGAATCAGTTGCCCAGGCGAAGAACATGTCGGCAACGAAGCAATGCGGGCGGCATTCTTGTAAGAGTTGCTCCACGGGTTCTTGGAGCAGGCTAGTTGCCAAGAAGAAATTGGGGAGCATGTCATCGGATTTCAGCTGGTCAGGGCTCTCCGTTCCTTCCGGCAAGCCAGCTTCCACAGCCGGGAATTTGACTACACGAATGGATATGTCGAGCCCCAGGTGTATACATTTCTCAATTGCTTTGTTAAAAACTGGGGCATGCAGAGGAGTGGTGATGATGGTGGCTTTGACCCCGCGAGAACAAAAGACTTTGGCCATGTCTAAGGTTGGCAGCATATGGCCATGAGCAAAGAAGGGGAAGAAGAATACATGCAACTGCTGCACCATTTTTACCTCTGATGTGAAGGTATGGATTTAAGAAATAGAGAGATAATGGAGTTAAAAGAGTCAGAAAGAACTGGGTTGAGCTAACTCCTGATGAAGTAACGTAACGAAGGTGACTCCAGTATATATAACCCGCCGAGCTCCTCCAACCGATTGGTTTAAGAAACTTTCAGGGAAAGTCAGGGGGACACTGTTGTATATGTATGGCTTCTTCAAACGTGGATCTTTGTTCGTACGACTTTTGACTGGAAAAAGTGGGCTACGTATTCCCCTCTGCCGCCTGAAATGCAGAGAGGAAGAATTATTGGGCTTGAACCCTTGAGGTTTTGGCAAGTCTCATTTGCTTCCCCTCAGGATGAGTAAGGTTTTATCCCAATCCCTTTGGCATTATTTCTTATATTTTGCTCTCGATTCAGAGCTTTGGAGCAACTGAAACTATATGAGCCTTCAAAAACGTGCTAGGTGGAATTGAACAAGTAGAATTCGAAAAATAATATTTAAGATACTTTACAAAATTTTAGCTCTTTTAACAATAAAAAGAAATACTAAGTGCTTGTTTTTTTTCGATGAAGCTCTCAAAGAGGTTTCTTCTTAATAGATCAAGGACTTGAGTCTTGACATTCGATGGTAGACTTAAAAAAAAAAAAAGAAGTAATAATAATAATAATAAAAGAGCTCAATCGTAACTCAAAGAAAAGTGTTTATTTTTTTTTTTGGGTAACTGTTTATTTTTCTTTCTTAACCATGTGATTACTTAAGCTCAATCCTAATGTCTGAAAAGCCTGCTCTTTAAAAAAGAGCTCCTGCTGAGTGAAGGATGCCTTGGAATCCATTCGGATTCATTGAACTTGACAAGAAATTGCCATCTACTCACGGGGAATTATATTGCAGCTTGAATAGTAAAAGATTTGCTTACTCTCAGCTTTGTATTTCCGTGTATTCTAGAAGTGTAAGGACTTGAAAAACTTCACGAATTGGCTGACCGGGTGAACAGTAAAAATTTTCTTGTCCAGCACGAACACAGTATCCAAGACGTGTACGTATTCATGAGGGGAAAAAAAAAAAAAGGACAGGAGGAGACCAGTAGCCTGCTCTGGGAGCAGGCAACTCTCTCATTGGTCTCTGCTTAAATAATCGCTTTCCTGTCCATGGTCCATGCAGCAATCGACTCTACATTCAAGATAGAGAGAGAGAGAGAAAAAAAGAAGAAGAGTAGAAGAATTCAACTTACCAACAGTTTCCATAAACTCCATTCGTACTCCTGCATCATGTTTCAGCCAGCTTGCTTACCAGCGAAACAAGGAGGATCCTGCAATTACTTTTCAGGAATTCTTCTTTATCCTCCTTCACGCTTGCTATCTTAGTAACTTTCGTAAAAACCTATATATCATATCTCTAAACTACAGCTGACGACGGACGTCCAAAATTGACACACACAAACTATTCTACCATTAGACGCAGTAAACACCACTCTTCTTGTCTACAAATTCTTGTTCAACTTTGAGACTAATACAGTTTCATCAATTGAATTTTTATTATTTCACTATTCACTTCTTTTTTTTTTTTTTTCCTTTTTTGGACGCATACATATACATGCACTCTTTTTCAGACATGCAACTTCAAGCACACATGAGTAAAAATAATCACACACTTTTTTTAATTAATCCTTTAATTCCTTTCCAGACTCTTCCCATCTTAAATTATCAAATATAAGATTCGAATTCTAAACTAGTGAAAGACACAAGCACACACTTTCTACAATGATTTCGTATGAGTGGAATCAGCAAATACATATTCCAAACCATTAAACCCATCTTATCTTATTATTATATATAAATTCATATGAAGGGGTTGGTGTTAACAAAATCTTTTATATAATATTTTGCCAAATATACCCTTGTTTTTTAACATAACTATAAATGCTTTAATTACTCATATCCCTACACTACTCCATATCTTTACCATCGTTGAATTAACGGTTACTCTGCCAAAGCAAACTATCACTTTAAAATACTTTTTTGACACAATTAAACTCTTTTGAATTACTGCTTCCTAACAAAAACAATTCTATTCATATTAATATATTTTAGTTAATTGCACACACACTATGTGTGCCCTCCCTCAAGCACTAGTTACAATAAAGTCAACAACGGTGAGAAGATAACATACAATGAGACTCAACATGAAGTCTCAAAATTTCAGATCATACGTTATGATTTCGGCTCCCTCCCAAGTCCCAACCCACGTGCCAGCTCTTCCATAATCCCTTGCGTAACTTGGTGTGATCATCCGATACCGAATCCTTGTCTTCCTCAATTACAGCCCACCAATTTTGGCTTCTAGTACATAATTCCAAATTGACGCAACGAAGTGTCAATTGCCTTTCTTTCTTTCTTTCTTTTTTTTTTTTTTTTAAAGAGAATTAGATTGTGTGATAAAATAGAAGGGATTGTAAGTAGGTCTTGGGTCTTGACCTCCCACTTATCAAAAAAAAAAAAAAAGGTTTCAATTTTGTACCAATGACATTAGATTTCACTAAAAATTTTGAGAAAATTAATATTCCAATGCACCAATATCTTATCAATGCCATAAGATTTCACTAATTTTTTTTTTTTTTTGAATAGAAGATGATCACTTAATTTCATTACTACAAGTTGTATAAATCTCTCCAAAATGCGGATTCAGCAAACAAAGGAATCTCATCTTCCCAATCTATAGCTCCACACAACATGTCACTATATAATTTAATAAATAAAATACAAATATGTAATATGTTTTTTTTTAATATATAAAGCTACGTGTAACCCACAGTACACTTTAAAAATCCAAGAAATTCCAATTATATAGGAGTAGCATTAAATACATGTAATAAATTCAGAGCACCATACTAACTTCCATCGTCAACTTTCTTGCAATTTCATAGTCGGTGAGTTGTGTAGTGAGACACAATCCATTTCTCAAACATCCGGTAATAGTTTGTGCAATAGAGCCAAACCCCTGAAATGATATCCAAAATCTGATTTAGTGCATTGGAGTACTTTTTGTCTTTTTCAACAGACAAGATCAATAGAATTTCCATCAAGAGCAATTGGGTGGAGCACCACAATTATTACCTCATAAATGCTACGCAAACACACACAATCCACCTAGTATTGGAGTAGCCGCCACCTCGGCCCCCCGGCGGGACTTTTATTTCGCGGCTTGTATTTCATAATTTTTGTCCGCCGGAGGGACTTGAGTTCCTCGATCAACGATTTAGCGTCATTAAAGGAAGACCCGCCTTCTTCCACCGCCGTCCTACCCATCTCCGCTAATTCTTTCACCCTCTTCCTCATCTCCAATACCTCCTCACCACCACTCATCAGCCTTGTCACAGCTGCCTCCACTTTCTCCCTCCCAACCACCACCTTCCTCTCCATTTGCCATGACGCCCATTCCTCACTCCCAACTGATATTCCAATCTCCAGCACATCTGTCACCAACTTCTCATTGGAAAACTGCTCCCCTGAGAGCGTCCAGGTGATCTTAGGCACCCCAGCACACACTCCCTCTAGAGTAGAATTCCATCCACAGTGTGTCAAGAAACCACCTATAGCCTCATGTTCCAAGATCAGCAACTGTGGAGCCCACCCCTTGATGGTCAATCCCTTCTTATTTTCTATCATCCTCTCCTCAAGTCCGTCAGGAAATTTTTCCCTACCTGCTTCCTCTAGTACTTTTCCCACCACCCATATGAACGGATGACCTGAATTTTCAAGACCACAAGCGATTTGACATAGTTGAGTGGAGCTGAGTCTAGCTAAGGCTGCCAAAACTTACATACACGACTGTACTTGGTTTCTTTGAATCAAGCCAACTCAAACAACTATTTTCATCAATGTGGATACTGCATATGTTGGATTTTCTTTCAGCTATATTCTTGGAAGTCAACTTACCAACAATTTCCAGAAACTCCATTCGTTATCCTGTATCATATGTTGAATTATCTTTCAGCTAGCTTACCAACAAAACAAGGAGGATACTGCATTACTTTTCAGGAATTCTTCTTTATCCTTTACGCTTGCTATCTTAGTTCTATAGCATAACTTTCGTCCAGGAAATATGTTAGTATCATATTTGAACTAAGGAAAATAGTAGTCATCTCTGGCCTCTACATTCCCATCATAGAGAATATTTTTTGAATAGGAAAAGTGCTTTTCCCAAACACTATACTAATCGCTCTTATTAAATTACTGACAAAGGTTTAGTCCCTTCTAATGCTTTTTCTTGGTAAGCTGGACACCCAACAAGGCAGGCAGCTCCGCGAGTTCATCCCTTTTCCATAACCATGCTTCTTTCTTCCTATTCTTCCAATTTATCAATACCTGCACATAAGAACTTGTTATGCTCTTTTAGTTCTTTTGTGTTTCTCCGAGTACTTTCATAATGCCCTGCTCCAGAAACTTTTCTTTTCTTTTCTTTTTTTTTTTTTAAAACCTTTTCTTGTAAAGTGTAAATTGGAGGTTTTAAATCCAAATCTCTCGCTTACATGTTGCGGAAGCTTTTCAGTATATACTTGACTAAAGAAACTTTTTCGGTCGGTACATACTTGACTGATAAAATAATTGTTAGGTTTTGGGACAAAATGAAAACAGTAAAAATGAAAATAAGAAACATAGAGTTGTCAGTTTGCCTGTGCATATTGTTGTCCGCTTTTAGACAACGTTTAACTCTATTTATCTTGCACCTCTGCAACACAGACGTATAAAAGATTTGTTTTAATCATACCCTTTCATTTAAGTGCACTCACAAATTAAAAAAAAAATTTTTAAATGTCCTCTGTCTTGATGTATGCTTTGAATGAAATCTTTTGACCCATCGGAGTTTCAATCAAAGAATTATGATGATGAAAATGATAAAAGATTTTGCTTTAAGAACTAGCTGAATCTTTGTGCTTTTAAATCAAATGGGAAGTGATGTGAACTGCACAGTTTATTTAGCTATGTTGCATAATCTTTTCTAATTTACTCTAAGAGAGTGGTGATCAAGGGGGTGGCTACCTTTTTTGTCCATTATTAAAGGCTAATGACGATATTCAACAACAAAAACTTGTAGCATATTCATCGTACTTTTGCATCAATAAACAAAAATATTTCAAACAAGAAGGAAAACCCATTAATTTCACTAACCTGTAGGCTATATATAGCTTTGAGGTGGTATATCACTCAATACATGCCATTTCTACATGAAAATTGTTGATGTAAGTTTTAGGGTTAAACTTGAATTGTAGGTCTATTTTTGGATTGGACCAGTACCCTCGTCACAATGCATATCTCTTGATTTGGAGGCAAATTGTATCCTTTCACTTTCAGAAAAAGAAGACGAAGAAGTGTGCAATTAGTAAATAGAACGTCTTCTTGTTCTTCTTCCTTTTTTTTTTTTTATTTTGAACAGAATTATTAAATTCACTATTTTTTTTGTTTCAAACGGCACCAATCATTTCATTACTATCTCAAAATGTTTACAAGGTTGTAACAACTACTCCTACATCTTTTCTAACCAAACAAGTTAGCCATGATGGAAAGACATCCTTCCAACTAATCTCACTAATCGACTTAAAGCAAATTTTGCTAAGTGATGGCTAACACCATTACCATCCCTTTTAAGAAAGGAAAGATGATATTTAAAGAATTCTCCTTCAAAATCCTCTAGTATAGTCCCAATCACTGGATCCCGAAAGTTCTTTTGATTGCATTTATCAATCACTTGCTTGTAGTCATATTGAACAACAACTCTTTGTCATCCTTCTTGCCTGGCTTTGATTAGTGCATTTCTGATAGCAAGAGCTTCTTCTATCTCAGGATCACTTACACTGCTTTCACTTCTTGCCCAAACACCAAGTATTGTTCCCTTTGCATCTCTTGTCACTACTCCCTATCCAACCTTTCCTCTTTTTTGGTCCAGAGCAGTATCAAAGTTGGTGGTAACCATCTGGTCTTAGCTTTTATGTGACTATCACAATCTTCCCTGCCATCTACATCCTTCTTGATCACCTTACTATATTCTTGCCATTTATATACAGCTTTGTTAATAGTCATTATTGGACTCCTACACTCACTATTAAACTGTATGCTACTTTTGAATTTCCATATTTGCCATAATATATTTACTGTTAAAGCAATATTTTCCATCCCTTTCTTCCTTCCTTCGCCTCTATAAGACTGTTCTACCAAAGCCAGAAATTCCTCCTAAAACTACTTAATCCCTAACAGTTGATTGGCGTAACGTTCCAGATCATCTCAGCATGTTTGCAAAAGAAGAGCATATGTTCTAGAAATTCTGAATTCTCCCCACAGCAGAGGCATCTTTCATCTCCCTTTCCTGCTCTTTCTCTAATAACCTCATTTACCTGTAACATTCTAGGAAGACATTTCTGTATAAAGAGTTTCAACTTATACTTAATTGGCAAATTCAACAAAAATTTTCAAACTGCAGTGTTTTGCTTATTTCTGCTACTACTATCCACTGATCGTGTCATTTTGCTTTTCTCCTTCTATATTTTCCTTGCCAGCACATAACCAGTTTTAATAGAATATCCTCCTGATATAGTTAAAGCCCATACCAATTTGTCTCTTCGTTAACATCTGCTGATAAGAATTCTATTAATTCTACTGCAATTCTTCTCATCCAAAAATGTTCTTATCAATGGCATATTCCACTTTCCATCCTGAATGTCATGGACCTTGTTGATATTACAGTTGGGTGGTTTTCTAGTCAAAACCTACCATTACTCATTGTCAGGAATCCATCTATCCTTCCACAAATCAATAGATTTACCATCATCAACTCTTTTTTCTGATACCCTCTTTCCAACAAATCTCTAGCACTGCATTTACTGTTCCACATCCAAAATTAGTGGATTTTATCTTCCTTGTCCAGATTGATGCTCTAATAAAGTAACTATCTCTTAAAATCCTGCTTACCAAAAAATTTGGCTTCATGATCAGCCTTCATTATTGTTTTGCAAGCATGGCACTATTAAAGCTATCCAATTTCCCGAAATGAAGTCCACCCTTCCCTTTAACATCTGATAAAGCTTTCCAACCAATCCCGTGTATCATTCTTTCTTCCTGCTTTCCATCCTACCAAAATGGTCATCTCCTTATTGACTTCATTGCATAAACTTTTAGACAGTCTACAACAGGCTATAGCTATAATTAGTCATGGCCAAAATCATTGATTTCAGAAGTACTTATTTTCCTGCTTGATTGAGTAACTTCTCATTCCATCCATTCAATCTACTACTTACTTTTTCTTTCATATAACCGAAAACTTGTCTCTTTGATCTACCAATAACCATTAGAAGTCCAAGATTCTTAGTTTGCTTCACCTGCTGCATCCCACCTAATTTCTGTAACACTTCTTCCCTCATATTTTTCTTGGTGTTTTTACTAAACAAAATCGAAGATTTCTATATATTGATGACCTGATTAGAAGGTTCTCCATATTGTTTGAGTACTTGTAACACCTCTTCAGCCTCAATTGATTTGCCTTACAAAAAATGATGGTATCGCCTGCAAAAAAAATAAATGTGACAAAGCAGGACTAGCAGAAGCTATTTTCAATCTAGAAATTTTGTGACTATCGATAACACCTTTTAGCATATTAGAAAGACCCTCAGAGACTAATAAAAATAGATAAGGGGATAAAGGATCCCTTGTCTTAAACCTCTAGTAGGCTTTAAATATCCATTTTTCTCCCCATTTATGTTAAAAGTATAAGTGACAAAAGATACACAAGTCATAATCCAACTGATCCAGACCTGACAAAAACCCATTTTTTGCATAATATTGGTCAGAAAAGACCATTCAACTCTATCATAGGCTTTTGCCATATCTAATTTCATGGCCATAAAAAGCATTAGTACCATATGTCCTATTGTTCAAGCAATGCACAAATTCATAAGCAATTATTACATTATCTATGATCTATTTACCTGGAATAAAAGCAGATTGATTAGGACTTATACAATGCTTCAAGAAATGTTTCATTCTATTAGCAAGAATTTTAGAAATGATTCTGTAAACCACATTGCATAAACTTACAGGTCGAAACTGAGTAATCTAAGTGGGGGATTGGACTTTAGGAATCAAAGTAATAGCAGTTTCATTGATACATTTAAGTAGATTGCCAGAGTGAAAGAAACTATAGATAGCAGCTATAAAATCAGCTTTAATTATATTCCAGAATTTTTGAAAAAACAAGGAGTTATATGATCACGACCTAGGGCCTTGCCTGCAATTGCCTTCTTTATCTCCAATTCTGACACAGATCTGATTAATGTGGAATTCATTTGATTTGTAATTGATGGTGTGATACCTTGTAAGATTGCATCAACTTGCTGAGGATTAGAATAGGTGAAAATCTTATGAAAATGATCTATGATTTCCTTTTCAATTTCAACTTCACATCAATCTCCATTATCCTTTTGAAGAGTTGAAATATTATTCCTCCTCCTTCTGCTCTTAGAGTTGCATGAAAGTAGTCAGTATTCTTATCTTCTTTTTCAACCACTTAATTCTAACCTTTTGACCCTAGAAAATTTCTTCTTTCTATAAGCCTCTGCCATTTTTTATTTTTATTTTTATTTGGTAAAGCTAACATCCTCATGTTGCCACTGTCTAATCTGCAGCTTCAAATCTTGTATCTCCTTCTTGGCATTTGAGTTCAAATTCCTATTCCAACTGAGCAAAGCCATCCTGGTTTCTTTGATTTTCTATTTTAGCTTAAAAAATCTTGAACCTCCTTGCTGTTTATCCAAGGCCTTTTAATTACAGAATCTACCTCCTTATATTGCAACCATTCATTATCAAAATGAAATCTCTTAATCCATATTCTTTCCTTAGGTTCTGTATCAAGTAACAGCATACGGTGATCTGAATATTCAGTCTGGATATATGTGCACTTTGCCTTTGTATACCTATGACTCAAGTTCTTATTGCATAATATTCTATCCAATATTTCTTTTATCTCACTTTCCTGATCCTAATTATCGCACCAGGTCTACGGTTTACCCTCAAATCCAATGTCAATCAAGTCATTTATTGGTAAAGGTTCTAAAACTCAACTGATATTCTAGTTCCACCCCATTTCTATTTATTGTCAATGATGTCATTCATATCTCCAACCAATGCCCATATATCTCCCCAAAGCTATTTTCTATATTCAATAATTTTCCATTGTTGCTTCCTTTCATCATCCGTAGAACTAGCATAAATGCATATAAACCACTAACAAGTATTAGAGTAATGATTCTCAATCATAAGCTCAATTGTAAACTTAGTAAACAAAACATTTCGTACATTCAATTCCATAATCCACATAACAGCAAGTCCTCCAGCTTTACCGATAGAATCAACCATAAACAACTGATCATATTTAAGTTTTTTTTATAGTATTCATATAACTCTTTTTATTCTTAGTTTCAGACAGAAAAAGTAAATGTGGGGAGTGGAGTCTCATAGTCTCCTTTAGTTGGGGAACTATCAAGGGCTTTCAGCAACTCTACAATTCCACACCAGAGCTCTCATGAGTAACTAGGAGCCCCTTTAAGGGAGGACTCCACCCCTTTTCAAAGACTCAATTCGTAACCAACCAACTCTCCTATTACATTTTTTCTTTTCATCATTCTCAGTTACTACTTCTAGCAGCTCTACATCCATACTACTTGTTTTCCTCTTTTCAACCTTTTTAACAATCTCCCCCCTGCAATTACAGTCTGTCAAAACCTTTCTCTTACTTACCTCTTGCACTAGTCTCTTCCATCTTTTTCTACTTTTATATTTTCCATAATTATTCTCTTCATGATCCAGCACTTTTTTACTATTCCTCTTTCCTATCTTTATCTTTTAGATACTTTAGTTCTTTTAGTTTCATCCCCAGTACCATCAATCCACATTAGATCCTCCATTTATTTCCATCAATACCATAATTTGTATCAGAAATTTTTTCATTACCTAGAATCAGAAGACTACCTCCAGAGCCAGATTAAACATTATCCATGGAGTTTCTAATTTTATTCACTTCCTGAATAATATTCCTTTTGCCTATTCTTTTACATACCTCCATTCTTCTATCATCTTGACGATTCACTCGAACATCTATATTCCTCATATTAGTAACTTCAAGTTCTTTCTCCTTGCTACTAGCATCAGTCCCTGTCTCACCCTCATTTGGAATCTAGGTTAGCATCAACTTGGCACTGACCCCATTCTTTCCCGTAGTACTATTATCCTCACTCCTTTGATCATATTCAGATTGTTTTGACATGTTTTGTTTCTTAGTAGGACTTCTAGCAGTACTAGCCCTTAACCACGCACCAATTTGGGGCTCTTTATCTAGATTTCTATCTTTCACTTTACAATTTTTCTCATTGTGCCCCATAATCCCATAGCAATAGCAAAAATCTAGGCATTTCTCATATTTGAAATCGATCCATTTAAGAATTCCAATCATCTTAACAGTAGTTCCTCTAATTATAAGCTGTGTAACATCCATTTCAGCCAAAATTTTGAGATGCTTCCCATATTTTCCCCCTGCTTTAGGAACTACAACCTCATTAACCGAGTGAAAAATTCCCCTAATTTTCTTCCCAGTTTCCTTAGTAATCCAATGTAAAGGCAAATTCCAAATTTTGAATCCAGATCCATATTTTATTAAAAGCACTTTTATCAGATTCTATCTCTTCTCTGCAAGATAAAACCACAAGAGGTTGATTATCATAAACCTAAGGTCTCCGACTGAGGATTCTATCATTATCATACATATTAGCCAAAATAACTTGAAACAAGTTAACTCCTAGTTCCACTACTTTCAAATTCTTTGCAAAAATCCTAGTTCCACATCTTTTTGGCAAAACTTTTCATACCTGTGATATTTGCAGTTTTTTCCCCCATCACTTTAGAGATGACACTTTGTCTACATTCCTCCAAACTATGCGACACATCACCTCCATCGATTTGAATTCCCCTAACTTCTTTACCTGATAAGACAAACTTCCACATCACCCCCTCTAACTCCTCAGCCATCAGAAGCAATCGTCCTAGGTAAATTACCAGCAATACTTTACCCCACGAATTCCAAATCAACTAGACCCTACAAAAATTGAAGACACTGAGCCGCAGCTATTTAGAGCAAGAAAGAAGATACGAAGCTAAACATGCTGAACACATAAATTTGACAGAAATCAAACTAACTAGCTAACACAAACTAAGAAGAAATAGAATCGAAATAAGAAAAGGTAAAAGCTATTAGTTGCCTACAAACTCCATCTTTGAGATAGAGCAATGAAGTCGAGAAAGGACTTCAATTACAGAGAGAAATTTCAAATTCAGACAGATCCATGGATAATATTTGATTGCTTCTGATATGCATACAAAGTGATCACTATGAGATTGATACTTAAACTAAGGAAAATATCTAAAGTTTGGAAGAAGATCGAACAAATTTTGAAATTTGAAAAAGTCACCCACAGAGAGATTTTGGCTCTCAAAATAGAGAGAGAAAAAGCTCTCAAGAGAGAGACCGAATGCTAGTTCCGTCAAGCACTAGTAATCTATTCTTTTTCTTTTTTTTTTGGGTAAGTTCTAGTAATCTATTGAATTCACTGTTAGAAACAACCGAACTTGTGACATCTTGTTTGGTAATTTGCTCGCCAAAAAACTCAAAACTTGACGATAAACGGAATCTGCAATGAACACACGAGGCAAGACGTGCGGTGGACTCTTCACAGTATCCAATGGGCTGTTCCAGTTGCCAGTCGCAAGATAAGTCCAATAGTAAAGGGCAACAAAAAATTTTTTCCAAATAATGAAGTAGCCGCGCATGCTCCACAACTTGTTGGGCTTTTCTGATGGCTTCAAAAGTCCATTGCGACGCACGCCGGAATTTAAGAATCGCACGCTCATTGGACTTCTGGAGCTCTTCTTCGCAATTAAAGTCAAAAGGAGCCGAATGATCGCACAAGGTCATTCCGTGCACAGTAAATTGAGTGGTTAAAAAAATTGACTGACGAAAAATGGAAAAAATTCGACTAGGGTACACAACAATTCAGTATCTGGCCACAAAGGCTTGGCTCCAATCATTAATAAGCAAATACCATGGACTGAAATTTGATACCTAGTACTTCAAAAAAAATTAAAAAAAGTTGCATACAAGTCAAAATATTTGCCAATCATGCTTAGACTTGCTTTCCTGCATGAAGACCTGTGCTCAGTTCTTCCATGAGAGTGTTGAAATCAGAATAAGAAGATCCACCTTCTTCCACTGCCTTCCTAGCTTTTTTTTCTAAGGCCTTTGCTCGGCCTCTGATGTTAAGGGCTTCTTCTCCAACCATAATACGATCCACTGCCTTGGTTAAAGCTTCTGCCTTTATAATTTCAGTCGTAAGTCTGCCCCATTTCTGAGCCCCGACACCAACCCCAATCTTCCAGAAATCCGTCAACAATTTCTCATTGAAAAACTGGTCTCCAAACATGGGCCATGTAACCATTGGCACGCCACAACACACGCCCTCCAGAGTTGAATTCCATCCACAGTGAGTCACAAATGCTCCCACAGCTTCATGCTCCAGAATCAAGAGTTGTGGCGCCCACCCTTTTATAATTAAGCCGCTTTCTTTCATTCTATCCTCGAAGCCTTCGGGAAACCATCTCTTGCTATCTTCTTCGTCCACGCAGTTTCTTGCTGCCCAAATGAATTGCTGGCCAGAGGCCTCAAGACCCTTGGCAATTTCATGCAACTGAGCAGCGGTAAAGTTGGTCATGCTTCCAAAACAGACGTAGACAACTGACTTGGGTTTTTTCTTGTCCAGCCATTCCAGACATTGATGTTGATCAATAGCTGATTTCTTGCCTCTTTCAGCTTTGTCTTCAGTTTCCTTGTTAATGAGCACGAAAGGGCCAACATGCCAAGCCCTTCTTCCCAATTTGTTCTTGTAGTAATCAGCATAATCAGGTTCAAGCTCATAGAAACTGTTGACGATAACTCCGTAGCTCCTCAATTCTGAATCCGTGACTTGTTTCACCATCTTTGTGAACTCTGATTCAATCTCCTCCAGCTCGTATGGCGATACTTGTCCTCTGGTTATATAAATATCATGAGGAAGCTCAGGTATAACAAAGGGCTCATCGTCAGAGGAAACATTTTGGTAAGGTTTGTACCGCCCAACGTTCTCAGAAGCAGATATTGCAAAAGAACTTGATCCATGAAAAACCAATCTCGGGATGCCGTATTTGGCTGCAGAATCAGTTGCCCAGGGGAAGAACATGTCGGCAACGAAGCAATGCGGGCGGCATTCTTGTAAGAGTTGCTCCACTGGTTCTTGGAGCAGGCTAGTTGCCAAGAAGAAATTGGGGAGCATGTCATCGGATTTCAGCTGGTCAGGGCTCTCTGTTCCTTCCGGCAACCCAGCTTCGACAGCCGGGAATTTGACTACACGAATGGATATGTCGAGCCCCAGGTGTATACATTTCTCAATTGCTTTGTTAAAAACTGGGGCATGCAGAGGAGTGGTGATGATGGTGGCTTTGACCCCGCGAGAACAAAAGACTTTGGCCATGTCTAAGGTTGGCAGCATATGGCCATGAGCAAAGAAGGGGAAGAAGAATACATGCAACTGCTGAACCATTTTTACCTCTGACGTGAAGGTATGGATTTAGGAAATAGAGAGGCAATGGAGTTAAAAGAGTAAGAAAGAACTGGGTTGAGCTAACTCCTGGTGCGATTATTGACTGATGAAGTAATGTAACAAAGGCGACTCCAGTATATATAACCCGCCGAGCTCCTCCTACTGATTGGTTTAAGAAACTTTCTGGGAAAGTCAGAGGAACTATAAGTTTGGCTCCTTCAAACGGGTTGGAACGACTTTTGAGTGGAAAAAGTAGGCTACGTATTCCCCCCGGCCCTCCGAAATGCAGAGAGGAAGAATTATTGGGCTTGAACCCTTGAGGTTTTGGCAAGTCTCGTTTGTTTCCCCTCAGCATAAGTAAGATTTTATCCAAATCCCTTTGGCATTATTTCTTATATTTTGCTCTCGATTCAGAGCTTTGGAGCAACTGAAACCATATGAGCCTTCAAAAACGTGTTAGGTGGAATTGAAAAAATAGAATTCGAAAAATAACGTTTATACCACTTTACAAAATTTTAGCTCTTTTTCCAATAAAAAGAAATATTAATTGCTTGTTTTTCTTCGATGATCCTGAGAGAGCTCTCAAAGAGGTTTCTTCTTAACAGATCAAGGACTTGAGTCTTGACATTCGATGGTAGGTAGACTTAAAAAAAAAAGAAGTAATAATAATAATAATAAGAGCTCAATCGTAACTCAAAGAAAAGTGTTTATTTTTTTTTTTGGGTAACTGTTTATTTTTCTTTCTTAACCATGTGATTACTTAAGCTCAATCCTAATGTCTGAAAAGCCTGCTTTTTAAAAAAGAGCTCCTGCTGAGTGAAGGATGCCTTGGAATCCATTCGGATTCATTGAACTTGACAAGAAGGGTTCAATTGCCATCTATAAAAGTCTCAAGGGGAATTATATTGCAGCTTGAAATGTTGGAGGCCTAACTGAAAAGTAAAAGATTTGCTTACTCTCAGCTTTGTATTTCCGTGTATTCTATTCTACGAGTGTGAGGACTTGAAAAACTTCACGAATTGGCTGACCGGGTGAATAGTAAAAATTTTCTTGTCCAACACGAACACAGTATCCAAGACGTGTACGTATTCATGAAGGAAGGAAAAAAAAAAAAGGACAGGAGGAGACCAGTAGCCTGCTCTGGGAGCAGGCAACTCTCTCATTGGTCGCTGCTGAACTAATCGCTTTCCTGTCCATGTAGCAATCGACTCTAAATTCAAGATAGAGAGAGAGAAAAAAAGAAGAAGAGTAGAAGAATTCAACTTACCAACAGTTTCCATAAACTCCATTCGCACTCCTGCATTATTATATGTTGGATTATGTTTCAGCTAGCTTGCTTACCAGCGAAACAAGGAGGATCCTGCAATTACTTTTCAGGAATTCTTCTTTATCCTTTACGCTTGCTGTCTTAGTTTTATTGCATGACTTTCGTCCAGGAAATATGTTAGTTAGTACCATATTGAGTACCATATGTTAGTTTCCAGTAGTAAGATAAGTCTTCACTTACTAGAGGAGCAAGATGCAGGGTCCTATTCGTTCTTTGCATACTCTCTTTAACTCTTCAGTCAGATTCCAGAAATGACCATTTCCCGTTTCATTTACAATCCAATTCCCGTCTACTACTCGTTTGTTGGCCTCTTCATTATTTTTATCCCCTGAACCCATTATATTTGATGGATTTCATTCTGTGGTTTTCAAGAATTAAGTGTCTGAAAAAATAAAATAAATAAATGGAATCTCTTTCACTGCAGCTAGCACCCGATTCACATATAAATTTGGATGCAACTAAATCGGACATTATATGAATATTGAGCACATGGGTTATGATTCCCCATTCATTGTCATAGCTAGTAAGTGCTAACCCACCCCATCCTAAAAAATTTTTATTGGTCTGGGATTTGGGTTCTGGTGTTAGATTGAAGTTATTTCCAATGATCAGATTTGGTATTCTCTCTATAGAGTTTGAAGGTTGGAATTGGAAAAAGCTTTAGCACATCCAGAGTTAGCTTCTCTTTCTCAGCAATTTTGGTTTCCAAGGATTAAAAAAAAAAAAAAAAAAAGGAATTCTGCGCATGCGATTTTGGGTATTCAGAACTGAGATGCCATGGTTGGTTGATGATCATAAGTTCTGTATCCACAGCATGCAAAACGCTGCATAATTTTAAGCGAAGGAAGTGAGAATTTCGTCTTAGTCAGTTGAGTAAACCTTTTAACCATTGACTGGTGGGGCATTTTAGCATCAAAGTCCTGCTCCTAAATTTTTGACATGGTCTTCCCAAACAGACTCATAATCTTTTCCCATGGCTCTCGGACTCAGTCTAAAGTTCCAGTATAAACAATTTCTATTTGAACAACAACTAAGCCCTGTAAAGCATGAATTTACAGCAATAAACCTGAAAATTTTTAGAGTTTCTTTATCAAATGTACATATGAAATCTACCCAAATGCTATGGTATTCCTCCCGAAAATAATTCAGACCAACAAATGGGCTAACTTTAGTGGAAACAATTCAGTATTGGCGGCAATATGCAGGTATATTCCGTGTAAAGATACTATGACTAGCATCTTCAAAAATATTACATACAGTAGTCTTGCAGTCATCACATCTGCTCACTGGCATGTCTTATGTGAAGAGCAGCTCTAACAATATCACCTCTTGTGATTATTCCAACCTGTTATAGTTAAAGAAAGAGGACTGATCAAAATCCATTCACTTGATGAAAATGTAAACAAATCCCAAACGATACTAGAAATAAAATGCATTCTCTCTAACCAGTTTGCCATCAGCATCAACAACTGGCAGTCTGCGGTACTTTGTCTCCAGCAACAACCTAAAACATAAAGTCTCAAGTGGTTAAAGTATATGCAGCCAGGAGTTGTGATTTCAAATGAGTGTAACCCCTCAAGACAAGCCATTTTGTAAATACAAAGTAAATGTACATCAAACGTACGCTGTCAATGAAGAAAAGATTTGCATCAATGCAGAGAGAGAGAGAGAGATTAGCAGAAATAATTCTTTAAAGTCACAGGGAAGTGCTTAACTTTCAGCAAGTTGAGGAAGAATTGCAGTATCAGTCAGATTTTAAGCTTTTCTTGGACTTAATTCTTTATGGAAAAGAGAAATGAGACTGAAAAGCTGTACGAGACACAATGCTTGCAATTTATACTAACAAGCTGTAAAGCATGACTTGGTGCAAGAAATTCTGGATTAGCATTAACCTTGCAGCTTCCTCAAGATTAGTGCTTTCTTGAACAACAAGCGGAGAAGGTGTCATAAGGTCGCCAACAACTTTTCCGTTAGTTTTCCCCAGCAGTTTCTGTATCTCGCTGAATGTCTGGCACAGTAAGTAATGTCATGTATCAAAAGTTTAATGTCCGGAATTCTTTCTTTAATATGCTAAATCAAATGGCTAAAACCATAATGGGACGCAGCAGTTATTCATTTATTTTAGTCAAAAGACAAAAAACAAAACCTAGTAATTCCTTAAGCACCAATATAATTATAACTTTCCCAAATTTCGTTTAGCCATAAATGATTTGCTCCTTCCCCAAAAATCCAAACCCCAGGCACAGATCCATACCCTTGTCTAAATTGATATACCTGTCCTGTTATGCGGATACAGAGAAATGTGTATACAGCTTACAACCAAGAAATATGTGGCATGTCCAATTACCTTATTTGTTTAGTTGTTACCTTCATGATGTGTTAGCATAAAGAGTTCCAGCGAAAGAACAGAATGGAGACGCAGATGCAAAATGCAGAGAACAGAGAGTTTATGAGTACCTTCCAAGAACTATCAACATCAGGAAACAAATTTGTGTCAGCTTGACTTCCACCTGTGAGATCATATGGTTACTTGAGTAAAACGCGGAAATCAGGAAGATGGGCAGCAACAATAATGGAACTACACCAGATTCGTACATAGGTTTCTTCTGATATGATTTGTTTATTTCTGCTTTCTTTGTTGGCACATATTTACTCGTTTTCATTTACTGAAACCATACAAGGAACAAAACAGGAATTTACCTCGCAGAATAACTTGTAATGTACTAATTTTTAACAAGTTGACTTTGGTTTGAAACTTAAATATAGTACCTGAGATAGAGTCGAGTGCTAACAAGTCGTAATCGGAAACAACACCTACCTGCAAGAGAGGTTCTCTTTCTATTGAATACAAAAGACTTGCTACTATAAAGGAGAAAAGGGAAAAGGGGCCTGAACTTTACCAACTTCCAATCATCATCTACCACCGGAAATCCAGTGATTCTTTTCTTGACAAGAGTTTCCAGTGCTGCAAAATGCAACAAAGGAGGAGGGACAGGGTAAGTAACTGTATATCATGCTTGTTAAAAAGTGAAACAAAGCAAGAGTAGGAAAATACCATCTTCAACAGTTGTACAAGCCTTCAACACATGTAAATCATCTTTCCCAGTCATAAAATCGCCAACAGTATAAGTTCGACATTTTGGCTGCAGATACAAATACTCCAATTGTCAAGGATTAGGGGAAAAGACAGATATTACTCCATCTATCTTTGAGGAGCAACCATATCGCGAGAATCGAGCAGAGCACTAAAAGATGATTATTTCAAATCTTTTCATGCCCAACACTTTGCCCTTTTTCTTTTCTACCATTTTTCTGGAGAAGGGTGTGGAGGATCGTTGCAGCATACAATAGCATCGTCTAAAGATGTGCGTGCCTGTAATGCATGTAAAAAATGAAGACGGAGAGGGGGTTGTGGATGAGGGTGACTCACAGGCATGGAGTTGGTTGTGTCGGAGTAGGAATGAACGGCATCGGCAGGCCGGAGTGCTTTGGCGAAATGACGCCGGCGGTAGTGCTCAGTAGTGGGAGGAGGCAGTAGGGAACAGCCAAGTCTAAAGCGATACGAGGAAGGAGAGAGGCACGGCGGAAACTTACGATCGACAAGGGAAGTGGAGCTGATTGAAGAATAATTACCACAACTAATCGAGCCCATTAATTACTGCTGCATAAATTGATCAGCTCCGGAAGAGGAATGCAAAAACCCAAGCCCGATCAGAGCTGATGATGCGATTCTAGCGAAGCCAACCCAAAAGAATAGAGAACACGCACGAATAATGTTTTAGCTCGCGCAAGATCCGGAAAAGACAGCACTCAGCAGCAAAAATCCGAGATCACGAATTTTAATTAGAGTTGAGGAGTTTTGATTGGTGAATCTGACTTGTTGAGTGGTGACGTGCTTACTCCTTTTGCACAACGGTCAAAGCCCAGCGCCGGGAAAGCGCAATATGCGTTGCGGGGGAAGTTTCCCAGTCCCGCCAGCAGCCAGCAGAAGATGGGAATTTCGATACCACTAGCCTGCTAACTATTGTGTCCAGTTTAGGCTAATTTACATTTGTTTAAAAATGTATTACTGCTAGATTTCATAACAATTTGTAAAGTTAACTATCGAACCCTTAGAGATCTTTTTTTTTTTTTTGTTTTTTTTTTTTTGGGTTTTGTTCAAATAGAGAATTGAAAAATCTTACAAGGAAAAAAGACTGCGTTTAGGAATTGAAGTAAGAATCGCATGATAATATGTTCTTAACGGTTAGATTTAGAATTACAGTTTCAATTGAACCATATAGAACTTGACTCGTTACTAAATAAGACTAATAGAGAAACAACTATGTTGCTAAAAAAGCAAAAGTATTTAGGAAAATGGTTATGCTAGATGGTAGATACACAATGCAATAGAGTGACCTGACTCTGGATTTTCCTGTTTCTTCTCTACCTTTTTCCTCCCGTAAATCTCACACGCCTAGCTCCTTATGAAAAAGTTTAGCAATCCGGTACGCCTAATTGTATCTCTTAACACCACCATCATCCTCGCCTCCCACTATGATTACGGTATGAGATTAGTGATTTCTGATGGCGACGCGGACACGGCTGGTCGGCGGAAGTCTTTATCTCCACAGTCCAAAAAGGTGGCAGTGGCGGCGGCTGCGACAGCGGATCTCCCACTGGAGCTGGTGAAAATGGGGTCCACACCTGAAGTTGTCCAACCCAAACTCAATTTGATATGTGTGGTCATTTTGCTCGGCAGCACCGCGACCTTTGAGCTTGGCCACGTGACAGTTAGTTGTGCTGTATTCAACTTATTAATTACAACTACTTTTTGTTTTTGTTTTTGTTTTTGTTTTTGTTTTTTTTCCTTTTAATATTAAGTTTAGCTGAATTCAGTTCCTGGTACTGTTAGGGTATAAACTCATTATAAAAGTAGAAAAATTTGTTGTATATGTAAAACTTTTGATAAATTGTTTTTTTTTTTCTTCCCTTTTTTTTCTTCCTTCACCTCTTTTTCCTCCCCTCCTCTTTTCCTTCTGGAGTGAGGGAGGGAGAGAGAAAGGAGAGGGAGGAAGGAAGAAAGGAAGAAAGAAAGGAAGAACCAATGAGAGAATAAAGAAAGAAAGAACAGGGAAGAAAAAGGAGGAGTGTTTTTTTGGGATGTATGTTAAAAAATGAAGGAAGTTTTTTGATGTTCCTGTAGATAAAGTAGGGAAAAAACTAGTATTATACAAATTCACAAAAAACTCATGATACCAAACAGGCCCTACATTGCATGATTTTGAAATCATAGATGACTTATAAAAATTCTTATATCGCCAACTAACACAAGCAGTGAGATTCGAACGGATTACCTTTTATTATGAGGAAATGATCTGTTTTTATTAATCAAAACAACTTGTGTTAGTATTTATTACAGCTACTAGGTTGGGTTGGCTATGAACCCACCAGAAAATGCAATTTTGAAAATCAATTGTATGATATGAACATTTATCTTCTATTGTGATGCTTAAAAGTGAAGATATGATTTCAAGTGACAGAATTCTAATGCTCGATGCTAGATAGGAGTTACTATAAGGCTTAACAACCCCACTACACTAATGGAGCCCGAGCTGTTGATATCTTTCTCGATGCTGTGGTAGGCTAACTTTTCATGTTGTACGGATACCAACTAAAGTTAAGCTACGGTTATTGATATCATCAATTTTATTTTAGTACAGAATCTGATATGATCGTGAATCGTGACATTATAAAACTGCAAGTGTTCCAAAAGCGAAAGTTAATTATACTTCGCAATTTTTTTAAAAAGAATAAAACTCTTATCAAACACTCAAAAGAAAATGCTAATTAGAAAGTATGTAGTAATAAACAAAAAATAAATATTAGAGTATCATCGATTCCATCATGACCAGGGTTGCAAGCTTTAAACTCGAAACCAAATGTTGATTTAGGATAAAAATCACAAAAAAAAAGAGAAAAGAATGATAAGCAAATATAAACCAAACTTCGATGTTTTGCTAAGTTAGTGGCCACATATGTTTATCTGATTGGTTAATTAAATAGGTTGAATGATTATGTTTTGTAGTGTGAAAGGTAGGATTAGTTCGGACATTAGCAAATAGTAGTGTGGTCTTCGGTTTGTTGTTGATAAAAGTCAACAGCGTAAGGACATTAGAATAGTAGCCACCGCGTCAGCTCCCTTTTCTTGTGGAAAGCAGTGCCACTGCCGCATCTTTGCCGTGCCAAATGGAGAAGAAAAGTAAAACTTCACCTTTGTATCGATTTATTGTGATTGTTCTCTTAGATTTATGTCTGCTTAATTCGGGTCCATCAAATTCTCATTTTATTTAAAAAAAAAATAACATCTAAGTGGATTGACAGATAAAGACGAAATTTTTATTTAAAAAATGAAAAACAAATAACATCTACATGGATTGACAAATAAAGACAAACTTTTACCACAACTGTCATCCACTAATGGCTTGTCTTTTCCAGGTAATATACCCTTCCAAAATTTAAAGAAATTCAGTTTCTTCTTTTTCCTCATTAGGGGAGAGGGGAATAGTAAAATAATAATAATAATAATAAATTCTCAAATATGGGATATTGAGGCTCAGATCTATCAATCGGCACTGCCATGATTGCAGCCCTGCTGCATTAGACAGAGAATTAACTGAAGTCGTGCCAAATTAAAAGTCCAATTCACCCCACGGTTTCTTGAAGCATCCTCGCGGCCTGCGCAAAAAGAGAGCTTCCAGGATCAGAACTCAAAGAACAAAAGTAACTATATAGACAGTGGAGAATAAAAGATTTTCCAGCACCATAACAAGAGTTTAGATAGAAGAAATCACGAAATTATGGGATGGAGTCTGTACTAAAAAAATTGAGGGAGGGGAAAAACTCGTGATAAAGAAGAGGAGGCTTGCTTGATTTTGAGAGAAAATTATACATCAAATCATGCCAAATTTCATCAAACCAAACATGATGGAAATACACAGATGTTCAGAAATCAGGGTGGGGGAGATCGCCATGGGCACCGTGAAAGTACGTTGCCAAATGTCAAGGTAAAATGGAAAAATCTGGCGTTCTCTTTAGTCAGTCGCTTATCCAAGGGTCAAGAAGTATGGACTTATTGTGCTTTAGTTGATCCAAGGGCAAAATATGTGACAAGAAATGATGATTAACTTTGGCTTTACTTTGACTAATAACCCGGATACACGAAGATCCGACAGGGTTCTCATTTTTCAATGAAATATTTTTTCTACTGAAAACTTGCTCCCTCGATAATAACACACTACTGATTTGGGACGTAGCTTAGCATCAAGGATGCAATAGTTAATTAACAAATTTTCAACCAATATGGAATTGAAACTTTTACTTCTTGCTGTCCAAAGTATAAAATTGACATCCTACAGCAAGCTGTTGTTCCCAATTTCAATTTCCTTATAAAGGACAATTAAATATTTTCACTAGTTCTCAAGGCAAAAACAGCTCAAATCAACCAAAAGTTGTGCCTGGTACTAGCTGGGGTTGTGAGGATTAAAGTTGAAAAGGAGAGGGGGAGAGAGAGACTTCAAACAAAAGTGCATTGGTTGTCCACATGTCATCTAGTGCTTCCCCGCAATAGTGATAATGGGGCTTCCTTTTTAAAAGTTGTTCCCAAAACTTTTAAGTTATTTAATGAACGAAATCTTGCCTCTTTTTTTTGGGCAAAATTATTCATATTCCATATCTTCCCAACATTGTACTATTTGAGTTTGGTCCTTAAAGATCTCTTTAAGCACATGGTTGATTTCATAGATTGACCCAAAAGTGTAACTATTCGTTCTTCTGCTCCTTTGTTTCTCCCCCCACTCACTGTATTTTTCCATGTTAGAAGTTTCTCTTTTCTAGTGATATATATTTCCATCCCTTCGACTGGCTCACGAATGAAGCAAATGAATGTCACACTATCACATGCCAAACTTCGCATTCTATTCAGATATTTAAACACAGACTTACACGTTGCATATTTGTTTTATTCTCTCTCCAATCTCAAACCAACCGACATTAGCTTATTGTAGCTCACCTGTGAACGATTTTTAGGATTCTAGCACTTGGTGTCGTTTTCTAAGACTAAATTTATGTGACTGGTTCAGTGACGAGACGCAAAATTGGTGAAAGCCAGAGTAGAAGCATGATGGATATGTGTAAAAAGGTTGGGACTTAATTTGCGCCACCAAATATGGATTATATTATGTACAAAACTTCTGAAACAAAATGCATATAAAGGTAGTACGTTACTGCTCTCACATACGGACATATCCAGTAAAACTCACACGATGTCTTTGTACTACAAAGTATACACGCAGAATACTTGAAAAGTTGAATATTCCATTTTTTGGTAAAGCATAAGTTCTACTTTCAATATATATATATGTGTGTGTAAATGTATATGTATGCATGTATGTATGTAAAATGTATATGTATGCGTGTATGTATGCATGTGAGGATAAATTATCAGATTAAACAAGTGCATTACTGTACTCTCCCAATTTTTGGAGTAAATAAAGCACAATGCTTCTTTGCATTGCACTGGATTAGATTTAAACCTCTGCTATAGTTCACAACAGAGTTAGTAAAATATGGGAAGGGTATAATATGAGATATTATACATACGTATATTATACAAATTTTTTTTCAAAAGTACGATGAAAAGTTATACATAAAAATCTGTATTCGGCAAAATTATGCATAAAAATTCGTACATGAATAATACGAACATATTTAAAAGTTGTGGAACTAAAAATATGGATAAATATACTATAGATTTCAAAGATTATATTATATTTATATTGATTTTAAACTTATTTTTACGTGTCAAACATTAAATTTATTAAAATTTTATCACTTAAATGTGGATACATATATCACTTTTGCAATACACATCGCTTTTATTTTCTAGATATTTCAAAAAGTATGCCATTATCCTTGCTAAAATTTTTGAATTTTTTATGAAATTGATGTATAATTTCGTGAAGTATAATACATTAAAAGTTTATTACGTGTTGTATATAATTAATTAAACGTATGAATATTCTTCAAAATATATTTGAAATATATAAAAAATGAAAATGATACATATGAACGTGTACTATACAAGTATAATACGAGTATTTACTAACTATGATTCACAGAGGAGCTTTGTGAGCTTCTTTCTAAATATTAGATCGAAGGCCAATGGTTATGAGCATTAGATCGAAGGCCAATGGTTATTAGCTCTAGTTTCAATCAGGACTCAAAGCATCGTCATATGTTTCAAGCAGGTGCAATTTTTTTGATTTTACACTCTACCCGCAGCGGCAGGAGTCAGATAATTTTTTGAAATAACTAGAAGAAATCCAGTATATGATTAGCAAACAAATCTACAGATAAATCTCTCTTTTTATCGATCAAACCCTTGAGAATGCACATACATGCCACCTCACATGCCGCTTACGTACCCAATGCCAGGCTGTCAGCGTCCGAAAACAGGAGTCCGGGCCAGGTCGAGTGGGGTCCCCTCTCCTAATCCAACGGCGCAGATTTTGTGCACTAGCTTACCCACTGCACCACCCCCAGGTGGTCTAACCGCGCGTACGCCAACTATCCAACCCGCCAGGTATAAAAGCGCCGCTTCTCCCATCATCCTCTCTCTCTCTGTGCTTCGCACTTACTCTTTACACCCGCACCCCGCCTCTTTCATCCATCAGCGGTGTCGACGTCGCCGTCGCCGTCGGCGGCAAATTTTTCCTATCCTCCGTCGGATCTCCGACTTATCCTTGTTTTATTGATCCTTCCCTCTCCTCTCTCTATCTTTTTATTTGAAAAAGCTAAAAGAAAAAAAAAGGAAAAAGAAGATCTTTGGGTTTAAAAATATCATTTTGTTCGATTTTCTTTTAATAAATTGAAGGGGGGAAAAAAAAAACGACGAAAATTTCGGAAACATTTTCCAAATTTAGGCTGTCGTAATTTTTGGTGCTACTGTCTAGGGTTTGTTTTTTCTCGAATAACAAGAGGAGAGGGAAGGGAGGAAAAAAAAATCACAAAAAAAGTTGAAAATTATCCGAAAAATCCTAAAAATATTGTCCTCCATCTAACTACGGTTTTGCAGCTGAAATGGCTCAGGTTCAGGTGCCGCAGCCGGTGATGAACGTGAATGCTGCTGCTGCTGGCGGCGGCGGCGCCGCGAATCCTCAATTCGTGCCGACGTCGCTTTATGTGGGTGACTTGGATATTAACGTGACCGATTCTCAGCTTTACGATCTGTTCAACCAGGTCGGACAGGTGGTTTCTGTCAGGGTTTGCCGGGATTTGACGACTCGCCGGTCACTTGGATACGGTTATGTCAATTATGGCAATCCACAAGATGGTTAGTTCATACTCCTTTTCCTTTGATTAATGCTGTCTCTATATTTCTGTTCAATTCCTTCGCTGCTTTGGTGAACTAATGGTTACTATCATGGTTATGTGGAGTTCGGGGTGTTATTTTATTGAAAAAGTCTAGTTTTCTTTTCCTGGGTTCTCAACTAAATGTCGCTGATTTAGGTGAGTTATGAGATTATTGTTGCTGTATATGTGGAGTTTATGTTGTGGACTGATGAATTAGTGCTATCGTAGTCTTTCATTTTTATTTGAGATGCCCATGTCCTTTGGTTTTTCTGAGTTGTAATGCAAGTAGTTAGAATAAGAAAGGACCGTGCTTTTGGTTTGTTTGAATTTTTGTGATATATAGTAGTTCATGTTATTCTTTCTTTCCAAGGAATTACTAGTGTTATTTTTTAGCATCTCTGAAGCAGTAGTTAGCAGTTCATACAGGCATGGCCCAAGTGTTTACTCTTTCTGTGCTGGCAAAAGTACATTTCTTCTTTTTCCACTATCCGTCTTGTAATTTCTTGGATCCTATCCTGTGTTTGTTTGGGTCTTTTTCTCCAGTGCTGTTGCTAACCATATTTCTTTGTGTCAATCACAGCTGCAAGGGCTCTGGAGATCTTAAATTTTACTCCTCTCAATGGGAAGCCCATTAGAGTTATGTATTCTCATCGAGACCCCAGCATACGTAAAAGTGGGGCTGGAAATATATTTATTAAGGTACTTAGTTGTCTGCTTCTCTTGTTCTTTTTGCCTTGGGCATTGTATCCTATGGCCTGATGGTCTGTTAAATTTTTGCTTCCTATTGTAAATTTTTTTAGTCCTTTTCAAATGCTCTCTTGACAGAATTTGGACAAAGCAATTGACCATAAGGCTTTGCACGAAACGTTTTCTGCATTTGGGAACATTCTCTCTTGCAAGGTGGCAACCGATGGTTCTGGTCAGTCAATGGGCTATGGGTTTGTGCAGTATGACAGTGATGAAGCAGCTCAAAAAGCCATTGAGAAACTCAATGGGATGCTGCTGAATGATAAGCAAGTATATGTAGGACCTTTCCTTCGGAAGCAAGAAAGAGAAATGGCTGTAGACAAGACAAAATTCACTAATGTTTTTGTAAAGAATCTCTCAGATTCAACCACTGATGAAGACCTAAAGAAAGTATTTGGTGATTTCGGAACAATAACTAGTGTTGCAGTAATGAGGGATGAAGAAGGAAAGTCAAAGTGCTTTGGATTTGTGAACTTTGAGAACCCTGAAGATGCTGCAAAATCTGTTGAAGCTCTAAATGGATATAAATTTGATGACAAGGAATGGTTTGTTGGGAAAGCTCAAAAGAAATCTGAGAGAGAACATGAATTAAAGCAACGCTTCGAGCAGAGTGTTAAAGAAGCTGCTGACAAATCACAAGGATTGAACCTCTATATAAAGAATTTGGATGATAGCATTAATGATGATAAGCTCAGGGAACTGTTCTCTCCCTTTGGCACAATAACTTCATGCAAGGTCTCTAGCTCTTGTCTCTTTGTTTGTATAGCAGCTCTCCATTCTATTTTGTCACAAAAGTCAAATTGTTGTGTTCTACTCATATCTTCCAGGTTATGCGAGACCCCAATGGCATCAGCAGAGGATCTGGTTTTGTTGCATTCTCAACTCCTGAAGAAGCTTCGAGAGCTGTAAGTTTGCTTATTTATTTATTTATTTATTTGTTTACTTAACTATGTTACGTTCCTCCATTCAATTGACCTTGAAGGTCTATGTTACTCTGTACTGCCACAGCTTTCTGAAATGAATGGGAAGATGGTTGTCAGCAAACCACTTTATGTTGCTCTTGCACAGAGAAAGGAAGAGAGAAGAGCAAGGTTGCAGGTATACTTTGGATCTTATCCTTTACTTTGACTTTGTAGGCTTGCATCATGAAAGTGGGACATGTTTTAGAATAAGAGTCAGAGTACATTGGTTTTTCAGTTAATAAGAATTATTTTCAATTGATGCTCAGTAATTTGAATGACACACTTGGTCTCTCTCTCTCTCTCTCTCACACACACACACCAATTTTGAAAATTTGATGCTGTAGCATTTGTATCTAGTATGGTTATTTTGATGAGCATGGGTAATTTTTCTTGCATTTATACAGGCTCAATTTTCTCAATTGCGTCCGATTGCAATGGGACCTTCTGTTGCTTCTAGAATGCCAATGTACTCCCCTGGTGGTCCTGGTCTGGGGCAACAAATTTTTTATGGACAGCCACCACCTGCTATGATTCCTCCCCAAGTAAATACATTCTTCATGTGAATCTGTTTCTTAATGTGGTTGTGCTGAATGCTCATTTTCTAACACGAGCTGTTTGCTTGAAGCACAGTATGCTCATTTTTCTTTTCTTTCCTTAGATTTTAAGGGGGGAGTTCTAGAGTATTGCATCATTTGTCAGATCCTTTTGAGATGATAGTGGCTGATTTTAATTTGAGCAAGTACATCATAGCATCCTTAACAAGATATCATGGGCTGATAACATTTCATTATGTCAGATGTTCTTTCATTTGTGAAATATAATGTTTTAATTTGTAAATAGGCAGGTTTACATATGGTGGTAGGGGGGTGATAGCTATCCAGCATTCACCAAAACATGCTTTCTATGTAAATTAAAGATGCTGATGGCCAAAGGCTGGCGATTTTATGATTTGATTGATTCCTTCACTCTTTACATCAATTGCTTAATTTATAACAGTGGGTTCAAAGCATTCAAAAAACATGCTTTATGTGTAAATTAAAGATGCTGATGGCCAAAGGTTGGTGATTTTATGATTTGATGAAGTCCTGTACTCCTTTATATCAATTACTTAATTTATAACAGTGGGTTTACCTAAGTGCATCTCTTGATATGATGTGCTTGCTAAAGTTTCAGAGAAATAAGTCATCCCTGGCTGTCAGGTCTTTTCTGTTTTATGGGGAGACTATTCTTATTGATTTGCCAAACTTATGTTACACAAGCAACTTGTTCCTATCTGTGCTAATTTGAGTACAGCGTTTTTTTTTTTTTGCCACCCCGGGGGGGTGGTGGTGGTGTTTACAGGATGGTTACATGTATTAGTTATTATAGGGATATCAGGATATCTTTGTTTCATTGTGTTTATGCCTATGTGATGGATTTGCACAATTGTTGGAAAGCTGAGGGCACATCTCTGTTCTTTGTTTTACTTGTCAGCCTGGTTTTGGTTATCAACAGCAGCTTGTTCCTGGAATGAGGCCTGGTGGGGCTCCGATGCCGAACTTTTTTGTGCCATTGGTTCAGCAAGGGCAGCAAGGACAGCGTCCTGGTGGCAGGCGAGGTGCAGCTGTTCCAGTCCAGCAGGGTCAACAACCAGTTTCACTGATGCAACAGCAGGTTTGCAGATGAATTCCGTGTCGATCCTTTCTTGTAGCAGTAAAATCATTTTTTATTTCTTTTATGATCTTCTCAATTTTCATTTTGTGACAGATGTTTCCAAGGGGGCGTGCATACCGTTACCCTCCGCGTGCCCTGCCCGATGTCTCCATGCCAGGTGTTGCTGGAGGCATGCTTTCTGTTCCATATGATATGGGTGGCATGCCATTGCGTGATGTTGTATCTCAGCCAGTTCCAATTGGGGCGTTGGCATCTGCCCTTGCAAATGCTTCTCCTGCTGATCAGAGGATGGTAGGCTAATACTTGGCATTTTTTGTCTGTTTAGTTGCTTGGTCCATTCAAGAAAAGAGAATAGTATGCATGTGTTTTTACAGTTTTTAAAGGGCCAGATGTTTCTTCTTAATTTAGGATGCTGTACATTTGTGTATTTTCAGCTTGCCATTATTTGAAATCCATAATTGCTTGCTGTTCTAATAATGGTGATTTTGGAGTTCTGGTCTGATGCTGGTTGTGTTTGAATTGTGCTTTTCATGCTTTGCAGCTTCTAGTCTTTGAAAAGTAATTCTTGAGTAATTGTTCCATCAGTGTTTCTGCATCTCATGCCAAGCCAGATACTTTGGAATTGTGTCAAGAGCATCTTTCTGTTCTTATTTGTTTTTATAATGTTTGTTTAAATACTTTGACCGGAAAAAAGTGAAGGGTTTGTTGCAAGGAGTTGTGCTGTTTTTTTTGGGTTTTAGTATTTGTGGGACATCTTGGGGCATAAAGGTTTTCACTGTTTTGCAACTTCGTAAATAATTCTTTAAAGCATATATTTCTGGTATAACTGAGGAGGACATTTGACTAGTGGTATTCATGCTCAAATGCGTGCTTGTCTTCTCTTGGGTCATAAGTTTTTTGGAGCATGTTCTTACTGGACAATCTGCTACTTTGACAATAGTTCTTTGCTCCCTTTATCCCCATCCCCCAACATAATGCGGGATGACTTATGACTGATGAATACTTAAAGTTTGAGAGTTCTATTTAGTATTGGGATTAAAATTTGTCATCACTAAGTAGAATGATTTTAAGTGCAGATGTTGGGCGAGAATCTATACCCACTTGTTGAGCAGTTGGAGCCTGAGACAGCAGCTAAGGTTACTGGTATGCTTTTGGAGATGGACCAGACTGAGGTTCTACACCTGCTTGAGTCACCGGAAGCTCTGAAGTCCAAGGTTGCAGAGGCCATGGAGGTCCTAAGGAATGTTTCTCAGCAGCAGCAGGCAACCAATCCTGCTGATCAGTTGGCATCATTGTCCTTGAATGATGGTCTTGTTTCCTGAGTGTGCTGGTTGAGGAGTTAAAAACTTTTTTGTGCTTTGGTTTTTGAAACATCAGGTTTGGAGCTTGAGTCACTTCTTTTTAGTTTGGAATCCACTACTCTGTCACGTTGATCTATGGCCTGTTGGTTTTCGAGATTGTTTTCTTACCTCGCGTTCTCATCAGTAGATGAGAAAGCTGCATTGTTTAGGTTAGTGGGAGCTGGACTTTGCCATAGATCTTTGCTACCTCAGGTACTATGAAGTGACTAATGCTAATGCTAATGTTCTAGTACAGTGTTGATCTTTTAACAAGTTAGATATCGGCTTATGTTGTTAGCATGCATTTTCATTGAAGTTGTCATTCTTCGAGGCGAATACCGTCAGAGATTTTATGCCAGTAGCTGACAACGTCATGTTCATGCTTTTTCTTATTCATGTTGGTAACGAAACCCTGTGCGCAAATGCACACACAGTGGAAACATAAAAAATGAGTGGTCAAAATGCTCTCTACATGAGTAGTACCGGATAATGCTCTGTACAGGATTTTAAGCTTCCAGATTCCTCTCTCTCTCTCTCTCGCGGCGTGTTTGAGCTTTTGCTCTTTGTGGGGCTAAGCTTGAGATTCTTTAATTTTTACGAGTAGTGTTTTCTTAGTACCAGCCCCTCTCCCCCTTCTTTGTTGGCGGAGGGAAGGCTGTCAATGTGGTTAAATCTTTGTCCATGTGTGATGGGAGCGAAAATATTTATTATTATGGGTTTGTCGCAATTATTTGACAAGCTTGGCAATTGACGTCCAAATGAAAGGCTTTAGGCGGGACTGGAATGGACCTATATTCAAGTAGTTTCGTATAGTTACGAGATTAATATGGATAGAACCAAAAGTGGTTAGACCTATTTTGTTACCAACCAAATATTCAATAAATCCTATTTTAGTGTTTTTTAACAAAAATACAAACTTCTTTTCTCGTTCACCTATATTGTCAATTGCTACAATTTTTGAAACCATCTTTATTTTATTTTATTTTTCCTTCTTGATTTTCTAGTTATATGAGTTAGTCTGCATACCAAACTAATTTTTTTAAAAGAAAATCATACCAACGCAAATTAATCATGCAGTTCGATACATGGGGTAAGGAAAAAATGGAAAAAAAGAAGGATCAAAGAGATGACATTGTCCAATAAATTCATGGAACATCATAAGCGAAGCAAATGAAATTGTCTAAATATCATCTCATATTCTGATCCAAATTCAAAATAAAAAAAAAGTGCATGAATTGTTACAGTTAACAATCGAGTGACATTCAAAATTCGAGCGATTGTAAGAGAAAAAAAACTAGCAATAATTTTAAAAAAAGGAATCAAATATAAACATGTAAAAAAATTTTAAAGAAAGAGACAAAAATAGCAGCATTAATGGGTCTCTATGAGAACCAAAGTAATGCCCAAGCATTTCCTTTTTCTTTTTTTTTTTTGATATTTTTGAGATTAATTCCATTTAAAACTCAAGTTCAATCCCTTAGATCCACCCATGTCCAAAGAGATTAATTGCCACTACCAACTGTGTGTTTAGTTAGCTAAGGGAAGCAAAAATTTGGTAGTACGAGGCAATGGCGCAGCCAAAACCAAAGAAAGCTTATAATGGCACACAATTTGTACGAACCCAACCTGTATAACCTACGTCCATAAGCTGAAAACTGCACAGGAACTATAGGTTGGACTACTCCCTAAGGATGACCATCGTCAGTAGGACTAGGTTGACAACTCTCTCCTAGATCACCAAATGTCAAAACTTAGTTGCAAGAGTTAAAAAGCTAAACCTTGACCGTTTAAACAAATTTTGCAATTAACAAAAGTACGACATAGACCCAAACTAAAAGTTTAAAGTCTAACAGCAATTGCAGAGGTAAGATTCTCCAAATGAGAATGTGGCTCATCATCCGCCTTCCTGCAGCTTGCTCTGCATTAGAGTGCTAACTAATTGGGTTTGTTCAGATTGTAGATTATTCGGTAAATTTTAATTGATTGCAGCATTAACATAATTTTTAACCACATTTATCACGTCAAAAGAGTAGTACAGTACTTTTCTCAAAATATCATCTCAAATAATTTATTATCCGAACACATTTAGTCACTCAATCTATCTTTGGTTTTGGTATGGAACGAATGATTCTCCTTTTCTCCTCAACTTCGTAGAACCCAAACGCAAAAGAAAGCTTCTGTAACTTTTTTTTTTTTTTTTTTCTATTTATGCCGGTTCCTAATGACTTGTGGTTTTCTATACTATATATAAAGGAAGAGGTGAGAGTTTGAGATATACAATTGTGCCACTTCATAAACTTTCGATTTTACCCTTATATTATCTATATATCTATACATGCATCTATACTATATACAATGAGGGAGGGAGCTTTTTGGTGTAAACAAAATTTTGTCACATTATGTTCTTCCTAAATTACCCTTACTAACCACTCAACATAATCAACTATCAATTATGGTTATGAAGTGCTACTAAATAACTATCTATTTTGCTGAATTTTCTAACATCTAATGTCAAAAACTATAGAACTAATTATTCTGAAAATGATTTCAACCAATTTACTCAAAATTTTAATTACGTTTTTCTATTAGTTGCACACACACCGGTGTGTACCCTGGACACTGATCTATACTATATATAAATGGAGAGTTGAGAGTTGTGTCAGTTTATATACTTTCAAATTTATCCTTGTATTACCAATATGGCTATCCATAACTATTTTGCCTATCTACATAAATGTTGACAATATAACTGCCTCTAAACACGGTACCCATTAAAACAATAATCACTTGATGGAAAATAAAAGATTAAAATACAAAAGTTTGGTTTACTAATAAAAATTTTATGCAAAATTAATTCACCAAATAGATTTACATATTTCTTAATTATACACTAGCTATGGTTATTATTATGCAGAGCTTATATGGATTGTTATACATACAACCAACAAACAAACAATTGAAGTTTCTTTTCCAGCTAAATTTCAGATGCAATTTTCTGGTCTTATACTTTACCTTCAAGATCATATGAGAGTAATTATTTGATGATAACTAGAAGACTCGTTGATTTATTCCTTTTTCTTTTTCCCAGTAGTATCGATGCCCAACCCATCCCCCCGGGGGGCCCCCGAGCGGGAGAATGTCAGAATACAGTATTACAGGTTTACAATGCTCCGCCGTTGTCTGCCAACTGCCAGCGTCCCCTCTCCTAATCCAACGGCGCAGATTTTGTGCACCAGCTTTCCCACCCCGCCTAGGGTTAAGCGCGCGTACACTAACCCGCCAGGTATAAAAACGCGCTTCTTCCTTTCCGCTGCGCACTTGCGCTTTACCCCTCCAAACCCCTCCTCGCTCCTCCCTAAGCGCCGGCGCCGTCTCTGTCGGCGGCGATTTTTCCCTCCCCTCCGTCGGATCTCCGACTTATCCTTTTTTTTATTCATCCTTCCCTCTCCTCTCTCTTTTTAGTTTAAAAAGCTAAAAAAGAAAAAAGGAAAAAGAAAATCTTTGAGTTTAAAAATACCTTCTTGTCGATTTTCTTTTAATATATTGAAGGCAAAAAAGGAAAATAAACCAACGAAAATTTCGGAAACGTTTTCCAAATTTAGGCTGTCGTAATTTTTGGTGCTACTGTCTAGGGTTTGTTTCTCGAATAACGAGAGGAGAGGGAAGCGAGAAAAAAAAATCACAAAAAAAAATTTGAAAATTTTCCAAAAAAATCCTAAAATTTTTGTTCTCCATTTAGGTTTGGTTTTCGAGTTGAGATGGCTCAGGTTCAGGTGCCGCAGCCGGTGATGAATGTGAATGCTGCCGCTGCTGCTGGCGGCGGCGGCGGTGCGAATCCTCAGTTCGTGCCGACATCGCTTTATGTAGGTGACTTGGATATTAACGTGACCGATTCTCAGCTTTACGATCTGTTCAACCAGGTCGGACAGGTGGTTTCGGTCAGGGTTTGCCGGGATTTGACGACTCGCCGGTCACTTGGATATGGTTATGTCAATTATGGCAATCCACAAGATGGTTAGTTCATACTCCTTATCCTTCGATTAATGCTGTCTTTATATTTCTGTTCAATTCCTTCGCTGCTTTGGTGAACTAATGGTTATGTGGAGTTCGGGGTGTTATTTTATTGAAAAAGTCTAGTTTTCTTTTCCTGGGTTCTCAACTAAATGTCGCTGATTTAGGTGAATTATGAGATTATCATTACTGTGTGTGTCGAGTTTATGTTGAGGACTCTAATGACTAGTGTCATCGTAGTCTTTGATTTTTATTTGAGATACACGTCCTTTGGTTTTGTAATGCAAGTCGTTCTAATAAGAAAGGACCGTGCTTTTGTTTGTTTGAATTCTTGTGATATATAGTAGTTCATCTTTATTCGAAGGAATTACTGGTTTTATTATTTAGCATCTCTGAAGCAGTAGTCAGCAGTTGATGCAGGCAAGGCTAGTCTTTTTGAACTTTTGCTTGCAAAAGTAAATCTTTTTTTTTTAAACACTGTATATTAGTTGTTTCATTTTGTCCTGTCTGCTTGTGTTTAGGTCTTCTACTCCAGTGCCGTTGCTAATCACATTTCTTTGTCTCCAACACAGCTGCACGGGCTCTAGAGATCCTAAATTTTACTCCACTCAATGGGAAGCCCATGAGAGTTATGTATTCTCATCGAGATCCCAGCATACGTAAAAGTGGTGCCGGAAATATATTTATTAAGGTACATAGTGGGCTGCAACATATTTGTTTCCTTTTTCTTTTTTTTTGCAGGCTGGCGTTGTACCCAATGGCCTGATGGTCTGTAACATCTTTGCTCCCAATTGAACTTTTTTAGTTTTTTCAAATGATTATTTCCTCTCTCTTGGCAGAATTTGGACAAAGCAATTGACCATAAGGCTTTGCACGATACGTTTTCTGCATTTGGAAACATTCTTTCTTGCAAGGTCGCAACTGATGTTTCTGGTCAGTCAAAGGGCTATGGGTTTGTGCAATATGATAGTGATGAAGCTGCTCAAAAAGCTATTGAGAAACTCAACGGGATGCTGCTGAATGATAAGCAAGTATATGTAGGGCCTTTCCTTCGGAAGCAAGAAAGAGAAATGGCTGTAGACAAGACAAAATTTACAAACGTTTTTGTGAAGAATCTCTCAGAATCAACCACTGAAGAAGACCTAAAGAAAGTATTTGGTGATTATGGGACATTAACTAGTGTTGTGGTAATGAGGGATGAAGATGGAAAGTCAAAGTGCTTTGGATTTGTGAACTTTGAGAGCCCTGAAGATGCTGCAAAATCAGTTGAAGCTCTTAATGGTTATAAATTTGATAACAAAGAATGGTTTGTTGGGAAAGCCCAAAAAAAATCTGAGAGAGAACAAGAATTAAAACAACGATTTGAGCAGACTGTTAAGGAGGCTGCTGATAAATCACAAGGGTTGAACCTCTATATAAAGAATTTAGATGACAGCATTAATGATGATAAGCTTAGGGAATTGTTCTCCCCCTTTGGCACAATAACTTCATGCAAGGTTTCTAGCGCTCGTGTCTGTTTGTATAGCATCTCTCCATTCAATTGTTTTTGCCACAATAATTCAATTTTTGTGTTCTACTTACATCTGCCAGGTTATGCGAGATCCCAATGGAATCAGCAGAGGATCTGGTTTTGTTGCATTCTCGACTCCTGAAGAAGCTTCAAGAGCTGTAAGTTTGTGGTCTTGTTTTTGTGAAATTTCAGTGTGTTATATTCCTCCATTCAGTTGATCTTCAAGATGCAATGTTACTCTGTACTGCTACAGCTTTCTGAAATGAATGGGAAGATGGTTGTCAGCAAACCACTTTATGTTGCTCTTGCACAGAGAAAGGAAGAGAGAAGAGCGAGGTTGCAGGTATATTTTGGATGCTATCTTCTACTTTTGACTTTGTAGGCTAAAACCTCATGACATTGGGGATAATTTGGAATAAGAGAGGGTACACTGTTTTTTATTTAATGAGAATTATTTTGCATGGATTCTCTGTAATGTAAAGGACACGCTTGATCTCTCTCTCCCTCTCTCTCTCCAGTTTTAAAATTTTGATACTTTTGCTTTTGTATCTAGTATGGTCACTTTAATGAATGTGGTTGATTTTTCTTGCATTTATGCAGGCTCAATTTTCTCAATTGCGTCCAATTACAATGGGACCTTCTGTTGCTCCTAGAATGCCAATGTACCCCCCTGGCGGTCCTGGTCTGGGGCAACAAATATTTTATGGACAACCGCCACCTGCTATGATTCCTCCTCAAGTAATTACATTCTTCATCAGTCTAGTTCTTCATCTGGCTGTTGCTGATTAGTCATTTTTTAAGACAAGCTGATTGGAACAGACCATTTACTTGATGCACAGTATGCATGGTGTGCTCATTTTCACTATTTGTCTTAGATTTTGAAGGGGAGAGTTTCAGGGCTTTGCATCTACTTTTGTTTTATTTGTCAGAGCCTTTTAAGATGACAGTGGCTGACCTGACAAGTTATTGTGGCAGATAACAGTTCATTGGGCTAGACGATCTTTTGTGAAGTGTAACGTTGTCTTTAATTTGTATATAGGAAGGTTTATACTTGGTGGTAGGCTGATGATAACTATCAAAGCATTCACAAAAACATGCTCTCTTCTGTAAATTCAAATTTCTGATGGCAAAAGGCTGGTGACATTTATGATTTTATTAGGTCATTCTTAATTATACTCAAGTGTACCTAAGTGACGTTTCTTGATATGATGTGCTTGCAACACTAGCCACTGAATAAGTGGCCATTGTTAAGTCTATTCTGTTTTACGTAGAAAATATTCTTAATGATTTGCAAAATTTGTGTTACAAGGGCAACTTGTTTCTCTGTGCTAATTTGAGTGCATTTTTGTCTCCGTCTCTCTTGGTGGCATACTGGGATTGGTACACGGATTAGTATAGGGACATTGAGATATCCTTTATTTTGTCATGTTTGTACCTATGTGATGGATTGGTTAATTTGCAAAATTAGGAAGTTGAGGAACATGTTTTGTGTTTCAGCCTGGTTTTGGCTATCAACAGCAGCTTGTTCCTGGAATGAGGCCTGGTGGGGCTCCAATGCCGAACTTTTTTGTGCCATTGGTTCAGCAAGGGCAGCAAGGACAGCGTCCAGGTGGCAGGCGAGGTGGAGCTGTTCCCGTCCAGCAGGGTCAACAACCAGTTCCAATGATGCAACAGCAGGTTTGCCGATGAATTTCGTGTTTATCCTCTCTTGAGGCAGCAGATTTGTTTGTGTCTTCTTATATGCATCTTCCCAATTTGTTTCATTTTGTGACAGATGCTTCCAAGGGGACGTGGATATCGTTACTCTCCAGGGCGTGCCCTGCCTGATGTCTCCATGCCAGGTGTTGCTGGAGGCATGCTCTCTGTCCCATATGATATGGGCGGCATGCCATTACGTGATGTCGTGTCTCAGCCAGTTCCAATTGGGGCTTTGGCATCTGCGCTTGCAAATGCTTCTCCTGCTGATCAGAGGACGGTAGGTTAAATATTTTATACTTTTTGTCTGTTTAGCTGTTGAGTCCATTGAAGAAAAGAGGAGTATGCATGTGTTTTTACAGTTGTTTTATGGGCTGGGGATTCCTTATATATTGGGAATGGGGTATATTTGTGTATTTTCAGCTTGCCGTAATTGGGGTCACTTGTTCACAGGATACGTTCTTACTGTACAATTTGCTACTTCTGGCAGTAGGCCTACGCTTCCCTTCACCCCAACCCCCCCCCTTTCCCCAACGAAAAATTACCAATATAATGTTGGGTGACTAATGGCTGACGATTACTTAGGTTCAGAGTTCTATTATTATTGGGATTAAAATTTGTCATCACTAAGTAGTAAGTATGATTTTTACTGCAGATGTTGGGTGAGAATCTATACCCACTTGTTGAACAGTTGGAGCCTGAGACAGCAGCTAAGGTTACTGGTATGCTTTTGGAGATGGATCAGACGGAGGTTCTGCACCTGCTTGAGTCACCAGAAGCTCTGAAGTCAAAGGTTGCAGAGGCCATGGAGGTCTTAAGGAATGTTTCTCAGCAGCAGCAGGGAACCAATCCTGCTGATCAGTTGGCATCATTGTCCTTGAATGATGGTCTTGTTTCCTGAGTGAACTGGGTTCGGAGTTAATCCTAGACTTTTATTCCTTGGTTTTGAAACACGAGGGTTGGAGCTTTGATTCAGTTCTTTTTAGGTTGGAATGCACTACTTTGTTATGTTGATCTATTGCCTGTTGGATTTAAAGATTATTTTCTTAGCTCGCGTTCTTGTCTGCAGATGAGAAAGCTGCATCGTCTATGTTAGTGGGAACGCCAGTTGCCACAAACCTTAGCTTCCTCAGGTTCTGTAAAGCAACTAAAAACCAAGGTTTTATGTCGCTTAGTATTAGCTTTTGTAGGACCTAAGGAAGCTAAGATTTATCTATAAAAACTTAATAAATATTTTGAAGATCTGGACATCTTCAAATAAACTGAAAATTAGACATTTCTAAGCAAATGAATACAGGTGTGGGAATTTTTAAAATTAAGTGGACTTCTAGTTTATTTCCGTGGCTCAAGGATTTTCCAACGAAAAAATAGTGGGTCTAACGCTCTTCACATTGATACCAGATATCAAAGCTTAAAGATTTATTTTTTAGGCTACCATAAAGATGGCTGTTCTCTGACGCGATAGCTTCGGTTTTCTACTGTTCGGTGTTAGATTGCAAGTAGTTTAAGATTACTCCTCCATTCTTTCTCTGGGGCCAAGCTTAAAGATAGTTGAAACCCACTTGTATAGCTTTGTTTTCTATTTTGCTTATCTCTAGTTTTTCCATCGCAGGCCTGTTAGTAGAGTCGCGGTAGATGATATTGGAAATGTTAAGCTAATGATCATAGGCTTCAAAGCCATCATGGGGCCCTGGCTGCTACTATCGCAATTGGCTTTACAGTAAGCAAAACAGAACTAATACTTACAAGCTATTTCAAGATCCAAATACATCGCAACAAATATTCCAAGCTAGTTCAATATGCCAATCAGTGTTATTACGTCCACGTGTGGAAGAGGAGGAAAGAACCCTGTCAAAAAAGTAATTTTCCATAATTTTTAAAAGGAAAAAAAAAAAATCCAAGACAGATCACAGGAGGTGTCGAAATGATGATCCACACTTAATGATCTCATCATCTGCAAACCATCTAGCAATTCACCACCACGAGGTGTTCGAAATCCTAGTCCAGTTTTGACATAAATGGTGCCCTAAACATACTCCTACCTGACCAGACAGAATACATTCAAGTACTAGTGTCACAATGATTTGTACACATTCTGATTGATTTGTATCATTCGATGAATTTGGTCTGTTATATTCACAAAAGCCTGAAGAAAAGAATTAGATGCATCAACACATGCAAGCCACTACTAACCATCGCCCCAACCTCTCATGAGGAAAACCGTGGCAGGATGAGGGCATCATACTTTACACATCTCCTAAAGACGCCAAAATCATTAAGCATCTTGTCGAACAACATGCCTTTGTCTAATCCCTACATCCGCAGCATCTCGTTCACTCTGGATTAAGCTAGTGCTATGTTCAGTAGAACTTTGTCCTTCCCGGGAAACACCACCATTTTGCCTCTCAACACCTTCACCATAGTTATGAAGCCTCCTACCAATGAGGTAGCGATCATCGCGTATAGAATTGTGCAGGTTTGTGAACCAGACATGGAATCTCTTTGCACAGTACCATAACAGACCAAGGCCGAGACAACCCAACCAGGCAAAACGATATACAGCTGAGTTGACAACTAATGGGTACCCAAATATTGGAAACACTCCTCTGGCTAACACATAAGGAACACACAACGCAGTGAGCAACTTCATAATGATAGGAAAGACAATTTCCCTCAGCACCCAAAACCCCTGCAACCTAGAGAAACCGTCCTCCCTGACTCTCTCAAATTTTATTCGCCAACTCTCATCCACCAAAGGCAACACTTGATCCAGCATGACCTGTTTGAACAATTCATTAAGAATAAGAATCTTATCCAAATTTTCAAATATCAATTCAACAATAGAAATCCTCTTTCATGGTCAGACAGATGTAAAACTCACTGATGTCAATTGAGTGTGTGTGTGAGAAAGAGAGAGAGAGAGAGAGCTTCATATAAACTGCATCAAATTTTCAGCTTGCAAAGTCCATAGGTCGACAAGTGATTTTAGGGGGAAAAGAATTATTCAAAAGAATTAGTTCATATTCCCCCATCACTTAGTCTTCTCAAAAGCAGTACAAGAATAGAGAAACGTTGATGCAGTTCCAAGGTAAGGAAACTATATTTGTTTAATTCTTTTTTTCTATTGTTTGATAGAATCATTTAGTTTCATATTCAAGAAGAGCTAATCACGAATTTCAGGACCTGAATTTACATGCAATTAGTTCCATAAGAAAAGTAGAAAAAGTAAGGATCAACATACATATGCAATACTCACCAGCCTAGTCCAAATCTTAAGAAAGATCAATCCAAGGGCCCAATCCTGATACAAAAGGAAAACTGGACTTTCATTCACGGGCACTCGCATTGGTACAATCACCAAAAGCTCGAAAAGCAGTCCAATTAAAACAGGAATGACAAAAATCTGGAAGATGAGTGAAAAAGGGTTAATAGTAGGGAAATCAAATAAAACTAAAAAACAACACTTCAGAAAAATTAGATAACGTCAAATACAAGAGTAAATTGTTCAAAACTAAAATGTCCATACCCATATCGATAATAATGCAGTACTCTTAGTCACAATCCCGCACCATTTCCAAATTTGCTTAAGCAATATTGTAGCCCTTTTTGTTCTTATCTGCTCAATTGAGTACCTTGCACCAGCTACAGCAGTCCATATGACATAACTTCCAATTACAAAAGCATACAAGTCTGAAGCAAAATAAAAAGAATATCAAGCGTTATTTCTCATCCCATAAACAGGAAATAATTTTAATACAGTTGCAAAAGTTGCAGTCTGTCGTATTACCATTGCACTTTATTCCATGCGTTATTGGGAGAAGTGGAAGGGCATTGAAAAGTGTGCGACCAAGTGAAACAGGTACAACAATCAGGGAAGAGTTGAATATAAGCAGAGTCATCCAAGCGACTACCAACAGAAGCACAATTCGAAGCACGAAGCTCCACCTACTGGAAGATGAAAGTAGACCATGTAAGAAACATGCAGGGGTAAGAAAAGGCAGCATCAGGAAGCCACTAACTACATAAAGATGCTTTATAATCCAATGAGATATTTGCTGAAACCAGTTGACAGATTATGGTAGCTGTATATTTCAACAGAATATACAGGACAAGCAGTGATGAAAAGAACTGAAATAGAAATCAGACTGGAAGATAAAAGAGAATTCAGCAATTTTGTAATGAGTTTCAAATCAACCATGGAAATTAGTTTTCTTCCATCCTCACCATACAAAAGTATCTAGCCTTGGTGGCTAAGACTCCAAAAGAAGTTCAGCAAAGTTGAAAAATAAGAATACCAATAAAAAGGAAATTCCAAAAGCTTTGTTACAGCTAATTGCCAAAACTACCCTTCAAAACAAATATTCTAATATAACATCGTACTAATTCAATCAAATCAAGTAAAATGCATCAAGCTGATCACAGAAATAGCTAGAAGAGTCCAGACAGAAGAATACCAAGAAAACCTCAAATGCGGCAAGGAAAAGTATATTCATGTTCAGGTTCGATTTCCTGAAAAGATAGACGTGTGTTTGGAAAATAAAAAATTTGATGCAACTTAAAAGTCATCGGATTCCCAAGTGAAAAGAAAAAGCTAACATTGTCCAAGAGGCCTGGACTAGAAAAGGGAACTTGAAGCTCAAATTACCATCTCCATCAGCATGGTAGTAAGGATACTATTAAGTTTAGTTAGCTGGGAAGCAAATTTTGGAGTATAAGGTAATGTTACTGTCAAGACCAAAGAAAACTCATAATAGAAGACAATTACATGAATCCAAGCTATAATACTCCGACAACCATTGGCTGGACTAGGTTTCTAAAGACCACTCATATTATTAGGATTAAGTATTTGACTGAACAAATTTAACAAGTATCTCCTAAATCACAAGATCTCAAAATTATAGTTCCAAAAGATTGAAAAAAAAAAAAAACACACACACACAAGCTCACACTTTTAACAAAATACCACATACCCATTACTGCTAAAGCAAAGATGCAAACGAACCAAACCAGAAATTTTACTCTACCAACAATTGCATGCTATTAAAGATGGACACTGCACATGAGATGTGTGATTGCCCAAATAAGAATATGGTCCATTTGCATTCCTGCAACTTACTCTGTATCAGAGAGCTCATCATTATCAAGCTGCTCAGACGTACTGGCATTTCCTACTGCATTCCTGGCTCTGTTCACATCATCAGGGGCAACTCCCACTAAGGCTCTATCCTGTCCCCCCTGACCTAGGTGTCCGTTAGCTCTATCTTGCCTACCTAGATCGCCGTTTCCATTGTCATGAGCTCCATTATCCTCAGGTCTAGGAAGTAAATAATCGGTTAAACCAAGTGCCCAACCAACTGCAGTAAACCAGTATCGGAGAAGGGATTTGATTGTTGTCCTCAACTTAAAATGTTCAATAGCAAATGGAATGCAAATTTGGAAAAGTAGCATGTCAGCAGGGATCTCAGTAAATGGATCAGATACACTGCAAGAGAGAGAGACAGAGAGAGTGAGAAATCAAAGTGTTTCAGGGCGACAATATTAGGGGAAAATAATTGAGAGGAGATGACTTACGAAATATCCAGAGGGAAAATTGAGGGAGCCACCCTCATGGCAAGTTTGACAGGTAAAAAGACCAACATAACTATCAAACTCCCATAAACAGCAACAGACAACAAAACCCTACGAGCATGCTTGTGAACAGGATCATCGATCAAATCGCGGAATGGATTATAGTTTGGATCAGCTGGATCTCGAAGAAAGTAAAGCACTCCATTACGTAAAACCTACAAACAAACACAAGATTATTTGATAAATTCAGAATGACATAAAAAAATAAAAAGTGATAAATTGTTTGATGGTCAGATTTATACCCCTCTGAGAAGACTGACAAAAATACTTATTTGCAACATGTACACAATTCCTACAACCCAATGAACCAAAGAGCTTGCCAATGGAGAAACCGAGAAAAATTCCACTCTATGTGCAATGGATTTTCCAAACATTCTTATGGTACAGACATCCAACCACCATCCGCACATCAAAGGAAAAACCCCAAGTTCAATCACCAAAAGGAAAGCAACCTTTATCATGGTCATAAGATGCCTCATTGCAGCCACAAACTGCCTAAGCAGTGATGGAATAGTCTCTGCAATAGACGCAATACCATAGAACCTCCCCATGGTCAACGGCTCCCCTCGAGTGTACCGAATCAATGCAACCACTCCAAGGTAAAAGAAGATGAGGGAGAAGATAAACATGTAACCCACAGCAAGCGTGGTAACATCCGACAGACGTGATGGCCCAACAGCTTGTCCCTTCAGCAGTTCAGATGACAAGGAGGTGGTAAGGTTGCTTGGTCCTTCATTCAGACCTGTTCCATTCACTTTTAACATTCCAGCAACCTGGCCAAGTAAACCTGATTCCTGGTTATCAGAAGTCAAATTCGCTACAGCAGTTAATGCATTCTTCAATGTAATATTGGCCAACGAGAGGGCGGATTCTGTGAGTGGCATGACTGTTGACAATACTGGGCTAGTCGCTGAGGACAAAAGCCATGACAAATAATAAAGTATAACTCTTCCCAAAGAGAACGGCACAAATATTACTACTCCGAGGAATATCATGTTGCTTGCAAGAACCTGGTCAGAAGCAAATAGAAGCGTATCAACAGACTTGCTCTTAAAAATAAAAGGTAACAGTGAGTAGCTGGCAGATCATAATTTATTTAAGTGCATACAAACCTCAGCCTGAAGTTATCTAGAGCTAACCAAGTGAGAAAAAATTTTTAATGCACTGAGCAAAGGAACAAGTAATTATTATGGAAAAGAACAAAAATGGCTATGGCACAGAGAAACTTACAGTGAATGCATTCTCAACCAGGTGGAAAACAGGTCCTTGCATTCCAACCAGCTCATCAAATGGCACGTCCTCTGCTCCATCTGCATCATCCAATCCATCAAACATCTGTTCCACGTGAGCCTCAAGGCGAGCAGCCTGCATCTCCCACCTAGCAGCAACATTTTCTGCATTCCTTCTGATTACCTGACCAGCACCACCAGCTCCCTGCTGTCCCACAGCATCTTCACCATTCACTTCACCTGCTACATTTCTGTTAGCTTGACCAGGAGGTCTTCTTGCAGCACGAGCTCCATTTCTTTCTCCTTCGTCATCCCTGTCAGCATCTTGGCCTCCAAGCTCTCGCAAATGTCGAAAGTAATCCCTCAAAGAAGTTGCCCCAAGAAATATGAACACAATGCTTGCAGAAAGTAGAAATCCATGCAAACAATCAGTAAGAATTACTGTAGTAGAAATGTGACTCAAAAATAGTCTCTGGGCTTCACCGAAACTTCTAACAAAAGCCAATCGCCAAATCCAAAATGTTATGAAAGGGATGATGAGAAGCCAGACAGAGAGCACAAAACTAAGGCGCAAGAAGAACTGCAGGACATGACATGCTTTCATTCCCATCCCAACTACAAATTCTCGAAATGGAAGCCTTGTTGGAGCATTCTCGGCATAAACAGGAGAGAATGAAAATGCATGCTTGCAAACCTAGAATTCATGTGAACATAGAGAGAAAATGAATGTCAGTCAAGAAAGATACTTACCATCTCAAAAACGAGGAATAACGATAAGTCATCTACCAATAGGTTCGTTCTCAACTACAGCTTATTCTGTTAAACACAAAAACACGCACACAAGAAACCGTTTCGGTACCGTTGAATTTCATGTTCTTGTCATCTCTTTTAACCTCTCCTCTCAAATTCAGGATTCTAAAAATTATTCAGATGGAAAAAACTCCTCACATGCTTAAGCACTAGACCAGTAAATACTTAATGAAAAGGAAAAGTCAAAAACCCTAACCAAAATCCAGATCACCTGCAGATACCACCACACGTAAAGGAAAAAAAAAAAAAAGAAAAAAGAAAGAAAAGGAAATCATGACTAAACAGCGAATTTCAGAAACCACCGAACCTCGCATTGGCGAGCATTACTATGATTGAGCCACTGAAGCAGGCAATCTTGATGAACAAATTTGATACTACCACTGCAAGCGCATGGGTAACGGAGAGGATTGTCAGCATCACCGGGGTTCCGGCAGATCCGGCAGACATCCTCTTCCTCATCGTCATCATCGAATCTACTCGCGGCCATACTATTACTAGTCACCTCTTTCGCCACCGAAGATGACGACGCCGAGGCAGAAGACGCAGGTTCCGCCCTGGGTGACGAAGCGGACAGGGATCCTCTGTCACAGCCATCGCTAGACGCCAGCACCGCCGGTGCGATCTCCATAAAAGAATATTTGCTATAGATGAGAGGAGAATATTAGGTTTATTCGTAAATTACGACGATTAAATAGATTAGGTTTTGTGATTACGAGGAGGATGGTTTGGTGAGGAAGAGGACTCTGACGATGGATCGAGGAAGGGGGGTGGTGGTGGGAGCCGCGCCAAATGACAAGTTTGTCCTCCGGGCTTGGTTGAACAATTCTGAGGGTTGTTTTGACGACTGATTGAGATTTTTCTTCTTTATTTTTTCGCGATTACGCAGTCGGCTAGATATCCGGGATTACGTGGCGACCTTTTATTGGTACTTGACGTTTGAAAGGGGCGCAGGTCTTCCTTAGTACAGGGATGGAGCGCTAGGCTTTGCTAATTATGCTAGGATTTTGCCTGTAGTCTGTTGTGGTACAGGCCATCTTAAAAGCCCAGGCCCTCCGCTAACACAAGCATATTATTGGTTGGGCACACAGAATTGTCCAGCCCAGAGAATGAGTTTCCCTCTCCAAACCCAACCACCAGATTGAGGAGAAAGCTGCACGTTTTGGAGTTGGTCTTGTTAAGTGTACAAAAAAATTGTTTACAATTTATTATTATTATTATCTCCCTCAACATGGACAAAAAAGCCATTTTCATAACAACGTCCAGTGTTTTTCTCTTGTGATTGATTGATTAATTAATTAATGCAAATATGAAAATGCACTAGGCGGGGGGTAGAGAGACCTTGAAATTATGAAATTCTATGACTTCATTCAAGTCACTTCTCAATGGCCTAAGCCACTCATTAACAATCGCATTATGTGGAAAGACTTCTTGTTATTTCAGCTAGAGGGAGGAGAATCAAAAATAAAAATAATTAATGAATGTGTCTGTTTTGAGAATACTTTTTTTTTTAGTGCAAATGGAAGGTTTTGATAATACTTTACGTACTCCTAGTGTTCTTTATTTTTTTTTTCTTGGGACACACTCACTGTCTAAAGTATTTCAAGAACGCGTAAAAGAGAAATAAATAGCATCGACTTATTAGTTGTTCGTAACTTCATATTGTGATTGCCCGACTTTTCTATTATACTTTTAACCTCAAATTCATTTTTTTAAACTGCTTGTTGCCTCCCCGAATTATCAAAATTAATTTGCAACAGAATTTATTTTGATAGGTAAACGAGAAATAAATGATTAAAAAAAATCATTTACAAGTTCTTGTCGAGTGACAAAATTGGTCAAGGTAAATAGTGTCATGATCCAAAAGTCACACGAAACCGGTAAAAAGCATGGATAAGCTTTCCTTTTGACTTTTCAAACAAAACAAAAAGCTGGTCCACAATATGGTAACCCAAATGCTTTAATTACACATAAGAAAACATCCACTTGGAAAGCCGTCCAATTGTTGCTCTGAGAAGTGACAGACGGTGCTCCACCTAATTCAGCATCAATACAAAATCTAATAATCCACATTCAGTACCAACAAAAATAGAAGACTAGTCAAGGGATTGACGGTGGATATTAAAGAAAATAATTCTCCCCACTCCATCCTGGCAAGAAATTAAACTTGGCATGGGGTATTAATTAGCAATTGATAGTTGATGCCTTCCTAGGAAAAAGAGGTAAGCATAGCATTGATTAGGTCGTGAAAGTAAAATACTATAGGACAAGATGTCGCTTTATTCCGAGGAAAAGTGAAGGACAAGATCATTGGCGATGGGTCAATTTTGTTGGACGTCATGAATGAGGAAATAGATGTGGACTCTGTAATTTGGTTATATGTTTAAAAAAAAAAAAAGAAATAATTTTGCAGTTCATTAGTGGAGGGACCGGGGCTCCTCTCCTGGGTTGGTGGCATACGATTAACAATTGATGAATTGGTTCGGTTGCCAAGTCTGAATCACTCTTTCAACAAAGATTATTATTTATGTGTATGTGATAAAAGGGTTCTTGAAAATTGTATTAGGAAAAATGTACAAAGATGTTCAAGAATGATTCTTAATTCAACCACCAAAAACAAAAAAGGAAAGAAAAAACATATAATAGTTAGTGGCTGATAATTGTGAGAGATTATTGTAGCGCCTCTCATCATCACAGCGCACTTTCGGATTAAATTGCCCTTTAACTTTGGGTCTGGCCGTCTGGGCAGTGGGCACCACCCCGACATCACTGGCTACTTTTACGACTTTTTTTTTGGATGCATTTTAACCATCGTCAATTCGATACCGACTGTCGATGCATACAGGTCCTTTCCTCCACATCATTATCATTTACAGTGAGCTGGGCATTATACATAGGTCTCTGTCGGTGGAGCATCTTGCTAGGCCTCAGGGTTGGACTATGATACTAGCTAAGTTTGTTTTCTCTGATCATCAACTTATACTCGATTCTTCTTGATCATGTCATCTTGGTGAAAGTTCATGGTGTTACCCAGCTGCAGCATTTGACTCTTCAACCTGTGTATCTTCTTCTTCTTCTTCGTTTCACTGGAGGTGATAACAACACTGCTTCCAGACTCAGAGCTGAGTGAGTAACCAGCACATGTGTTCTTTTGTACTTGTTTCATGCAGTACTAATTGCATTTTGGGTTATTTCTCCTCTGCATATTCTCACCTATTTCAATATTGTCTTTCTCTTTCCCTGTAATTCTTTTTCCATGGTCTTTAATCTTCGACATGCACGAGGAGTCTTGTCTTATTCTTTTTTTTTTTTCCTTTTTTGTTGTCTTTTGTTTGAATTATTTTAAGTTTCCAATCTGCCAGCAGTTCTGGGTGGTTGGTGAATTCTTTATTCTGACAGTGACGAGTGTGGGAGGACAAGATATCTAACTCTGAGATCTTCCCTGAATAATTGGGCACTTGTACTATTTAGAAGATCAGTTACCAAGCCGTGGCAAAGCCTTACAGGGTTGGGATCCCAACCAGCGGCCAAGTTACCGGGCTGGAATCCCATACCAACTTTTCCCGTGGCTGCAATTGGTTATCTTTACAAAGTGTTACTTGTATGTCAGTTACACATTTAGAAGAAACAGCTTATGTGGATAAAATCTAAGAGAATCAGTTTTGCTTAGACCAGCAATTCTCTAGTTTTGTTGGTATAAGATCTATGATCTGAAGTTGCTTTTACTCATCATCTGTGCGTACTCTACCCACAGGGGTGACATGCAAATCTTGCTTCACCTGTGGCACTTGCTGCAAGGTGGCATAACATTGTGACCCGGTCATCAAGTCTTGGCTGTTACTACTTGTTAGTCATCTCAGAAATGATGATTTTGTTAGACTCTTCTGTTAGCTCACTATATTCCTCAAGGATTTTTATGAGCTTTAGAATGTTTTTGATGGATGATATTGAAAATTGACCACTTCCTTCAAATTCAGGTCATCACTAGCTTTCTGAAGCTACAAGCCAGAAAATCAAATGCCACAAACATATTTTGATGAATATTTGTTTACTGAATTATTAGGCCTTGTTGCAGATGAAAAATGATTTTACGTCAGATGGAATTTCTCATTGTCCAATCTAAACTCTTGAGTCTGCATACTCCATTCTTATCTTTGTATGTCAATTTAAATGACATGTGTTACTGTTTAATTTGTCAGTTAATCATGGATCAGAAGACATGGCTTTGGAGGAAAAGATCTTCAGAGAAGACGATCATTGCAAATGGAAAGGCTGATTGTGATGTGAAAGGAAAAGAAGAGGTAAATAAACCTGTCTCTTCTCTGTCAAACCTGTTTGACGTGGTTCAAATTCTTCACTACATGTAATAAGCTTACACATCTCAAGCTTTGAATTAGTTGGTTCTGATGCCATCAAAAGAACTATTGTGGGTCTTACACAAGAAACTTTGCTTTGAAATTGAAAGCTCTTTCTCTTGATTTGTGCCACATGATTTCACTTCATTTGTGTAGGTGCAGGTTCTTCCAAATGAAAAGGAAGTAGCTCTAGAGGAATCCATTAAGATCCTTAATGAGAAGTTAGCTGTTCTGACAAGTGAATGCAATGCTAAAGAAGAACTTCTGCAAAGTCATGCAAAAATGGCACAAGAAGCCATGGAAGGTGATAAGTGCAAACTTTGCATTCTTAAATCTTGTATACTAAGCAGTTTCCAAAATGTATTTTGATTCTTTCGGTTTGAATGATCAGTGGCATTTGCGCTGATCTCTGAAATGTATAAATGGCTAATCAGAAAAGTAAATGATTCCATCTTTCATACTCCAGGTCAGAAGAAAGTAGTGGCGGAGTTACTGCACTTGAGAAATGAATTGGATGAAGCTTTGAAACAAAAATCAGTTGCAAATGAAAGACTAGGGGACTTAAATGCAGTATTAAAGGACTGTATGCAGCAACTAAATTTGGCGAGAGAAGAACAGGAGCAAAGAGTAAATAATGCCATAATGAGAACTTCAAAGGAATTCGAGAAGGCACACAAAAAACTAGAGGAAAAGTTTTCAGAAGCAAGCAAAAAGCTTGCAAATTTTACAGCAGAGAATTCCCATCTTAGTGAGGCAATCCAAGTGAAAGAAAGCCTGATTGAAGATCTAAGAATTCGCAGGTCCCAGGTAGAAGCAGAATTTGATGCATTAATGGTAAGACTGGATTCTGTTGAAAAAGAAAATGCTTTCTTGAGATATGAGTTTCGTGTGCTCGAGAAAGATCTTGATATTAGAAATGAAGAGATAGAGTTCACTCGCCGATTTGCAGATGCCTCACAAAAGCACTACTTAGAGAGCATGAACAAAGTAAAGAAGCTAGAAACTGAATGCCAGAGGTTGCGTGTCATGGTGCGTAAGAGGCTGCCTGCTCCAGCTCTTCTTGCAAACTTGAAGGCTGAAGTTGAACTCCAAGGAAGACGTCAGATAGAGACAAGGAGGAGAAAAACCAATCCAGTTTCTGGAGGTTTAGTTGTGAGGGAATCTACCAGAGAAAACCTTGATATCTCCAGTAAGAGAATCAGTTTCTTAGTTGAGCGTTTACAAAATGTGGATCAAGAAAACAAGATACTCAGGGATCTTTTGTCAAAGAAAGATAATGATATCTCTCATTCTGTTACAGCATGCACTCATATAGTTCCCATATCAGCACAAGGTGAAGCCCAGCTAGCAGAGCCTTGTAAAGCCGAGCAATCTTTGGAGTTGGCTGTGTTGAATACTATGTCCAGTAAATTCTCTTCAGGTATCAGATATAAACCTCCATGAGGAACATGAAACAAGTAGTTCTCGATCATGGACTTCTGCTTTGATCTCAGAATTTGAGAATTTCAAAGACACAGACCACAAGAATATGCCTGAGCACAAAATGCTGGGAATATCAGACATGAGCCTGATGGATGATTTTGTTGAAATGGAGAAGCAAGCAATAGTTGCTATCGATGTCCCCCACAATAGTTATCATGCTTCTTCAGATACGCACCATGTACAAACTGATTACTCAGAGGGAGATTTGCCAGAATCACATGGATTCAACAGGTTTGGAACTTGTTCCAGTCGGAGAGGAACTTGGTGAAAGGCACCAGGAGCTACAAACAAGTGATTCATCTTCCACAAAACCATGTGACTGGCTTCAGGCTGTCCTGAACACGATATTGGAGCAATCTCGTGTTTCAGAAAGAAGTATTGATGAACTTCTTGAAGACATTAGAATTGCAGTGCACTGTGAAACTAATGAGGTAAGAAGCTCAGCTCATTCTAGACAAAATGAGCTGCCACCTATTAGTGGCTACATTACTTGGAAATCTCAGACAGCATCTCCAATATTGGGCTCACCCAAAGGTGTTCCTGATGTATGCTCTTGTTTGGAAGAAACAAGCCATGGTGTTATCCAACCTCTAAGCATTTCAATTGGCAAAATTGTTGAACTTGTTGGAAGATTGATTTCTGGACATTCACATGATTGTACTGAGCGAGCTAACTGGTTAGAGATGGATTCAGGTGCCTCACCATCTAATCAACTCACAACAGCAGAAGACTTTGCAATTCATGTTTTTGGATGGAAAACATGTGAACTTGCTGCTGTTTTGCAGCAATTTGGAGCTACATGTAAATATCTGGTGGATGGGAAAGATAGTTTTGAGGAGTTTGCTGCAGAATTATCGTCAGCTCTGGAATGGTTCATGAACAACTGTATTACCAATCAGCCTATTTCTGGTACTGGATATGATCTGAAGCATCATTTTTCTCACAATGCTGTGGAACTGCTATTGAACTTGGATCTGTGCAAAACCTTTTGCTGGAAATGGAGAAGACTCGTTCTATTCTTCAAGTAGAGAATAAGGCATTAAAGACTGAGCTTAATTTGTTGAAATCCTTGCAGAAAGATTTAGAGCTGAATTTGCATTCTGCAAGGGATAGCAGTGAGGCTCTTACAAGTAACGTGGAGCAATCACTTCAAAGCATCAAAGGTTTAGAAACTGAATTGGAAACACTGAGCGAATCAAAAAGAATGATGGAAGAGCAGTTTGAAAATCAGAAATTGATAAATGAAGAACTTGACACCCAGCTTACTGTTGCAAAAGCAAGACTGATTGATGTTTCACAAAAGTTGTCTTCTCTTGAAGTAGAACTGGAAGATAAGAGTCACTGTTGTGAAGAATTGGAAGCAACGTGTCTTGAACTTCAACTCCAACTTGAAAGGTATTTTCCTTTTCTCAAGTTCTGATGTTTCAAAGGAGTTAAACTATTTGTCTTGGCTTAATAACTGAAGAGTCATGTCTATACTTTTGGAATTCTACTTCCAGTTTTACCAGCAAGGAAATTCTGACAGATGACATACATCAAGAGGGAAACCTTCTTCAGACAGTAAGTTCCTCTCTAATGAATAGAAGCATTTCTGTTCTCAAAATTTATGCTCTCCATGAATAACCCACGAGTCAAATTGGAGGTTCTTAATTCTGGTATATGCATTTCCACTAATATGCAGCAGTCTTGCAAACTTGGGATGCTGTACCTTTCTTCTTCTTTTTTCCCTGTTGGTAGTTGGCTAAAATGGCACAATGCAGTTGCAAACGAGTAATGATCTCTTGTTACAACCCAAGAAATTTTTCTAGAGTCCAATTTCCACACGCGCGCACTCGCACACACACACATCAATTATTTTTTCCAACTTGGGCATACGTAGTCTGATAAACATTACTCCTTCAACCACTAAATCCAAAGACTACTCAAGTGCCATGCTGATAATTTGCTAAAATTGGCAGGGCCAGGAGATAAAAGCTGCTTCTGCAAAATTGGCAGAGTGTGAGGCAGCCATTTTAAACCTTGGGAACCAGTTAAAAGGCCGGACTCCGCCAAAGGAAGCATCCTATGCGAATAAAATGTTGTCTATTCCCAGCAAGAATAATAAGAAGTTGAACCAGCGATTTTCTTTACTTGATCGGATGTTATCCGAAGAAAGTACTAAAATGTATGATCTGAAACCTTCCCAGTCGAAGGAACTTATAAGCACTGTCGAGACACAGATGCAACCTCCCAGTCGAACCAGAAGTGGTAGAGTGTTTTATCCTTCTGGCACCCAACTAGCAGCTGCAGACCTCATTCCAAAGCGTGAAGCAAGTAAAAATTCCAAAGCAGGGGCCTTGGTTGTTGTACCGAGCAAGAAACGGGGAAGAGCAATCAGTTTTGTGAGGAGGCTGCTCCTTGGGAGAAAGAGGGGAAGCAGCAAGAAGACACCCTTCTCCTTCGCCATGTAAGACATGTAAGTTAATGCAATAAAAGCCAACTTTTGCTTGTGAATTCTGTGAAGTGGTATGTAACTTATTCTGTTGATCTGTCTATAAATTGGAATGGAAACACGCTGAGATTTGAGTCCCTAGCCTCATGGTTTGATTTCAGAGTATGCAAATTTCAGTGGATGCCAGTTGAGTAAGAGTAGGGTGCTTATTTCAGTATTAATATAATATAGTAGCTTCAAAAAGAATTGACAAAAGATTGTGATTAGAAAGAAGCAAGAAGGATTACTACAATCATGAGTGGATTATGCCTAAACTTGTTGTCCATTTCATTAATCCGTCTTTCATGGCACTGCAGAACAAACTGCAGGCAGGCAGCCTGAGACTAGAAGTTCTTGTAATCATCAGGGCCTAATTTCCAGAAAAATAATACTTCTATACGGGTATATGTGTAAAGTATAAAGAAGCGGGATGATGTATCTTTATATCTCTGTTTTGTGCCTTGTTGTCAATATTATCTTATTAGCACAATTGTGATCCTCAGCACACAAGCAATTACTTTGCTTCTTGAGTCGTGTTGGCTGCTGCCTCTGCATATTCTTTCATTTCGAGCAGAGCATCTTCGAAACTCTTGGCCAGAAGTTGGGGAACGGGGATGATATCTTTGGCCACCAATATTTGCAAATCAGCCCTTCCTGCATAGCTACCCATATGCATGGTAATGGCCTGTGTTCAAATTTCAAACAGCAGCACCGCCATCAAAACAATTAATTAATCTGTTGATACAGCAAGAAAGGGTGAAGCAAAGGGCAGGAACTTTACATGGGGCAGGCTGGAGGTACTGGCTCTCAGGTAAGTCACCGGATTGCCTGCAATTGTGATCTCCTCGCGAGGGCCGACCACATTCGAGACTGTGAACGTTGTGTTACAGATAATCCTATAATTAAGCAAGCTCGCCAACTAAACACCAAGTGCAAGAAAAATTAAGGAAGAGAAGTTAATAAGGTTGTGCTAGACGTTAGTCTCTATGAAACAGGCTGTACAATACGACTCTTTTGGCAACACGATCAGAAGAATTGAACTTATACTACTTTTGAGTGTTGGGATGATTGAGTATCTAGCACCTTGTTTTGGCAAAATAGTAAAGTGAATCGATTTTTCTCATCTAGCTGACAAGTGCATATGTACAGCTTTTTATGCAGTTAGGTAAAACCTAACCTTTGCTCCAAAGCAAGACATGACGAGATCCCCAATTTTGTACGAGAAAACTCCCTCTAATGATAGCTTTTTCTTGTCAATCATAGCTTTCGCTCTCCTGACAAATTGGAGGGGATCAGAACCTCCTTTATGATAGTAAACGGGCAGTAGCAGCATACCAAATTGATTCCCAAACCGGCTGCCAGATTTGCTATTCAGCAGCTTTGAGAAATCCTGTGCAGAACCATACCTTCGGGCTCAGCAACAAGGTCTAAATGTCAATGGTACAAGGCTTGGGGAATGCACATTTTGACAGGTAGATACCTGCAGGCCCGGTTGAGGTCTTAAATTAACCATTGAAAGTCCAGTCATCTGAGTCCCATCTTTCAAGGCTAGGAGCAACAACCAACATTGGAAACTTTGATTAATGAATGATTTCTTTGCAAAGGTACCACTTGAGCAAAGAGAGAGTGGGGGTAAAATCAAAGAAAATCTTTTACACCACCAGTTGGCTCAAGTTTTGAAGTCCATTATTTCTCTAGAAATCAGATGTCCGCATCCTTGCAATACTTAAAGATTGATTGATTCTAGAACTCTTTCCAGGTTGAATTCACGCGGGGTGGTGAAATCAGTGTTGTTGATCCTTAGATTATAATCACTCCAAAATTATCAAATGCACCTTTCAATGTTTTAAATTGACAACATTACCCTTGCACTTAATTATTTAACCAAAAACCAAAATAAGAAGAGAATTTTTAAACCCAAAAATGCATATAAAAAATAACCAAGTCATTATCCAATATTGGTTCATATTTCTCTCTGTTGAGGTGGTCATGGGACAGCAAAGAATGTGAGTAAATTAAACTTAGTCAAAATCAACCATTTAGAAGGATGGATTTTGATAGGTAATTAAAACCTCGGAAAAATTTTGGTGAGGTAGTTATAAGGAAGTCAATAAATTTGTTAGGAATCATATGTTAATACATATGTAACTTAAGTTTTACTGAATAGTAAGATAATCCCTTCAGATGTTATATAAATCCTACTTGTAGGAAAAAATTTTATAAATAAGTTAAAATTAAAAAATTAATCACAAAATGGACCAATGACTAAACATATACCTAGGAATGTAGTATGTTTTCTAAAACATTATTGGTTATACTAGGTAATAGTCATTGTATATCAACAAAATTACTCGTTATTGCATTTATAAATGCCCATATTTTCATCTTTTTACTTTTTAGCCTTAATTTATTTTTATTTTCGCTATAAGTTTCACAAGTAGGATAGCATAAGTGTAGTATTGAAATAAAATTTATCTCTTTCTTGCATCTCCTCCAAAGAGGGCTAAAATATTATAAAGAATATCATTCAATGGAAGGTAGGTGAGATTTTGAAAACTTAAAGAGGCACTTAGTGATATTATAAAAAACGTCAGGGGTGGTTTCTGAAATTATCCCAATTCTAATATTTAATTTATCGGAAGCTTAATTTTCTTGCAAGGTGTAAGCGCTCGTTTTCATGTCAAACAACAGGAGAACTATTCAGAAATGATTTGCTGGACTAAAATAGCTCAAGCAAATTTAACTCACATTAAACGTGAACGAATTTTACTTGCTTGAGTAGCTAACCTGAAGGTTATGTGACTCCAAAAAAAAAAAAAATTAAAAGATAGAAATTACTAATATAGAAGAAAAATCTCAGATGGATTATACTATTACCATTGGGTGAGCGGATATCGAGGTATCGCGAGAACCCAAAAGAGACTACCCCGAAAAGAACGTCATTGATGGTCTGCAAAAACAAAGCAACAAAATATGACTTGTATGACACGTCACTTCTTTCACTTAAGTTAATCTAGTATACCTCATTAGTATTAGCTTGATTTTGATAAATCACGATTTCTGGAAGTAGTATCAAAGCTTAACATTTTTTTTTTTAACTTTCTATCTTTTTTTTTAATAACAAAAAGTTGGAATTGTGAAAGGCTTATCTTCTAAGCAAGGAATTTGGGAAGGAATCTTTTGTTTTTTGGTCAAAGCTAGAATGATTGATCAGTGAGTGACTAGACACCTTGTGTACCACGGTCTTTTTACGTGTCACCTAAGATGTGGAGGGAACGGCTCAAGGACTTGTGGCTCTAATTCACCATCTAATTGGAAAATCATGAGCCTCAGAACATTTGAAGTACAACACACAAAACTAGAAGTCTAGCGCAAGTGTAGAACTAAAGAGCAAAAAGGAGCATCTCATTTTCAGTTGGGATAATGGATGAAATGAAGGGCATTTTCTCGCAAGACGTATGCATGGATGCTACTGTGTTAGTTATACAATCACCTACGAGACATCTAATATTCTAATTCTCCTCTCAAGCCTTTTTCATTTCTGTTTCTCCTTGTAGATAGGGGTGTGCATCTTAATGCGGTGATCCAAAAAACCCTAGGAGTGATTCAATCCAGATTCAATGCGAGTTAGTCGAATATTCCATCTTGCTGATAATATGCAAATCAGATCAAGAAATTATACGAGTCGGATTCAAATGTCATTTTTTATGATCATATTTGATCCAGTCCATACAGTACTTTTTATTTTTCAAATACTTTTTACGCACTAAACCACTAATTTATAATAGTTTTATCTCTTGTTTCTTATTTTTATATCTATGTTCTCTTTCAAAATAGGTTTTCTTTGTCCATGGTGTTAAGTGTTTAAACATATTGTCATATTATTTGTGGATAAAAAAATTATAGATGAAATATTGAATCTTATTTAATTGAATCAAGATAGGAAAAAAATATGGAATTTACTTTATATTGCAAAAAAAAAAAAGAGGATTAATTTCGATTAAAAAATATTTTTTATGACTAAAAACTCGTATGTAAGTACAACAAATCAGATATATGATATTTTTGAAACTTTAATACATTTAAATTTCATTTTATCTTTAAAATTTATAAAATTTTAAAGAATATTTAAAAATTAGATACAAATCAAATATCCGATTGGTCTAATCCACATAATATAGATATTCAGATATCCATGTTAGCATGTCCAAATACGAATCACAACATGCATGATTTAATTTTTTGTAGATAGGGCCAACATTTTTGGTTCACGGTGAAAACATTCCTATTTTAGGGTTCCGTTACAATAATTTCAACGCAAAACCGAAAAAGCCCTGTGGTTAGGTTAATATACAAAAAAACCCTATGTGGTTTCAAATCGTACATTTCTATATTTCATGGTTTGAACTAATATGTTTGAGTTGGAATTTAGTTTTTTAACACAAATTTTGACCTAATATGCCTATTTTACCCCTCAGACATTAATAAAACTCCAAATTAGTCCCATATTTGTAGGAAACAAGTTAGATAAAAAATGAAAAATATCAAGACAAATCAACAAAGCTTGCAATTGCAATATTTTCTTAGAGAGTCTTTGTAAGAATTTAAAATAGAAAAATTAGGAAAATAGCAATACCTTTATATAGTGAAGAAAAATTAGGAAACTAGTTGATGCCTTTGAATTTGAAATTTGCAATTGCAATATTTTCTTAGATTGTGTATTATAAGGATTTAAAATAAAATTTTCAACACATTTTTCTATCTATATGGTGAAGAAAGATTAGGAAAATATTTGATAGCTTTAAATTCGAAATTTGCAATTGCAATATCTTCTTAGAAAGTGTACTGTAAGAATTTAAAATAAAAATTTCAATTCTTTCTTTTGCGTATATAGTGAAGAATAATTTAGCAAAATAGTTAATGATGTATTCATTAGGGTAAATCTATCATTTTACTCAAAACTGTTACTTTTAACTGTTTCCATCTAATTTTTCCTTTGATTCAAATCATGAGGTACCAAGAGGTACGATTCAAAACTATAGAGGACTTTTCTATATATTAACCCAACTATACGGGACTTTTCTATCATTTACCCAAATTTTAAAAGGATTCCATCATTGGTTGTATGGACATTCATGGTTCCGTATACAAATAGTCTTCAAGTTCAAGTGCCCTAGCGGCGAGTCTAAACTCTAAACTCCAAATGGACAGCGATAATATATACATGGTAGATGATCAACGTACGTGCGTGTCGCATACGTTTTCTCATACGAGGGGGGATCCAAGGTTGTTGCAAATTTAATGTAAATTATATAAAACGAAGAGCTGTAGACTGGAGCTTTAAGCCCTTTCTACTTTCCTCAGTCTGCCTCCCTCTAGTTTGCCTACCATTTACAAATACTTATGGTGGAGTTCCATCTCATGTAGTTAAATGATATGCTGACATTATAGAAACCATTTTGATTTAAAATTTTAAAACAAAAGATTTAGACCCCCCCCCCCAAAAAAAACAAAAAAAAGGTTCAGTCAAGTTTGGCATATCTTTTTTTTTTTTTTTAATTGGGAGGTTTTGAATCTATACTCTCTTAAATACAATACCTCCAGTTTTACCACTCAACCCAACCTTCCTCCAGACTTGGCAAATCTTGTCAGAATAGAAAACAATATTGGTGTAAATGAAAAGAAAATCATGTGTTTGTAAAATTGTGGGCTGAAAAACAATACCTTTTCCAAATAAAAAGGATTATCCCCCCAAACACAAAAGAAAGGTTTTCATCAGGATTATTATGGCTAAAAATTGAATCAAGCCAACTTGCAATAAGTCAATGGCTTGCTTGAGTCAGGATCGACCTAAGTATCGATCAGACTTGAATAGGAGCTAGACTTCAAAGATGCTCAACTTAAGGGCTGGTCAAGCCTAATAATACTCATGATAATTATGACATAAATCAATTAAATATGGCTGCGAACCCCTCTTTCTTCCTAAATTTGGCATGAGATATTTCCTCGCGTGACCAGGCAAAGTCATGTGCGCTTAGCCCCCTGAATGAGAAATAAAAACATAGAGTCGGCATCCGACTTCTACCGCCACCGCCACCAACAATAACGAGAATAATAATAACAATATACTCATATATAATTACTTTATTTCAGATGTCTATTATGGTTAGTTATTTATTTTATCCCTTTTAAAAATATATTTTTTTTTAGTTATTATTTGCATATATTCTATCTCAATTATTAGACATGACGTCAAGCTTCACATTAGATGAGCATGGACTTTGAGGTCAAGCTTAAGTAGGATAAATATGAGCTGAGATTGGCTCGATCAAACCGAAATAATTATAATTGAATTAGCTGACTGTGTCTGCTCAAAGGAAAAAGAGAGAAGAATTAGGCTAGCTGGCTTGCAACCCTGGTCCCCACTGTCAGGACATCCTAGTCCGAAACTATGAATTCTTTTTCGTCAAAATAGGTATACACACACAACAGTTAAGTTAGGAGCTCAAAACACTCCGACATATGATTTGGTACTACCTTATGATTTGGTCCTCCCAATTCACGTTGGTGATGAGAAGAAAGGGAAGGTTACCCGGCCAACAAGTCAGGACAACTGTTGGTCCCATTGGAGGTTTAGAGTGACGCTTACATCTAACGGTTTTACCTGCTTACTATAAAACAAACCAAAATTAGGGTTATGTTTGGTTTACAGTTTCCTAATAAAAAACTTTTGTATTTTTCTGTAAACATTATCTTTCAACCATCTTTCATGTCATATATACCAAATCATTATACTATTTTTTTTATAAAAATTTCAAAAAAAATAGCTATTTAAACCGAGCTTATGAATACTTAAATAATTTGGTTGAAGTGCCATCAACGTCCAAAAGTAACCTTTTTTTTTTTTTTGAGAAGGCACAAAGTAATAGTAGAATTGTAAAACCAAAATTTAGAAAACCTTACCGCTTCCGCCACTGCTCTTTTGACAGCCTTCATATCGTCAAGCCTGAGCTTGGCTGTGGCCAACTTCCTAGGCCAGAGCTCCACCCCAGCTCCGCCGCTCACGGCAGTCCTGCTATCCTTCAACCACAAGGACCTCAACAGAAACTCCACCACAAACACCAGCGTATACCAGACCACCATCAGCGCCCTCCACAAGGCCGTCCTCCAACTCCTCCTCTGCCCGCCAGAAGAAGAAGCCGAAGAAGTGCCCACCCCGCCAATAGTTGGCATCTGGCTCGGGTCATCAGCTTTCCGGCAACACGTTAAGAACATGGACATTAAAGAGATCCCATCTCCAAGCGCGTGGTGCAGCCGCATAACAATGCAGTTATGGGCCATCAATAGATGGACTTCCCACAAGGGCTTGTCTGTGTTGAGCGGCGAGGAAACGGCAAGATCGGCGATGTAGTCGTTGACAGCGTCTTCTTGGGAGATGGAGGGGTCACCGTTGGTTATGGGCTCATCGTGAACTATGACATGGCGGTCGACGTTGACTTGGATTCTGCGCCAGTGCTCTCGGCCGCGGGAGTCTCTAATAAGGAGGCTGCTGAACCTTGGTTGCCTGAGCATCACGGAAGTGGTGATTACTGATTTTACAGCGTCGATGTCTAGGGTATTCTTTACGCCGATCGCGCAGTTGATTATCTGGTGCATTTCCGGCTGGAGAAATAGCCGGCCAGCCGGAGTCACTGGCTCGTCGTTATCTATGGCCTCCATCTTGTGTGAAGCACCTTTTTTTTCTTTTTTTTTTTGGGGGGGTGTGGTGGTGGTGGTGGTGGTGGTGTTTTTTGTGTTGTAGTGAGCTTCTGTTCTTTTTCTGGAAGATAGGCAAAACAGCTTAAGCCCGTAGACAATAGCTTAAGCCCTGATTATTGGTTGTAAAATAGTAAAATTTGATGAAAGTCCAATTCCAAAAGTCAAACATTGACGACCGGTAGAAACCTTTGAATGCTATAGTTGAGGGTTGTTTAGGCTCGCATGACAACGGGGCACATTTTCTAGTGTTTTGATTCGAGGGTTTAGTCGGTGTATTGTGACTATTGTGGTCCAATTAAAGAAAAGATTATTATTTGCATTCCTATTATGTTATTTACATTTCCACTAACCTATTTTCATTATAATTGGTGTCCTAATTTCTTCTCCTTGACTATGAGTTAACTTTACTAAATTTTCTCTTACATTTTAAAATCAATTAATCATACCATTACACATTAAAATGGCTAATTTAAAATTGTCACTAATATTATTATATTTTTTTATGAAATTTCGTGAAATTATATTGTTAGATTTAATCATGTTGCATATATTGTTTAATTTTAATCATGTTGCATATATTGTTTAATTCATCAATCTCTTCTGGAGAATTGTCTTTCATAATTTGAAAGCCCTAAAATTTTTATGGAAGAGAAAAGGGTAGAGTTTAAAATCTTTTATAGAATAGAAGAAATTGGAGTTGATATTTGCTACTTTAAACTTGTCTGTGAGCTTCACTTTTGTGGACTAGTATACCGAAAGTGAATACAAGATAGGATAGGAGAAGAAATTAGAGTAGAGATAATATGATCTTATTTCAATGAAAATGAGTCGGTAAGAGTGCAAATAATATAATAAGAGCGTAAATAACATTATTCTTAAAGAAATTGAGTAATGAATTAGAAAAATCTTACGAGCCGTTGAGTATATTGATAAATTTTTTCCATGTACAAAACATATTTGTCATAAATGCAATGTCCCATTTTATTACTTATGATTTTTATTTTTATATATTTTCTAAATTATATTTGTCTTAGCTTTAAAAAGGCAAGGTAATAATAGATCCTGTAATGAACCAGTTTCACATTTACAAACTAAAAGGCAAAAACGAGCTTTGATTTTTAATTCAAGCCAGTGGTGAAATTAATGTTATCTTCTTAATTGGGTAAAATACCGATTTTATAAATAACGTGCAATGTGAATTGTGACAAATAACAAGAGAGGGGAGAGATTAAAATCTTTTTTATTAATAATCAAGGACATGGACACAAGATGCTCCAGCTTGCTGCAAGCAATCAGTTTCGGTTTACCCTAGCATTTTGCTTTCTTTGCATAGGGGTTCCTTTATAGCCATCAAATTTTGAATCCCGGGCATTCAAAGATCATCCAAATTTCTTTGGCCTTCAACGGCGATGGTACAAATTGCAGATTTTTTTTTTTTTGAAACTTTAGAAACAACTTTTATTATTGTGGTCATACTTCGAATACTAATCATATCTAATAAGGTGCCATATTTTAGAATTTAGCTAGCTATAAAACCATAGAAACTGTTCGGTGCTAGAAAGAACCAAATCTTAGAGAAAAGGAAAAATCCCTCCAATCATATTGGGAAATTCAAAAAGCCATTTTCTTTTCAAAACGCAGCATTTCCAAACCCACTACTACTTCTCATAACGTCTGCTATAAATCAAAGTTTCAACCCCGATTCTCCAGTGTAAGCAGCTCTGTACATCGTTGGATTAATTAATAGCTCTGCTTTGGATTAAGAACCTACCTTACTAATCATGTAGTCTTTCTTAAAACTCCCATCTAGGCCTAAAAGAAGACCATGGTCCTGGGCAGTGTTCTCCTCGAATATTGGCCCGTCCGGCTACCCCTCGTGTTGCTGGAATCAACCAACCAATTTTCACGGGCCCATCAGGCAAATTTTAAAATTTTAAAAAAAAAAAAGGTCATTGGCTAGCGGATTGAAATCCATGCGAAGCTCGAACGACAAAATAAGACATTCCCTGTCTCATCGCGATGCTCACATTGGCTCCGTACAAAGACTGGTATCAAGCGTATGTCCGGCTTCAGCTTTCTCTTGACGACTTGACATCTATCCATTTGTCTACAATAATGCGAAGAACAAAAAAATTCCCTGGCCAATCAAGCGCCTCAATTCTCACAATTTGCTCCCAGTTTCTCACAAAGGGAGAAGAAAGGGGAAAACGTCTCAACTCATTTATTGCAGGCTCAGCCACCACATTCAGTTTCAACTTTCAAGCAGCCAAACTCCACCTAACGATTAGCAAGCTATGGTTGGAAACCACTTTTCTCACTTAACAGTTACCTTCGCCGCCTGGTACAATTTCCTTCAACCGACGACCATACAACACTCAATTCAGTTTGGTTTCCAACTTTCAATCACATCATCTTAATTCAGTTTGGTTTCAATCACACAACTTGAGAAAATGCACTTCTCATCGCCACCAGAAATGCCAGATGTGTTGCAGCAAATCTTAGCACAATAACCATTCACTGAGGCATCCACTACCATCCAATACACACAGCTTAAACCAGTTGCATAATAAGCAAAGCCTATATCCTCAAGAATTTTGCATTTTAGTTGCATAATAAGCAAAGCCCACATTTTCAAGAATTTCACATTAAAATGCATGTTACAGATTAGAATCGAAACTCACGCTCTACTCATCTGTTAACAGACAATGAATCGCAATTGTAGCATTAACAAAAAAAAAATATTAAAATTCCTCTCAGCAACAATTTTACCAAACTTGTGATTCAGGCAGCACAGAAGATCTATCTACCTTATATTCCACAACAACAACAACATGAAAAAAGCATTCTGTCATTCTACATTACAGAAGAATATCTGTTAGCATTATGTGTTCTTGTTATCACTAAAACGAAAATTCCTTAAGAAAATACGTTTGTTGAATTTCATTATTGTGTTTTCAAAATCAAGGTCCGCACAGAGGCTAAACAGCTTAGAGCACTATACTATATCCAACGATGCAAGATAATACATGAAAGCAACAGGTTGAAGATTCAACAGCTCAACTGGGAAGCCCCGCTGTCTTCTTTTCAAAATAGAGATAGTTAAATCAAAAAAGGGATTCGTAACTCCTAAACTTAGCATCAAATCAGATAAGAAATTTAATTCACTAAAACAATTTATACCTGCACGATAGAGCAGGAGAGATGCAACTCTCTAATCACAAATGCTGAGGAAAAGCAATTCAAGGCAGCATACCATGGTAAACCAACCATAGCATTGATATCAAATGTAGAAGATTTAAATTCAGAATTACCACATCCTAATACTTATCTCAAACAAAAAGACAACTATTTAGAAACAAAATCTGTTCTCTCAACTGGTCCTTAATGCGAAATAAAAAGAGCTCAATTATCCAAAACATTAACGATAACTGAAACCTTAAACAAATACCATAGTCTTTTCCATATAATGAAAACTGTAATAAACGCACTTAACGGTAAGATTTCTGGAACCTAGCACGGGCACCACGACCACCGAACTTCTTTGGCTCACAGCGCCTGGGATCAGCCACAAGCAAAGTCCTATCATAGCGAACGAGGATGTCCTTGATCTCCTTCTTAGACTGCTCGTCAACGTATTTCTGATAGTAAGCAACGAGAGCTTTCGCGATGGACTGGCGAATGGCGTAGATCTGAGAGGTGTGACCTCCTCCTTTGACGCGGATGCGCATGTCAACTCCGGCGAAGCGGTGACGCCCGAGGAGGAGGATTGGTTCAAAAGCCTTGTACCGGAGGATTTCTGGCTGAACGAGCTCGATCGGAACGCCATTAATCTTGATCAGGCCGCGTCCACGCTTGCAGTGTGTAACTGCCACCGCCGTTTTCTTACGGCCAAAACATTGAACGGACTCCACCGGCGCCGCCATGGTGTTTTGATTCTTCTCTGCGGCTGTGAGAAACCCTAACCCTAAGCCTTTTTGTGGGGAGCGACACTTAACCTGTGGTGGCCGAGAAGAAATGAGATAGTTAAAGTGGCGAAGTGGAGAATTTATGGGGTTAGGGTTTTGGCAGATTCCTCAGAATACCCTATACATAACTGTTTATTACGATGCTGCCATTTTCGGCCTTGATGCTGCAATTTGATATGAGGCCCAAAAAGTATTTCGTTGAGGCCCAAAACGTATTTCGTTGTTGATTTGGTTCTTCTATATTGGCCCAACTCATGATTTCCAGATTTTGATTTTATGTTGGTGGCCCAGCAACGAAGGACCTCAGGTTTGCCTGAGTGGCAAGTAATTAACACAGTATTTTCCTAATAGGCACTCAATTGCTATTCATTAATGCCCTCAAATCACACTTGACTTATCACCTGAATGTATACACAAATAATTATTAACTTTTCTTACATTTATATACATTTTTAGTTAATTCTTTAAAAAAATAACACTTGAATCACATCTTAATTGGTGACTTATCAGACAAATCCATTAATATATTATAATTTTCTTGGATGGGCTATAGCAAATAATTGGTAGACTTTCTTCTTCTTCTTCTTCTTCCTTTTTTGACCTAAGCAAATCAAATGATTTAGCCCGAGTAGATATTTTACATGATATTGCTTTTGTGATGAAAGAAATTTTTTTTTTTCATATTCATCTTCTTTTTTTTTTTTCTTATCTCTGATTAGTATTATATGAAATATGGCACGATAGTTTTTTCTTTACAAAATGTTGTCGCAACAAATTTATATTGCATGAATTGTTCACAAGGAAATTTGCACTTGCTCCGTAGTAAAGCTCATTAGTGAATGAGCCTTGATTTCTTTTTCGGGGGCATCTTCGTTTTGTTGTTGTGTTGTTCGCGTAGCTTTGATGAATGTTTGCCTTTCTGGCGCTCGTTGTTGTCGCTTTAACTTTTTCCTGAAAGAAAGTTGGGCTCGTTGCTCGATCCAATACTCTTCTCGAAACTCAGCACTCAGCAGATTCCCTGACCGGCCGGTTAGCATCATTCCCCACGGCGAAGCCTCAGTTGGCAAACGTCACAGCATGCCGATGGCAACTACCCAACACCCTTTTGTACGAGCCGTCCATACATACTAACTCTGGTTTTGGCTTTTCTTCAGGAGCTTAAATCGTGGACCACTTTACATAATGAAAGCATGAGCATTCTGCCCAGACTTAATCAGAAAGCTAGCAGATAAACGTATATATCAGCGTTCAGCGAGGACTTCGGCGGGGGTACAGAGATTAATTAGACATTTAAGATGGAAGCTCAGCAATGGCGTTAACAAGAAGTTGATTGGCCCGCATCGACATGACACCTTGGCTTGCTTTATCCACGACGTGATTGGAAAGAAGGGAAAAGAAATACTTCATTTGCACTTTGTCCATTGTCTTTTAGTAACCAGAAGTTGCTCATCTGCATTTGGTGATCTGTCTTCGCTCAACGGAATGGGAACATGTATTCCTTAGACAGCTCACTCATGAAAGATCTTACACAACTGTTGACGCAGTCCTCCGGCCATCCCATGAGTCACAAAGTGAAGATTTCTTTTTCTTATTCATCAATGCGACCTCCCTGCAACATAATGGATTGGTGTAGAGTCACATTAAGCCCCTTACGCAGATGTCACAGAACGATGACGCCAAATTGCCAATTAACCGAAACCCTTTCTAAGAGCCATGCATCCATGCCAACTGTTTGATGAAACCGTTAGATGACCGCGACATTTCACCTTTCTTCAAGAGCTTCAATTAGTGGACGACATATTATTAAACGACATGAGCAATCTGCCCTTCATACTTAATGAGTTGTCATCGACGGTGCAACCAGTTTTTTTCTTTCGTTTTTTCCCCTTTTATGACAGTACTAATAATAGTCAAGTATTTGGTTGGATAAATATTAAGACTGCATGATTTATTGCACTTACATTGTCAGTCGAAAACAATGTTTTAAAACTCGGACCGGCCAGTGAACCGATAGAGGTGGCGGTTCGCGGTTCAACCGGTCCGACCAGCCGGTTCACCGATTTCCTTTTTTTTTTTTTTTTTGTACGTACAATGAATTTACAACATGTATTAATGCTGCATCAGGCAGGATTGAATGTAAGGATTTAGCAGGGTACCTGGGTTGGGCTGTACCATTATTTTGTTTGTTTGTTGGATGAAAATTATTAACATGTTTGTTTGCCCTAGTACAAGTTCGCTAACAGCTCAACAGTCAATATTAGTACAATTATTTACACTACGAATCCTACTCAGCCTATGGGCCTTTATTTGGGCATTTGGAAAAATATTTCTGATCTTTTGTCTGGGATGAATCCGAGTCGTCTTTGTTTGAAGGAGGGAATGGTTAGGCCGACTGTGTGGTTTTTAGATTGTGGCACTCAGTTCATCTTACTCCAAACAAAACCCCCCACCCAACCCCCGACCCCCTCCCCCCCACCTTCAAAAAAAAAAGAAGTAAAAACCAAAGCTTAAATTGATCGAGTGATCCCTCACATTTTCACAAAATTTTTTGTATGCTCTCGATTTTTAGAAATGAATCAGATTTGGCCCGTAAGAGTAAAACCATTATCACTCACCGTACCCAAAAAAAAAAAAAGATATGTCACTCACATTTTTGGGCTCTCTTCATCGGACAAATTACCAGACTAACTTCTAGTGCACGTAAGTCATGGGAATATGGAATGAAAACTCTAGCCAAGAAAAATTAAGTCATGCAATACAAGCACATCACTTGTACAATGGCAATGCACAGTGCATTTTATACATGTATATTAATTTCAAAAATACTTGTTGGTGTGATGGTTAACACACTTGTGTCTTATATATGAGGCCCCATGATCAAATCTCACTACCACCACATTTTATATTTTCAAAAAATAAAAAAAGTCAAAAAACCGCCGGTTCTCAGTTCTCACGGTTTGTACGGTACCGGTTCTTGACGGTTTTTTGATCACTTCCGGCTATTATAGAGAACCGGACCGGTGGCATGGACGGTTCGCGGTCCAACCGGTCGAACCGGCCGATCCGGTTCGGTTTTGAAAACATTGGTCGAAAAAGTAGATAGATAGAAAAACTGAACCCGTTTTGCGAGATATTCATGGAGGAAACTTTCCATTACTTTCGTACTTCTTCTCTTTAATGCAGATCTGGACGTCAGATTATGAATCTCTAGCAAAACAGGAAAAAGTTTAAGCAATTCCCCTTAATAATTCCCACTGGACTACAAGACGAGCTGAAGTCTGAAGGACGTCAGCATGTTAGGAGTCTTCCTAGTTAAATATCTAGTTGGAATCATCCTCTCCCTGTAATAGCATGAAAGAGTTTAACACGCAAACAGTTTTAAGGTATATCACGTCTGATTGAGTGCGATTTCTTTGCTTTGTTGCCTCATTCATACAACTCTCCTCGGTGCCTTTGCTTTCACTTCACAGTCCAAATCAATTCAATCTTGGTTCAAAGGTTTCTCTCTCTCTCCTTTTTTTTAAAAAAAAAAAATTTTCGAGTAACTCGAATGACTTTGAAACTTGACAAATAAGAAAATTTACCCGATTCAAAAGAAGAATATTTTGACCCGATTAAAAAATAAGAATTAATAGTTTGACTGGTTCAATTGACTTTCTAAACTAGTATTAAATCAAACCGAGGTTACAATCAATTTACAGTTCTATCGGTTAAACCGATCGATTCGTTCCGATTTTCAAAAAACCGACTCTTGTAGCAGAAGTTTTCAACTTGTCCATTCTCATATGGATTTGCCAGTATGAGAGATAAATGGTCTGAGTCCGTGATCCCCTTTTCAGGAATTGCATTGGTCGACCTACTTCTTCCGCAATCCATGCCTTCTGATTCCTTCTTGGTAAAGCCAGAAATCATTATGATTGAGTAATAATTCTTGTTGATATTTGATTTAACAATTATGAGAGCCATGTTTGTATGACTTGCTTTTATTTTGTTTGTATATTTCGTCTGCACATGTAATATTTTTGGACATTTCTAATTGTAGGAGACTTGTGTACTTATTGGCTTCCGGCCGATATCGATCCTGATGCACTACTACGATCTACAAACGTAAAACATGGGTTCGAACATTGTCAGAATAATGCCGTGCTTGTGAAAGTTTAGGTAGTAATCCACTATCAGCCAAGTGTCTTTGCTAGAGGATTGGATGTCGAACATGTGTACATATTGACCTTGTAAAGAATTATTAACTTAACGATATCAGAAAATGAATATTAAAATTAGAAAGAAAAAAAAAAAAAAGAGTTGACGATATCCAAAATCTCGCGGTTAACAATCAACAAGCAACAATCCAACAACCCAAATTGAGTTGTACCTACAATTGACTAGGCTGCGATTGTTTGCGGTAGGTTCCCAAATTGAGTTGTACCTACAATTGACTAGGCTGCGATTGTTTGCGGTAGGTTTTCAAGCTGTTACCCAGTTGGGTTGGTTGAGAGAAGGTAGAATATGTATATAAATAGACTTTTTTTGTTTTGTCTAATTAACTATTTCCTCTCTTTGGATAGAATTTTGTTCAAGGAAGTAAATATGTCATGCTTCTAAGAGTCTATTGATTGCGTATAGATTGTAGGGATATCGTGACATAACCGTCAAGATAAAGCTAGAGACTAAAAAAGATTAAATGGAATAGTACATAGACAAGTCAATCTCTTGTGAATTCTAAGGTATGCTCTTAATTCTTAATTAAGGTGGCTGGGAGGAATGAGATAATAGGTAGGAAGAAGTAAGGAGACTGAGACGGAAGGATAAGGTGGGGCATGCATCGGGATGGGTGAATTCCATGGACCTGATTTCTTAGTTTCTAATTGAAGTTTGTGAGAGGGGTCCGTAGACATCCACCCTACTTTAGTGCTTTTTAGGGAAGCTTGAGTACTCATAATTGAGTCAATCTCCACTAAAATCTTTACCTAAACTTAAAGGAAGCTCAAACTTCTATTTGAAGCTCTAGCACGCTCGGTGTGCTTTTTTCTTCACCATTTAGGTAGAATTTTAAAGGAGTTATTTTTTCCAAGGAGTCCTACTTTCCTAGCATTTTGCAGATTGATTGCCTGAATCTTCAATGAACAAGACTCTTTCCAAATAAGGATTAATATCTGCCCAAGTACTAATTACATGACCTTAACTATCACCTACAAATTAATTGAAATTAAGCCCCTTTAGGTTGAAAGCCCTAGTACTAATATCCAAAGTTGTGAACCAAATACCTACTACAGGCCAAGCAGTTAGGAAGAAGTGTAATGAACGAGATTTGTTGAAATTAACATATTGGGAGATCAATCAGCCTAAATAACCATGGGCAGCTATGATATTATATGGCTAAATCGAGTCCATACCATGAAAAAGGGACCACTCCTTGCTAGTTGCCGTAAACGTAGAGATTCACATATATATTATTCTTAGTACAACGAAAATTACAAATATAACAGGTGTCCCACAGAATAAAAAAATAGTAGTAGTAAAATACAAAGCGAAAGATGAAATTTCCAAAAAAAAAAAAAAAAGGAAAGGAAGGAAAGGAAGGAAAAGTTGGCGTCGGGCTAATTTTCATTTGCATTTGATACCCAACTTTCTGCATTTTTTCTTAAGGGTTTAGTAAGGGGAAGGGGAATTAATTAGCTGATACGGCGGCACAGGGTGATGCCGTCGCCAACCGGGAGCATGCAGATCTCGATCCTGGGATCAGCGGCCAGGGCTTTGTTGAGCTCCAAGACGAAGTCCCTGTAGTACCTGACATACTTCCTCATTGGAGCATCTGGTGGGGCCACGACGGAGCCGTTCCACAGGGTGTTGTCGTACCCAATCAGACCCCCAACCTTGACCAGCTCGACTATCCTCTTGTGGTAGTTGAGATAGTTGTCCTTGTCAGCATCCACGAATATGAAATCAAAACTTGCATGATTCTTTCCCTGTCCCATACATTACATGTTAACAAACAAATGTCAGGTCGCTTCGATGTTGGTTACGGCCATACATTTTAAAAAACATTAAGGAAAAAAATGGGAACTTTAAAGGGTTGTTGGTTCTTCTTTTTCTTTTCTTTTTTTTTGTTGGTTTTTTTTTTCCTTTTTTGTTTTTTTTGTTGTGGGGGGTTGGAGGGGTTACGGGTTATGAGGGCATTACATCTTCAATCAGCTCATCAAGCACTGGCAAAGCAGGGCCTTCTCTGAATTCAATTTTATGGGCAACGCCGGCCTTTTCGATTGTGGGCAGACCCAATTCGTAGTTTTCTCTGTTAATATCCATTGCCAGTATCTGCAATAACCAGGCAGGTAAAAGTCAAGACAAATCATTCATTGGATTTAGATTTCTTGGATAACATCAAGAAAATGATCAGTAACAGTTGAATACCAAATCGCAGGGTTGGATGCTAAAAGAATGGCTACTTCATAGTCGAAGTAGCCATTCTTGGCATAAAATTGGATGGATGATGAAAAGAGAATGTTTTAAATTCTTGTCTTGGGCTGAATATATATGCGGCTTGCCAGTCAAATTGAATTGATAATAGATTCTAACTCACAACTGAAACAAGACTAGCAAGATTACCTTCCCATCTTCCGGAAGAGCGAGAGCTGTAGCCAGAAGTGAGTAGCCAGTGTAAACTCCAATCTCCATGGTTTTTTTGGCATTGATCAACTTGATGATCATGTTCAAGAACTGCCCTTCGTCAGCGGATGTAGTCATAATATTCCTGTTTCCGTGCATGATGCCCGGTCCCAAGCGCATTAGCATCAAATTAAAGAAAATGCACATGCACATAAAATGCATGACGACTATCTAGTATATGTGTGTATATATACAAATTGAGGTGTAGGGAATCAACGGTCAAGACTCACCATGGATGCTTTGCTGTTAGTTCTCTGAGCTCTTTCATGGCCTCTGGCTCTCTTGGATACACACTGGTCTCCAAGATGTACTGCAAAAAGGGATAAAAACCAACGAATCAACCAGGGCATCCATCTGTTGGCTCAAGAAATGAATGGTCTTCAATTCCTGGCTAGCAAATGTAACAATACACTAGTAATCATACGCAAAAATACCTGGTAGAGTGCATCACTTTGTAGAAGGCTTTTATGGCCTACTTCTTGATGCCTGAGATTTCCTTCTCCATTCTGCGCCATAATTGTTGTCTGGAGTTTTCTGGGGGGTTTTTTTTCTTTTCTTTCTTTTTTTTTTTTTCTCTTCTCTTTTAGTTTTGAGGGAGCTTTTTGGACAGACAATGGTATTATCCGCGAAAGCTGAGAATGGAAAGGAAGGACGTGCAGGATATATAGGACTTCAGAAGTCCGGTTCAGACCGGTGATTTTCGGTTAAGGAGTGGAACCGCACGCCAAAACCAAGTCCGGGATAACGCGGGGGTTGGTGAGCTAGTCCAGCAAGCGTGACTGGGACCCCCACACATTGGACTTTCCACTCCCCCTCTCTCTGCAGGCTAGGGAACCCATATTCAGTTTTTCCTGTTTCTGATTTTTCGGAAAAAAAAACGAGGAAAATTAAAGCACAACCAAAGTTGTTGGGTGGGCCTGCATTTGACGAAGGCGTGACAACCCTTGTTCTTATTCTTGGCAGAGAGTGGATCAATTGGATACGGCTTAGCTGTTATTATACGCAAGTTTCCCTGTCGTAGGGAAATGGAGGTAATTTTGCATCTTGAAAATTCTACCAGGCTTTGTTTTAATTCTTGTTTCCTTTTTCTTTGTGCGCCTTTTTAATTGTTCTAATTCGTCACTGGATGAATTCCAGCAATTTCATAAATAATATCCATTGTGTTTCTTGTTAAAAAAAATTGCTCTAATTCATCATTAGATGATGGTGCTGCGACAACAATCATAAAATTATCAAGTCATATATTATTGGGATAATTTCAGAAACTTCTCTTGAGATTTCTCATAATATCTCTCTTGAGGTTTTAAAAATCTCACTTACCTCCCTTATCAGTTTGACAAGACTAAATATTCCTATTCAAGGTCACAAATTGACAGTATTACCCTTTCTCTTAATAACTACTTAACCAAAAATTCAAACCCAAATAAAAATTTTAAACTAAAAAATGTATATTAAGAAAAATAATTATTATCTAATAATAGTTTATATTTGTCTCCATCGATATCATACTGAAATAGCAAAAGACATTGATAATTTAAATCTAGTAAAAGCCAATCATTTGGGAGGATTTTGGTGAGTAATTAACATTTTGAAAATTTTCATGTGCAGTTATAATTAAGAAATTCAAAAAAAAATTTGAAAAATATGTTTTAATACATGATATAGTTTTTATTGAAAATTAAAATGATCTCTTCATATGTGTACATTTTTTATGGTGTAATTTTTTTCAAAGTGTAATTTTTTTCTTATTTCAGTACAACTAAAATAAATATTTTAAATCAAGGAATTTACACCTTGTAAAAATTTAACCTTAATTTATTTTTCATTGTTATTGTAAATTCCATAAATAGGATAATATAAGGGTAGTATTGGAATAAAAGTGTTATTTTTTCTTGCATTTTCTTCAAAGGGGCTAAAATGATACAAAATATGTCAATCCAAAGGAGGTAAGTGAGATTTTCAAAACCTCAAGAGAGTTAAGTGATATTATGAGAAACCTCAGGGGAGGTTTCTGAAATTATCCCATTATTACTACATGGACAGGGATCAAGGGGACTTTACAATTGACTTGCCGCAAGGCATGTGTTTGAGCTGTTCAATTTAAAAAATTAAGACGAAGCTTCTTTTCTTATTCCTGAAATTGGCTCGATCAAATTTGGGTCATCAACCATATTATGCCCTTGCTACATACATAGACCAAACTCGCATAAATTACGGCACAATCGTCATAGAAAAAAAATGATCAAATAGCCAAAAAAAATTTATTAAACTATTTAAAATTTTCTATTTTGATCACTTTTTTTTTTATTTGGGTTTACCAACCTACTCAGTTAACTAATTAAAAATATATATTTTTTTGTCATTTAATTAATATTTTAATTGGTGGAATGTAAAAAAGTTTAATGGTCAAAATGAGGAATGCTAACAATTTAATGATAATATGTGACACTTGCTCTAGCAAAATACACGATTATGGAGCTTTGTTCCTATGCGGGGCCGAACTTTGGCCGTTTTTCTTGTTTTCCCCCATTGGGCAGTGCTGGGGGGGGACCCGCCAAGAAATTCCACGCTCGTCGCTGGTCGCCGGGGGCTTGGGCCTTGGGGCGGTGGTAGGACATGACAGCCGAAAGGCAGGGGTTGGTGGAGGGTTGGTGAAAACTGAATATACTCTCCTTTTTCGCCTTTTTCTTTTTGTCTTAAAATAGAGAAAAGTTTTAGTTGGTGAAACCAAACTGCTTCCAGGAAAGGGTGGAGTTGGTGGCCACCGGCTCTCCACCATACGCCACGATGCCCAAAATATCATCCTTTTTAAGTAGTACTTGATAATCATCTTCACTACCCTTGCGTGCGAGCCGTGACAGGTAATAATTGGCTCTGCACTTGATCCAACGAACTTTAATCTGTCGCTACAGTTCAACCCCCCCCCTCCCCCTCCTTGTCCTCTATCTAAACTCTCCCAAATTTATCTTATGTGGCGTTAAAACAATATATTACGAGGTTCAATTACAGTGATTATACTAATGCAATGATGGAAAGATGTATAAACTAAGATATTAACAGAGTCTCGCTTAGATCAACTCGGCATTCTCGAGCTTATGATAATAATACGACATTTATTTTCATTAACGAGCATCCAAAGGGTCTTTTGTTTTTTAAACTAAAAGAAAAATATTTGTTGAGAAGATAAGAGAAAAGTTACCAAAAAAAAAAGAAAAGAAAAGAAAAATAGCGCCTATTTGTTGAGAAGATAAGAGAAAAGTTACCAAAAAAAAGAAAAAGAAAAGAAAAACAGCACCACTATTCTCAACTTGCAATGTCCATTAATCGTTTGTATTCGAAAATTTTATAATTGAGTATATTTTTTGTCAGAAATTTTCATAAGTAACAAATAAACCTAATTCCTCAGTTTTCCAATCAAAAGGCATGCTGACTAATGAGGGAACTCGAGAGACTTATCTATCACTCACTCGACTCTTACACAATCGATGTGGGACTAGAGACAAGGGTTTTTTTATAATTGAGTATATGGCCCCTGTGTTTTTTTTTGAAGTTTGATATTTGGGTTTTTAGAAGAGAAATAGGGCACCAGTCACGCCCTTATGATCCTTCAAAGGAAAATGAAAACGCTAGCATCATCATGACAATGAGTATGGTTGAATTGAATTTTATTTGTAAAATGTCTTTTGATTTTATCATAAATACATTTTTAGTAATCTTTTTATCTTTTTAACAATTTTTTATCTCACACATATGACATTACAAAAAAGTGTTAAAGTATCCTTTTTTTTTTTAATATTGTTCTAAATAATCACCTATCTAACCACACCCAATGTCCTATCCTATCCTCCTAAGGCTTTGACACATAGCGTGAGATAAATGGGCCGAAGTAAAAAATAATAATAACTCAGGACATTTGTCTTGAGATACAAGACTGATGATGGCCTTTTTTTTTTTTTTTTTCTTATTGGATAACACTGATGATGGCTTGATTGATTACAGTCTGCTTACTTCTCAGCAACGTAAGCAAATCAATCTAAATCAAGCATTAGCGCCGTGTAATTACTTCATTGGGTACCGTTGAATGGGTCTGTGAGGGTAACTATACGAAAGATATAATCTCCAAGTCCGAATTATTAAACGCAACAAATTCTAGTGCTCTGACAAATTGAATTTAAAAAAATTAAAAGACATATAATACAGGCACCAGTTCTCTCTTTTTTTTTAATAGATTTGGTAATAATATTGAGGCATCTGTGAGTGTCAGACAATTGATTTATGATGGATATGGGTCCCTGATTAATCATTCAACCGCAGAGTTTTCTTTTTCCATTTTTTCTTCTTTTTGGAAATTGAGCTGTTCAAATCGGATTGAGTTGGTGTGGTTATAATTTCTCCTCTTTCATACTACTTCACAGTCAAACAGAGCTGTAAAATCTTGTCATCTCTTGTATTGAAAAAGAAATATAAAGTATCCCATCCCCAATTCTTAGTGAATTTAGAACACAAGCACAACAACACCCCCCCCCCCAAAAAAAAAAAAACAATAAAAAAAGGGGGGAAATGCTCGTAGTAAGCAAAAACAAAACAAAAACCAAAGAAAGATCAAAAGGACGTGTCGAGTTTGGTAAGGAATAAGGACAGCCCGAGTGACTCTGTCGTCAACTGCTTTATAATTTTATGTCTAAATTCAAGAATGACTTTAACGTCAAAAATAATCAGAGTCCAAATAGAGTGGCATTGGTGGACATCACCTACCAAGGAATTGACTAGTATACGCTCATCAACAAACCTCTATCTTGGACTCATTCATCATGGTCTCACTACTGTGACTCTGCTCTTTTCATTTTACTATCAATTACAGGAGAAAATGATATTCTAACGGAAAACCAGAAGACCTGTCATGTTTGTACTGTTTGAGGGTTTTTTTTTTTTTTTTGGGGGGGGGTTCTGCAAACGATAAAAGGTTCTTTCGACTTCTCAGTTCTATTGTAGCAGTCAGCAACCTCAGCAAATTATCATAATGCTTCTATGAACGCTTTACCTAAAGTTTAATTTTTGGAACTGCGCGCATTTCATTTGCGAAGCATAGACATATTTCCGAAAACTTCATTCTCTAATCAAGATGTTTACATTTCATCATTCCCTTGTGAATTTCTATCTCACCATCTATTAGCCAATTCTCATGGCAATCGATGTCGTACCAGCTTATTCATAGAACCTGATGCAAGCTTCTCTTAACTTGTCTAATTTTAAGTTGCTACTCATTTTCCCAGATTTCCTTTGAAAGATAGTCCATTGCTTTCCCTTTTCCTTCCAGCCACCAACGGTCAGGATCAACTACCGTAACCCAAGCAGCAGATGAGCCCTTGCAGCTATCTGGGTCAAGAAGGTTGCATTACGACCACCGGTCTGAGGATTTATTCCCAGTTCCTTGCACAAAACAGGAGTGGACACACCAAGAAAACCTGGCAATCCTTTTATCTGCCGTTGTAAACGTCCTCTCTTCGTTATTCAGATCACAGCTAGAAAGAGTGCTGAAGGAGCTGATCCATCATTTAAAGATTCCCTCCCTTTCAAGAGAATAACAAGTAAAGAAAATCTGCAGTTGAAGCAGCCGATTTGTTGTCATTTGAAATTGGGAGTATAATCAAGACTACAGTGGTAAACTACATCCCAGCATTAGACGATCCTAATAGTAGGCACCAAAACAGGTTTCACAACAAATGCTTGAAGTGTTGGAAGTTTTCGACCACTTATTCACATACATGAATCCAAAATCTGTCTAATATATAGAAATTTTGAGTGATTCGGACGCTTAACTCTGGAAGACAGAATTTCCAACTTGTAAGAAATGTTCGAATGAAAAATCTCCAGAACATAAACTTACCAAGAATGATATCACTAACCATACCTCCTCTCAGATGGTAAGAGCACCCCATCAGCAGACCATAATTCTGCTCAGTGGGTGATGCTTCAGTAGCTGCAGTATGTAGGTTTGTACCTAAAAGATAACAAGCACAGTAGACACAAAGTATAGTGGGTAGATGCAACAATTTGACAATTTGCTTTGTTTTTCATTTACCAGTCAGAGTGATCCATCAAATACAAGATAGATATGCATAACCATTGCAGAGGGAAACCTAACTTCACAAACTGCACAGCTTCTACTTAAAACAAGTCATGTGGAGCATCATTAAACAGACTCACAGAGTTCAGAGAGGACTATATAGGAGCCAAAACTAGTTTCAGATAAGGATCAGAAATGTAGCATTTTCCACAAAATGAAGTAATAGGCAGCAATATCAACACAAGTTAACTCTGAAATTTGAGAATTCTATGCTGTCCAATCTGTAAACTATGCAAGCAACATTACAACATGTCTCATGCTCAACCTTTTTCGGCCAGTTCAGATGCAACTAATCCAGATCTAGCCCAAAGGTACAATTCCTCCCAAAGGCTATGTCACTTCAGCTAGAACTTGCAGGAAACTATAGGACCCATTTTCAAATGCAATTAGTCAGATGGTACTCGAGTGAATCTGTCCTCAGCTGCAATTCAATTAGAAGTCAGTGCTTGATGATGAAAATTTAATGGAGATTGGTTTCAACCAATTAACTACGAGTATAGGACCAAGAACACATGAAGACTTGCAACTCAACTATAACGAAATGGAAGAGCCAAAGAAATGCATCACTTGAACCTTGAACTTCGCAACATGTTGCTCATCCATTTAACTTCAATCCAAACATCACGGTGAAAGCAACTGCTTGGAAGGATAGAGAGACATATAGTTTCCTGACTGGAAGGAGTAGGGAACAGCAGCGTTCCAATACACCTCAATTAGCAATGAATATGAACTGGAGTAAACTCAGCCACATATTCACCAAGAATTCTCCTGCTAGGGTAACAGAGTACATGCATAACGAGGGTAAGAAAGGGGATGGTACTAGCACCAAAAGCAACAAAGAATACACAATACTTGTCATCAGAGTCAAGGTCGTGGAGGTAAACTAATTGAAATTAGTAATCAATAATACCAAATAAGTGATACTCACGTTCAGAGATGATAAGAAAAAAAAATAAAAATCTTTTCAGCCTTAACAGCTAAAGAACTAGGTATGAACACAATATTTAGAAAAATAACATTCAGAAAAAAAGAAAAAGATTTTATTGACATTAAAAAAAGCATATATTCAATTAAACCAAGTCGAGTGAAAAAAAATGTGATCATTCTATACAAATTATGCGTACCTACTACTTTTCAATAAGAAAGAAAGAAGGAGCAAAATATATATATATAAATATGCTTAGCTACGTCCCACAAAATTGTTGACTGCAGTCCAATTAACAGCCCTTTTCTATATGATCTCCCTTCACTGCTGCCCTAAATGTGCACAATCCTTCAGTCTTCCTATATAAACCAATAAGATTAAAATCCCTTCGATATAGTGGAGAGTGCAGTTCTTATAGCAGATTCCTTCTCGTTCAAATTCCCATCCAAAGTACAATCAAAGCTCTGATCATCCACCCTAAATTCACTAACTTCATCACAAAAAGCTGAATAATCCTCCCTGGCAAGCAACATATTATGAAGAATAGAGCAAGCACCAATATTAGTTACTGCTGTCCTAAAATCTGCATCAATTGGCCTGCTTAATACACCCCATCCCCTTAAACTCGCTATGGTTTTAAGCATCGGAACACACATGATCTTTGCCGCATTGTTAAAATTTTCTTCACTAGACCCTCCTAAAGGGTCAGCAAAGGGGACTAACAACCAAGGCAGTAAAGGGTACCCACCAACCCCGATCAAATACTGGGGAACAGCTACATTATTTATGTACTGCGTCCGCGTACGCAGTAGACCTCCCGTTTCGATATCTTTATACAAGCTTGATGAATTTAGGACAGTCAATTTACTCTTATTACCGCGAAAACCGGCTGTAATGCTTAGAATTCTCGATGATGCATCAACCACTAATTGTGCAGCTACTGTGTCTTCCAGATGGGAATATTTTAAAACTGAATCACAGCCTTTGACCTTGAACCTCGTGCAACTAATAATTCCGCAACAGTTGGGCAGTCCACCGAGTTTTTCAAACTGCATTGACACCGAATCAAGTTCGTTCGCAGCTGGAAACCCGACCCAGAATCGGTAATTGGTGCAGAGAACGCGGCACAAGTGCTTGACGCAGAATTTGGCTATTAATTCCGAGACGTGGAACCGCCGGGAGATTTCCTGGTAACTCGATCCGGTGGCCAGTCGGAAAAGTCCGATTCCCAGTCGGGTCTCAACGGGGAGATTAAGTGGCGCCTGAACCGGGTCGAGGCATTCGAGAAGGGGTTCGAGGAGGCCACACAGCCACTCGAAAGTTGAGCAATTCATCTTGAAAGTTTGCTTGTAGGAATCTGGGTTCTTCGGGATAACAGAGTCGGGTACGGATCCTGAAACATCGTCGGCATGGGTCGGGTCATCGGAATCTAGGGAATGGGTCCGCTTGCGCTTTCTGGAAAAAGAGGATAAAACCGAGAAGGCGGCGGAAATTTCCGAGGTGGAGAGAAAATGGTGGAGGATAGGGAAAAGCAACTGATGGGTAGAGGAAAAGGAATTGAGTAAAGAGAGAGGGGTTGAGGAAGGGGAAAAGAGGAGAAGAAGCAAGACGAGTTGGGAAACCAGAGAAGAAAGTAGAGCAGCCAAAGCCCGAGAGCGGTTGAGGTTCTTGGGCGGGGGCGGGGGCGGCATGGATCTTTTCCGGGTTGTCTTTCTTTGCTTTTGGCTTTTTGTTGGGAAATGGGTTTTTCGATTTCTGTGCTAATCTGAGCTCTCTCCGTTTCTCTGACAGAGAGACAGTTGAAAACTACTAATGGTCAGCACCTTTCAAGTACCCCATTGCCATGTCACCTTTCTGCTAATTTGGAAGTTTCTATTTCGACACGTGAATAAATCCAATCATTACAACAAAAATACTAAAGACTCTCTCTCTCTCTCTGTTTTTTTTTTTTTTTTACTTTTTAAATCTGTTTGGAATAAGTACTGTAAATTTATATATTATTAAAAGATTTCAAAATCCATGTAAATTAGGAATGTTTTTAAAATTTTTATTAAAACATTTTCAAAATTTTATTTTTCTTACCTACCACGCTCTCTCTTCATTTCCTTCGCCTCATCCCTACTTCTACTCCCCTCCGTTTCTCTCTTCCCCCTTCCTCTTAAACTAATCATGACTATATCTTTGTCATTGAGACCATATTTGACCATGAATGAGAAGGGAAGGGATGAGAGCGAGAGGAGAGAGGAGGGAAAAGGATGAGAGAAGAAAGATTAAGAGAGGGATGAGTAGTGGTGGCATAGATGGTGGAGGTAGCATTGGTGGAGGCATCGGTGATGGTGGTGTTGGAGAGGGGGGAGGGAAAAGTGGTAGTGGGGGAGGAAGAAAAAGAAGAAAACAGGAAAAGTGAGGAGCAAAGGTAAGATGGTGGTGATTGATAGAGGAAGATAACTTTATTATTTTAATTTTGATTTTAATTTTGTTTCTCCATGAAAGGACATTACACACAATGTTTAATGTTATAAGCAATTTGATGACTATCATAAATTTCATAAACATGATATCTGAAATAGTAATTTGATATTATTCATTATATTATTTAATTATATATACAAGTACATGATAAAGCTCGTCAATATCTCAAGCTTACCCTTATTCTCCTCGAACTATCCTTGCAGATATTATCAGGTAGTTTGAACTCGATTCAAGTTCGGTCAACTACGAACCGGAGTAGTGATGGTGAACTTTTCGATAAAATTACACCCCTATAGGTGACTTTTAAAAAAATTTTGTTGAGTGTTTTTTTTTAGGTGTCATTTGAGATATGTATTTGGAGTGCTTTTTAGTTGTTATTAGGATGTGTTAATGTAGCATTATATGTGAAAAACTATGGCCTTGTTTGGCAACTGAGTTTTTTGCCAGGTTTGTATGCTGCTAGTTTTTTACTTACTTTTGCTACGGAACTTTAAAAAACTTCCAAAATTTTAATGCAAAATTTTAGCAAATCTGTATAAAAACTTATTTGTTTCTTACATTATCTGCAAGAATCTTCAAAAAAACTTCCAAAGTTTTTAATATAACATCCCAAAACACATAAAAAACATCATTTCTAAAATTTTTTTCTACAACTTCTATAGTAACCTACAGTAGAGTTTTATACAAACTCCCAAAAAAACTTAGCTGCCAAACAAGGCCTTATTTGGAGAAAAAAATCCTAATGCGAATAGTTTAGTAGTCTCAAAATCACGTGCGCAATTATATGTTTCAACAATTTTGGGAGTATAAAGTTTTTAGAAACTGTCTAACTAGGCACCCATTAAGATTTATTTTATGCATTAAATTAAAAAAAAACTAACTAGGAAAAGTGTATAAATACAATGAAAAGTAATAATTACAATTAGAGAAAATATATAAATGTAATAGAGGATAATAATTGTTAGTATATGTATTTATAAATAGATAGAGTATGATTTAGAAGCATTAACGTGCCAATTGAGTACCTATCAGAAAAAGTAAAGTTTTTAGAGCAATTTATGGCATAAAATAATTGAAACAATTGAATAAAATTTTCACTCTTGCTAAGTTTTGTGTTTATGTAGTTTTTTTTTTCCCTTAAATTGATTGGAAAATATAGAACACTGCATCAGAGATAACTCGTGCTTATTGAATGTTGTAATATCTCAATCATGAAAATAATATATGTAAGCATGCCAAATCGAGCAACTACATAAAAGACATCACTTTCGTTGCGACCTTCTTTGTTGGGAAAATACTAAGAAGTAGTTGATATGTGAATAGCATTAACAAGAAATAAAACAACGGTCAGCAACGGGTTGATATTTGGGTTTGGTAGAGAAAAGCATTTAGGAATTTCACTTGGGAGATAAACTCGTACAATGGAAATCGAGAAGGAAGGTGATAGCAATGTGGAAAACCACTAGAAAATGAATAAGGCATCAAATGATTTTCGTTTTGTCCAGGAAAGGTCAAATGCAATTATTAGTTATAGGAAGTACGTCTGAAAGGGTATAAACACAGTGAAGTAGCACAAAGATTTATTATTATTCTTGAGAAAATATAATAGCTACTCACTTTCTTGAATGTAAAAAGGTCACTCATGCCGCCCAAGTCAAGTGAGCATAGGATGTTAATTGCTCAAACGAGCGGAAATTTGGCCGAAATCCCACCACTGAGTACTGACTGCCTGCCTCCCTTTGAACTCCAGCCATCAACCGGTCAGTATAATTGAAATTGGTTTAATTAACTGAATAAAATTCAATAGTTATTGAGGGGAAAAAAAAAAAAAAACAGAAGACGCAAATTTAACAAAAGTTGGGCCTAAATGGTCGCAGGTAGGAACTTGGGTGACTCTCTGGACTTAACCCATATTAAAAATCAATCAAGCGACCACATTGGATAACCATCCTATTTAATCCCATGGCGGAATGTGAGTACTTGGGCATCAGCCCATGTTTTCCCAAGCCCACATGACTTCTTTTCAAAATAATTCAAATCCCAATTTATATGACTTACCACTACAATTTAATTGGAAAAAAAAAAAATTACAGGTACCTGATGTGAAACTTGAGGTTTAGACAAAAGAAAGAAAGAGAAGAAGCAAATGGACTTGTATAGAAAGTTTGAGGGCATGATGTAATAACATGGACAAAATTAAGGGCCATCCGTTAATTATTATTGTAGAAAGAGGAGGCAGATGCAAATACGATAAGCTAAGCCTGAGGGAGAGAGGTCGTCGTCAGTAGCTTGGGAAGGTACCAAAATCCGGGAAAAGTTGAAAAAAGGAGAGTTTTGCTAAAAACGCATTAGATTTGGTCACTCTGCACGCAATGGATGACCTGTCCCGAGCTGTGTATCACTCACTCAATAAAGAGTCGGCGACATCCAACGCTTCTCTGACGGTACAAAATCAAAACTACTAGCAGGAGCCAGCAGGAGGAGTACAGCTCCACAGACACTAAGAAGAAAAAGAAAGAAATTACATTTCTTCTTCAAGTAGTAGTATTTGTATTAATTAAAGTCGGCCCGGATGAACAAATCAAAGTTACAAAACGCATAACCTAATCTAAATGGTTGTTGGCCGGGCTTCGTGCTTTTGTTGCTCAGTCCATTAACTATCTCACCTGCATCCTGCTGGACAATATGGACCCTTTGGTCTGGTGCAAGCAAGTCTCCCCTCTCTGTGTTTTGCTGACTCTTGACACCACACGGCCGTGTTTGGGAGGCTCAATACTTTCTCTCATCACTTTCAGAGTACTCTGTTCACATGAACTGTAGCCCCCTCCACACTTTATACATAGAAAGAAAGAAAAGAAGAGTACTGATGATTAGGAGACAATACACAAATTTGGTATTGTGAATTACTTGTTAGATTCTCTTTGTCAGTGTTTTAAAAAGAAATTATAGATAAACTCTCTGGTGGCCTCACTTCCAATTTAGGTTCGGGTTAATTTCTACCATTGTAATTTAATTTATTTTCAAGAATTCAACATTGAAATTATTACCTAATTATTCTTTTATTAAAAAAAAAAAAAAAAAGAGAGTGTAAGCAACATCCTAAGGAGTACACATATGATGATGGTAGTGCAAAAATTATGCAGCGGAGGAGAGAAACATAACCACCAATTTTGTTCTAATTATGACTCAACTTTATTTCCTAAATCAACTTTGACACCTAATTTTAGCATACTTATCAAATAATAAATCAATTTCTAAATATGCTTGGTTTGAAAGATGTCAACATACCTACGATATTATATGTCTTCTTCCAAGTCATCAACAACTTAGTATTTAGCTATTGAACTTTGTTCATAAAAAAATTATGACGGGATTATTCTAAATTGAAGATATGGACAAGAAGTTGATATGAGAAGAAAGGAAACTATTTTTGTTAGCTTACAAAACTGCTAATCATCAATCCACATCCATATAATCATTTCTCACCTTCCATATAAAGGAGAAAAAAAAAAGAAGAAAAAAGATATCATTGTAAGCCAAATTTCCGAAAATTGAATGGTTAGACATCTAAATTTTAGCAATAGGGCACAGATTTGGATACTTATCATTCCACAAGTCATTGTATAATTTTTTTTTTGTTTTGTGAGACGTATTTGTCATACACTTTGTGCACAATTTTAGACACTAAAAGAAAAAAGAATGAATCTAATTATTAATACTGTTTCCAATTTATTAAATTTTCATTTTAAAACAACGAATCTAATTATTAATATTGTTTCCAATTTATTAAAATTTCATTTTTAAACCTAAACTAATTATAAGAAGCCAAATTTCACTAATTACTCCGACGAAGTTTCCTTACCTCCTAACTTAATTCCAAGTTAGAGATGGAGAAGAAAAAGGAAGGAAAACCAGAAGCCAAACATGTCCTTAGCAGGAACGAGTTTATCACCGCTTAATATGTCATCACTCATCAGACAAAAGGACCCCCCGCCCCTCCTCCTCTTGCATCCACATCTCCCCTCCCTCTCTCTCTCTCTCACGAGTTCTCACCCAAGTTTTGGCTGAGTGTCTCCTCTGTCCTCTGCTCTTTTTTTCTTGGTTCCCATTTGAAACCGTCATCTGTATGTATGCAATATCACCGATAAAGGTAGAGAGGAATAAAAATAAAATTATATAGAATGGAGCTTTTAGTAGAACTCATTATAAAACGCCTCTTCAGTCTCCCTACCCACACTGATTTTTTTTTCTTAATTTTTTCAGTTTTCACACCAAGTTCAAGATCGCGGATCTTTTTTCCCACAGGTTTCTTTTTTTTTTTTTTTTTCCTCGTAACGCATATGTTCTTCTTCTTCTTTTTTTGTTTTTTTGGTTTTAACTTTTCTATTTTAGTATCATTCTAATTGTTATTTCCTTTGGATCTTTTTCCTGGTTCAGTTGTGAATAATTGCTGGATTCATAGTGGGATTTTATTTACCAGATTTTGGAATTTCGAAATTCTGCTTATTTTACAATCTCACTTGTTTTGGATTTTATTTTTTTTTTCCCGTTAATTGATGTATAATTTGTGTATTTCGTGGTTGTGCTTGTGGGATGTCCAAGGCTTGACTTTTCTGGGTCGTCTCGAAAATCAAGCGGTCAAAGAAAATGGCTGTTGGTGATAGTACCAAAGATTATATTTGTTCATGCATTTTTTGAGTAAATAGAGCTTGCTTATTTATCTGTTTTTATGAGCTATCTAGTGAAAAATACAATGCTTGATGTGCATGCATCTATGTCTTCTTGTTTTGGCCATTGAAGGTGATAAAAAACACTGAAGATTCTTAAATGGAAGTACGAAAACAATGAAACGAAGGATTGATACAGACTTTTGCAATTACATCAACATTGCACTCGAACGAAAAACCAATAAAAAGAAGATAGAAACAGCTGGCAACCATGAGTTATTTTTTTGGTTTTCTGGTTTTCTATGTAGCTCTTTAGCTTAAGAAAAGGAGATGCCAAGCCACCTTATTATTATGCAACTAAAAGTAACTATGGCTTTCACCTCAGGTTTATACAATAGCAAAATTTGATTCAGGACTCCCTATATACCAATTTTTGTTTATGTTTTTTGCCTAGTGAAAGCGACTTTAATGCTAAGAACCAGCATTAAGAAGGCCTACAGTTTTGCTCTCAAGGGAATTGGGTAGTTTTCTTGTTGGCTTCCATGATAAAAAGTTGTTATCCTTGTGTCATGTTGTGAAGGCACCGAAGAATTGACTCTGCAGCTTTGTTCCTCATCTTTCTTCTTTTGATGAAATCCATCCAATTGTATAGATTGGAAAGGAGGTTAAACATGAGTGTGTAAAATTAAAAGGGGAGAGGGTGGTTCTTTTGAGAATAGTACTACCTCTTTGGATACATATTTTTTTTCCTAAGTCATCATTTTTTCATTTACCTGTGGTTTTCCTTTGATGTACAAGCCATAAGGCATTGTTGAGTTAACTTAAAGAGTTCTTCAGTTTTCTCAAAATTAAGTGATTTAAAGCTGATGCAAGTTAGCACAGTGAATACTGGATTCAACTTGCCTGTGTTCTTCTGAATTACTGCCTGCTTTCAGTTTATTGTTTTATTAATAATTCATGCTCTGCTTCATCTAGTGTCTGAAACACCCATAGAGCGGGTGAGATCATAAACATTTAGATGCTAAAATTGATGTGTCAAGGTATGTTGAGATGTATGTTCATGTTATGTTTCTGGTGAAGTTGTTAATGTTTGTGTTGTAATGCTGCAAAGTTCGTTAGTACCTTGCTAGAGCACTTCTGAATTCTTAACTTGAAAATGCCTTTTGTCCTAATCTCTTTGCCTTGCTTCCTGCTTTTTGTACCTTAAACTCATATAAAACTGGCAACACTGTTTTGGTTTTCTGTTTTTTAAAAGAAAACCTTTTCGTTCTTAATTTGTAAGTTGCCTCTCTGATTTCCTGCAATCAGATTATCCTTATTTGGTTTTTTCCATGTATAGGCATGTGGAACTAGAGCTGCCTGAATTCTGTTGCAGCTTGGCTTTGTTATATTCTGGAGACATTCTTCGTTTGAGAAATTTCTGATATGCAGGGTGAAAGGAGTATCTTGAAACCCTTTCCTGAAACCATTGATCTTAACCAGGTATCTGGTTCCAATAATGCTTCGACAGATAGGCCAGTTGCTTGGAGTAATGTTCTAAATCCAGTGGAAAGCCGGTTGTCCAGTTATGTTCCTTCTTCAGGGCATGGGAATCCTAATTTTTCAAATCCTGCAAGCCATAATGGTCGGACTTTCAGTGGCTGGGATCCTGGCGAGTCAAGTTCCAGTGCTAATATGCAAAGCCAGTTGAACGGTCATGATTCAAAGGTGGGACAAGGTTGGTCTCCTTCAATAAATACTCGTGTGGGGCCTGAGGGAAGATCAGCAGACTGGCAATTTGAACAACCCAATGTTCTTCTTCATGAAAGTGGTACCAACAGCTATCGCGGCAATTATTTTCACAGACCTCTGAGTATAAGCAACTCTGTTTCTACTCGTACTTCTCCAAATGCTACTGTAAGCGGGGGCTATCAAAGCAGCAGTTATGATAGTTGGCAAGGTAGAGGTTCAGGCATATCTCCAACTTTCTACAGGTCTGGCATGTCAGAGATAGACCAGTTTGCAACTTTTGATGCAGGTTCTACTGATGTTGGGACTTCTTCCAGTAGTTCTGGTTATCTAGTTCGGCATGATGATGGCTCAGTTTCTTCTTCTAGTACCTGGGGTTTGTCCTGCAAGCGAAAGGTCCTTGAAGGTAATCCTGGTCAATCTGGTTCAACTGGAAGTTTGAGCGTGGAGCCACAAGATGAAACTATTGGAAGGCACACCTTTCCTGCTCATCATGATTCTTCTAGCAGCTTAGCTGTATCTGCAACATCTACAAACTCACCTAGTGCTAACAGTCAGGGACAGGTAAACACAAGAATTGCGTCTGGCATGAGAGGAATGACTTATGATAGATTTCCTTCTAGGGTTACTGAGGTTGCAGAAAGCTCACAAAGAAATTTCAGTTTTGGAGTGGATCTTGGACGTCAGGAACCCACCCAATTTGACTTATCTGCTGCAGGGTCTGATGTTAGGCATTCTAATACTCACTCTACAAGCCACCAATCAAGACTTATCTCGGCAACCGAATCGCCTGAACTGAGAGCACCATTTTCTCGTCCACTGAATTTAAACAGTAACCCGAGTCAGTCTCCTTTCATGCATGTGCATGGTTTGGCAAGAAATAGGCCTCCGGTTTCTTGGAGTGGATCTCTTAACTCAAGAGGTGGTGCTTCATCAAGTCCTATTTTGTTTTCAGGGGAAAGAGGTGCTGCAGTAAGGGATGAAGCGAATTTCAGAAGCTCACTAAGCAACAACCCAGAGCATCCTAGTTTTGTTGCTGCTCGTGAGAGCAGGCACATGGTACAAGAACCAACAGCTTGGAGTTTTTCACCTGGAAATAGTGGCTCTTCAAGAAATGTTCCTTCTAGTTCCCGATATACTCCTAATTCTGGTACAGGACCTTTTTCAACTGTCTGGATGCCTCATCAAAATGTAACAGCACATAATCAGCAGAGGCTGTCCGAATTCCCTCCATGGACCCTCTTCCCGTCTGTTGAACCTGATCCTGGAGGCCAGAGAAGCAATTTTTCATTCTTGCCTTCAGCCTCTTCTTCCTCAGAGGAGGCTGTGATGTCATCTGGATCTAGTAGCGGGGACCATAATCAGCCATATTCTAGGTCGTTGTTGATGGAGGTTTCCAGCGATGACATTAATGGTTGGCGTGCTTTAGCTGCTGGCATTGAGGGGAGGCACAGGATTGTATCTGAGGTTTGCCTTCTTTTGTTTTTATATGAGTGTTTGGCATGTCCAAGATCCCTGCATTGCATTATCATTTTCATTGTGAATCGATTATGTGTGATTGAATATTGAAGGGTCTTATTTTATGTTGTAAAGTACATTTACACTATTTGTTCTTTCATAGTTTTATGCCTAAGTGCTTCTTGTTTATTCTTCTGTGTAAAGATTTACATGCAAACAATTTGAATGTTTTGATGTCATTCTTTATTTTGGGTGAGGACAGTAGAGAGAGCGCTGTAGTTTGGTAGAGTTAGGATTAAGCTTTGCCAAAGGGTAAAGTGTATTGGCTGCCAGTGATCTCCTAGCCACAACCAAATCAACAAAATCGCTCTGACAAACGGAGTTTTGGGAGAGGGGAAAGCCTTAAAAGGAATGGGTTATACAAGATAGCATTCTTCAGGCCTGGTTTAATCTGTGAAAGATATAGCATAAGCAATAAAAGAATGCCCCTACTTGGCCTTAGGAGCTCTTAGCATTCTTATCCTGGCCTTAGGAGCTCTTAGCATTCTTATCCTGGCCTTAGGAGCTCTTAGCATTCTTATTTTTATGATTTCATTATCCACTGCTCTCCATACTTTCTTGTCTTGCTTGAAAGATGTGGTTGCTCTTCATTTGGGTTGAATGAGGTACACAGTAGATAAAGGACTTGTAAAACTTTTTTTTTTTTTAAAGTTTGAAGGAGTATTAAATATTTCATATAGTTTGATCTTACATTTTTTAAGTCATAGCCTTCCGCTGGCAGTCCGGTACTGTTTTCTAGGGGGCAATCTATGTTGATACTTCTACTGGATTTTGTGATGGATATTTAGCTTGATATTTTTCAGACTAAGAAAGGAAAATATTAAGCAACTCATTCTCTAGCATGATATGATAGTGTTCCATGGTTGGGAAAATTGTTAAGCAACTCATTTTGTAGCATGATATCTTAGTGGTCCATGATTGGGTTGGGTGTAAATTGCTACATTCTTCTTTTTGCTTTCTTATTCTCGTCTTTCTATTGGGTGATGGCTAGATTGGAGAACCCTACAAATTCTCCATTCACGGTGAATTATCTCTCTAGTGCATAGAGATTTTGGCACCTTTTGCATCCCGTGGATCACAAGGTTGATGATCACGATTTCCGATTATTAAATTCTGTAGATCTGATCTTTTGTTTTCATATGTGTGGATATTTTATTTGCATTTGATTTTGATGCACTGTCCTCCCTGAATGTGCGTAAAATTGGTAAAAGTAGGACCTAGATTCGTGTTGACCTTAATATAGCAATTTTTTTTCCTTTCCGCTTGCTTCTATTCCTATATTGATTGAAATTAGTGCAGAGTACATCTCTTAGGAGTTTGAGGGCATGGGAAAGCAGGAAAAAGCATATAATATTTATTAACTCACAACCAAGAAATTAAAAAAACAAATGATGATTTCAGACGTTTTATGGTGCAACTCTTTTTGGTAAATTTTTTCAACTTTCCTCTTAAACTTTGGACATGAGTGCATGAAGAAAGTTCGGCATGAGATTTTTGCATTCAATTGTAGTGCAGCATTCTTTCCAAATGGGCTTAAAAATGGGCAAAGGAGGACCTTGAGACATTGATTCATGTTAATCTTTGCCATTTTTTTTCAACAAACAGTAACATTTATTACAAGAGCTGATTTCAAGAAGGGGGGCAACTGCCTTCATAATCTTTGGCTGTTAGAGTAAGATTTTTTGAGCTACTGGTACTATGTTTGTTAAAGCAAGTGGAAATTGAAAATATATTATTTTAGGAATTTGAGTCCACAAGGTAATTGGGAGAAATTTAATGCATTTGCTAATTATGAGATACTTTTTCAACATTTCAGTGAGCTGATAGCTATGTGCAGTTAGTGTCTATTCGAGTTGGTCATTGTGTAAAAACTTTTTCCCGTGCATTTTGATGTCCCCATTTTCTCATATGATCACAGACACATAGGGGTGGCACCTGTAACTACCCACTTGTTTCTTTTATACAAGTCCAAAATTACTGGACATAAGTTTGAATTGGAATGGTGGCTATGAGTGAATATTACATGTTTAAAATTGCATTCAGCACTCATACTGCATTTTGTATAATTGATTCAACTGGTTATTTTCCTATATCTGTTGCCTGAAATTTCTTTCATCTTTTTATTTTGCGACGTGTGTAACAGATTCGTCAAGTGCTGAATGCGATGCGGCGGGCGGAGTACTTGCGAGCTGAGGTTTGAAATTAATATTTTGTACAATCATGAATAGTCTGTAGCGTTTTTGCAGCTTAACTTGCAAAGACTCGACCAATGGTGCTTTTTCATATGCTTTACATTATAACATATGCTGATAGATGTACTTCTTGTGCCTATCAGAATGTATAAGAATAACTGCTACTAATATGTGTAGCTTTCTGCTTAGTCAACTGGAAGATAATGTAGAGAGAAGATTATACATGAAGGCCTCATGAAACTTGTTCGGCCACTTGACTTACCTTGTTGCATCAAGCTTCCTGCTGCAGGGACCCATCTTTGCAATTATCTAGCTTGCATGAAAATTTTCAATTTTATTTTTTTTAACAATAATGGCTGTGGGTACTAACAATTTACAATAGGAGAGGGAAAAGGTAAAGCCCTTTTTACTAGCAGCTTATGTTTTCTACCTGAATTTTGAGCACATAGACTGCAAATATGCAGTACTCATGCTTTATTCCTCTATGGTAAATCAAGCATGAGTTTTGTGTGCATTATAATTTGAATTTTAACTGGAAAGCCGCTAAAAGGATCTGAACATGTTCCATATAAAACTGAAACATCTACCACCCCTTTCTTTGATGTTTGCTTGATTGAAATTGAGTTGTGAACAATTGGGAAAAAATTGGGGGAAGTGCAGCTTAAAAATTCAAATGCTGCTGTTTAGGTGTGTCTTGATTTGCCATTGTCTGGTCGAAAACTTAATACTTGGGCGCTTTTTATTGCCGCGCAGAAATGAAATCGTGCCTCACGCTGTTCCCTGGTTTATGTTTTAGGATTATATGATGTTAGATCCATTTATCAATGGGGCTGCTGAGTTGCATGATAGGCACAGAGACATGAGGCTGGACGTTGATAATATGTCCTATGAGGTAATGTAGTTGAACTTTTGCTGTACTTGGGTTTATTCCCTCATGGTTAGTTCAGTTCACAGCTCAGTGATTTTCCAGGAATTGCTTGCCTTGGAGGAACGCATCGGAAATGTGAGTACGGGATTGAGTGACAATGCCATATTGGATGCACTGAAACATCGGAGACATCAGTTTGTCACAGATGAATCGCCAAACCTTGAGCCGTGCTGTATATGTCAGGTAAGAGCCATTTTTGAACTGTTATGAGAGCAGGGAGTTAGAAGCTTACAGTTAGCAATTTAAATAAATTGTATATTTGGTTTATCTTTATCAGGAGGAGTACAGAGCCGGAGATGATATTGGGACATTGAATTGCGGACACGAGTTTCACACAAACTGCATTAAACAGTGGTTAACAATGAAGAATCTCTGTCCCATTTGTAAAACAACGGCCTTGGAAACTTGAAACACAAATTCACCCCTGCTTCCCCCTTGGATATTTATTGTTTCTTCAACTTGAAGATACATTTTGTTATCATACCATAAGAAATCCCTTTTTGTGTTACCTGTGTAATACTACACTGGGTGGTTCAAAGGGGAAAGAAGATTGTTACATTATAAAAAGAAGTCTTATTGCTTTTATGTGATAAATTTAATCTATTATGAGTATCGTTCTGACATACAATTTCTGGGACAGTTTTTAGGGTGTATTATGCTAGCCTTCTTATGTCACTTCCTCAGAGTAAATATGGATCTTTCTGTCTTGAGTTTTCATCTGAGGGTATGGGAACAGTAATATGGATATCAGTCTATTATTGAGTTTTGACCGGAGGGTACGAATGTGGAATTCATGTTGATTGTTAAAATTGAACAGCGGATCAGTTGGAATTATCTGCTACGATTCATTGCAATTTCGCTTTGTAATAGTAAGCATTGAAACCTATACCAAGAATTTACGTTTTCTATTACTTTGTTTCTTGTTGATTAAGCGAAACCAGAACAGAAACGTAGGACGGTAGGATTAAATGATGGCCTAACATAATCCAAGGAAGCGTATTTTGGGACGTCAAGTATGTTTACTACAGACCTCTGGATTTATTCAATTCATTCTCTTCTCATATGGTTTCTGCGTTTTCTGGTGGATTGTTTCTTGTGATATATCTTCTCTGGAATGTATTCTTCTCCAAGAACGTTAGTTTTTGTATAAATTCCATGACAAAAGATGTACACAATTATCCGTGAGTATGTGGGCATCATCCCTGGCTTTTACTTCAAGCCAAGTGGGGAAACCCTCTGTTTCCACCTTTACATCATACTTGAAATATGAGGCAAATTTTGCCATCGAATGACTAACTTGATATCCTTGTCTTCTAACAAAAGTAAAACTATAGCCACTGTAACCGTTCTTCAATCTAGCTGATGTCCTCCTGTAAGAATACATACATTGAGATTATTAACTGCCATCCGTATGTACCCTGAATTGATCCTGTCCACCCACTGCCTGCAGTCCGACTGGAAAGATTAAACATTATTCCGTCCTTCCACTCGAGCATTTCTGCATTGCCAGTCGAATTAAAAGCCCAGCCTCTGCCATGGCATCTTCATCTTCTCTGGATTGGCAAGAAGCTGCATAACAGTAAATGACAATCGATCGGCCTTGCATTGCAGCATCTTCATTGTCGTTGACACAGTGCGGAGGTTTGGCAGCTGTAATTTGATGCGGTGGTGACAAGTAAGCGGGAAAGGGTCCAGAATGGTGGTGATGTTGCATGTACGCCACGTAGGGAGGGAGCAGTAGTATTAGTAGCAGTAGAGTGAGTGAGGGAGTGTGTGTGTGTCTCTCTCTATATATATGTGTGTGTGATACCCCATCTCGGACCCGCAGGCCCGAGATGCGACCATAGTCTCAGCAGTCAAACCCAACTACTTGGGTTCCGTCCTGATTAACCCAAAATAGATATCTTAAATTGAACTTGAATACCTAGACTCTATTTAAGTATTGGTCTATAGCACTTAACTTTTTCGACGCGGTGGGATAGGGTATCGCATATATACATACATACATATATACATATAGACACACTTTTTTTTTTTTTTTTTTTGAAATTCCAAACCAGAAGAACTAAGAAGAGTAGTCTTCTAACTAGAAAGTGCGGCAGAGGTTTTGTTGTGGCCTGTGGGTGGTGAGGACTGAGGTGGGGAGAGAGATGGCAACACCGCATATGGACGAATTTTCATGATTACAGAAACGCAAGCATTTTTTAGACTCTTTTTTTATGTTTGGAAACACTCAAACTTTGAACTAACCTTTAGAAACCCCCCTCAGATTCTTCTAACAACCATCCCATACGTCACGTCACAGACAACTAATACTCCCCCCCCAATCATTCCTTCTACTTTCTTCTCAATCATTAACCCACTTTTTGTAACGCCTCCACAGTTTTGCAGTAAAATGAAGATCGATGATGGTCATCCCAGCAGACATATATAGTCGGGTAGATACCAAATGCCGTTGCGTCACTTGTGAACTATAAAATATTCTATACATTACTTAACCATTGGAAAATTCTATACTAAACGACGACCACGATTAAGGGGTATAAACTATGAATGTGTTTGGATCTATAATTTTTTGAAAAAGTTTTTTTTTTTTTTGATATGATGCATGTGAGGTAAAAAGGTGGTTGAAAAATGTGTTGATAATATAAGCAAATAATTTTTAGCAAATAAGAACCTATACTTAAAGGATAATCCACTCTATCAGTCTTAAATATCTTTCATATTTATGTCTATTATTTAGTAATTTCGTGACCTACACTCTTTATACTATAGGTGGACTCTTAACAATTGTACGATGGTCGGTGCTCTAATGACACAAAATAAGTATTTAAAATTATCGATAATGTTTCAATTATACAATTCAGACATTATCATTGACCATTTAGATTTGCGTACATTTTACATAGAGTGTGTTTGCATAGTAGATTATTTGGAATAATTTCTTAAAAAAAATATTGTAACACTTTTTTTTGATGTGATGCACGCGATATAAATAGGTGATTGAAAATTGTATTGATGATGCAAGTAAACAAAATTTGACAACTATTACACAATCCAATAGAACATTACACAATCCTGTACACAACCAAATATCCAACCTAAATCTTATCCTGTGTATCCTCACTTTTATTGTCATTCATAATTTCGTAGACTCATAAATACGATTTACCTAATTATTTTCCGACTCAAAACCCTCCTTTTAAGTCATTTAATGATGAAGGCCCCAAAAAGTTGTCCAGTAGTAATTCCTTTGGATAATTACAACGAAGAATAGTAGCCGCAAAGAGGGTTTTGAGAAGAAGGAAAATAGAAGGAAAAAAAAAACAAAAGAGGACAATTTCCATATGATAAGTTTGGAGTCTGCGTCTTAAGACACTTAGCTCCCGACAACATAAAGCTGGGTTTGTCCAGGGCTGGAGTTCTTGCGGCTTTCTGGCATTCAATTGGCTCCTCGTACTTGAAACCCTCAAATCCTAAACCTAAGATGTTTCAGCTGAAAGAAGATCTACGAACGGTGTTGAACAATAAATTAATTGGATTAAATGACTTTATTACATTTCAAGTTGTTGGAAGATTTTATTTTAGAAGCAGCGTTAATTAAATAGCTCCAGTACTCCTGCCTCAAATAGCTCTTCATAGTCTTTTTAGACTATCATGGAGTAAATTTGCCCAGTTGAGTTGCCGGTAATAACAAATTGAGTTTGAGGTGCTTCGGTGATCTTTTAAGCTTCCGCTCAAGATCATGGTTAAATCCTACACATAAAACCTCACAGAGAAAGTGTCAAGAAAACAGAATTCCCAGGAAAGCTAAGGAAGACACTGCACTTGTTTTGCAGCAAAAGTAGATCAGCTTGAGATGTTCTTCAGCGGTTCAGCGTTTCAAGGACAAGAACATTCGCCATCCTAAAATTCAAAAATAAAAAAAAAATAAAAAATGAAGAACGAAAGAATCAACCCAAGGACAAGTGGAACTTGAATCGAAGGCCTGCAAACTGAGTGGCCACTTTTTCCGTTCGCTATTGTCAGGAAAGCAGCTTGCGGCTCTTCACTGCAGAAAACCAATAAAATTAAGCCAAAAAATTCACAATATGGTGTGTGTGTGTGTGTGTGTGTGTGTGTTTTTTTTTTTGTGTGTTTATTTTGCTCCCACCACAAAATTCATCTTTCCTAATGCAGGTTCTAATATCTTCAACCGCGTTCTAAAAGATGTCGCCTTCTTTTTCTTGGATTGTTTTTTGTACTCTGTGAGAGTCATCAAAGATGCTGATCTCACCCAGCCAACGCTTGTAAGTATTTCTTTGCCTTTGAGAAGCCCAAATGTACCTAGTTTACACCTTTACACGAAAATTACTGTGCCTTCGCGGCAATTATCTTTTTTTTTTTTTCCTTTACCAGTTTTAGAAGAGAGGGAAAGGAAAAAAGAAAAAAAGAAAAAAAGCAAACCCTTATGATGACTTCTTGTATACGTAAGCCACCAGTGAAACTAATGCAGTAGAATTACTACAATTCGCAATATGGACCGATGAACTAAACAGGAACAGGAAGTTATCTGTTCTATTAATTCTGAATTGCAATAACAGTTTATAAAATTGTTGGCCCGCAGTATGGATGCAATAAAGGCATATGCCATCCTTCTTATCCGTTGTTTAATATATATAAGCGAAGCATTCGTTTGTTTTTTTGTATTTTTTTTCCCCATGCAACCATTTTACATGCGAGGCACTTCTGGTTCTATGACCCCGTTTTCTACGGTTCCAATTTCTGCATATACAGTGATTCAAGTCATATAGTAAAAACGATACATAATTCAGTGCAAATGAGCGGGATTCACAGCCAGCTATTTTCTTTCGATCCTGGTGCATTTGTTTTGCCATGAATGTAGATATCAGGCTCACAATCCAGGAAGGGGATGAGGAAGAATAGGATTAACACGCCCAACTGGTGAATGGCCGCAAGAATTGAAGGCATCCAAGCCATATTCAGATGCACGATGCCCCCTCCTGTTTGCCGATATGTTATATTTCTGAATGCGGGCTAGCTTTTACCAACATACAACACCCTTAAAATGACCACCTATTTTTTTTTTTTGGGAGTCGTAACTCTTGTAATCGTACGTTATAAGAACTTATGAAGTAAAACATGTAAAAAGACTAAAAGTAAATTCATCCAACCAATTACAAATGACTTAGGCCAAACATCAGGAGAAGAATGAGACATAGAAGTGGTAATTCATGCAGAGCTGGAGGATGAAGAAGGGTGAGAGGAGTGGTAACTCATGTTAAACAACATGCACCTTTTTATGGAAAGTGAGGAGGTAAAGACTGAACACAGCTGCTGTAAGTGTGAAAACATAAGATTTACATGTAACTCTCGTGTTATTTTGGCCTTAATAATGATTATATCCAGTTAAGAGTTAAGACCAGTCACAAGACTACAACAAACAAAGCACAATACTTATCCTACTCTCTTCACAAAAGAGAAGCTAAGGGTATAAAAAGGTCGGTAAAGGGAGCAAATTCAATTAGCATCTTTTTAGTTCACAGTTTGAACTGATTATGGTAACCTGCTTTCTGATGCAGAGATGAGTAGTGCATGAGATGGATTAAATAGGTTTCTTACTGGCAATAGCATCCCATCCCAGTGTAACTTCAAGACAAATGGTTATGGATTAAGAATGTGTAGGGTCCATCATGAGTATCCCAGTAGGAAAAGTGGGACCCCCTTGAGAGATAGAGAAGGAAGGACACTCTTTTCATTTTTAATTCATTTATTTTGGCTACTTGTAGGCTGCTGCTTACTGCTTTCTTGTGCTAGCTGCCGTTTTTAGTATTGAAGCCAGTAACGGCATTTTGGCTTATGATTGTGTTTTGGTCTGTTCCTAATTAAGCCACCGGCCAAGCGAATCAGCATTTTGTTTTTCTACGACCTTGTGAACATATTTGCCTGGACTGCCACCCCGGCCAACCCTTTAAAAGCCTGAGCCCTCTATCTTCACCATAACTCTTATCTTCTTCTTCCCTTTGTGCCCTTTTTCCTTCTTATTTTGTCCCTCTTCTCCTTTCTTCCTTATTCTCTTTTACAATCTACACAAGTATGAGAAGCTAGAATATAGTCTCTATTGTCTATATTTCTTTAACTTTTGTTCTTTCTTTGTTATAAAACTTTCCTTTCATCCATGTCGGAAGGGGGTAGCCCGGATAACTTCCTTTGGGATAATGAAGCATGGGCGTTATCAAACTCGGATAACTCAGGAAGAAGTGATGAAAACCAACCTGCTACGAAGTTTCATGAATCGAATAACTCAAACTGTCCCACTCCGAGGGAAGCTGAGCCCGGGGTTGGGCCATCCTTGGGGAAGAGGAAGAGAAAAAATGGAAAGCAGCCAAGTGTTGAAGGAAATGATCAGGCAGCTGAAGGGAAAGGCGGTGCTGAAGCAGATCATGAGTTGCATATATGGACAGAACGAGAAAGGAGGAAGAAGATGAGAAGCATGTTTTCTAATCTCCAGTCTTTGCTTCCTCAACTTCCTCCTAAGGTAATTCATGCTTCTATAGTGAATTTGATTAAATGATCAATTCTCTCTTCTGGACACTAGAGTCCTCTTTTTCCCTCCTTTTAGGATAACCCTCTTCTTCGAGTTTTGATCGGACAAAGTTGTAATCAGTTATGTTCGCAAAAGAAAGAAGGATATATCAAAAGGCACCTTTCCTGACATACTAGTAAATAAGATGTTTGTTCGGCTTTTCAAGTTCGGGTCTTTATGCGGAAATTAGTATTTTGTCATCCATTTCACAACTATTATTTCCTTCTTATGCCCTTTTTGGTTCTTCTAGATCCAATCGAATTATTTTCAATAGCATCTGTGGTCGAAGTCTTTTATTTTCATTCATAGGCCAACCAAAAAAAAAAAAAAAAAAGCAGAAACCGATTATCTATTAGGTTGGTTTGGAAACATATAGCAAAATTCATGACTTTCTTCTTCTCAAGTCGTTAATGTCACGGTTTTACATGGAACCGAAGCTCACAGGATGGCTTTGCATGGATAGAGATCTTGAGAAACTAGCAGCCCCGTTGAAAGGCACTAATCTTTACCTTGGAGTGCCATAAATCTCCTTGGATGCCTCCTCTTTCAGTCCATAAAAGCAAGGGTTCTATCTTGACGTTTACCTTCCTCTAGAGACTGGGAAAATCACTAAAAATCAAAGAATTGTTCAACATGGTTATAATCTTTTTCTCGGAATGGTAATTCTCACTGATTTTTTGCAGGCTGACAAGTCCACCATTGTTGATGAGGCAGTAAACTACATCAGGTCACTGCAACAAACACTTCAGCGGCTTCAGAAGCAAAAGCTAGAAATGCTTCGTGGCCTTACAACAATAAATTATGACCCTTCTATGATTACACCATACAGATTAGCCATGGATTCGAGGGAGGCATTTTTAGCTGATCAGGGATCTTCTAGTCAACCGAGTTCCAGCCCGAACCCACTTGGGATTGCTCGATATCCTACTATTTTTCGAACTTGGGCTGCACCGAACGTGGTCCTCAATGTATGCGGTGACAAAGCACACATCAATATTTGCTGTCCGAAGAAGCTCGGACTCTTCAGTGCCATTTGCTACTTCTTGGAAAAGCATAAGCTAGAGGTTGTATCTGCTCATGTTTCATCAGACAATTATAGGAGCTTGTACATGATTCAAGCCCAAGTAAGTGATTTTCCCTTTCTTTCCAAAGTTTTTCCCCCCTCTATTGCCAACAAATGTCAATCTTTATTTTATTCAATAGAACTTCATTCAACGCTACCAGGAGAAGAATAAATAGTTACGCAAGAAATTTTTCTTGTCGAAATTAGGAATTAAGATTCTGAGTGGCCTGGATGGTGCACTGTATAGGAGTCCATCTTATAGAGTAGAATATTTAGGGGTAAAACGAAAATGCTAAACCATGGGTGTGTGTGTGTCTTTCCTTTAGGCACTAATTCATGAGTTCAAGAAACCTTTTTTTTTTTTTTTCCCTCCTCTTATGAGTTCAAGAAACTTGTTCACTTATTCAATTTTGAATTACTTTCTATGATTGCCTCTCCACAGGATAGTTAACCGGCTGTGACTATTGCATGCCACTTTCGCTGTGAGGTAGCAGATGCAATTGCCATTTTGATAAATATCAAGAAAAAACAAATATAGGCATATAAAATTTATGAAAAAGAAGGTGCTTCGCCTTTTTATCCTCATATTTTTTTTAATATTTTATTTTATTCCATGCTTCATTTTTGGTACTTAGGCATGTCTATGTACAGACACGTATGGTATAGATTCGCGTTTTCTAGTATCAAATGGAAAATTGTAGACCAAGCGGAAGTGGGAGCGCTTTACGGTACCGCTTAAATGTGTTACAATTTTCGCCGTTCTTGCTATTGTTTCATGAATGGTCGACCTAGGCATGTGGCTTAAAGTGCAATCTTTTTTGCCCTCCCAAAAAATGTGGCTGCTTTAGGTGTTGGTCGGGGAAAAGCACTATTTTCAGAACAACCACTAATCAAAAGTTCCATTCTTGCATCAACACAAGTGCATAATTACATAATTAAAGAGTGCCTAACAAGTTTCATTTCATCTATCTTTAAAAGTGTCGTTGCCACAAATCTTGGTAAGTTTTACCATTCTTGTTAACGTTTTTGGCGCTTGTATTAGCATACATGATTTGGGTTTCAGGCAATTGGAGCTCTCGATCAACAGTACCCCGAGGCGCTCTCATTTGATGATATTTTCCATCTAGCTACGGGAGAGATGATGATGTACATGTCTTCCTTATCATAGCCCCCCCAAGTTCAAGCAATAACATTCTCAATCTTAAGAGATCATGATTGCAAAGTCCCTTTTCTTAAACTGAAACGTTTATTTCTTCTTGGTGCTATCTCTGCCATAGGAGGAAGAGTATAATTAGGATCTTAATGCGCCAGTAGCATTTTAGCATTCTTGTTAAACTAGGAATACAAGTCAGATAGACTTTGTATCCTCAGCTGCTGGTTCTAGCAACAATTCATATACCCAACTTGCATATGATATCACGCAGTATCCAGCACCAACTTTAACCTCTTGAACTTTTATATATTTTTCAACGTTTCGTCTTCCATGTCATCTTTATTCTCTTGTGACTGGTGATGCTGAATCTTGTTTTCATTTAACCGTAATTATTTCTAACCATAATTTATGTTTTTGTGAACGTTAATACACTGAATAGTGTACCGGTGACATGTCTTGTACATAGTGACTCTATCATCCTGTGATAATGATCTCTTTCTAAGGTTCTTGTGCCATTTTCGTGTACGAAAACGGCCGTGATAGATTAATACCAAAAGGATTTGGCAAGGATCAATTGTTTTCAATCCAATTGAGATTCCTAAACTTGCTAATGAACTTCTGATTCTTGACATGCTTCTCATGTAATCCACCCAACCCACAATTTGTAGACCTCTAATCTAGTTACATCACGAGACCTTATGGAAACATGCATACTCTAGCTTAGACACATTGATTGCTTGAATTGGTAATAATCATGATAAAGAAAAAACTTCTTGACGATCTCCATTCTGTGCTGCAACTCCAACATTACACTCTTCACAATTTCTGACTTGCTGTATTTTTAAATCCAAAAGAAAATGAAGAAACTTCTAAAAGGATGAAGTGAGTCTAGAAAAAGTTGGTTCCAGATTGCAGCAAGCAAACATATTGTAATGGCAATACAAATATTTTTGAGGGTGTTTAGCCACCTGACCTACCAGAAAGAAATGCACTCAAATGCGAGATAAGTTATCATGCTTGCATACCCATCATTTGAGTCTCCAACAGTTATTCCAATTATAATTACATATCTGATTTGACCTACGATGGATTAAGTCTCATTCTGGGAAGTTTGGAGAAATTGATTCTTCTTTTTTCCCCCCACCCCCTGGGGGTTTTGTTTGCCGTTTAATTTCTTTTCTTTTTTTTTTCCCCTTTTTTGAATGTACTCGAGTGTCGAGATAGGGGTAGCCACGGTTCAGGTTTGAGAAAGTAGAACCAGAACCGTAACCGTGACTAAAGGTTTAAGTTTAGGTTCAAGTTCACAAAAAATTTGAATTGGAGCCCGACGATTCAAAACCCATTCAAACCGTCTAAAATACATTTATATATTCAGTTGTTAGGTTTTTTTAATTCAATTTAGAATTCAATTTCAATAATCAACACCCAATATCAAATAGTCTTAGTTTAGTCCAACAACTTATTATTCAAATTCATTAATAAATCCAGATACAATAAATAATCTAAGTCAAAATCCAATTTAATCAGAGTGTTAATGTCAAACTAATCAAAGTATTAAACTACCATTTGATGACACTTTGAATTTGACTAATCATTATGACAAATTCTCAATATAAATTAAAGTATTTTTTCACAAGTTGAGATATTTTTTCATAAAATTTGTATTCTTGATTTTTTCTTGCCACATGATAATACAATAAATTCATAATTTTTTCAACATAAGTTGTTATATTTACTTAAAATCAATTTTATAATACAAGTATTTATACATAACTAGAAGAACCGAAACCGAAACCGAAGAAATTGAAACCATAATTGAACCGGAGGTTTAAGAACCGAATCAGAACTGAACTTCGTCATCGATCTTTAAATCGGAACCGATGGTTTTGAGACCCATACGTTGAGAGAGGGCATAGGGGCCCAACGGCTACCGTAAGTATGAAACTAGCAATCACAAGCTTGGAGATTCTTGGGCTCCAGTTTGGACTTTCTATTTTTCACTCACTCGTCATTGGACCTTCGCCTTTCAATACTTGAGCCCATTCCCATTAGATCAGTGACAAGGACAATCCAAAGCCAGGAAAAATGGGCTTAATAGTTCGTGTGGAATTCCGGTGACACATTCATGTTTTTAATTAGTCCGTGGGCCCTGTGTGCCCGGCCATTCGTTTCTTGTGTCCTTCACCCCCCCTCCCACTTTTTTTTTTTTTTTTTATTTTTTTGGGCAAGCCAGTCTATTCGAACTTCTGGTAAGCGAAGTTGCTAATTTGATTCTCAGTTGAAACAAACTACAAGTAAAATCCCTTTGCCCAATACAACTCCTCCTATATCATTCTTTTCCTTGTTATATGAACCCCTCCCACATTTTTCCAATACTAAAAAAAGAAAAAAAAAAAGTATGCCCAAGTATTATTATCGGAGTTTATTATAAGGGTACAACAGGCCAGTTGGAGGAGGTAACAGGAAGAGAAAGAAAGCATTCGAATTCCTCCCCAAGTATTATTATCCCGTGATATGGGGGGAAAAAAAAGAAGAAGAAGAAGAAGAAGAAGAAGATAAAAAATTCATGATTTGGGGCATGGAAGCGATGATGGGTACTTTTTGGCCACGGTTGGAAAGCTTCTGGTTCCACAGGTAAGCTGCGCCTTGCCATACATTAAGCACCTTTTCAGGCTGGAGGACAGGGCATAATCATTTCTGATTCCTCCTCTCCCAAGTCTCGAAAGCACTAATGCATCATTCTTCTTTTTGGTCAAACCAAATTTAAGCACTCGGTGGCCCCTTTTGCACCACAGTCTATCTACCTATCTATCTATACTGTGCAGGGAAAATGCCGGATCAGACCAACCTTTGTTGTCCGCGTTAATCGATCAAGCATTCAATGAATATCGTATGAATCACGGTTGGCCTGTTTTTCTTCCTTCTACTTTTCAGCCCAAATCTTAATTGACCAAACCATAATAATGTTTTCTACAGTGGATGGAGTAGCCACTGTCTATATATGTGTGAGGTGTGGAGATTTCATTGACGTTAAATCAGAATAACGTGTACATATCATGTCACGTCATATCATATCATGGCAAGAATCACTACAATTTACAGCCTGCACTTGCTAATTTCAACGGTATATCGTTGATAAGACATTATCTTCCACTCATTTTTTTTTTTTCTTTTTCTTTTGGGAGGTGATTGTGTATTAGTATTAAGGTGGAGCTTAGGTTTTCGGTTGACTGCAACTTTCAGGTGATACTCCAACTCCAGCTCCCAAAAGTTGCTCGTGTGCTAAGCTACGGTGTGAAAAAATCACAGCTAATGAATCTGGAAATCAACGGAGTTTATACTTTCAAAACAAGGCAGCATTTGCCTTTCACTTTACTCCTGTTTTGTCAACAGATCCAAAGCATGTCAAAGGACACTCATCCATGGGCCAGGCAATCACGTTCTAACTCCCTTTTTGGCTTTTGTCTGTTTAACACTAAGTACCTTTTAACACGATTCGAAAGAAGTTTTCTGCACTAGAACTTTCAGGCAGAAGAAGGGTATTCCACAAAAGTATTCTCGGCAGGTTCTCCTTTTGACAATTTGCTACTACTTTTAAACTAAAATTAATGGAAATTCACTCAAAGAAGAGGCGATAGAAAAGAAGAGCAAGAAGAAAGTAAGAAAGAAGATTTTCACTTTAAATCGTAAGTCAAACAATTGTTTATCAGGCAAATCCGACATTACCTAAAAACACAAGACCACCAGCTCCCCCCACCGCCCGCCACCAGAAAAAAGAACAATAATAATTCTTTTTTTTTTATAAAAAAAAAAATAATTAACACTCAAGACGAATAAATACTTAATTATAGAAACTCAGAAAGAAAGAGAGGAAAGAAGAAGAAAGGCAATAATGGAATATGCCATAGTCACTTGTCATCCAATCCATCCTGGCCGAAATGCTTCCTTCCATCATCACCAGACCTGACCCATCACCATGTCATCATCATCATCTCTGTTTCATCCATCCAATCTCTACGTGGGCATTGGCCCTGTCTCTTTGAGGTGTAAATCTTGGGTGTAGCGTTTCAGAGGTACAAGCTTCAACTCACTATAACTCGATAAGGCACCGCTGAAACGCTACACCCAAGATTTACACCTCAAAGAGACAGGGCCCAATGCCCACGTAGAGATTGGATGGATTAAAATGTGTCACTAGTGATTAAAGATGATGGTGTTAATAGCTAAATTATACTTACATGTTCTGAATGAGATTGATGGCTTTGATAAATTTCAATTTCAATTAACATGAGATGCGTCTTTACAAGCAACACTTGGTCAAGTTCGTGATGGGTACATCAAGTCATCAACTGATTGTGCAACTCTAGAGAACAAATTGTGGACCATCCGACACCGACAATTACGGCCCGTTTTAGAACTGATGATAATAATGCTGCTAGTAATAGAGAGTAGTACGTAGCAGCAGTCGACAAAACAAAGACTTCCTGCGATGCCAAGTGCAATAAGATCATTCATCAGCCATGATCAGCTTGGAGCAATTTACCCTTTTAATTTCTTTCAACATTTTCAGCCAAAAAAAAAAAAAAAAAGAAATCTTACATACAAAGGAAAAGGGAAAAGTACACACCAAAAAAAAACCTATGTACCCAAATAAAAACTCTCAATTTTCACTCGTTTGTCTCTTTCTTCCCTTTTTTTTTTTTTTTTTTGAGGGCATTTTTTGCTTTCCTAGAAAAAATACTACTACTGCTACTACTACTAGTAATTTACCCCTACAACTCCTCCAAAAACGGAAACAATGAGAAGGTTGAATCATCATGTGATAAAATATAAATAGTGTAGTCCCACTAGACTAGAGGGCGACTCAAAACGGAACGACGTCGCTGCAGCCAAAATCGTCCGAATTTGCAGTTGAGTCCTCCGGCCAAGAATCCCGCAGCAGCTTCAACAGCATTTGCGCTTTTCTCTTCGCTCGATCCGTGCAATCGCTCTGGACCAGCAATAACAGCTGAGTCAACACCCCGGCGGCCACCGCGTCGCGCTGTGCCTGATCGGAAGCCGAGCACAGCGAAAACAATGCCCCGGCCGCGTACTCCGTGGCTCGGTCCGAGATTTTTAGAATTATTTTCACCAGCAGCGGCACCGTCAGCGCGTGAGCAGCGAACGCCGCGCACCCCGACGGAATCCGGCAGAGGAGCTCCACCGTAGCCAGCGCTCTCTCGGCATCGCACTTCTCAAAGTCTGCCAGCCTGTCGACCAGGGCGTCCACCGCTCCGGCAGTCACCGCCCTCTGCCGGTGCTGCTTCACCAAGCACAAGGCGAACAACGCCTTGACTCCAATCTTCAACGCCCTCGGATATGCCAAGGGATAGCTGAGGATTCCGATAACCCCCTCGAATACTCCCTCGGCATTGCTGACTTGAGAGCGAAGCTCCGGCGATCTCGTCCCGGCGACGGCCATCTCGATTACTGCAGCCGAGTTGACTCGTACGTCAACTGAAGAATGACCGAGCAGGGAGACGAGGTAAGAGACTCGGTCGGGATCGGAGGCGACAGAGACGCACTGAGGCTCGGAGAGCGGGAATAAAGCCAAAACCGCGAGCGCCTCATGACTGAGGTCGGCCGAGTCGGAGTGGAAGACGACGGAGAGGAGGAGCTCAGAGACGTTGTTGGCGGAAATCAAGGCGCGGTTCTTGTCGGAGTCGCGAGCGAGCGCTCGGAGTCTCGTCAAAGCAGAGAGTCGGGAGGCGGGAAGTGCAGAAGCAGAAGAAGCCTGGTGGAGCAAGGAGCGAACGAGGGCGGGGTCGGCTGGCTGCTTAGGAGTGGGGATTCGCTCGATGCCGAAAGAGCGGTTGGCGACGCACCAGTCCTGGATGAGGCGGCGGAGGGTGTGGTTGGGGATGAGAGTGAAGTCGGTGAGTGGGGCTCGGGTGACGGGGCAGGTAGTGTTGCCGGTGGCGACCCAAGACTCGATGCTGGCTCGATCGTAGGTCTGGCCAGTACAAACAGTGACGGGGTCCCGCATGAGCTCCAGAGAAATGGGGCATCGAAAGTAGTAAGGGATCTGAACTCCCACGTCCAATGGCTCTAAGCTTCCCCGCATTCCTCCTGCTGCTGTTACTCTGTCTATTATATATTGTCACTTATTGTATGTACGTGGACAGCGATACAGGAAAGAATGAGGAGGCGGAAGGCGAGAATGAAGCCGCGGGGGGAGGGGGTGGTCACTGCGAATCCTCTTCAGGAGCTGTAGGAAGGAAGGGGAGGAAGGACGTGGTTGGGGGAGAGGAAGAGGATCACAGGCTGTGGAAGTGGTCTGATCTATTATCAGTGTATCTGGTGGCAGGGCTCTCTGGTCTGTGGTATCAGTGGGTTTGTGTCTCTTGTTGCCTGGTGTTCGTGGGTTTTATTCTGACCAAGGTGGCAGCCCCACACGTGTGGTTTATTTTATTCCGTTTTTTTTTTTTTTTAATTTTACAACTACGACTAGGAGTATGCTATGCCAATGCTAGATTACTAGAGTACTGAGACTGCTACTTGGGTCACTTGCTCAGAGATGTGTTTGTTTGGGTTAATAGTAATAATAATAATATATAGTACTACTTTACAGGGGTTAACCAGACAGGGGATTTGATGTATGTTTGCTTGCTGGGGATGGATGCTGCGGTTTTTTCTTTTTTGGAGGTTGTGGGGGATGTCTGGCTGGTCAAAGAGACAGAGAAGACCGAGTGGGCCATCAATTATGCTCATATCTAACTCCTGTTTACATCCATTGGCTTCCTAATGGTCCAATCCTGTTCCTTAACCGCCTTGTATTGATTTGATTCTGGGTTGTGGGCTGTGGTCCTTTGCCTTTTCAGCTCCTTCTATTCTTTTAAATTTTTTTTTCCCAGTTTGTAGCATTCTTTTGCTGTCCTAATCGAGTTATAAATCCAATACATTTGGGGGGCTTACATGGGTAACCTAACTTGATATATTCCATCAGATTATATGTAGAATTTGAAGTTGTCGAGATACAAGTCCAAGTTCTTAGACATTGTTTGGATTATCATTTTCTTCTAAAAATTTTTTTATATTTTCTGTGAACATATTTTACACATATCAAATCGTTATAGTATATGCCTTGTTTTTATAAAAAACTTCATAAATAAAATTTTTTGCAAATTGGCTTTAAATGTAGCACCAGAAGGAAAATGTTGTGATAATCTTATTCCTCATTTTTTTCTTTTCCTGTCTCTTAGTAACAAGTCTTAAATGATGATTTTTTTCATGGATCTCACAGTTGCTAAAATACTTGATTCAACTCTTAAATCCTCTCCTTTAGTTTTATCTTTGTGAAGTTTGAATCTCTTTTTATCACTAAGAATATTATCTTATTTCGTTTTTATTTTTTTCGTAAATTTATTTTGGGGTTGGGTGGGGGCCAGGGGACGGTTACTGACTTACTGCTTACAGACGTCCAAGAGGAGAGCAATATTGACGCGGCATTTGTGGAGTTGTAGGCATGGCGGGGCCAAGTGGTCCTAACTCCTAACCTTGGAAGTTTCCTGGTGAGACCAACAACTCATTCCTGCCAGTGGCAACCCCGCCAAAGAAACAACAAAAAAGAAACCCAACCCCAAACCCCAAAAAAAAAAAAAAAAAAAAAAAAAAAGAGGAAAACAAAAACAAGTATTACTATAATTTTACCGTAAAGAGAAGAATTGTCTGATGAAGTAGGAATTGGGTGGCTAAAATTGTACACGTACGTACGTAAAGGAATATAGTAGCAGCAGTGGTCTCTTCTCTCTGTTGTGCTCAGAAGAAAAAGAGAGAGTAATCCAGGAAATGTTTCCCCGACTGAGGAGTCGGGAGGAGCGAGAGTCCTGCTGCTGCAGAGTGCAGATGCAATTGGATTGGTGCCTGGGGGCTGGAGGTGTATGTCTCGCTCTGGACTCTGGACTCTGGACTCTGGCTCTGGACTGGTGTGTGGTGTGGTCAAAGGTCAAAGATAAAGCAGAGGAATGTGCGGGTGCTGGGTTGTCTCTCTCCCACCCCTCCAAACCTTTTTATTCGAGCCAAACACCGGCCCCATATTCAAAACCCCCCCCCCCCCCCCTCTCCCACAAAAACGATAAAAGAAAAAGAAAAGCCACCCAAAAATCCCCTTCTCCCTTCCCAAAAAAAAAAAAAATTTGAAATAATTTCAAAAACCTCCCGAGACGTTTCCAACAATTTCACTAGCTTTCCCTAATATTTATAAAATTGTACTTGCCTCCCCTCACATAAAGTATTTACATCATGTGGGGAGAAATTACTCATATACCCAAAGACATTATGTCTTATTAGAAACTAATTATCTAAGGATTAAGTAATTAGGTCTATTGACTATTAGTAACTAATTAACAGAAATAACTGTTGGAAATTTTTTAATGATGAGTAGTCATTTATAGGTTCAAAATAATGTCAATTAGTATACCAAATGGTAACATTTTATAATTGAAGGAACTTGACGTTGACCAGAAATCAATTGTATACAATGTTAGAATAAGAGCTTTGGTAGGAGAAAGAAATTACAAGGCACAATAAGGTTGTTTATGAGAAAATTTCTCTGAAACTCTTAAAAGTTGTGATAGTTGTAAAGTAATTTCATGGGAGTGAAAAGGAAAGAAGAGAGAAGAAAGGCAAAATTCGAAATTTTTTTTATTCAAAGTCATAAGAATTTTAGCAAAACTAATGTTAAGAGAGATGAGTGGTTTATTTTGCTGAATCTTATGATCATTGGTGTATTGTTATTGCTTGTTTAAGGTATTGAATGTCAACTTTTTGAATGGTGAAATGTGTGTGTTAATTTTTTCTAATTTTTAATTATTTTTACTGATACAAATTATGTACATGCATAAGGGCCATTTATGGAATAAAGTTTCATATTAGGAGAGACGAGTGAGATTATCAGAAACCTCAAGGGAGCTTTCTAAAATTATCCTAGAAGAATTTTCTACCGTTGCGTTGATCTTTACTTGCTTACATTGGACATCTTTGGATAACACCAAGGCCAATAAGGGGCCCAGGGGGGGCTCGGGTGGAGTGTGGTTTGGGGTTTTGTGGCCCAAAATATTGGGGCCCATGCAAGAAACGATGTTGATTAAGTGGGTCCTACTAGAGGCATACGTTTCCCAAACCCCACAGAGCCCCCCCCTTTTAGATCTCATTATGCATCACTCGATTGGAGGACAAAGAATCTATTTTATCCTTCACATGGTATTGCCAGCTTGGCCCTTGGCGTCTTCCCTTGCTTTTTTTTTTTTTTTGACTTGTTTTGAAAATATAGTAATGGGTCAAGCAAGTTTTTTTTTTTTTTTTTTCTCATTTTCTAATTTTTATTGTAAAAAATGTTCTAATTAGGAAACAGCAGGTGAAATTAAAGGGAAAAGGACTTTGTGCAATTGAAGTCCAGTATAATTAGCTCCAATTGTTGTATTTTTTACAATAGTAGGTATACGATTATATTACATTGTTGTACTTAGAAGAAGAATGATATACATGGATAAAATGTTTGACATGCATTCGCATACAAAAATTTTGAACGTGTACAACAGCAGTACAAAATGACACAAAACACCGCAGTACTGGTACTGAGTCCAAGTCCAAATTAAATTTGGAGAGCAAATAGAAACCAATTGGAGAAGAGTAATTATGATAAGCGGTCCGAGTTTTGAGGCAAGCTTCAAAAATCAGAGTGAATGTATGTTTAAATTCCTAGTTTTACATTAGGGCATTAGATATAACTCGTCATCTTCCATTGAGGAATCAATATCACCATTGAAATGACAGAGAGTTTTATACCCTGTGATGATTGATAAAATTTTCCACATAAAAGAAAGAGCATACCCTGTGAATGTGATGATAATATATGTAAGAAAGGAATTTGAAAAGGGTAGAAAACCCAGAGGGTTAGCTGCAAAATGTAGATAAGACATTTGGTCCTTGTATTTTTGCCAGAATAATTGACAAGGCACGACGGGGCAGGGCACGCGTGTGGTGTGGGGTGGAGTGCGGTCCACTGGGTCTGGCACGCCCAAGAGGACCCTGCTTTGTCTGTAGTCAACCGGGCAAATTTGCCGGTACAGCTTCAAGCCTCCAGGCTCGAAGTAGTCTCCAACCCCAGAGCCCGCCCTTGGCCTTTCCGTCCTGCACTGCTTCCCCGATGCACGTGCTCCTCCCCAAACTCGCACGTGTTCCCAGGTAAGCCCCCTGCCCCCGGGACCTTTGACTGCCTAAAAGGTTTCACCATTTGGCACCAAGCCGTCGCGGTACCCGGGTTCTGCTTCTGCTCTGAAGTCTGAACTGCTTGACCAAGTACGGAATTCCTCATCAGAATTTTTTATTATACTAGTTTTATTCTTTCCTTTTTTTTTTTTTGCGGAATAAAATACTAGTTTATTCTTCTCAAGGGAAATCAGATTACATACTATTTTTAATCTTTAACATTTCAAAATCTCTACGTCATCCTATCTCTTTATTCGTATAAATTTTAGACACTTGTACGAGTTCTTAACATTTCAAGTGTTATAAATAACGACACTTTAGGGGGTGTTATATATGTTTATAACTTCTAAACTTATAGCGTTTTTTTTTTTTTTTTACTGCATTATGTGGTGCTATTATATCTAATGAATTTGCTGAGAATATGACTAAGAATTAAATAGTCTGAAGCAGCCGACGGGACTTGATAGTTGATATCCCTCCTAACTCTCTGAACGTACTTAACAACGAAAAGTTGGCCATGTGCAGGCAGCGATTGATGTATTATCCTTATAAGATCAGAGTTTCATTTGTCTTTTTTTTTTAACATTTTTTTTTGAGGTAGTTCTAGGTAAAGTAGCTTCTTTCTTGATATGTTTTTACTCTTTGCAGCTCTTAATGAACAAATAGAAAAGAGTTGTTAGACAAAGTTGAGATGCTAACCATCATTGCCAAGATCTTGCTCCTATATCAAATGTGTTTTTCTGAAATGAATAGAATTAAAGCATCAAGAAAGCCAGCCCTCATATAAACTAGCTTGTATTTTCAAACAATTTTTCGTTCCTTGTCAAACTGACAAGGATGTAGCTTTTAAGCAAGCAATAATTTGATGAAAAAGACCTTATAGCGATACTTCAAACGAGCATGCATGGTATTAATGGTTTGCTAACTCAGAATTAAACAAGCCGTGCGATGAGTATTCAACTGTATGATGGAATGAGCATTTAGGAACAGCGTCTGAGTTGTTCACCAGGTTAGAAATAATTAATGCTTAAACAATTGTTTTGCAATATCTTTGAAGATCTGTGATATTGCTCTCCACGTTAACATGCCCATCTACAGTTCCTTGTATGTAGGTGTTTTACTTCTCTTATTCTCTATCTGTATCAAAATTTTAGTCATAATATAGTAGTAATAATTCTACGAAAAGCTGAAGTTCTTTTACTTTTGTCTTTTGAATTTATATTTGCTTTTTTTTATTTACTTATTTGTTCCTGATCAAATCTGAACTTGGGCATTATATATATATATATTAAAATCAAGTGGTGGCATATTCGCTTGTTTTCATTCGGATTACAATTACTATGATTTCAAAATGCTAATCATGCGTCCTAACGTGATCTTCCACGAAAACCTTTGCTCTGCACAATTAATTAATAATGAATTTTCCTTTCTTTTCTTTTTTGACGATTCCTTACTAGTGCTCGTTAAATATACAATGCAAGGAATAACTTCAAATTAAGACTAGACACACCAAAAAAAAAAAGAAAGTAAAAGTAAAACTTTTATAAAAGGCCTACTTTTGATAGGTCAAATACAAATAAAGTAGCTAAAAAGGCTGGAATGTTCGTAGGAGCAGTGATTATCAATCGAAATTCTGACGTGGCTCCCAACAGCACAGATGGCTCCTCTTCATGTCACAGGAGTAGGACTGTAGGAGTAGCATAATTGCATTAGCATTGCATCTCTCTCTGCTCTATCCGTCCTTAAAAAAGAGAAAAATACAATAAGAAAAATCAGGGTGCCATGCACTTCACTTCCACAGTTCTGCTACTTTTTTCTTTTTTCTCAACTTTTTCCTCCATCTTTCTTAAAATCACGTACTACCATTTGTTGGGCCTGCAGGCAATTCTAAATAAATAATTCATGACTTAGATGGGAAAATGGGTTTATTGTTTATTTAATCATGACGTGACAGTTTCAATATATACCTAGCTAGGATATTTACACTTCCTTGTGAACCATAATTAATTAGTAATACTAGTACTAGTGTTTTTGCATTTCTTTTAGCTCCGTTTGTTGTCATTTGTACTGACATTGGATCTGTATTTCAAAATTAAAATGAACAATTATGTCTGTGTCATTAGCAGATCCCGTGTTTGCTAAAACTTGTTCGCCACACAAATGAATATGTTGTAGTGATCAAACGAATTTTGAAGGCACCTAAGGACTTTACCTCCTTCTGTTGTTTTGCATTTTAAAGCTTCCTTTGTTTTTATGGTAAAAATGCATGAAAATGTGACTTCTTGCATGGTATCATCACTACCATGTCACGCTTGCTTAAACGATCCCACTTTTTCCTATCAAAAACCGCATCAGCCGCTTTTGGGTACATCTCGAGCATTATGCAAACCCTCCTTTTCTCCTCTTTTTAAAGCTTCATCAAAGAAGCCAATTGGGCATGAGAAAAAAGATAAGATACTCTGAGAGCTTGGGAAGAAGAAATGGACGATTAGGAAACCCTTCGATTAATTCGCAGACAATCCCTTTTCTAATACTGTCCAGTACTTTTGATATATTAAATAGAGGATACATTTGTGCTAATCCTACATAAGCATCCTATCCGACTATGGATGCTTATGTTCTCTGCCATTTCATGTACTGCTATAATATCACTTTTGCAGGGCATCAAGGATTCTTGAGTTTACGTTCGATTTTAAACTGATATTGCGGTTATCAGAGAAGGCAATGGCTAGTTGGCTTTTGTGATTCGGGCTGTGTGGTGTGTTTAAGCTTCTTTTGTGGTCCAGTAATGCCATAATTGAGTCCACTTTCGACGTGGGAAGTCGTGACATGCAACGCTTATATCCCTTAATTGTGTGATACAAACAGTAGTATATGCATAAATATATCTATATCCCCATCCTAGCTAGGTGGTCCATTGTATAAATGTGACTTCCTAAAGTCAATAAATAAATGAAATTACAATCTCTCCAAGGTTGTGCCTTAGCCTCACGATGTTTCCTAAAGTCTCAATGCTTTTGATTCAATTTCAAGAAAGTAGCTTTGATTGGTCTCTTTAGTTTGAAGGACCTGGGGTGTTATTTGGTGGTCCTTACGAGTTACGCCCAACATTTCAAGCCTGACAATTTTATTTTATTTTTTTATGTACTGTTTCTATAATATCTCAAGCAATTCCTCCACATATTATTATATGGCTCCCAAACAACTGATAACACTATAGATCATGATGTATGGCTAAGCTGTTTGAGCCCTTTTTCACTAAATTACGAGTGATTGCTTTTAGGACACTAGTTAAATAGGGCCCTAAGTGTAAAATATTAAAATATACTATTAAATTAAAAAACTGTCTAAAGGCAAGGAAGAGAAGGGGAAAAAAAACCCTTGCGTCTGCTTTTCGTTTATCCTTGAGGAAACCCCAAGAGCAGAATAAATGTACATCCTAGAATAACCAATGTGAAGATATGCATACAAGTGAAGCAGGTCTCATCCTGACCCACCATAAAATCATCTTATTCCACTGTCGAGTTTTCGATCACTGCAATTAAGGTGATACTGTTATGTTATTGTGCGTAATGATTTTTGATGGTGCATACAATAGGACATGCGTTTTGTGAATTGTGAACCATTCAAATCAGTCAGCATTAGCAATGAAGTGGTTGACTCGGTAGACACTTCCAGGCAGAATCAGCAAATGCGCCATCATGCGTATCTGAGCCAATTGCGAAATCTTCGAGCAGCCACAAGAATAAGAATTCCAATAGTCTTTTTCGTAAAAGATTAGAAAAACTAAGTGTAGTGAGAGCAATACAAATAAATTAATAATTCAAATTAAACTACAAATTGGTGAAATTTACATTTTAGTATCACTGCAGATTGGTAGACATGAAATGGGAGAAGAAACTTACATACTGTTGAGATTTAAATCCAAAACCTCTAATTTTTAGAATCTCAACCATGAACTTACATATTGATTTGGGACTTGAACTGAGAAGGCAAAAAGAGAGGTAATTGTGAATTTGTGATTAGCTCTACGGATCCGTGACAAGTGACTAGAGATGCCAAAATGGATAAAATTAGGACAAGAACAAAGAATATTCCATCTTTGAACCCTTTTCTATTCTTAATTCCATTTTTTTCAACTCATGAAGGCCTTTTCCACAGAACATATTCTCCCGCCGGATTCTTCCTACCAACCCACAAAGTGAAGAGTCTGACTTGCTTAGTATATTAATCATTGAGCTCAGTTAGTTAATTAAATAGGTTAGGCCAACGAGCGAGCAGATTACAAGGTTATCTTGAGTCCACTTAAAATAATAATCTGCCTCGAGCTACCTAATCTAAGAAACTGACTGTGTCTCGAGCCTTGCGCATTCCAATTAACTATTGTCTTTCAGTCTTAGAGTTCGGATATGAAGAGTAATTGACAGTATGACGTCAGGCTAAGTTACTTTGAGCTAAATATCAACAGTATATATATATATATATATTGGCTGGGGTGGGGAGTGGTGGCGCTTACAATGGGTGAACCATCAGCAGCTCTATCTGTCAAAACGTAAACGCAAAATGGGATTGGGCTGTTTAATCTGGAATGGTAGGCTGGCCCAGGCTGCTAGGTTTCATCAATATGCAGCCTAATTTCAGTTTTCATGTTTCCATCAGAAAGGGACCTTCCATACTATCGGCCCAAACTTCAAATGCGACTCGATTTCGGTGGAAAACCGTTCCAAACTTTTCATTCTCCCCAACAGCCAAGTCATTCCTCGACATTTCAAGCTGGACCTTGAAGCCAACAAGATCTAAAATGCATATTCCGTTATCCGTTGCTCTTGCCGAGTGTTTTTTACCATATAGTTTTTTCTTCTTTTGCGTAATCATCTACGTGTCTTTGGTAGGAAATGAACTATGATCATCTCTAGCTTCCGGGCTTTTTGGTCGATGATACACATGTAGAGGCTGTACTAAGTGGTATTGATACACATAATACCCATCTTCCCATAGAAACCAAGCACAATACTGCTACCAGAAATTTTGAAATATTTCTGCAACAAAAGCTAGACAATTGGAAAGATTTTGCCAAAGTAAAGTTGGATAAATCCCAACGAGCTGGAATTACTTCCGGACAAATCAGTCAACCAAAAAGGTATACACTGTTTTCTGAATCACTGTGGATTGGCGAACTGGTAAAGCCACTAAAACGCTACATCTAATTCCTGAATTGTGCGAACCTCCCAAGAAGCAGCCATCCAAATTAACCAGCATGCATCAGCCTCTTTGCTAGCCAAGCACAAGGAAGAAGCTCAAGAGAAGAAACTCTGCGAATGTTTGTTAACTTCTTGTCAAGAATAACATGGTATATCAACAATTCAACACGGGCTGTCAGTCAGTTTAGATGTCTCTTTATTACCCATGTTTAGCCCGAAAAAGGACCAAGTGCAAACTGGGGATTTCACGTTAAAATGACAAAAGGATGGTCGCAAGAGATGCCCCAATCCACCAGTGGACTTGAATTGGTCGTGTCTCTGGAATTGCAAAGCTGGTTCCGTTTCTAATTGCTGCACTGGGTGCAACACCAGCTTCAGGTACAGCACATGAACCAAAAGTCATGTTCTCCTGCACACAGTCAGAATAGGCATTCAAAGATCATAAAATTTCCTGCCTTTACAATGTCAAAATTGCAACAGAAGAAGGAAATTTCAATATCTGGGCACTTAGGTAAACCTTGCAAGATGACATATCTGGACACCCACACATCAATTGACCGTTAGCGGTGTCAACAGCTTGAGGTGCACCTCCTCCATCACTTCTCTAAAAAGTCCTCACCATAAGAATATTAGACAGAACTCAAACATGTTCGTCAAGAGCTTTCTTTGTGAAGTGATTTATAAATGCTGTTCATTAATAACCTGCTACCTTATAAAAATCAACAGCAATGAAATTAGGCCACCTTTTGCCAGCTGCTGCATAACAGGTATTCATCATGCTAATCAGCGGGGCAGAATTGTGCTTGCATGCTTGGGTAAAATCTGGTGCATCTGGAAAATAGTTCATCAGCACCAGCGATCTTGTTGTTGTGTTCATGGCAGGTGATTCTGCACGGTTGGGACACAATCCAGGCTTCATCCCACCATTACCATCTGCACATATACAGCAGTAATTGGACATTCAAAATTTTCCTAGTACACTGTATTAAAACACTAGGCATGATTGTTATGTTTAACAATCACCCACAATCTGAGATAAACTGACATTAGTACATACACTGGTTTTCTACCACGTATTTCCATTCATAAGCAATGCCTTCCGAAGATTCCTTAGAAGATTTTGATGTGAAAACTACCAGACGCTGATTATTCCGGATCATATCATCAACTGTTGGCCACTCCCCACCATTTTTTGGCATTCGTGATACTGGAAACCAGTAGTTTCTCAGACCAGTCGCGTTGAATACTTTAGTTAGACCATTAGGAGATGTAACATAGTCCTCAATTATGATGGTGACAATTTCAGATGGATTTGCTTCCAGAAACACTCGAATCTCCTTCAAGACATTACTGGCTGGTTGCTGGAAATAAGATTTTTATAGGTTTTGAGTCAAACTTATATAGTAATCCATGTAAACAGTGATGTGATAAAATATGGTTCCAGGAGAAAGTAACTTGGAAAAGAGAATTCTTTCAGGTGTCTCTATACAAGTTTTGCGTAGAAGAAAAAAGGCTCGAAGGAAGGATACGTCAAAAGACAGATCAGATTTGGCTTCTCTGAAGGACATTTAAGAGAAAGGATTGGAAATAATACGTTAAGAAAGATTTTCAGGACCTCCAAATATTATAAAAGCAATTTGTTTAAGAGATGATTTTATCATGACAAGTCACGATGTAGCAGATGCACTTACAAAAGCAGTGAAATTGTAGCATTTGCCTCCAAAGGAGTGGCACAACCAAATGTCATTCTCGAAGTCATACATATCAAGCATCAATCCCCGAACTCCATTCTGCCAGAGAGAGAAGAACAAAAGAAAAAAGAAAACAGACTTAAACTACAGTTACTGGAATTTATCAATGGATAGGCAGAAAATCTAAATGAACAAAGCATTTAATTGACCAAAAATAAAAAGTGTAGGCTTGATAACTAATAGTTGCTTCCACTCTTTTGATCTTTAACCATGATAATGACATATTTCAAGTGAACAGAAGCTTGTGTTCAAGAATTGGTAGAGTGTCTCTGAATGCAAATAACTTCAATTGTGAAGCCTCAAATTGGTTCAGTGCTCTGTTTCTTACACGGTCTAACCATGCAGGAGACTTTTTCAAAAGCTAAGGCAGGATTAGCTAGCTTTCTAAAACTAACTACAAACATAACAAATACCTCCCCAAGATAAGCACAGTGGAATCATCAATGCTTAATCTTGAAACCAGCTTCCACTATTTGACGCGAGAAAGCAAGGAGATTTTTTCCAGAAATATCATGAACCCAGTATAGTATAGCAAATTTACTGTATAAAAGAGTTGTTGTTTAAGAAAACTTCTAAATGTACCAAAAACTTGGCATTCATGCTCACTTACTTACAGACACACCTGAGGGTCAACTAATATCTTCGTACTTAACTTGTGAGATTTGTTTGGTATGGTGTGGAGAATTCTCTTAAGCAATTAGTTGAAGATGCTTGGCTTTTCAAATTTGCAACAGTCAAAAGCATTGCATGTTTTCCTAAGGAACAGAATTGATTCTTTTATGATATACAAGCCAAATATATACATACATATATATATATATACATACATACATTCATATATATATATATATATATATATATATATAAATACCTACCATGCCAAAATACCTTGCAACAAGTCTACGTATATCCAAATACTTGAACAACCCCGAAAGCATACAAGCAACAAAAATCAACAAGAGGACGTTATGGGTGACATATTATGTTATGCTTACGCAGTGTATATGGCAGCCATTCCACCAACTACCACAAGAAGGAGTAAGAGCACAAGAACAACTAGAACTAGTTTGGTTCTGCTTGCAAGAGGTGAGCTAGAAAATTGTCTTTTGAATTAGATTCACATCCTGCAGAAGCTTTGATACTACGTACTTCATATTTTTTTTTTATCAAACATAACAATATTTAAAGTGAGAAATAGCAGCCTCATAAAGTGGCTTTTACGATACTTTGTCAACTTAGTTCTGCTAAAGCTTAATTAACTCTTTAATCAAGTCAATTTCACACAAGTTTTGTATACTAATATTTCTCGCATTCAATGACTTTCTGCTAACACAAACTGACACACTACCGAACCAAACCTAGCATTAAGTAATAATAACACAGATATACTAATAGTTGCATTTGAATCCTCATAATTCGTCATCAAACAACAGAGACACGTATATACTCATTCCTGGAGATCGACATACAATATATACCATGTGCGTGCGCCAGTGCATGTGCTTCAGTGTTTGTGAGAGACAGAGGAGGAGGAGGAGGCAACAAAATTACGTTGAGCTGGTCAGTAATAGAGTCCTGCTGATTGGTAGGGGATAAAATAACAGCTCCGGTGGAGGATTTCTCCCCCAGTCTAGCAAAGGCGTTGTGCGTGGTTAGCCACGAATACCGATTAAACGGCAGTCCTTTCACCTGCATTTGATTTTCATGGAGGACACATTTGAATGGTAATACATGATCAGCACATTTAAAAAAAAATACATACATAAATAGAGAATTTCGAGCCAATCCGTACCTTTGAAAAAGGACTAATAGGTCGAATTCGAGTGCAGCGAGGACGACCTTGGCCTTCAGCGAGACAAGTCTCGCAATGTAGACCTGCGTCGTCGCAGTTCTTTGAAAGAAGGCATGTTTCCCCTACCTAAAATTACAACAGAGTAACAACACCATTTACGCCTCCTTTCTTCACGTTTTTAAACATCGATAAGAAAATGAATCAAGCAGTGAACGAAGCCTGAAGATCGGCAGAACAAAAAATGGAAGCAAAAAGAAGCAGAGTACTGACCTTGAGCGCCGTACAACAAGAGTCACTGAATGCTAGAAGAGTTGCGAAGAACAGAAACGGAGCCGCTGCACAGAATTCATCATCAGCTCGATTTCCTGCAGAGCAAACATACGCCTACAGTTATATGCAGCTCATATTCAAGATTTCCAAAGGAAAAAAAAGAGCGACGAAAGCATGCTCTGTACGTTTATTGCTGATCACTAAACGGAGCAACTAAAATCGAAAGGAACAAATGAATACTGGCAGTATTTATGAAAAATGGAAAAAAAAAAAAACCAACATCGAATATCAGAGAGTTAATACCTGTAGATTGAATGCATATAATAATATGATAGATTGATGGAATCGAGAGATGACGAGATTGGGTTGGGGGAGTGCTGAGTTAGGAGAGAGGTGGGATAGGAGAAATCATAAATGGTACTCCTGCTGTACTTATACTGAAATAGAAATGCTATCACACGGAAGTTGTGGAGTCCAAGTTATGCTATGCTGCAGCTGCCGCTGCTGCAGAAGTTTGTGGTTTGTAGGCGCTGCTGACAACCGCCCTCCGTCTCTCTTTCCCTCCCTTGTCACGTTCTGTACCGGTAATAGACACCATAGCATGCTTCTTGTGTTACTAATGGTTTTGCTTGTCAGTTTTCTCCGAGAAAATAAAAATGAAAAATGAAACGTCATTGGCATTATTATTTAAAAGTAAAAATAAAATAAAATAAAAGAGTGAAACTTCCACATTCGTTTTTCACGTGCTTTTTCTTTGATCAAGTTGATCGCATCAGGTCTAAAATTGTGAAGTCGTTAGCCTCCGATCCTGAAGTCAACTGAAAAAACAAAAGGGGAAAACGGAAAAAAAAAAAATGAGCTAAAAGGACGAAATGTAAAGTATTAGAAGTTGATGCTGTAAAAAATAAAAAAGTCTTTGCTAATTCGTTTCGAACATCTAATAATGTACTAAAGTGGCTAGATTAGAAGTAAGAGTATGTAGTTTTTAGACGTTTTTACTATTTATCTGGGTAGAAGATGCAATATATATCCGGATCAGTGGTAAGATGAAATAGGATCATATAAAGAATTTCGCATCCATCCAAAATAGGAATCATTTGAAATGTATCTCTTTCAAATTTGTCCTCAAATGCAAATCCATCAATCCAAACACAACCCATAAATTTCTTCATAAACTACGAGATCCAACAATATCCAGTTTTCCACAACAAATGCGGTCTTAGAATAGAACGTTGATTCTTGCTTGCAAGCAAAGGTTGCTTGTATCAAGTGGTTGGGAAACCTTTTCGAACATGCAGGTTTAGAGCTTTGATTACTTGCTGACCAAATCACTCATTACTGCTGGCCAATCTCTTATCTTGTGATGAAAAAAAAATTCCATCCGCCAAGAGGGATTGATCTGGAAAAAGGTTCAAGTAGTAAGGGGAGCTGTATTTGCAGTTTGCACAATGCGAACACAAGCCGGCGGCCGCTTTTGACGAACGTGATCTCCGCTTTTTTTCTTCACAAAAAAAAAAAAGGAAATTAAAAAGAAAAAAGAGTGGGTAGTTGCATATGGTTTAAAAATAAAAAAGCTGCAAAAAGACTCAAATAAAACCCATCCATCTCAATAATAGTCTTAAGAAGACTTGAATGAAAACCCCCACCCCAACCCAACCACCCCACACAAAAAAAAAAAAAAAGCGCACACAGGGAAAAACCCACTCCTCCCAACAATCTCTTCCTTATCATTTACTTGTAATTTTTGCTGCTAATTTTTAAAATTTCGTTATTACATGTAAAAATCACCAACTTTTCAAGTTCCTACATACAAATGGTTAAATAATTACATTACTATAAATGTTACTATCATAACAATTACATAAATAATCTAAATTAATGTATCAAAGTAAGCATGTGTATTGATTTACCAAATATTGGGATTGATTTCTCAAAATAAATAAATAAATCATTATTCAATTAATTTACTAAATTATAATATTTAAAATAATGCAATACATTCTTATCAACAATTAGCCAAATAACATAAAGGTACTTTACTAATACATTTTCAGGTTGTTATTTATGCATATTCCAAATTCTCAATATCTGGTTTTCTATCAACAAATAAAAATTAAAGGTTTCTGTAGTTTTTTTCCCCTCTCAACTAAATTTTACTAGCTTAATGAAAAAGGGAGAAACAACCCACAAGATTGGGGCAATTGGTAAGTGAGTTACACCCAAAGTAAGAGTTAGGCATTGTTTGGTAACCCAATTCGGCACTTAAATTAATGGGTTCAAATATTAATACTTTTGATAATTAAAACTAGAATATTTGAATTAATTAGGTGGCACTGAATTTTTTAAACAAAACTTAGGGTGCGTTTGATAAAACTGAAATCTGAAATCTGAATACATTAAGTAATTGAATTGTTAAGTACTAAATCTAATACATTCGAATGTATATTACATTCAGTGATAAGTGAATAGCTTATCACTTATTTTTGGAAGCAAGTTTTGCCTAGAAAATTCATTGCCACTTAATTCATTCAGATGTTCTATTTTCGGTTATCAAACGGTCTGAACGTGTTAAGATCTGAATCCATTAAGTTTAAGTGCTGCATTGTGTTATCAAACGGGGTCTTACTTTCAAAATTAAGTGATAAACTATTCACTTATCACTTAATATGATATACATTTAAATCTATTAGATGTAGTACTTAACAATTCAATCACTTAATGGATTCAGATTTCAATTTTCAATTTTCAGTGTTCAGTTTTCAAATTTCAGTTTTATCAAACGCATCCTTAGACTCTACGGGCACTCCCCCGGTCAAATCCGGATTAGTTTCACAAATGTGAAGATATTTGATGCTCAAAAAAAAAAAAATTGCGGATGAGAAATGAATGAGGGGTGACAAAAAAGGAAAGAGGGCACTTGAAATACGAAAAGGGATAATTTTAGAAACATCCCCCGAGGTTTCATGAAATATCATTCAACTCCCATGACGTTTTCAAAATCTCTCTTTCCACCATTGGAACTAACATTTTGTTAACAATGTCACCCCCTCTCAATAAAAATAATATTAAAAAATATATGTTGCAAGAGAGAGGAAATTTTAATTCAAAATATCACTTGAAAGTAGTTCATATATGGGGGGGATGCACATAAGTACTTGGTATCAACTATCCATTTATATGGTCTGATGAGGAATAATATCTCACAATCAAATAATAAAAATTATATCATTCTCTTATTTTTATGTAACAATTTTGATAATGAAACCTATAACATCTCCTATTACTTATTGATCATTTAAAATACAAACTCATAATTTTTACCTGTTATGCAGTTTTGTTTTGAGGATCAAAACTTCATTCAAAGTTTAGGAAATCATATTAGTGAAGTTACAATTTTCTCATTCTCCACTCCAAGTTCTTGATACTGTTCACAGAAGAAAGAAATAAAGGAGAGAAAAAAGGGATGATTACAACATGCAAATACAACTCGTATTATTACGAGTATTTCTTCTCACAAGCAAATTTGGAAGTTTTGTCAGATAATTTCATGCATTTGTTAGTACAGAAGAAGAAGAGTGGTGTCAATTATTTCCCGAGCATTTTGCTATTACATGTTTATGAAACTTGTTAAACCTTTTTTTTTTCTTAGTTTCCAAATAATTGCTAGAAGAATTAGGATATTATTGGCAATTTATCCCTTCTGATAGTGATATGTAGACCCACAATCACTTTAGAGGTGATAAGAGGGATTTTGAAAATGTCAAAAGAGCTAAATGATATTTTATGAAACCTCTGAGGAGGTTTTTGAAATTATCCCATATGAAAAAGCCTATAAGACAATGGAGAGAAGGGTTGTTAGAACTTCTCTTTTCCTAAGTTCGTAAAGGCAATCGCCTTTCTCGAATAGGATATCTTTATTTATTTTTTTCAATCATTTGTTTAACATATTTATTTCAATCCAGATTTTCTTAATTGAAGTGTCCAATCTATGAACTTTTCGTTTAATTTTTTCACACCTAAATGTCTTACCCTCTTTTTATTTTTTTATTTTTATTTTCTAAGCTCTCTTAAAATCGTACATGGACAGACAATGACAAACGTTCTATTTTACTGATAGAGTTCCCAAAATCATAAAGTCCCAAGTAATTGGTGTAAATGCAATTTACGATTTTAAAGGTATTTATTGTGGAACTTGTACTTTCTATCTTTGCGTTTTCATCTGCATCTTGTTTAACCCATCGAATTGAAACTTACCAACGAAAGTTTTTTTGTTTTGTTTTGACAAACCTTAATTCTATACAATTTAGAACCTATGCATAATCTATCTACATAGACATTAGATTGAAGTGTAGCTAGTGAAACAATCCATGGCTATTTTGAACCAAAATTTTGTTTTGTTAATCACAATAGTAGAAGCTAGAAGCCTACCTTTCTTTTTCCAAAAAAAAAAAAAAAATCATCTATTTTCAGAAATCATCATTTAAGACGTGGTCGTATTCATAACCAAACTTTTATCTTTTAATTTAAAGAGAATAAGACATTCGCATGTGTCAAAAGCAAACAGGAGGACCCCGGTCGCATACCTCGAATATGACCATCCACCTTCCATCCTCCTTAATTTTTAATTTCTTTTTATGAAGAAAAATAGGGCCAGTTGCATTGATGCCTGAACCCTTCGCAATTTGAGCCCCTTTGATGGATGGATTTTTGTTCTTTTTTTGGTTCCTTTTCATCGCAAACTATAAGAAATTGGCCCATTTACGTAATCCCCTTGAGAACCTAGTAACGATTATGCGTAAATTGAGCTTTGCTGAGAAAATTGACAAACAAGACTGGACTCCAAAGTAGCTCAATTGGCCCAACAATGCTTGTTTTATTTTGTCGCTACTAGACTGGAAAGGAGATCAACGATGCTCAGATAATTTAAGTCAGGGGTGCAACTACTCGACTCAAGTTTGATCAACTACTGGATTCGATTTCAGTCAAAGCCGAACTCGACTCAAGTTCGAACTACTTGTTTGAGCTTGTAAGTCAAACTTGAGTACATAATAGATAGGCTCGTAAGTTCAGTGAGCTACTCGAGCTCGATATGTATATAATTAAAATATATTTATTAATTATTAATTTACTCTTTTAGGTGTGTTAGCTATAATATTTACGAGTTTATCCTATTATGCTATAATATTATTTGAGAGTAAATAAGTAATTTCAATTGGAAAATAAAATAAAAATAAGAAAAAAGAAAGAAATTTGAGGACAATAATTGAGTTCGAGTAGTCGAATACTCGAGGTCAAAAAGCATTTTGAACTTAATCGATTCGAATTTGAGTATTTCTGATGTTCTTTCAAGTCAAAGCTTGAGTATCTTTTCTAATAATTCGATCGAACTTGAAGTCGGACTTGCACTTTGCTAGTTTGAATCGAACTCGAGTTCGAATATGAAAATATTCAAACTCGACTCGACTTACTGTTACCCCTAATTTAAGCAATGAATCTGGGCTAAAACCGTCCGTTTCTCATGGGCTATAAATTAAGCTTTTATGTTAAAATGACTGGCAAAAATTAATTACATAAAAGAGAGACATTCATATTCATTACTTAATAATTAGGAGACAGAACATCCGAATTTGATAATTGCACGTAAAACTGAGCATGGAACATTGGTTACAGGCTGATTATTCCTTCTTAATGTGGGTGGCTGGTGGGTTTTTGGGTTTCTGTGTTTTGGGGGGCGGGGGGGCCTTTAATCTTGTTGGTGTGTGTTTCTGTGCTGTTTGTGAACTGTCGCGGGCAGAAGGTCCAAAAGACCCGTGCCAAGAGACATGTACTCCAATAACCTCATTTGGATCTTTGCGGCCCAAAGCATCTGCTGCTGCTTCCTTTGTGTTGACCCCACTTGCTTTATTGATTATTCTCATCATCTAAGTATTTAGCACCTCTAGCATTCTGTAATCAAGCCAATTACCAGCAATTATTAATGCACCTCATCGACCAGAATTTAAAAACACATATTGCAGTACCGACTAATTGTTCGTTATTATTATGATATAAAGTGGCTATTTGTTATTATGATATAAAGCGATTATTTGATAGAGGCGTTCTAAAATTCAGTTTTGTTGATAGAAATACAAGTTAACTGACTGTAACATCTCTTATTTTAACCCTCAAATCTCTTCTTTTCACCTTCTTTCTCGTGTAAAATTATTGAAATCTTGGTTTAAACCGGAGGGGGAAACAAGGAAATGGCAAAAGGTCATGTAGCCCGTCTTCCACACTCCAAGTTGGCCTCGTGTCTTATCCTTAAAAGATTCTTTACTTTCTTTGATGGATTAAGTTAGCTAATTTTCCTTGAGAAATTGGTCAAGGGGAATCAGTTTGATCACAAGGTAATAAGTCCGAGAAGCCATGTAATGAGTACTAATAATACAAAAAATGGGTAGAAATTAGGGTGGTGTGACACAAAATTAGTTCTATAATACTTATTTTAATCCTGGAGGGATTATCAGGAATCCAACCCTTTCACTTGCTGCAGTGGCGAGCAAGGTCCAATCATTTGGTTACCACCCCCAATGACTCATAAATTGATGGTGCGATTTTTGTGCTTAAATAAACGACAGCAACTAAGGGAAAACGTACTGATACTACTTGGGGACTCTCGAGAGAGCCGGGTGGGGCTGCTTCAGTGCTTCTCCGTCCTAACAAGTCTATAACTGGTCAATAGTTGCACTCGCTGGTATGGAGACCTTTCAGGGTTCGGAAGACTCGACTGCCTTTGCCATTTTGCATTGAAACAAAATTTTTTTTTTTTTGGGAGCAAATCAAGGAGTGTTGTTGGTGTTAGTCCAAGTATGTGCTAAACCATGTCATTGCTCACATCGCATTCAGTCACACTTCTTCAGGAGTGCCATTCTTCGTCCTCTTAGGTCTTTTGGGTCCACTCCCAGTTTCCAGTTTTCTACACTATGGCATTACACAGGCTTGTCATCTTTCTTGGTCTGCTGCTTTTTCTTGAAACGCTGTGTTCTTTAACAATGGCCACTTCTGGTAAGTGCTACGTGCTAACCCCTTTCTCCAATCTTCACTCTCTCCGTTTGTGGGTGTGTCTCTGATCTCCTTTTCTTGGAGTACTTTCTTCAGCTTATTTTTACTCAAAAAAGAGTGTTTTCTGTACTGGAGTTTTTGTCTTGCGGGCTAAATTATGTTAATAGCTTGTTCCTATGTCTCTCTCTGGTTTGCTATTGTATGCTGCTCAGCTGGGCCTTCTTTGGTCTTATTTATAGGTTGGATTGACAGACAGACTTTTTATCTGGGAGCTACTGTGAACTTAAATTATAGCAAGCTGTCAATTGTATCTACTTTAGTTCATGATATCTTACGAATTTGTGTTTTGGATTTTGTGGTACTTAGCGTTTCTGTTTTCATTCCTTTATGGGGAGCCACAATCCCTCAATACGTTGAAGAGGGTGGCTTGAACTCTGCCGTGTTTAAAAAAAAAAAAAAAGCATTTGTCCTTGTCAAAGGTAAATACATTAATGGTGTTCTGCATGTATGGTCAGGTAGTTAGCTGGAGGGTTTTTGGGTGAATTTATAGCTCTAGTACTAAGAGTCAGCTGAAACTTTTTGGCGATTTTGTCATTTTCGAAAATGACTCTTTAATACTCTGTTTCTTGTCTCCTTTAAGCTCCTTTTACTTGGATTAGCACTATGGTTGTATATTTGATCGACTTTGCAATGCTGGGAACTATAAACATTATGCTGCTTCTTAATTCCTGGAAAGCCTGATATTTAAGTTTTTATTCTTAAAATGCCATTTTGGTAAGAAAGATGCCTCAAGATATTTCTTATAACATGCTATGTTTCGAATTGGAGAGATCCTCACAAATCTCTTTGGTAGGAGCCTGTTAACCAAACATCTTCAAGAAAAATGATCAATTCAGGAACATCAAAAGGTAGCTCCCTAGTTGACTAGTGGATGTTCAGGGCCTTTTCGATGCTTTAGGAGAGAGAAGGGTAGGAGTTTCTGATGGAAGTACTCTGCATCAATGACCTTTTTGACAGTTGACAGTTATGTTAAAGATACAATATATTTGGGATTTTATTTTGACTTGGCTATACTTCTTCTAAACCTCACCTGATTCTCAAAATTGGTTCTGGTATTTGCTCTAATTATATTCCTCAGTCAATACAACCAGGAACCTAAATCTTAAAAGTTGAGACAACTACTGACAAGAATTTTGATTTACAAGAATTCAGGTAGTTCTTTGTCCTGATATTTTTGCAGATTGCCCATTAGATCTAAGTCAGTCTAACTTTACACTGGCGGCCTCAATTTGCTCTACTAAAGAAGACAGAGGGAACTGTTGCCGCTACATTAATGCCTTAATCGCTGTTTCTGTTGCTCGATATGCAAATCTAACGAGTAATCTAGGGGTAAGTCTGGAGTCAGTTGAGATCTGCCTCAGTACGATATCAGCAACATTGGATTTGTATGGAGTAACAAGAAATGCAACTGTCTTTTGTGGCTTTGGGACTAAAATTCCTGTTAATTACGATTGCCAAGGTCGAACCACTGTTAATCAGATGCTACAATCTCCAAAGTTTACAGATGTTGGAGAAAATTGCAGAGTGCCATTGAGATCAGATAGTGACTGCAGGAAGTGTTTAAATTCTGGCATTCTGTATCTTCGAAATCTTATTGGTCCAGCAGCAGATAATATCACCTTGAGCACTTGCAGGGATGCAACCTTTGTGGCCCTTGCAAGCCAAGTTGATAATGTGACAAGTATAGATATTGCAAGCTGTTTTTTTGGGGTCCAAGGAATTCTTGTCCCTCCAGGTATGGACCAATTATAAATTTTGTAGTTGTCTATACTGTATCTAAAAAACTAATTCCATCTTATTTTCTTATTATTGATTTTCAAATCCGTCTTGTTGTGTCGAGAATTCTATAACACTGAGTTGAATGAAGAGCTCCTATATCTGATGATTTTTGGGTTGCTGATGGTGTGACATATTGAGGCTGTTGGCATAACCTATATTGCAATAGCTGCATCTCGTGTCTGTGGTTTCTAATGTTCAACCTGTAAGGCTTTTTGGTATCTAATTCATTTTTAGCAGTGGCAGATGGTTTGCAGTGTTTAAGCATCATTTTTTGTTTGGACGTACATCTGAGGTGATTTTACTCCAGACTGATTGACCTTTCTTGGAATATGGAAGAGCAAATAGATTTAACGCCATGTTTCTTGACGATAGGATTTCTATGAAAATGACAGTATTGTTGTCTCGTCAAGAACATGTTCATTATTGCACAAGTCCAACTATATGCTCATCCTCCTCCTTTCAGCAGCTAAACCTTTCCTTCCCCAGTTTTACCTTTGGGACTTTGTCATGAGATGATGCAATTCACTAATACTTCCATTTTCACCACCATGTTCAGTCTATTTCTTCAAATTTGCTTCATTTTTCAGAAGATTCTTCAGATTGTTGAAAGTAACCTCCACTTGGATCATTGTGACATATAAGCAATCTAGACTTGTTAATCTCAGATATATAAGTTGCTAGTTGAATGAGAATTTCGTAGTCTAAATTATTTGTCTGAAATTTGTGTTGCTTCATCATCTATGGGCTTAGAGTCCGTTAATTCACTAAATTTATTCTTAACCACTGAAATACTTTCTAAATGGCGGATGTCTTTTCCTAATAATTACATGGCATATTCATTTAAAGATCCCATATTGTACTTTGAATTCATATTTGATATAAAATCAAATTTGCTTTCTGTTGCATTTTGGATTTTCAGTGTTGTCTCCTTTGCTTTCTCCGCAAACTTCACCAAGTCCACCTGTTGCTGCAAGCAGCCCAAGTCAACTTTCCTTGAGTGCACCTCTTAAAGACCAAGGCCACCCCTACCACCTAACATTGGTCCCAGGTATTGGCATTGCCATTACTGTAATGGCCTTGGTGATGCTAGCTGTCTTAATCTTTCTTATCCGTACAAAAAACAAAGAGCTAGACTCTTCTGATACATTTGATGAGACCTGTCCAAAAGTTTTTCACCATCCTACAAGGAAGCTTCAGGAAGGTACATTTATCATTTTTACTTTGCATATTCTCCAAAATGTGGCATAAGAAGGTCTAATTTCAGCTTCCCGGGTTTTTGCCTCTTGTTGGATGGGCTGAACTATATGCAGGTCCTCCCTGTACATTCAGAAAATTCAGCTACAAGGAGACAAAGAAGGCAACAAACTATTTTAGCACCAAAATTGGGGAAGGAGGATTTGGCACCGTGTACAAAGCTGAGTTTGAGGGTGGTCTTGTGGCAGCAGTAAAAAGGATGAATAAAATCTCAGAACAAGCAGAGGATGAGTTCTGCAGAGAAATAGAGCTTCTTGCTCGGCTACATCATCGTCATCTTGTTGCTTTAAAAGGCTTCTGCATTGAGAAACAAGAGAGGTTTACTCATTCACGTAAATATGTATACGTGTTCCCTATCTTTCCCTTTGGTCTCTTGAATTTTATGGTCATAAGGACGTGTTTTATGGCTTTAGTTTTTAGGCTCTAGTTGAGTCAGATGTGCCAGCTTACCTGGAAGTCCATGAACTTTATGCAGGTTTCTTATATATGAATATATGGCAAATGGAAGCTTGAAAGATCATCTTCACTGTATGGCCTTATTTCCTGAAAATGTATTTTGCTGAAGTTTAATTGTTAAGCGAGAGGGGAAACACCATGTTGAGAAAACATAAAGATAATTGAGCCATTCCTTATTATTGTCCATTCTCAATTTGTTATGTTCAGGTCCTGATAGAACTCCCCTTAGCTGGCGTTCAAGAATTCAGATTGCCATTGATGTTGCAAATGCTTTGGTAATTTCTATTCAGTGCCGATATAGTGAACAAGTCAATCAAGTTGCTAGAAGTTTAAGAGTGTGTATTTTTGACTTATCTTCGGTTCAAAGCTTCTAGTTCCATCTCTGCTTGCAGGATTACCTTCACTTCTATTGTGATCCCCCTCTATGCCACAGGGACATCAAGTCAAGCAATATATTACTTGACGAGAACTTTGTGGCAAAGGTAAATACGTGAGCTCAGTCTCTGGTTCTATGTTTTGTTTGTCATGTTTTAAAGGCTGCAGAAGTTCTATGCCGAATTTTTCTTTTTCAGAAAAGAAATTATCCTTTATACTGTCTGTCTCTCTCGATTCCTTGTTCCTTGGGCCCAAAATCCTTTTCTTGAGATTTACATCTTTTATTGTGACAACACAATGTCAGACCCACAAACCGAAAGTTAAAAGAACAGGAAGAAAAAACTGAAAGATGCAATGCCTAATTTTTTCCTTTTTGGTAATCTGTCAACTACAAATATAAAATTGGTCTTTTTTATGTTGCTTAGATGCAATTTATAAATTTTTCTTTATTCTGAAGTTTCTCTTCCATAGGGCTTTATTATATGAATATATTCAACTGAAGGAATATGCGTATCCAATCCTTGTAATTAACTTTGCAGAAAAACATTTTTGACCTTAAGGCTAATTATCATTGTCTTTCAGGTAGCAGATTTTGGCCTTGCGCATGCTTCAAAAGATGGTTCCATTTGCTTTGAACCTGTGAATACAGATATTAGGGGAACTCCAGGTCAGAAAGTACTTTCTGTCCACAAAGCTTAAAAAGAGAGAGAGAGAGAGAGGAAGCTGTTTTCCCTCATTAAGCAATGGATTATGTGATTAATTTGCATAAATATTGCACAATTTATAGGTTATATGGATCCTCAATATGTAGTCTCCCAAGAGCTTACAGAGAAAAGTGATGTGTATAGTTACGGAGTTGTATTACTAGAGTTGCTGACTGCAAGACGAGCAATACAGGACAACAAAAATTTGGTAGAATGGTCTCAAGCACATATGACATCAGAGTCGACGATAACCGAGCTTGTTGACCCCAGAATTGGGGATGCTTTCGACTTTGATCAACTTCAAACAGTCGTAGCAATTGTTAGATGGTGCACTCAGAGGGAAGGGCAAGCAAGGCCTTCAATCAAGCAGGTCTTGAGGCTTTTATACGAGTGTGCAGATCCATTGCACAGCGGCTTTGTTGATGCGGTTGAAGATGGAGAGTATAATGGAAGGGGAAGGATGAGCAGCGGTAAACTGCATAGGGGTGAGGGAATCTTTCACAGTGGGGATGGAAGGTGCCTAGCTTCTTCTTCAAGCACATCTAGGTCTCATTGTAGCAGAAGCTTTCTACTTGATATCAACTCTCCACAGTCTCCTTCCAACTTACCATCTATTTGAGGTTTTTTTTTTAAGCTCCTTGGCAAGAGACAGCACTGTGTATTCACAAAGTGGTGAGCTGGTAAATACAGTGATTCATTTAGCTGGAAGGTCATCTTGGTTTCATACGAGTGTGAGCATTATCCTGTTCTAAACCAGCTAGAGACGTTGAGGACAATAGAGAAGCTTGCAATTGTCCCAACCCCCCCCCCCTCTCTCTCCTATCGCTATATTGATTTCCAGGGCTACTTCTGATGCAAATGATACAATTCAGAATGCTATGCCCTTGCAATTTTGGAGACCAGTGAGAATGTTGAGAAGCTTTGTTTGGGTTTTCCTCCTCCTGATGTCAAATGGCAATGGCATGGTAGTACTTCTAGGTTAAAGAGAAGCATTATGTGTGATTCTTATTCTTTTGGGAGGTAGAATGTACCTTTTCTCTTGTTATAGAACACGTCTTTGTAAGCATTTCCTTATTTGCACGAACTTGAACATCAACTGGCGTGTTTTGAGCATGTGATGCTTCCGCCTACACTAGTAAAGTCATCATACACTCCTTTTTCCTACTTTGACGCTCAAGCAACCAAATATCCTCGATAACATTTAAAGAAGTTTCTACATCAATGGATTTGAAAACACGGCAATCATTCTGCAAAATACAGCAATTTTTCTGACCAGCAACAAAATTCGTAACCGTGTTTTTTGTATTTACAATTATTGACTGCACTCGAACTCCAAACAAATGTTGTATGAACATTCATGAACGTCATAGATCAAAGAGAGGTGTGAGCAGCAGCAAACTGCCCGGAACCATGAGACAGAACCTCCCCAGTTTCCATCCCACTCCCCTTCCCGCCCCGAAGTTAATTTAGTTTTTGCAGTATTTCTTCAGAATAGGCTGAACTTCTGGTGGATCTATATTTGTCAATTCCGTCGTTATCTACAACGCTCAAACTTGTTCTACCCTGAAAATGCCCGGATTTGATTGCCTTGCAAGGCGTTAATACTAATCATCAACATCATTGTTATCGTACTTGTCCAAGAAATCTAGTCCGCTAGCGCCATGTCCAAATTGACATGCAGAGGCATGAGTAGGCCTCTTAGCTATATGTTAGTGCGACAACTGTTGACGATTTCACCAAGTCAAGAATCTGTCTACCTTTGTATTAACAATGTAGCAATTGATCTTACCCATTACACATCGATCCCTTCTATTTCTTTTTTTTTTTTTTTGGGGTACTGAATCTGTCTCCAGGATTCAGCGAATTTGCCAGTGCTATTTATAGAAGATAATTCACAAGCTCTTTAGCCACCCAACTTTAAGGATCCAAGATGGAGCAGCACTTCAGTACTTCACTGCTCATCTGCACAATTCTCTCCCTCACTGCGACATCTTTCCCCCTGTCTGATGATCGTAGAGCTTACATCATCCACATGGATAAATCAAAAATGCCAGCACCGTTCTCAACTCACCATAGCTGGTACACGTCAACCCTAACCTCCCTGTCATCTCCAGAGGGCACTCCCCCGACCCATCTTTACACTTACAAAAATGCGATGGATGGCTTCAGTGCTGTTCTATCACGGTACCATTTAGAACAGCTGGAGAAAATGCCAGCTCATCTTGCCACCTATGAAGAAACATTCGGGCACCTTCACACAACCCACACACCTGAGTTTCTAGGACTTAGCCAACAAACGGGACTCTGGCCTGTTTCTGACTTTGGCGATGATATGATAATTGGCATTGTGGACACTGGTATATGGCCAGAAAGTGACAGTTTCAACGATGCTGGAATCCCTCCGGTGTCAGGCGGCTGGAGAGGTACCTGTGAAACTGGAACTGCATTCAACTCTTCAAACTGCAACAAGAAACTCATTGGAGCTCGTTCGTTCAACAAGGGGATAAGACAAGCAGGGCTCAACATATCTACAACTGATGACTATGATTCTCCCAGGGACTTCGTAGGCCATGGAACACACACATCGTCCACTGCTGCTGGCAGTGCACAGCCATTTGCTAACCATTTTGGGTATGCCAATGGAACAGCAACAGGCATGGCCCCCAAGGCCAGATTGGCCATGTACAAAGTCCTGTTTTTCAATGGCACCAGTGATGCAGCAGCCACGGACACCCTTGCTGGCATAGATCAAGCCATTGAAGATGGAGTTGATCTTTATCATTGTCTCTGGGATTCTTCACTACTCCATTTTATGAAGACCCAATTGCAGGGGGAGCTTTTGCAGCAATGGAGAGAGGCATATTTGTAGCATGTTCAGCAGGAAACAGAGGCCCGCATGCCTACACTATCCTCAATGGAGCACCTTGGATCACCACGGTCGGTGCGGGCACCATAGATCGCAATTTGTCTGCTCGGCTCACTCTTGGTGATGGGGAAATTCAAGTAGTTGGAAAATCAGTCTATCCACAAAATCTGCTTGTAGATAGAGTTCCTATTTATTTTGGTCATGGTAATAGAAGCAAGGAAATTTGCGACACCTATACCCTGAATCCAGATGATGTTAAAGGAAAATACATCTTCTGTGACTTCAATGGTGAAATATCAGTATTCCAACAATTGTTCGAGATGTACAGGACTGGAGCTGCTGGAGCCATCTTCAGTTCTGATTCCGGGCAGTTTCTACAAGTTAAAGACTTTAACAAGCCATTTGTAACAGTAAGCCCATGGGATGGAGAATTGGTGAAAAATTGCATCATAAAATCCAGAAATCCAACTGTCAGCATTAAGTTCCAGGTAACCTTGCTGGGAACAAAACCAGCTCCTCAGGTAGCAGATTTTTCTTCACGAGGGCCTGTTCTCCATGCACCATGGATCCTAAAACCTGATATCTTGGCTCCTGGTGTCGATGTATTGGCTGCATGGACGCCCAACAGGGCTAGTGCAACGATTGGAGACGACTTTTTGCTTACAGATTATGCACTTGTTTCTGGCACATCCATGTCTTCGCCTCACATAGTAGGCATAGCTGCATTGCTGAAAGCTGCACACAAGGACTGGAGCCCTGCTGCAATCCGCTCTGCCATGATGACGACTGCTGATATTCTTGACAATGCAAATAATCCAATCATGGACATCATCACTGGAGTTACTGGCACCCCTCTGGACTTTGGTGGAGGACATGTTAATCCTAACAAGGCCATGGATCCAGGCCTTGTATATGATATAGGGGTTCAAGACTACATCAACTACATGTGCGCATTGAATTACACGACAATACAGCTCCAGACCATCACAAGAAGATCCAATGTCTCATGCGAAGCGAGCATTGATCTCAATTACCCCTCTTTCATTGTCATATTAAACAACACAAATACCACCAGTTACACCTTCAAGAGGGTGTTGACTAATGTAATTGATGCAAATTGCACATATCATGCAACAGTTGAAGCCTCGTCAGGTATAAAGGTCTCAGTGCAACCAGCAACAATCTATTTCCCACGAAAACACAGCACGTCAACATTCAACTTGACTGTAGAGATCAATTTGGGGCTTTATCCAACTAGCGATTACATTGGTAACTACGGCTTCTTAACCTGGTACGAGGACAAAGGAACACATGTTGTAAGGAGTCCTATAGTCTCTGCTTTTTCCCCTTGAGCTAAGGTAACCATCAAAAGAATTAGACCAAAGATTACGGTCTGCCATTTTGTTAAGCCCCAAAAAACCTAGGGAATAGAACTGGATTTTCAGCAAAAAGTCCACACTTCATCCAGTATTTAAACGGGCAAATGAGATGATCACAACTACCCACAGCTACTAATGAAATTGTATAATTATGCATGTGCCCATCACTTAATCATGATCCAGGCTTCATTGATGAATAAACAAAGAAAAAACTACAACACAACCAGCAAAACAAACAAAAAATGGGAAAAGGCAGGCTGATGCAAAAAGGAACAAAGGCGGAGGGTAGAGGGTTAATGAAGAAGAACCAAAGCACTGCAAACTGCTCCACTCAGAGCTGATGTGAAACTGCCTCAACTTCTCAAAAGGCCCCCAGGTACTGATATATCAGTGGATACTTGGGAAACGGCACAAATTCTTGGCAAAACCAGTACAGCATACCCCCACATGATCAGCAAAAGCACATAATACTGCAAAATATGCAGCAACTGCACATCCTGATGACAGATGACTGGTTTGTTCTCCAGTATACATAGTCTAAACACAAACCAGATTATAAGGCTTCCCAGTGCGTGTGGCAGTTCACCTGGTATACAGCTGACAAAGAAAAAGTTGCTTGTAGTCGTTGTTTCCAAGCCACAACGATCCAGCACCTCCCTGCATGCTGCCCCCACCGGGACAGACTAGAAGTGGAAACTCAAAATTGGTGGATTCTGTGAGCTGCACCACTTGACCAGATCTTATAGTCATTCCAGCACTTATACAATTTTTCGGCTGACTGCCAATACGTGGTACGATATGTGGAATTTATCTGGCTGAAGAGAAACAAGTAGAGATCTAGACAAAAATCCTTGCATCTTTTACTTGTCTGACATAAATGCTGAAGGTTCACTAAAAAGAGTGTCCTTTTCTACATAACCTGCAAGGATAAGTTACTGGATGCTTCCTTGTCCTTCACTCAGATTGGATTATTAAGATGAAAGAATGCAAATCTTCATTGGATTTAACAATTGCAACAGAATTTTGATCGTGGAACTATCAACTACGTCTATGGGAAAGTGGTTGCATCTCAAACATTTGCTTACTGGAGCTATCTCCAGGAACAGGATCTCTTCAAAAGCAACATTTTCTGAAAGCAGAATGCCTGAAATAGGAATTCAAACACCCAATTCAATGACTTAAGCAGGCAAATTTGCAGAAGAAAATCAATGACACTTGAGGGAACCAAAATATCATTGTGACCCAGTAATTAATTCATCAGGTTCAGAAGATGAAGATAACTTTTAGTTCGAAGTTTTGAAGGGAACAAAACTGGTACATCAACAAATTTCCTATAAATGAACATTTAAAAACTCAAATTCCAAATAGTATGGGGCACTAGCTTTCACAAGAAGAAAGCAAAATTAATCAAATACAACAATGGTCCAACTTGGAATTCCAGGCATTATGAACAAAGCAAACAAAAATAATGTTTTTCTATTTCTTAGTTGCGGACACACTGTGAGTGTACAAAATATCTACACACACACCCCAAAAAAAAAAAAAAAAGCATAAAAAGGGAATGAAGATATAATTAGGAGTTACATATTTAGCTAATACAGGAACATGTTAATTTTTTAAACTAATTGATCTCAGGCCTGAGAATCACATCAAACGATTCTGTCTATTCTATGAAAACCAGGTCAGATAGAAAAGAACAGATAAAGGAACCTCAGTGCTTCCTCCCTCCTATTTTATGCAGCATGGTAAGAATGGGGGGGGGGCGGGGAAAGGAAGATTCGGCAAAAAGCATACCTCAGACACGAATTATAGTTTAAATAAAAGACGGTGAAACATCAATGGCAGGAAGGCAGAACCAATTTAGCCACCAATAGCAACCAGAAACTTTCTTTTGCTTACTGGTTCCTCTTGCAGCACAACTACATCTTTCACCTTCTCTAGAAGCTCCCCCAGCTCACTCACACCAAAGTTCTGAAATTCCAGTTGTCTCTTGTATCTTTGCTCATATATTGCCTCAAAACAACCCAGGAAAACCCTACAAGAATAGCTCACAAGAATTTCTTGAAGCTCATACTTGAATTTTTCAAGGCTTTGATTATTCATTATAGAATGAGCTGCCATTCCTGAACTGCACTTCTCTCCTGCTCTTTCATCTTGCTCTATGACAACCCTTTCCTCTTCTGAACACTCATCTGAAGATCCAGCTCCAGCTACCACATCAGTGATATCCTCCTGCACACCTTTTCCATTTCTTTCCTTCTTTGCCAATACCACCAGAGGCGCACATTGTCCACCTCTTGAGCTACGGAGACAGACAAATTTCTTTTGCCCTTTCCCCTTGATAGCAAGTGTATCAGCCATTTTCTTGAGAAGATTGACAAGATTGAACGACCCATATTCTGAAACATAAAGAGGCCTTCCATAAATCTTTTGGTATTCTGCAGGAACACGAGTAAGAGGTAAACAGCCTCCAGACAATTCAAGCAACTTCACCAACTGTCCTTTTAAACCATTCAAATCTCCAGGCTGTACCCAAACCAAGTTATTTTGGTCACATGGGACAAAATTTCCAGCTGAAACTTCATTGAAACCAGGTGGCAGACTGTGTGACCTTGATGTTGTGGGATAGCCAGGAATGGAAATTGAAGTACTGCTATATTCAGCTAAAGACTGTGATACCATTGAGAAGTCCCGAGTATTAAAAAACCTCTGTGCAATTCCTCTATATACTATAGCCTCTTCTTCATTTTGAAAATCTGCATTGTCATTTATATGACATCCCATTAGAAATGCAGCAACATCTGTTGTGTTTCCACAAGGTGGAGTAAAAGTCTTAGCAGGAGCCAAAAACCCTTCCCCCCGAGCAACACTGGGCCAGTCCCAAACAAAGCTACCTGCATTAGACAGAGCAGATGAAACACCTACCCCAGAAGGAATCACAAGGATCACTGTGTAGCCACGCTGCCCAAGAATGTGAAGTGCAGGAGCAAAATCAACATCTCCTGAGATCAACATGATGGAAGACGGTGGAGGGTTGTCAAGAGCAAAAAGAAACAGGTCAACTAAGATGGCTTTGTCCGCTGCATCCTTCCTCCCATTAGGGACATCTATGAGTTTTACACCAGTTCTCTGGCATCCTTCCCTTACCCTCCTTGGAAAGGCATTAAAATCTCCATATGCAGAGAACAGTGTCACAGCTCCCCTAATTACAGGATGGATACGCAACGCCATTCTTATGTTGATAGCTACATCTTCTGGTCGTACATCACTAGGAACAGGACAGTTCTCAATATCCCAAAGTATAGCCACAGGACCCTGGGATGAATTCCGGCTTTGCTGCAGAGGAAGCTGTGGCGAGTTCGTGTATGCATTTGCCACTGATTTCCCTGTTTGCTCTAAGGATTCTGAAGATATTAACATGGCTGATGTACTTGGATTTTCCATCACTCAATCACGAAATTATGAGGTTCCCAGAACCCTGCAACACGCTAAAAAAATGACGAGGAGAAACATCAGCGCTCAAAGTCAGAATCCAAGCAATAAAGCAATGAGTAAACACAAAAAATACACGTCAATAGTTTATACAAATCTCCTTGGGTATACTGTATACTTTGATCAACGGAGGCAGTGGAATGCTGCCAACTTCAATATAAAAACCTAAATTCCCTCTCAATCAGCTAGAAGAATAACTGGAGTGTTGAGAAGGAGTGAAAACTTGTCCATATAAGGAGATAGACAGCAAGCCCGTCCATTCACTCAAAGCTTCAACCCTTATAGGCACTTCAATAATTCTAGAAAATTAACAATTACACTAAGACACTGCTCCCTCTCCCCCTTCCCCCAGAGAATGTATCCCAAACTTGGATGACAGATCCAGGTACCTCAACACCCAGAGGCTCTGAGAAGACTGGTACAGCTTTGTGAAGCCCTTACCTTAGGAAGAATGCAGTTTAAATTGGCAGCAAGATGAAGAATATTAATAGCAATACAGCTTCCAGATTGACAAAATTATGCCAAGTACCCGTTCCTTAATCAACATCATTTATCTCAAATACATCAACTTCAGAAATCAATGCCATTGTAGTTCAAACATAAGATATTCACCATGTTATCATCCAGAAAGCTCTCTGTTTAAGGACTAATATACTCCAACTCCCACCTATACCTGCCGGGCAAACATCTGGTATCATCTCACTCACCTTATGTCTTCCAATTGTGTAAATAACAATACGTTTCTTCTGTTTCTGACAGATGCAATTGCCAGACACCAGCCTTGCCAGGAGACAAAGTCAGCGTGCTCATCCATAAAGCACTTAATTGCAATGTAATAGATTTGCAGGATTTATGCAGTTAACTATCCAGCACCAAGCAAATTTCTCCATCGCATCTCATTCCAAGTAGAGTTCATATCCAAGAAAACTTTTAATCGTAAATCATCAAGAAACAACTTTGAGACAAGAGCTGAAACTAGAGACTAACAGCAGATCAAAAAAAGAAATGGATTCTAAAACAGAGCAACCTAATTCAGTAAAAAGAAAAAAGATTCCACACACTGAATTTGCATCCCCCCTTTTTTAATAATTCCGATCAATTATCTTTTTCTTTAAGAAATTTCAAACAATTATCCAGTCTATAAATACATTCAGACCCAAAAATAAAGCATTATAAAACAAAGAACTGTCAGTCTGAGCAAACTGAAGAATGAAAGAAACGATCAAGAAATAAATCAGCATCAAGACAGTCACTTTTCTGCTCTTGAACAAAAATAAAACTAAGCACGAAAAAAAAAAAGAAGAAAAAATATAATTTCATTCCGCTTATCCGTTAAACAAAAAAACCGGGGGGGGGGGCATAGATAAGGATTGCAGATTCTGAAGTCTCCCGAATTCAAACCCTAAATTCATTTAAAAGGGAGGAAAAGAGAGATAACCTGGATGATGAAGAAAAGTAGTTGAATTTGAGAAGTGACGACTGAGGATTTTCCGACGTAGCAGAAAAGGTTAAAGAAAGAAAGATCCTGATTTTACTTCTGCTGAACAACTGTAGAGTCAATCGATCACACTCTGGAGAATTACTATGCCTACGTTAATGGGCTTCCGTCTCCGATTTGACCCCAGCCCAGGTGACCTCGATGAATAACAAGGGGCAAAAGGTCTTTTACACGGAGAAGGGTTTTTTATTTATTTTTTAATATATAATGCCAGAAGTGGGCCCACGACATTACACCGAAGCCTATCAACCGTCCTTGGCTCATTTGAGAAAACGATTAACGTCGAGCACTACTTTTTATTCTTTATCAGCCGATCTCAACGAAGCTGCCTCACGATATGATATCAGAATGATGTGCCGTTTTAATACCTTGCTTGCATCCCCTGCAAGAGTTCATGGGGGTATTTTAGTCAAAAAATAAAGTCTTAATCCCAACTTGCCCCCTGTAATGTGGGATGAGTGGCGAAATTGTTTATGTAATACGATAACCTATCGAATCACGCCCAGCAGAAAAATGGTCAAACATGTAGATCGACTTTTCTGTGCATGAAAGGTCATTCACGCCCTCAAATGGACATTCTTATCCTTTAAAATTGGTGTTATATTAATTTTCTAGTGAAGAACGTTGTAGTTTGTAGAAAATGATGACATATCTATGGATGCAATTATTGAAATCATGTAAATTATTTTTACTGAGTAAATGTTTTAGCTTCATATGATAGCTCATGATAGTTAAAATTTTTTTCATAAGAAAATATCAGCATATATTTGAACATTACTATGAATTATTATGAAGAACAATAAAGAAAAATATATGAGTATTTAATTTTCCATTTATCGTGATAAGAAGTTATTAATGAACATTGAATGCTTGTTTAAAAAAAATAATAGTATATATATTATGTAACACACCATCATTCAAATTTTATCTGACTTGTGTTGTACAAATAGTGATTTCTAATTGACATACCTGGTATATTTTTAAATTTGTATTGGAGCTCACTTGGTATCAATGTGATATTTGTAAAGGCGTTAGTGGTTTTAATTATAGCTTTAATCAAGAGAGCTAGATAGGGGTCAATCTCTCAAGTTGGGATCGTTGAATAATACTAGTATTTGACATATATTTTCCTTTTCTACAAATAATTCCACTATCACAACAAATGAACATTACATATTCATAGCAAGTATTTCACTTTTATTTTTATTTTCTTTTTCCTTAATAATAATAATCCTTTTTGATGTTCAAATATATATTGGTATTTTGTTATGAGACATATTTAAATAGCATAAATTATCATAGCAACTAATGTTTGATATGGTAGATAGTTTATATGTAGTGACTTCCATAATTATTTACATCTACAATGTATCATCATCTCCTGAACACTATAAATTTATTTGTAGAAAAAATATAGTAACATAATTTCATAAGGACAGAGCTATCAAAGTGTTGTGTGTACGAGGGCATGATAGTCATTTCACACATCACATATACAAAAGTTTAACTTACTTGTTTGATCAATTGATTGGACGATTACAGGGGACAAGTGGTGTGTTTTTAGATTATAAATGATAATTTGATATTTTACCCACATTTTTGGGGGGAGGGGGGAGCAACTTGTAATTAACCAAAAATAAAAAAAGATTAATTTTATACACAGTAATAGCATATGCACTAGCATCCTTATATGTATGTTACAAATAAAAAATTTAAAATTTAAATCTAAATTAAGTGGTTTTCATTCATCCAAGTGTGTTAGTACCCAAAAAAAAAAAAAAACAAGTGCACTAATACATCGATTGTTAGTATTTGCAAGATTAATTCAAAAAAAAAAAAAGAAAAATCTCGGTCATGTTGAGCTTTCCCTTTAATTTATGCTTCTATCCGAAGTATCTACTCTCTATATACAAAGGTATATTCCCGTAGCTTATGTCTATCCTTTTAATTAAATTTTCCTTTCCACCTGAATTATTAGGTTATCCCATTGCCTTCGGTATTTACCATGGACGGAGCTTATTAGGTGACCCCACTATCATTGGCATTAACTATTTAAGATTTAATAAATAAAAGACTCTTGAAATACCGAGATTCCCAATCCGTTATTTTTTTTCTGCTATTCTTCCTTCTGATTTCTTCCCGGCAATCACTTTTGCACACCGGGGAACTTCGGATTTATCTTTCCAACCCCACCCAAAAAGAAAGGAAAAAAAAAAATTAAGGCAGTATGTTATCCAATGATTTACTCAACAACTTTGAATTTGTCCTTTTCCTCTTCCTCTTAATATCCGAAGACACAGTTTGCAAGGTATTCTCGACACATTGCTAAGAAACAGTGATCTCCAAAACGTAAACATATAAGGGTAGCTTTCCTTCATCATACTCAGAACTTTCAACTAAATTTCCATGCAAAACTATACAGTATGGCAGCCATAGTGAATCTCAGTCCATCTGTATTTCTAGACAACAAAACAAAAAGGAATGAAGTGCGCAAAACTTTCTCACAAATGAATCGCATCAAGTGAACGCACTAAAAATCAAGTTCATAGCCCTGATGACTACATTACACGTCTTCCTGTATTTCTTGAAAAGGTGGATAAAGAAAAGCAGTCCTCTTGACTGCCAGCCTTCCCAATACACTGAGAGCCAAAATCAACCAATAATTTACAGGTCCTTTGGAGAGAGCAAATCAAAAAACCAAGAAGCTGAACCAATGGTACATAACATTTTACCAATAATACTGGAAGCTTTGAACATGAGCACATCTACAACTACGTAGACAGGACCCTTTCAATTGCAGCCGCATAGAACTCCTTGGGCATGGTACCGATAACAGATTCACGTTTCTCACCACTCTTAAACAACACCACCACTGGTACAGCCTTAATCTCATAGCCCTTGGCAATTTCCAAATCATCATCCGCATTGAGCACAAGGCATTTCAATCTGCCAGCATAATCCATTGCAATCTCTTCAATCACCCGGTGCACCATCTGACAAGGCCCGCACCAACTGGCATAGAACTCAACAAGAACTGGTACGTCACTGTTTAAGACCAGTTTGTCCCATGACTTACCAGTGACCACCATAGCTGCAATTTGCAAAAGAAAAAGGTATGTTTAAGCATCCATTTCTATATTTACATGACGAACATCCAAAAATCATAAAATGCGCATTGAAGGCCATCGATAAATCAACCTTGAAATTGCATTCTTGAGGGTAAAGCCATGAGCAACCCACTATTTCCTACACAACCGTGCCATACCTCTGAAGTGAGTACATGAAAGGAAGCATGACTTAGGCCTCATTCTCAGTGGCTTTAGATTTTACAGAATCAGCAAAAGCTACTCTTTGGCTGATTATAGATTTTAGCTTTTTTGGCCATCAAAAAATCTATTAATCAGAATGCAAAAGCAACCAAGAACATCATAAAAACTGATTATCCAAAATTGGAATCTATAATCAGTTAAAATAATCAACCAAGAACAAGCCCTTATTCAAAAAAGCAAAAGAACCAAAACTGTTAAACACAGCTTACAATTCATTTGTTATTTACCATTCCGTTAACAACTGCATATTATTTCCTAGTACTGAGAACTTTTGAAGGTCCAACAGTCATCTCGATGGCCTCCTGTAAGGAAGAAATGCATATTTAGGTCTTTAACTTTGCTGGATGTTAGACAACTACATTCTTACCCAATATCTTCGATTCAGAACAGGAGAAGAGTTATTTCATAATACCTAACCTTTAAGAATGTTCGGTTTTAATCCTGCATAGCTAACTATATATACTTCCGTGGAGTCCTAGAATACAATTTCATAAGCTGCCAAAACAACCACTTATTTTCAGATACCTGAACAAGGCATAAATAGACCATCCAAGAGATGGGGAAATCCCAGCCAGAACTGAAGGAGTTGACATCCACAAAAAACACACTGCTCTAGTGGAGTTAATGAATTCTAGAGAAAGAGTTTAGAGCTAAGTCATACAAAATTCTCTTTTATCAAGGCGAACTTTGAGTTACATAAAATCATTTACAAAAAAGATAAAATGAACTAAACACCCTCAAAATGTGTTTCAAACTAGCTTTACACCAGTCAAGTAAACTAAAGTCACAAGGAACACACTGGCATACACAGCTGCAGATATTATGCCAAAAACCTTATTGGTAGTATGATTGCTGAATGGTGGGAAAGAAGTTGTTTCACATGCAACACCTATTGGTATGGACAAACATTAAAATGAGAAAAGGAAGGTGCAAGGAAGAATTGATTGAACATAGAATTACAACCTTCCAACAAAGAGGTTGAGGCCCAAGGAATTAGAAGTCCTGGGCTCAAATCCCCCTTCCCACTCTGCTTCTTAAATACCATCCTTCCACATGTAAAAATAAATACATAAATAAACTGTCCAAAGAAAAACATAGAACTACAATACCCTGAATAAAAAAGATTCAAATACATGGCCTAAGTTGTTTGCAAGATTTTACTATGCCCACTATGAAGTAAAAATAAAGTTGTAGAGGGCTGGAATATGGCCATGTAAAGGCATTCTGGAGGATATCAACCAGGTTTATATTGTAATAAATGGATGCGGTTTATTGATTTGACTGTGATAATCATCGAAAGATGATGCTAACTTCGCGTATTAGTAACAGTAAGGCTCAAATATGACAAGGAAAAGCAAATTTTGCTATTACAAGTCCACTTCCTCACCTAAATCGAAAATTTGAAACTACCGAAGATCCTACTGATCACCGGACAGGCAGCACGGGCATGGAAATGAATCTATCTGTCTCAGAATTAGGGATCAGGCATAGTAACTACAAATGGTCTATAGATTACTTTAAATTCAAACTGCCCATTACCCTCTCTTTTCTCTTCATTTTCATCAGTCTCCTGCTAATTAAATCTGAAACCAAATCACAAAGTATAAGAAAGGGCAATCCAGATAGATCCACAGCTGGGAACAAGTTTGATCAGCTATTCACTAACAACCATTCATACCCATCTGCTAAGGAGATTATGAAAACTAATCAAGAAGTCCTTCCATCTAATCAATTACTCCACTGAACTCCCCAACCCCACCCCAAAAAAGCAGCCGGTGGGGAGGAGCCGTCCCAGAAGCCAAAATGATATAGTAACTAATACTAGTATCTTAGGCGTATTGCGAAGAGTATCAAAAGGAAGGATTTGGGAACTTCACCTTTGGGGTCACGGAGACAGAAAATCCTGAAAGGCGAAGGGGATTGTGGAAGCCTATAGCCCTTTTGGTGGGAAAATGAGAACCGAGTTGGGTGATTGAGCAGCCGTAGATTCTGCGGTCTCAGCGAAGAAAAGCCGCAGTCTTGGAGAACCGGAGGGCATAGGGACAAGAGCGTCACCGTTGGATGGCAGCCAGCACATGCCCAGGCCATACTTTTGTATGATTCCAATTATTCTGGTTCTGAACAGATGCAAAAGCTTTGAAGGAAATTAGAAAAGTGGAAATGAATGACGCAGAGACAGCAGAGAAGCAGGGTGATGCTGCCGAGGGACACGAATGAGGCTCAGTCTCAGGCTCAGCACGTACAGTATCGGAAGCAAGATAAATCACGTGAGTAAATGTGGTAGTATGGAGGGGATTTTCAGGCGTTTAGACAGGGACAACAGGATTGTCCTCCAATGAGTCAATGGCTACGTGGCGGAGGGGGAAAAACACGAGACCGACAAAATGCGTCTAATCAGATCACCGACCAAAACAAGATGGGTCGTAGGCGCTGCGGATGATGAGATTTCCCCATTTTGTTTAGATTTAGATTTATCATTTCTCCGATCCTTGTATTAACACAGACTCGAACCCACAATCGCCCGATTTAGAAGTCAGACGCCTTATCCATTAGGCCACGAGCGCATTTTCAGGGGTCCTCACCTCTACCAGTTTAGCGTGGCAGCGCGTTCCCTCTTGGGCTTTTTGCCTCCATCCACACTGCACAGCAGCAGTGTGCAAACGAGTCGAGTTTAACGGAATAACTCTAACAAATTTGTTCAGTCAAAACTCAAAAGTTCAAATAGTTTACACTATTTGACGAGTCGATGTCGAGTTTAATATGTGAAACTCAAAATCTTGTCAAGTTTAATCGATATAAATCGAGTTTCACACACACACACACAATATCTATTTCATCCCCCATCTAAAATTATATAAAATATAAATTTGTATTTCTTAAACTCTATTAGGTTCGATTGAGCTTGATTGAGCTCGATTGGATTCAATAAATATAAAAATCGAGTTCGACCTCAAATTCGACTTGCAAGAGTTCGACGAGTTTGAATTCGAGTACAAGTTTTATCACTCAAGACGAGCTTAAATAGTGCACTATTTGAGATTGACTCGACTCGATTACACTCCTAGTCTAAACTAGCATGGATTAGAATATTGGGATTTCAAACACCACCTTGCGATTCTACCAAAAGTTTACTAATATAAACAGAGACAACACCTTCCAAACAGATCACCAAAAAAAAAAAAGAGTAAAGGTCCTTGAGATAATACAAGAAGTTTCAACTACGAAAGGCCAGCTTTAAACCAGAGATGAAGCATGAATTCCCCTGTGCAAACTGTCTGGTTCAATCTCTCTCTCTCTCTCCCCGTCCCAGATCATCTTGGACTTGTTCTAATCAAGAAGATGAATGGATCATTAGTCACATATAGGAATATTGTTCTAATCAGGATTCCTCCAACAATGACACTCAAAAAGCTCATTTTTTGGCAAGTTGTCAAAATATCCATCCATCTCAGTGATCTTGCATCCTGTCCAGTATGGTTTATCCAGGATCAAAGCTCTAAACCAGCATCCTTGGAGACAAAAACGTCCTCTCCTGGGATTGTATGTTCTTCTTGTCTTTTTTGGGACAGACAAGGAGCCTTAATTTTACATTCTAAATACACCATACTTGGTATTTTCTGGGCCACGGTTCACGGAGGCAGAGAGACAAAGGCCTAAGACTTTTCTTGTGTCAGCTGGATCAATAATGCCATCATCCCAAAGTCTGGCAGTTGAATAGTAAGCACTACCTTCTCTTTCATACGCCTCCACAACCTCTGCCTTGAACTTTTCCTCTTCCTCCTTTGTCCACTGTAAAACATAAAACATGCCAGTAGGTACTCTGGGAAAAATCGTTGCAAGATTTCACAACCAAATTCTCACCTGAGCCCCAGCTTTTTTCTTGTTGGCCTTTTCTATCTGAGTCAGAACACCAGCAGCCTAAAAAACAACACCCAAAAAATATATACACTGAAATGGAGCAATGTAATATTGGTTTTAAGCAGAAAATTCACCATTGTGATGCCAAGGAAGAAGAATAAAACTGAGAATACAACTGTCTCCCATTTTCAACTGAAATCAACTGCTAACAATAAGCATGAGAAAAAGGAGTTTGTGTTTTTCCTAGGGGTGCTCAAATTGGGGATCCAATTCCTGAGTTTGTAGCCACGATTTGAGTACCTTTAGGTTATAATTCAGACTGAAGTATACTAAAAACCCCAAACACCCCCCCCCCCCCAAAAAAAAAAACCCTCAAAACAGAAAAACACACACAACACAGGCAGACAAGCACAAAAAGATACTAGACCTACAAAATCTTCCACAGGTTCAAAACAGCTTAAGAGGGCTGAGTTTAGAAGGCTACAGATTAGATTAAACGAGTACAGGCACAACAGCAGCTGAAATATGAAAAACACAACTCTCTTCATAAATAAAGTTCTTGAAGAACTTGTAACCAAGGAAGAAGGATATTGCAGCATTTTAAGCAACTGAGTGAAAAACATTTTGACAACCCCAGATATTTCCACATTGTTAACAGCAGAGCAGGATTACGACAAAGTCATATGAGGCAAATACCTGAGCACCTCCCATCACAGATATTTTAGCATTTGGCCAGAAGAACATGAAGTTAGGACTATATGCACGTCCACACATAGCGTAGTTTCCAGCTCCAAAACTTCCACCAACAACAACAGTGATTTTGGGAACCTATATGACATACAATTCCAAGATGAGAGAATAGAAAATATAATTCTATTCACACATTCCTTTTTAGTAATGTAATTACCAGGGGGGAAACTTCAAACACAACAATAACTGATCCTATTGGAGCAATTTAGAGAGGATTTTATGTTCGAAAGCTATTACAGGAAATTCTTGTTTCAGAAACTCTGAATGCTGCAACACATTGAAAAGCATGTTGGTTCCTGGAATTCAAAATCAGATGGCCAAGATACAGTATGAAACTAAAGCTGTCACTTAAGAATAAATAGCTAACCTTTGCACAAGAAACTGCCATCACCATTTTGGCACCAGATTTAGCTATACCAGTTGCCTCAGATTTAGACCCAACCTGCAATATAAAATGGAAACAATTCTTATGTGCAAAATGATCCATCAAAGAAGAAACTCCAGTAAGAGAAATATACATGTCCATGCTTTAGCTAGACAATGAAAGTTGACAAGGAATGCCATCCAAGATATCACTGCAACCCCAACAACTATCTAAATTTCCTAGAGTTAACTCCAGCGCAATACCAGACTTACCAATATCAGTTACAATTAGCGTTAAGATTACTTGAAGCAAAATTGAGATTTTAAGACTACACACTAGAGACACTGATTGAACTTTATATCAGCCAGCACATCATCAACTGTTTTCTCTTCCCACAAATATAGTCTCCAAAAATTATGCTGGGGATACAGGGAAAGGTCTCCAAGAACCGGATGACAGGTTTCACTGGCAAAGCTGAGACAGTTGAAAGTAGAGGAACCGGGGGGAATTTCACAGAAGAGAGTTACAAGACCATTATAAGAACTGCAAGAATTCAGTGAACAACTGATGAAGTAAACAAGCAATAGTTTCAATTCACAACTCATAAGGACTTGTGCATCACCTACCTAGAACTTGAGTGTAAATATTAACTTTGTGCTGTTAGACTTGTGAATTTTAACTTCTAGGTTCAAACTCATGGTACCATCAAGAAACAGGCTTCAAATCCTCCTGACTCTCGTTGTGGAATTGATTTTCTATGTAACACGAATGCATTCGCAGATATGATACCTTTCCGAACTTCACTACTGGATTGAAAGCACAATTTATGAGTACTTAAAACAGTATCACACATCAGTCGGGACATACCATGAAGCCTGTAATATTCTGAAGGAAGACCAATGGAATGTTACGCTGAGTGCACAATTCAATGAAATGGGCCCCCTTTAAAGCAGATTCATTGAATAATATACCGTTGTTCCCAATTATTCCCACGGGCTGCCCATATATTCTTGCAAAACCTGTTACAAGTGTCTTTATAAACAATAGAGAATTAATCAAACCACAAGATTTAAAGAAAACCAAAACCAACATTACAAAATAATTAATAAAGAGTTTCAGGAAGAGAAAAGCCTCACAGGGCCATACAGTTTCTTGAATTCATCAAATTCGCTTCCATCACATAAAAGGGCAATAATAGATCGAATGTCTAAGGACTGCTTAAAGTCTGCTGGTGCAATGGACCGAAGTTCCTTCGTATCGTACAGCGGCTCTTTGTAATCAAATGTCCCGTGTTGAGATACACTACGGTTTGCAGCCATGTGCAAGTTCCTGATGATATTTCTTCCTATAGCAAGAGCATGCACTTCATCTGCAAAATAGATATAGAATTCATATAACGTCATGTATAATAGGAAGCAACGAGACTGGACATTTTTTTTTTAAAGCATAGAGAAATCCTGTAATCTATTAAATGGACAAATTACTTTTCTTAAAAAAAAGAAAAAGAAAAAAAGAAACCAGAAGCAGTGATTTTTCACCTTGGGCAAAGTAGTCTGAAACACCAGATGTCTTACAGTGCACAGTAGCACCTCCCAGGTCCTCTGCTGAAACTTCCTCTCCAGTGGCAGCCTATTAAAATTTCTTCTTTAGAAATAATGCTAAGCAATCTGTATTTGTGCCAATAAAGACATACATAGTACATGGATAAGATGCGAACTCAAATAAATATACATAAAATGGCATGAAAATTTTCAGTAAAGCTCCTCAGTCTTCACTATTACTGCTCAACCAAATTAATCATCAAAGGTCAAGAGGCATTACCCAATAAAGTAGTCTTACGAACCTTTACAAGAGGAGGTCCAGCCAGAAATATGGTGCCATTTCCTTTAACCATTACACTTTCATCTGCCATTGCAGGAATATAGGCCCCACCAGCAGTGCAAGAACCCAACACCAAAGCGATCTGGGGAATACCTTCTGCAGACATCAAAGCTTGATTGTAGAATATCCTACCAAAGTTTTCCTTGTCAGGAAAAACCTCAGCCTGCTTTGGAAGGAAAGCACCTCCACTATCAACAAGATATATACATGGTAGTTTACATTGTGCAGCAATTTCTTGTGCCCTGAGATGTTTCTTGACTGTGATGGGATAATAAGTTCCACCCTTCACAGTGGGGTCATTTGCCACAAACATGCATAGTTTACCATGCACCGCACCAATTCCAGTAACTATCCCGCCAGAAGGTAATGGCTCATCATATAGTTCATGGCCAGCAAGCTGAAATTATTAAACATGACATCCAGGGTGAAAGGTAAGAAAATATGTGAGAGGAACTATAACTTGCAATTTATTTTTGAAATAAAACTCAGACGAGCAAGAAATGGAAATAAATCTTTAGATTGGACCTTTCAGCGTTTCCTAATATTTTGCAGGGCGTAGGGAGCAAAGCATTACATGCTATGCTAAGGGAACAAATTAAGGGCAGCAAGAAAAATAAGGGCACCTCAGACTTCGCAACTATCCAATGAAAATATAGAACTTGTTCTCAGCTCCTACATTCTTGTTTCCAATAGTAACATAAGATCAACGCTAATTCAACTAGTGTAACAGACCGTCATCCAATACAAGCTCCAATTGGTAAACTCTGAACTACTTGAGCTAATTTAGCAGCATAATTACAGGTATTTCTCGCAAGATCGAGAACAAAACTTTCGCTCTAATTTGTAACAAAATGGCTTTTTTTACTACCTGAGAAAGCTCAAGAAACGAAGAACCAGGATCGATGAGGCGATCAATTCTGCCTCTAGGAAGAAGCTTATTTCTGCCCTGGTTCCTCTTCACGGCTTCCGCTCCTCCTCCCTCCATAACCTGTAATCAATCATAAGTAGCAAGTACTGAATAAAATTCCCAAACACACTATTGTTCAATCGACAAATCAACCCAACAGAAACAAAGTTGTTAGCTCAGACCTTCTGAATATTGGAGTGAAGTTGGGATATAATGCCTTCCATGACCTGGGAGTTCTTGAGGAATGATTCGGAGCTCCGATCAATGGTGTCGGGCAAGACCCCTAAGCAGCAGAAGCTCCGGCGGAAAATGGAGGTGCACGGATTGTTTAACTGCCGCTGAACTGGACTGCATCGCACACCTAAAAACGAACTAAATCTAACAGTACTCCTAATTCGTCTGGCTAAGATTCCAGCCATTTCTTACTCTCGTGCTTTTACTCACGCGGCGCGGTGGCGGTGGGGAGTTATTCCGGGTTGGGGTTGTTTTATTATTGCTTGCAGGGATTGTCCATAACGTCAATACATATCCACTCTTCCCAGGGATTTCTGTCCACCTCGGCAGTATCACTGTCGATATCTCAACAGTGCATTATTTAAGATTTGCCCCATTATGGGGAAAAAAAAAAAAAGCAGCTCTACTTTTCAATTTCCGCCCATTGTCTTTCTATTTTTATGTTTTTGCTTGCTTTTGAATTGGTTCTAATTTCCAAAGGGTTTAAGTAGGTAAGTTATTTGTTGTTTTTTCCCCCCACATACAAATGTTAATGTTTGCGTTTAAATTGATGATTACCTATAGAAGAACTGTCTTATTATCTACGATGATAACTTCTGTTTATATGATATAAAGTGGTTGAAAAATATGACTAGACAATAATACAAAATAATTTTGTCAAAATTTATAAAATTACGCACATAATTTTTAGAAAATTAAAATTATCTTGAGTAACTTACTAAAAACTCCTTTCAAAATGAAACTTGAGATTTGGGCAATTGTTACCTACATGCTAGGAGTAAATCGTAGAAGAAACAGTCACTTGTGCTTGTAAATCGAAAAGGGGAAAATTGTAAGGGTTAGAAGTTTGATAATGCATAATTGCAATTGAAAGGTCAGTAGGGGCCAAATTACGATAAGAAAGAAAAGAAGTCACAAAATGAGAATGAGAAATGAACAGTCTCCTCACTCAACTCTCTGTTCTCTAATCAACTCTTTCTTGACCACGGCCATGTAAAGGATAAGAAAGGACCTGAACGGATTTGCCTGTCTCAGACCTTTTTAGCTTGCCTCTTCTCTGACGATTGAGACATGCCGGATTCAAGTCTCCGGATTATTACACAGATTCCATCGGGAAACACGAACTCCGGCATTGCCCCCACCAACGGCGAATAATTCCTTTAATTCTCATCTAACTTAAAGTTTGGAGAATAAAAATGAAGACTTCAATAACTCTTTTGAATTTTATCCCTACAAGTCTCCCCAAGTCCGACCACCATTGTTTGGGTTCCCTCTCCACAAGATCATTCCGGGCCTTAGACTTTCGTGTATTTGCTGCTGCAGTCTCCCAACAGCGTAAAAAAAGCTCGAGCATTTCAAAACCCCCTAAAACCCCTTTTCCAAGCCCAACAGCTTCCGTACCCACCACTTCTCCTGCAGCAAATGAAAACCCTCCTAAGATCAAGAAGGTTTATTATTTTTTCTCTTAATTTTGGATTTTTTATTTTTATTTTTATTTTTTTTTGGGGCTGGGTTCTTCGTGCCGTGTTTTAGTTAACGTTGGAATTGGTGCGATTATTAGGGAGCTCATTTTAAGCTTTTGTTCCTCTTCTTTTATGGCTGATAGGTTCTGGTGCCAATTGGGTTTGGCTCAGAAGAAATGGAGGCTGTGACATTGGTTGATGTTCTGCGGCGGGCGGGCGCAGAGGTGACTGTGGCATCTGTTGAGCAGCAGCTCGAGGTGGAGTTTTCTGGAGGCACTAGGCTGGTTGCTGATGCATTTGTCTCCGCTTGTTCCGATCAAATCTTTGATCTAATTGCCCTTCCGGTTAGCTTTTCTTTCTGTTCCACGATTCAGGATTGAGCTGCTTCTGTCACCTTGTGTTTGTTTGTTCGGTATCTTTTGAGTTGTTAGCTACACCAAGATTTCATCAAGTTTTGCCCAAGGACCACTTTGACTTCTGAACTTTTTTCTCGTCTCTTTTAGCATTGAAGCTAGCAATTATAGATTCATGAATTCTGAGAGACTGACCGTGGATTACTGTTTAGGGTGGAATGCCAGGGTCAGCACGTTTAAGAGACTGTGAAATTCTCCAGAAGATGACTAGCAAACAAGCTGAGGAGAAACGGTTGTATGGTGCAATATGTGCTGCTCCAGCTGTCACACTTTTGCCTTGGGGCCTTCTTAGGAAGAAGAAGGTTACTTGCAACAAGTTTATTCATGTTTGATAAACGTATGTACTCTGTATACTTGCACTTTTGTCTTTCCAGTTAACATGTTGCTTTGTCCTGCAAGACGACCTGCCACCCTGCGTTTATAGACAAGCTCCCTACCTTTTGGGCTGTTAAGTCAAATAACCAGGTCTCTGGAGAGCTTACAACAAGTCGTGGCCCAGGCACTTCTTTTGAGTTTGCTATATCATTAGTGAGCCAGCTGTATGGGGAGACTGTTGCCAAGGAAATCAAGGATTCATTGGTTAGTATGACAATTTTTCCTAGGCTAAATTTCATTTACGACACTATTAAGTTATTTAACTATATCATTTCTTACCTTATTCTAACACCAAAATTTAGCTGCCAAATCAATTTGAATGTTGTTCTTTGTTCGGAACGTAAAAGATCCTTTCCCTCTCCATCATGATTGGGTGTATTTGTCCTCAATTTCCATTTTTTGGCTAACTACTTGAGCTGCAACTGTTAATCAAGTGAATGCCGTATGTATCAAGACTCCTTTCTTTTCACAATGAACACCTTATTCAAGAAATATCTGAACTAAGCTGATGTGCTTCCGTTTGAAGTTAAGAGTTTAGGAATTTAAAATAAACCCCTTTATCTATTTCATTTAGCCTGTCTCAAGGCATAAATTTAATTGCAATTAGCTATTTGCAACTTATTTTCTGTTTTATTGGCTTTAAGTAACGTTTCGTACTTCTTTCTATATAGCTAGTGAATGACAATGACAATCATACAAAAGAAGAATTCAATGAAGTTCAGTGGTCTCTTGATCATACCCCTCAAGTAAGTGAGCACTTTTTATCTTGGCCAACGTGTCATACCACTTCTTTTAAGTTGGCCTAAGGTTCTTAGAATTTTTCTTTTTGAACTTTATTTCGATTGGTTCTGCTTTATTTTGTAAAATGTATAGCATCTTAATTTTACTTGGTCATGAAATATTTTTGCTTTCTCAGTTTCTTTATGAATAGAAATGTCCAGTTTTCTTTATTTTCATTCTTACCATCAGCATGCTAGTGATAAAATTATCATCCTCCTGTGTGATTATCTTGAATGAGTGCAATTATCAAGTAGAATGTATATCTGAAGGAGTGATTCTGAGACATGTGTAGAACTGGTCTTCATCTTGAGGAGTAATTCTGTAATTTAATCTATTCTCAGAATTTTTTGAGCTATTCAGATGGGTTACAGATGTAAAAACTTTTTTCCCCTTGTAACATTGTAGGTCCTCCTTCCAGTTGCAAATGGTTGTGAAGGAATTGAAGTAGTTACCACTATAGATATCCTAAGGAGAGCAAAGGCCAGTGTTGTGGTTGCTTCAGTGGAAAAATCTATCCAGATTTTGGCATCACAAGGGATAATACTTGTTGCAGATAAACTGATTAATGCAGCTGCCGAAATCACTTATGATCTGATAATTTTGCCAGTGAGCTTCTGTTTCTTCTCATCTTTAAATTGCATCTGTCGTTTCCCAAGAGTTGGGCGAGTTTGCTTCAGAATTTGGTCTTGGTATAGTCAAATTACAATCAGAAACTAGTGTGGCAGGAATACCTGCAGCAATCCACATCAAACGTGGCTGTTCTTGCATAAATACTCATGCACAAATTTGGGGCTTTTAATTTCTTATCCTGCAGAACACACTTGCTAGATTTGTGCTTGTACATCAAGCCATACTTCAGAAATTAGAAACTCCTGTTTCTTGTTGTCAACAGTACTCTTCTTGAAATAATGAGTTTTTTTTTCTTTTTTTTTTTCTTGGGGTTATCTAGAGTGAATGATGAGAACTGAGAAGTACTTTAATACAAATTTAATTTGTAATAGCATGATACTTTTTCATCGTTTGAGTATTTAGCTTGTACTGAACTTTAGGGAGGAGTTGCTGGAGCTGGAAGGTTGCACAAATCCAGAATTCTCAAGAAGTTACTGAAAGAACAGCAAATCAATGGAAGAATTTTTGGTGCAATGTGCTCTTCAACTGCAATACTTCAAAGACAAGGGTTAGTCAAGGTAGAAATCAGCACTCGAATATTGCCATAGTCTGGGCTTTTTGTTATTATAATATTGAACTCATATACTTCCCCTGTCTAACAGGATAAGAAAGTCACCGCACCTGAATCAGTTATAAGCAAGAAAAGTAATGTGATTGATGACGCCCAAGTAGTCATTGATGGTAAGGTGATCACAAGCAAGGGCCTTGCTAGTGCAACAGATTTTGGACTGGCCATTGTGGGCAAGCTGTTTGGGCATTCAAGGGCAAGGAGTGTTGCAGAAGGTCTTGTCTTTGAGCACCCAAGAAGCCTAAAAAGAGGACTACTACCCCTCTAGGTTCATCCTGAAACGAGTGACTAACCCAAGCCCAACTGGAAACAAGTGATGCTCGGGAATTAGCTTTTGCAAGTATTAACAAGTTTGTTCATATGGACAAGGTGGTTGTGATGAACTGATATCTTTGGCAACGTGGCCTTGGGGGTAATTTTGTAGTGGTGAAAACCATGAGGCACACATTTCCATTCCTTATCTAAATATTGTCAGTTTTTATTGAGAATGTCTTCTTTTTGCCTTTGGAAAATAATCAAATGCTGTAAACTACTTTGCTGCTGTCCTCTCATGGGCTTCTCCCGTGTGCACTTTTGCAGCTGCAGTGATGGATAAAATTTGGGGATTTCCTGAATCCTGCCTACTGCCAGAAGGTCATAATATTTGACATGTGATGAGAGCCGCAAAGACAAAATCTGCATCCCTCTACTTCAACAGACCGTTAAAACACTGGCACAGTATCGCTCCAGCCCCAAGCCCAGACCAAAAGGGGGAAAATAAAATACAGAACAGAGTTCCTTTCAATCTTTGCCAATGCTGCCAGAATGGGTCTCTGCTCACATGAACAATTTTGTTCGGGAAAGTGCCGTGACGTAGCAGAAGTCCTTCAGATAAGGGGGAGGACAGACTGGGAGGTTGGCAATTTCTTCTGCCTCAGTAAATGTGGATATTGTGATTATACCCGTGATGTTTGATGCACTCTGTCCTTACTTTCTAAGCTTTCCATTCATTTTTTGTTGGACTCGTCGTGAGAAGAGATACCTATCATGATGTAAGATGTCTATAGTCAATGTGAAGCTGTTGCTGCAAATTGTGATGAACGACGACAAAGGAGGTTAAGAGGACGTCGTCCAACATTAAACTGATCTGGTCAAAATGCTATAAATGGCTGTACATTGTCACGTTTCTAAGAGTGCGTTTGATAAACCTAAATCTGAAATCTGAAAGAGTGCGTTTGATAAACCTAAATCTGAAATCTGAAATCCAAGATCCGAAATCTGAATTCATTAAATTATAGAATCCCTTTCTTTTTCACGGGACACCAATAAAGGGACAAAAAAAATACGAAATAGGCTTTGGAAACTTTTAGACCATCATATGTCTTCACAGAGGAACGTTAAATTCGCGGTATAAAATGCAAGTGGAAGTAAAAACAAAGTTTGCCACTCAAAATTAGAATTATGATGGTTGAGGAAGCTAGTAGTTAAGACTGACCCCCCAAAATATACATCTTAAATCTCAACCACCCCAAGGCTCTCTCTCTCGCTGGAAAAAAAATTAGAATTATTATAATTAACTTTATCAAGTTGTACTCAAAAAAAAAATTTTATCTCGCCAGAGTCCACATCAAGTTTGAATAGCTTGAATTTTTCACCAATAAATTCCAATTTTATACTAATTTAGCCAAAGTCAAATTGAGCTTGAGAGTTTTCCAACACAAATTCAATATATTGAAGTTTGCCTTGATTAGTCCATCCAAACAGAAATTATGTGAAAAAAATGACAGAAAGGATTGCTGGTCAAATACGTAGCGTCAAACTAGCTTATCTTCTCCACAAAGGACTACTGAAAGACAGGTGACGTAACCACTACATTTTTTCTTGTTTAGATGACAGATAACACTACAAAAAGTCAGCAAGAACAATTTAAGATCCTACTAGCTATTATCTGTTCAGGGAGAAGCAAACAGAACCCCAAATACGAAAATCTTATGCTACAAATAGGTTCCCTTATTCACTGCACGACACTCCCCTGCTTCTGTTCACAAAGCTACCTAACATGTTTACAAAAGGAGAGAAAAAAGATCATAACAAGCTACTCCAATCCACTTATCTAAACAATGCTTTAAGTCGTAATGGTCTAGAATTAGTACTTCTGTCAAGACGTTTATCTTCTCGTTCTACCAAGGTCCTGTCAGCGTTCTTCTCAAGCATCTTCTTTTACCTCCCCAGGGCATCTCCATTGTCTCCAACATCTGGGAATAAATAATTAAGATGGTCAACAACTAAACTTGGCTAGTCAAATCATCATAAAAAAGACAGTCTTGGCTGAGGAACCACACCGTGCAGTCATATTCTCCATGCTTTCTTTTATATCTTCCAATTCTCAGATGAATCGTTATACAATCTTTTGAGAGTAATCATGCATTTTCCCCTTAGCAAAACACTAAAGTTCAAAATACTAGGAAAGTTCAAAATACTTTCAACAGTAAAACAGAAGCACGATATTCAAAAATTGTATGTTGTCAAATTTCTGTGGCAGATATTTCAGCTATTCCACTGACAATACTGCCTTACAGCTCCAACAGTTGTTTTCCAATTAAACTAGTCATTCTTTACTACTTCCTCCTTTTTCCCTCCCTTTTTAAGTGTTTCATTCAGTACAGTAGTTACCACCACCGGAGCTAAAAGATACCAGAAATAGAAGAGGTTGTACCTGATTTTTCTGCATCTCCATGAGTTCAACCTTTAGTGACATTCAAAACATTAAAAAGCTCCATCACTCTCCACATAGTTTTAGAGCATTTTAAAAAGATTATCATTTTGACTTCCAACTACATTACCTGTTTTTTCTGTAGCTCTTCATTGATTTCCTTAAGCTTTGCTACTTCTGCTTCCAGTTCTAAAGTATATGCCTACATAACCCAATGCCAGATATTAAGAAAAGATTACCAGGTTTCAACTAACAACCTAATCAGGAAAGTTACTAAATTACAATAAGTTGCTATAAGATAAATCAATCAAATGTAAAATAAGATGTAAGAATATCTAAAACTTCAAGATGACACCTAAATTTGTTGTATGTCAGCAAGCAAATTATCTGAACATATACCACCAATTTTTCATTCTTCTCAAAGCAGTCTCGTTACGGTCAGCATATTGTTTATCTTAGATACAACGAGTAATTCACTCATCAATAGAATCTCTCTGTCACTCCCATTAATACACGATAACAATCTATGTTCCAGTAGAAGCTTGAAAAGGACAGAGAGGCAAAACTGACAGACCTCCATAGTCCAGTATCATGGTAATCCAAATGAGACATGTTTATCATATCCTCACACCCAAAAATGTTATATTAGACATGGAAAAGAACGAACATGTTTTATATTCACAAATAAAAACAAAAAATTTAAAGGAGATCGAATCAAATCGTTCAAAAAAATAGCACTGTTGGCGGGAAAAGTAACAATCGTTTTTCTAATAAATTCACCTGCTTCCGGGCTCGTGACCGTGCAGCAGACTCTCTGTTCTTAATCATTCTCCTACGCCTTCGCTCAACTTGTTTCTCTAGAGAACTAGATGATCTCCTTCCTCGACCTCCTTCACTAAAAGCATAAGGAGACGGTGATAATGATGGAGAATCCAAATTTCTTTTAGAAATCACATCAGAATGCAAATGATTTCCTGGAGATCCTCCTCCAACTGTTGTTGTCACACCACGTAACCCTGCAATGCCCATCACTCCAGTGGGCGTGACACCACTTTGAGCCCCAGCAGAAGTTACAGTTGTCATTCCAATGACAGAAGCATTTGGACCTGGGCTAGCCAGCTGAGCATTGTTCCCTATCTGCTGAGCATTGTTTCCTATTGTCAAAGGAGAGGCAAAAGCCATAGTTGCTTGCTTGGGAAATAGAGGCTGCAGCTGCGACTGCTGATTCTGTTGTTGCTGGGAAGATCTAACCCCATCTCCATTCAGAATTAGATTAGACGAGTTAGAAAACGCATTCTTATTCTTTGCCATTTGGTTACCCAAGACTCCTTGATCACCAGATTGAACCAAACCACCATAGAAACCACCATTGCTTGCCTGTCCAGTAGGTTGAGCATCTTCTCTAACAACCCCTGCTCTGACTAAAAACTCCTCCAGCGTCATCTCACCCAAAGTGGGTTCTCTTTGCCCAAAGTTTGAAGACCCATTCCCACTTCCATCTTTTGCACCTCCATTTTCTTTAAGCAAATCTTTCCAGATCTCATCAACAGTCCTCTGGCTTAGGGTGCGTGGCAATGTTAAAGAGCCTTGCCTCTGCAAGTTTCCACCCGGGGTGGTCCCATTTCTCTCAACAGTAGTACTAACTTGGGTCTCTTCTGCTGTCCAGATATTCTTTAACAGGTCCTCCATATTCAAAGAACCAAAGTCCTTTCCCAAGCTGCCAAAAGTCTGAAGCTCACCAAATGTCATTGAATAAACAGAAGGTTGCCGTGCTAATGGAATGTTTCCACCAGGCCTTCCAACACTACCTTCCGGCTGTGTCATGTTCCCCGTGTTGTTGAAGTTCAAACAAGACCCAATGTCATAATAAGAGCACTAAGAAGTGCCACTGCCAGGAGCTGGTCAAAAAATAACTTGTTAGCAGAGAAAGCAAATTAAGTAGATCTAAGAAACCAGTACCTCTAATCTATCGATATTTCCACGCAAGTGAACTTGCTAGAATGCTTAACATGTGTTCTTTCTTGTCAAACTACTCTATCAAACCAAAATAGCAAATGCATAAAGCCATAATATACACAGGTACTGCTATACATCCTCTCAATTTCCACCAACATAAATCAGTATATACTCTCTAGAAATCACCAATAAAAAGCTATCAAAACCCCATCTGAATCACCGAAGATTTCTAAACCGTGTCAGATTGTATGTGCGAGGGAAACTTCATTCTGGCCTTCAAACAAGAATAAAATATGACAGGATTCTCTACTGCCAGCATACAATATAAAGAAGACTCCATGTTGATGTACTAAAATGGCATCAACTCAGCACAATACATACAACTGAACAGTATAACCATCAACTAAAGGGGAAAAAACACAATCAAAAGAGGAAAGAGATCAGATTAGAAAGAACAAAATCTCCTCCCGCGGAATTAGATTATGCAGATCAATAACTGGCCCCACTTACTTCAAATCTAGTCAGATGCTTATTCGATCAAACCCCGCAAAAGAGTTAGCAGATTTACTACCAGCAAGATTAAAAAAAAAAAAAAGAACAAAATAGTATTCACCGTGATAATCCTCTCAAGCAAGAGGAAATTCTACTAACAAATGCTAAAATTAGTAGTAACTCTTAAAAAAATGTCAAAAATAAAAATAAAAAACACACATTTCAGCACTGAAAGAAAAAAAAAATTAAGCAAAGACCATCCATCAACGGATACGACAAGAAGAATCAAATTGGTAATCGTTAGTCATTTTCATAATTTCCATTGCTGATGAGATTGTTTACTGGGAGCATTTCAGCAGTGGAAAACAGGGGAAAAAACATAGTGCAGTATTACAGGGAAAGCCAACATACTAAGACGATTTTACCCTCACTGGGAAACAAAGAGAGAAGAAAGGGCGTGAGTTGGAAGAGGAGGCGGGAGGAGGCGTGTCGATTCCTTCTTCTTCGCCGGGTTGAGCCCTGCTGCAGTCGACAAGTGTCTTCTTACTACTCCTTCCGGAGTCCTTCCCCATTTAAAAGCCCCAGCCCTTTCCCCAATTTTCTTAATTAATTGCTTTTTTGCCTGCATATTTAATTACGTGGATCTCTCCAGACTTTGCAACGTGGCCCGGTAACTGCTGGCGGGCCCTTCGATGTGATTGTTGGCCAATGGCGTAAGGGAAAGTGGGAGAGCCTGAGCCGTCGATCGATGCTTTCCGACACAGTTTTGATGGCGGATGGCGACTGATCATTTTGTCGGCTTCTGTTCCTAAACGCATATACCGGATATTTATTTCCCTAAGCAGCATTATCAATTGTGAGCAGTCTTGCCCTTTTTGTGTTTTTTCGTTTTTAATTGATTACTGAATTTGTTTGGATAGGAGATTATTTGAAATAATTTTTTGAAAAAAAATACTGTAACACACTGTAGCACTTTTTTGATGTGATGTGTGTGAGATAAAAAGATAATTGAAAAATGTGTTGATGATGCAAGTAAATAAATTTTGAAAGTAAATTTTCTAAACAAACAAACCATGTGCTATCCTGAGCAGTTCTTCCATAAACCCCACCCCCTGGCGGGCTGGGAATGGGACCTCACTTGAATTGTTATTCTTTGGAATTTTTTTTAAAAAAATTATGCTGTAAACAATTTGATTTATATGAAACAAAAAGATTATTAGAGAATGAGTTTATGAAAAATGTAAAAAAAAAAAAAAAAAAAAAAAATGGCAATCCAAACGTCTAGATATTTTTTTAAAAATTGTGCTTTAAATGTGTTTCCAATAAATAATTAACTTTTGGAATTTTTTTTAAAGTTTATAATAACTTTTGTCGTTGATACCCCACCTCCTTCCACTACAAATTAAAGATGCTAACAGCCTACGTGGTCCATAGAGCTCACCTAATGCCCTGTCCTCACACATGATGAAAATATTAGCTGGTCAAACTAGTGATGCAACTGCACAAAGTTAGCTTACTAGTATCATCCCATGGGCCTATACACGAGAATATATTTATGTTTTGCTATTGGCTAGTATCATTGGCATTTCACCTTTTATTAATAATTCTATTTTTTTTATATGTTTTTATACATTATAGGATAGATGAATTATTACTAACAGTAGTTGGAGTGCCATTAATAGTACCCTTCCAAGTTCCATCTTATGTAAGAATACAAATCATTTTAAAGGTTTCTGCACACAGTTAGATGTGATATCTATATCTATACAGTACTAAAGCAAGAGAGGTGGGAGTTGGGATCAACAATGTGTATCATTTTTTAACTTTCAATTTTGTCCTTAAAGAATTTAACTTTTACCCTGACCACCTAATCACATTTGCCAATATAACATTCCATAAGTCCCTTAAATACTATAACTACCAAATTAACTATAACTATATTAAAGGAAAATTACTAATAATTTGTAATTTTTAAAAAGAATTTACATAAAATTTAATTTTGTAAAATTAAAATTGATATATTCATAAAAATTAATAATTACTTCTAAACTGCACACACGTCAAATATGCCTTAACACTAGTTTGTTATTAATCATATAGATTGATGGTGTAAATTATTTGCGTTCTTATTATTACATAAATGATTGATCACATAGTATATCTACAGCCCTGAATTTCCTTCACATTAAGATATCCTTAAATTCTGGACCATCTTCCCGTGTAAGAAGTAAATAGAGGTGACCAAGGCCCACCACGCTTCCACCTTCAAATTCATATGTTCGAGAACAGACTTGTTGGGCTTATGGGCCTATTTGTCTGGGAGATGTGGGGCACTGGCTGAAACATGTCTGTCCGTCAGTGATTCGCGAAGAAGACCGTGTAGGATTGGGACACAGGATGTGAGAATGACTCAATGCACCCACCTCTTCTTCTCACCTCAGAACATGCAAATTTTGTAAATAATTGTAGTAGTAAATTTGTTTATGATTTATGGTTTTGTGTTTAGTATTAAATTGTTTGTTGTTTGTTTTTGTAGATTGAAAAAGCTTCCGTAAACCAACTAAACCTAAACCTAAGGCGTGAAAACCTAAACCTTAAACCAACTAAAACCTAAAACCCCAAACCCTAAACCCTAAAACCTAACCATTTCCATAGATTCATCTAAACCCCAAAATCTCCTATCCAAACCCCAAAACACCAAACACCAAACTGTTAAAATGTTTAATTCCATTGGTGTTATGGACCACCTCAACTACATATATATCACGATTGTTGTACCTATTATATATACGCTTATCCATATTTAGTTTGACTACATGTGAGTCAAATAAATTAATACATGAAATTTTATCAACAAGCTTCTAACCACCTTTGCCAAATACATTGGATGGAGGGATTTTTTGGAGTTTCAATTTTGTCTTTTTTTTTTTTTTTTTGTTATTAATGTCCCGAGACACCCGTTAACCAAACAAATAGACAAATAGTGGTTAAAAAAAAAAAGCTAATAAACAAATAGCACAAATCTATGTCTGGGAACCCCACTAAAAAGGCCAAAGCATCAAGCACATAGCAGGTCAGTCAATAAAACGTAAACCATGGTAGTTAACCCTAATAACTCAGCGATAAACAAGTAAATACACTGATTTAACTTATTGATATATGAATCAACAGTAACCATAAATAAGTCCCATCTAGACAAAGGGGTTTCTCTTAGCTTTTCTTGATCTCTCACAGCTTCAATGTGTATTTTTTTGGTTTTCACTGTAGTGTTTATAGAACGTAGGTCCCTAACAACCTCACTCTTATACAGTTAACTGATAGAATCAGAGGTATTGTATCTCTAAGCCTTAACAAACGATATATAGATGTGCTTTCAAGTGAATCCTTGTGTGATATGCAAAGGAAATAAGAACGCTATTTCATTTTTGAGTAAGCTGCAACGTAGAGATTAAAACCCTTTTGCATGCAACTGAGGCCATATTCATATGTATGTACTTCCACACGGAGAAGCAAATGATGAAAGTCATATTCTGAAGTTTTTAGTATTCCAATAAAACGGGTGGAGTCATGAACTCTATGTTTTGGAAGCTGGATTCCAATGGAGTTAACCCTAACGTGAAATTCATCTAGCGTGTGATATGTACGTAGCACCAATTAATGGCAATTAGTAAGTCAAGTACAAGCAATTCGGTTGTGCACAATCATGTTTTGAATCTATTATACGGTTGTAAATGAAATTTGGATCAAAGTAAGGAAAAAAAAAATCGCTCAATAATTAAGCGGCACAAAAATTTTCTCAATAAAACTTGTTTCCAAAAATAAATGATATGATATTCACTTATTACTGAATGTCGTCAAATACACTCAAATATATTATATTTAGTATTTAATAATTCCAAAAATTAATAAATTCAGATTTTATATTTTAATTTTATCAAATGCACCCAAGTTTTAAATCAGCATTTAGGCCTCCACCAAACAAACCATCACTTGGAAGTGTAGAACCCGTGTCCGTGTGAGGACTGAGGAGAGGACTTAGCATGGATTTCTTCCACTTTGGAGTAACTGGTCAGTTTCCCGAGGGGAGCAGCCATCCTTCACAGCTCAAATGATCCACCCCGAGTCTAGAATGAATCATTTGACTTCGGTCCCACATGACATCACACGACAAACCTATTCTAAGACGGTCCAAAATACACCCAGTTTTACATAGGAGACACAGATCAGATCAGACACCCATTTAATTATGATTAAGAGTCCACTTTCTCCTTAAACCCTTCCCGCCGTCCTAAAAAACCGTCTGTAATCTCTCCGCCAGACGAACCAGAAAAGAAAAGAAAAGCACGCCGCCTTAAACCCTTCCCGCCGTCCTAAAAACCCCTCTTTAATCTCTCCGCCTGATAAACCGAAAAAAAAAAAAAAAAAGGAAAGCACGCCCCCAAGCCGACAAACGGCGCTGCATGGACCATGTCAGTAGTTTCAAAAAACCGCTCTTCAAAGCCAAGTCCTGGTCCCCGGACACGGAGCGTGAAGCAGCATGGCTGAAGCGCAAAAAGGAGTTTCATCACATGCAACGCCGCCGCTGCAAGAGTTTTACGGACTCCGACTTGGATGAACTCCGGGCTTGCTTTGAACTCGGATTCGGGTTCGAATTTGATTCGCCCGACTTGGACCCCAAGTTGTCGAGTGCTTTCCCAGCGTTGGAGTTTTACTGTGCTGTGAATAAACAGTTCTACTGCAGGAGGAGTGATAGCTTGTCCAGGTCTTCTTCGTCGCTGACTGTTGTTAGTTCTGACTCTGATACGCCGCCGTCGTCTAGTGGAAGTTCCTCCAGTTCTCTTTTCGAGCCTGGTAAAAAACTGAGATTTAAAATCTACGCAGAAACAAAGCCTTGATTTTTTTTTTCTTTTGTCCAACTTAATCTATAAGGGTTGTTCTTGAAATTAATTATTGATTGATATATAAAGCTCTTTTTTTTTTTTTTTCTCTATTCATGTTTTTACCGCCTAGGTGATGATCCGGAGGTGAAGAAAATGAGATTGAGGCAGTGGGCGCAGGTGGTGGGATGTGCAGCTCGACAATATTCACCCAGGTCAATGTTGTTTCATCCATGATTAACTGGAGACTGAGAAAGATTGAAATAGTTGGCAACGTTAAGTAATCTTATTGTCATAGATTTAGAAGAAAGAAATGGTCTTTGCTTGGTTGATCCCAAGTAGACATTTATCCAACTGTTACATGTTAGTGACAGCAGTCATTGATTCCAATTTCTTCTCTGCTCCAATATTTTTATGTTCCTTAATTTGCTGCTTGAGATTAGAACCTTCCTAATAAACAACCGCAACTATATTTTCCAAACCAAAAGAAAAAAAAAAAAAAAAAAAGGGAGGAAGGCCCTACTTTAAAATGAGCACTGCTGCCTTGTTAATTCTCAACAAGGGATGTGTGTCAACGCCGCCAAAAGACGTGATTAAGATGAATGGATGAATTATTGACAAATAGAGCTATACAAGTCACCATAACTAGCTACTACTCGCTAATTTCAAATGCGTGCCCATTTTTTTTTATACTAATGAAGGTTTTTTTAAAAAAAAAGTTTTACATAAATGACACACTTCATTGCTGCCAAACTCGTTGTAGTTTTTTAATGACGGCAGCATTAATTGCTAAGAACTACTTAATTTTCGATATAATAGTTGTATGTTTATTTTGGCGGCATTAGTTATTCTCCAATTAGTTATTTAGTGTTATAATGGTAATATGCTTTTAATGACAGCATTAGTTAATGACAAATTAGTCATGTTATAATGGTAACGACAGCATTAATTATTAACTAATTAATTATCTGCGGTTATAATGGTAGTCTGTTTTCAATGAGAGCTATAGTTATCAATGAATTAGTTATTTATCGTTATAACGGTATTATATGATTAATGATGGCATTAGTTATCTGCTGTTATAATGATAGTATGGTTTTAATGAGAGCGTAATTTATTTAATGGAACACTAGTTGTTTCCTGTTATTAAAAACAATAAACTAGTGAAATGTTTTTTTTTAATTTTTTCTAATGGGTGCCAATGGACACACCTAAAAATTATCTAACCTATCATATATATCCACATACAAATAATTATTACTCTCCTTATGTTTATATACTTTCTCTATTTAATTATCGATGCAATGGTTGTATGTTTATTGTGGCAGAATTAGTTATTTAGTGTTATAATGGTAATATGCTTTTAACGATGGCATTAGTTAATAATGAATTAGTCATTTACTGTTATAATGGTAGTATATTTTTTTAATGGTAGCGTTAATTATTAATGAAATAGTTATTTACTGTCATAATGGTATTACATTATCAATGATGGCATTAGTTATTTGCCATTATAATGACATTATGTTTTTAATGAGAGCAATTTACTTAACAAAATACTAGTTGTTTAAACGATAAGCTAGTGATTTTTATTTATTTTTTTGTTTTTCTAATGGTTGCTCATTAGACACTCATTAACATACCTAAAATTCACACACACACACATACATATTAACAATTATTATCCTCTCTTATATTGATACACTTTCCCTATATTATCTTATCTATGCTCCCTTGTATTTATTTACTTTCCGTAATTAATTTTATATTTTCAAAAACATAACCTACCATATATATGCACATACTAACAATTATTACCTTCCTTTATATTTACATATTTTTCCTATTTAATCTTACCTATCCTGCATTATATTTATTTACTTTTCTTAATTAATCTTATATTTTCAAAAAAATGACATCTAAAATATATGTTAACACCTGCTCACAGACCATTTTTTTGTTTTTCACCTCCCACCCCTTCCCACCCTCAACTGCAAGACCCGGGATAAACTTGGGATTGATTCATTGTGACAGCTATAAATGAATTAGCTATTTACGCAAATAATTGCCATATGTTTAATGGTGTATTTGGTCATTAACGAATTAGTTATCTACTGTTACACAAACGACGGACTAGTGATATATTCGTCCTGATAGTACGTTTTGAAGTAGGTAGTTTTAAAACAATTTGATAATCATTCTAACATAAACTAGTTATTCAATTCCATGTATATAATGATGCTATCAGCTAATGTTGTAATGGTAGGACGAAAACAGAAATTCCACTTTCGAGAATTGAGTTGCTATATCTTAGACCCTCGATGATGTCGACCCAAGGTGGCTTACATTTTCGAAGTACAATATGAACCTAGCTAGGGGAAATGATACGAACATTACTAGTACTATCATAATACTACTATGATAGGGTGTCAAAAAATTCCTTCCTTTTTTCAGACGTACGTTCAAATAGAACAAAGAAAGAATGTCCTCAGCCTTTGTTTTTGGCTTGAAGTTGAAACGGACTTGCCTAGACGTTATCTCATGTTGAAATTGACTGCCTAGACGTTATCTCACTGATTACACATTCGGATAATATTGATCAATTATTTACATCCTTTCATCACGGATTGCAGATTCCTCCTCTTGCAACTCGAGCAAGTTAGAATCAGCCATGCATGTCTATCGCAAAGCAAATCGATGTGCTGATAGCAGACCAGTCGTTTTGTCACCCCTCGTGATTTGGCTTTTGTTTTTGTTTGAAGAGGACATCAGAGCAGTTTGTCTTGTAGCAAATTTCCATGAATTGTCGTTGTTAGTGTAACTATTGTTGTCTTTGTACTGATACATTATTCTGCTAATATAGAATCAACCCATAGATAATTTACCAGGGGAGGCCTTCTTTTTTGGTCAGATTCATCGTCATTTTTTTTTCACGTTCAAAATCCCCTCTTGAACATATAAATTAAAATTAGTAAGTACAATAGTTAATCATGTTAATGTATTACGATAAATAGTGAAATCTGAAAATAAACAACTAAAGACTCTAAAACTGAATTGAAGTGCAAAATCTCTTGATTCCTTACTACTGGCGGCTAAACGAAAACAATCTAAAAGAAAAGAATAACTAAAAGCTCATAAATGAATAAACATAATAATGGACCGTTAGACGCAGAAATACAGAACGATAGAAATGGATTGTGACAAATTTCAAGTGACAAGCTAGAATAAATACAGAGATGAATGCTTGAGAACAATGTCATATATACCATCGGATGTCCATGCGTACATTAAGGGAAATGAAGGATTTTCTTTGTTTTGTAAATAGTAATTGGAATCAATTGTTAAGAGGAATTTCTAAACTTTCAATTATATTGTTGTAAATAACATTCTATACATTGTTTAGTGTAAGAATATTTTTATACTAATAGATTTAAATGAATGCCACACAATCTTTATTTATATTTAAAATTAACTTCTTGAACATGTGACATACACTTAAACTTGTTAGTGTAACAAAATTTTGCGTAAAAATAAGGAGACAACTAGAATCCAAAGATTTGGAGGGGAAAAAGAGGAAATATGGAGCAGTAAATTGAAAATAAAGGATATATAAAAAGAGTTAGGGTTGTGTAAGGATGTGGGCCTTTAAAAAAAAATAATTCAGAGATTAAGTAGGATTTTGCTGACATGGCAAGATTTTATTGGTGAATGCACTCAAGAGGTTGTCAAGATTATTTTTTTTTTAATTTTTCACTACGGTGATGGGTTGTTTGAATAAATTTGATATACCTTTTTTACTCAAATAATTTTGATATACCATTTTTACTTTATACTTTTTATGCTAATTCCTCATTTGGTATGTAGTAATTGCCCAGAATAGAAAGTAAAATTCATTGTTTACACCTATCCCTCACAAAATTATAAGGAAAATTCTTTCCACTTTTACCTTGGAATGTCCAAAATTTTTGAAATCAAGTTTATTCTCGTACATCTCTTTATTCTATTATCAATTGGTAGGCTTTTTATTAGTTTAATTAATAATTGACCATAAATTTTTTAACAAACTATTCTAGTTATTTGTAAAATATTTTTTTCTATGCTAATTCAATATTGTTCTTTAAAAAATAGAATATGAATGTTTCACTTCATATAATTTAGAGGAAGAATTGAATTAGATGATAAGGTGGAATGGATTATAAATAGGAGGTTCTGGGTTATAAAAAAATATTCATATAATTTAACTTTTTTATAAATTAGTAATTGCATTATCATTTGAAATAAAAAAATTTAAAATGAGTATTCATATTCCAAAAGTAATAAAATATTATAATTGACTTATTTCAATAAATACATAAGTTATTCATAATATGCAAAACAAGATTCAAATTCCCCGTATAAGGTAACAAGTAGCATAGCACGAATAAATAGAACATGTAAAATATGTAATGCTCGATAACAGATTTTAGGGTAATTAAGCCAATTTTATACATATTTCATTTTATTTTGACGTCTAAAATGTATCGAATATTGGGAATAGAATGGACATTCAATTCAACATGCGTACCAGACATTGGAATGAAAAAATTTTTGGATATCAATTTGACTAGAAAGACATTTTTTATGGAAAATCTTTTCATTTTGGACATTCCTATATATCAAATGAGGGGTAAAAGATTTATCCAGATAGATCTAGATCTGGCAGTCTCGCGTCAAAGGCTAATAACTTGAAGTTTCTACAAAGAGCATTTCTACCGATATATATAGTTTATCAAACTTGTAGTGGCTGCATAAAAAAAAAAAAAAAACAGAGAGAGATAGAGAACTCATAGTGGCTACACAAATATGAACAAACTATTTTCTTTCTTGTACACTATCAGCGAATATTTTTCGTCCAGCAAGTCCATGGCATCCGCTTTATTCCAGTAAATCTGTCTGATTTGTGAAGATATCTGATACGCTATATATGTCTCTAGTGTCTAAAGTAAAATGTAAAAGGCACAAACAGGAACAGGGATTAATATTGGATGCATGTAACGTTTTGGATGTAATGAAACTCATTAATATTTTTGAGGAAAGGCATATCACAAACAAGTTTGCTGCTTTTTTGTATTTCATAAACGTAGGACTGACAGACTTAGAGAAAACCAGACCAGCCATAAAAACAAGGGTTATACTGTGCAGCACACGGCTCCAACAAAAATATCTAGCGGCACAGTTTCTCCGGGATGGAAGAAAATATCTCAGAGATAATTTGAAAGGTTCGACTCGGCGGACCAAACTCGTGTCTATCAAGAAAAGGATGACGAAATAAGCTATAGGCATCTTTTAAGACGACGGGCCACCTTGTTCTTGACAATGAAACATCTACATGCGCAGGCATTTGGGATATTCGATCCTACCTTTGTGGAGGGGCTGAGTGTAGCTGAATTTCGCAAGTCTCCTTCCGTTAGCCGGTGAAGCCTAGAGGGAACTTTCTTCTTTGGCACATCGAAACGAGACCGCCTCAAAAGATTCAGACAGGAAGGGCTGCCGTGGTCATAAAACGAACAAATTCGTATGCAACTAAAAAGTGCAATACGCAACAAAGAAACTTTAACGTTGTAGATTAGATGTTAACGCATGTGTTTTACCTTAGAATTACTGAGCAACTTTGAGAGTTTTGGGTTGAACTTCTCTCTTCTTCTAATGACTTTGTCATGGTCAAATGGCTGGAGTGAACCGTACAAGTGCAAGGAAATTCTTTTCCCCAGTGTTTATCAGTTTGCTCAGCGGGCGTCAGGGAATTTCAGTATCTATGCATGCCCTTATAACCATCACTTTTTGTTTCTGCCCTCAAACAAGCAAATGTTTTTGAACCCGGCCTAGGAAATGAATTGGAAAAGCATTTGATTTGTGATTCAATCAGTCTGACCGGTTCAACACAGTTTAAGGTTTTAATTATATACATACATATATATATATATATATATAGTTATTTTAGTAATAAAATTTTAAATACAATTGAAATATTTTTCAAAATAATAAAAATTTAGTGAATTTCGGTTGAACCCCCTAAATTTTATTGGTTCAGTCGGTGTTTGACCCAATTTAATCAGTTTAATTAATTATTCAACCATACTTCAGATATGGTCGATTTACGGTTCGATTGGTCAAACCACTCAGTGCAGTATGATTTTCAAAACATATTGCAAACAAACATTATTTGGCACTACTGGGGAAAGTAACTCAATTCATGTGCTAATCAACCAAGAAATCCTTGCTCGTCTTGTTTGCCTGGCTTCCGCGCCTAGTTTTCATTTTATGGCCCGTCGTATAATAGGGGTGTAAGTATATGGTTGTAATTTTCTTTTTCATTGTGAAACCTTGCTGATTTTGGTTCAGTGTCTGGGGACAATTGTGGTCACAACTCAATTCCAAGTATATATCCATTCAGAGTCAACATCTGTCCTCATAAAATACTCTAATTGGTCTCTCAAGTCATCAGGCGCAGCATGAGCAACTTTATATCGGTTGATGACAAGTCTAATTAGTCTCTAAATAAAATTGTGAAGCACATTAATAAAACGTCACATATAATAATCCAAATAAGCTTGTGAAATCCTCATATATCTAATTGATAGTCTTGGAAAAAAAATAATATTGACTTTTATATTAAATGCATCATCATCCAAATAAAATTCCTCCATGTATCATCAATTAGACATTGACGCCTCTTCTAATTGCATCATCACTCAATGCTGTACTAATCTATTCTAATGAGGGGTCGGCTAAGTGCGGATAATTAGGGCGATAGAAGTGAAGTAGTGAACCTTCAATCTCATCAATTTTGATCACAGGGTAATATTTAACCGACGTTAAATAAAGAAGAAGGTATCAGATAGGATGGCATCCCTGCTCAAAGTTAAATGCAGAGTCCTAATAAAAGGTTCGCCGTAAAAATTGTTTCTGATCCATATATGATATATCTTTCTGTTTGTTCAATCAAATCCATAAATCTAAGAAAAATGTTTGAGAAGGGTCCCGTTTATCTGAGTAAATGAAATCTATCCGAGGCATATATACCGGCGTGCATAATTCAGAATAGAACATAAGTCAACTCTTCCAAAATCCATACTACCTAATAAAGTTTGAACAAGAGTCAGTGTCTGGTAGTATAAAATGTTCTTGATTCGTAATTGTGAAATTGAAATGTGTTACCCTCTCGTTGCTAGTTTTTTTTTTTTTTTTTTCACGAAGATAGAGCTGTAAATGAGTCGAACTGAGTCGAGATTTTTTTGGTTTGAGCTTTGTTAGTTTATTGTTTGAGTCTAACTCGAGTTTGTTCATCAAGAATTACAAGTTCAAAAAACTGTTCGACCTTGGTTCGTCAACCAAACTTCTAGTTCAAGCTCGAGCCGAACTAAACGAGCCGAGTTAAATGAATTCTCAACTCTATTAAACTTGCCAACCTCTCAGCTCTCAAGTGAAATTGGAAAGCCAACTAAAGAATAAAAGAACTAAAGTCTTAAGAGTACCATTCTACTAATATTCACCATAAAATACAGGTTTCAAATATTGATAGATAAAGATTACTTTACCCCCGTTCGCAAAAAATTAGCGAGCATTCATGAAAAAGTTCGAGTTCATTTGATAACTTGTTCGAATCAGATTTTATGTTTGAATTCAACTTGTTTAACTTTTCGAACGAATTTTTATCAAGTTAGAACAAGTTTAAATGAGTTGAATTCGCGAACAACTCGTTCGATTTACAACTTTACAAAGTACATTATTTTGTTTGGACATGAGTTGTTTGTTAAAATTTACTTGCTTGCATCATCAACACATTTTCCAATTAACTTTTTATCTCACACACATCACATCAAAAAAATGTTACAGTATATTTTTTTTTCCCACCAAATAATCCCAAATAATCTACTATCAAAATGCGCTCCTTTAGCGTATTATCATAGCTAAAGGACCATTAAAAAGCCCGAAACTCGAATTAAACTTTAAGTTCAATGGTTCACTGTAAGTTTATAACACGAGGATATTCTCTAGTCCTGAGTAGTTAGATGGACAAACAAGAACTCTGGTCTGCCACTCAATCCCATACAGGCATGTACACGATCCAAAGCGTGCGCCGCACTTAATAGTATATTCACCAAACTAAAATATCCGGTGAGGTCTAGAGGCTTGGTGGGATCATTGAGGCTGACTTGTCACGCTGCAGATTACAGATTAGCAGCAGGGGCAGAACAAGTTGATTACGGATAATAATAATGCTATAACAAGAAAAAAAGCATCGTCAGATACAATTAATGTTTGACAACAAATTCTGGAGCCTTGCATGAATAAACGATAGCGTCAGGAACCATTAGGCGTGTTCTTAGACGGAAAGCAATCGCTTCAAAGGTGAGAAAAGCATAAACTCTCTAAGCCTGTATTAGCACCTTTGTTACGTTAATTACTCATATATGCTACAGACGACCAAAATGTGCATACTAAAATTGAGGTGTGATTTTTTCGACTTATAAATTCAAATGCCCCGCCAAACCCTACAACTTCACCCGTTTGCACATGGATTATTAACCATATTATCATTTATGATGAATTGGCTGTGGTCATTCAACCCAAAAGCACCACTAGGTTGTTGAGTGGATTGGTCTCCAATACCCCAAAAGAAAAAAGAAAGGAGGTGTTGTCTATTCTATACCTTAAAAGTCACATAATACAAAGATAACAATAATAATTACCACAAAGATTTTCTATTGCGTCCGGATAGGAAGTGGGTCCAACTTTATTTGGATTTCTATTTTCTGAGATTTTTGTATAAAAATGTACAGTAACGATTTGATATATGTGGATTAACAAGGTGGTTAAACAAATGCATACAAAAAAATAAATTTTTGAGGAAAAAGACAATCCAAACAAGCCATAAGTTTAAATTTATAGGTTAAAAATATTATGAATTTAGGAAGTGTGTGATAATATTAGAATTTTATTGCAGACACTTTTTTTTTTTTTTGGTTGTGCTTCATTTGTTTTATGCCCACAGAGTAGAAAAATCCTTGTCGTGTTAAAGAAAAAGAGTAAAGTGCATAATATCCTCTCACACCTATCCATCCGGCACAGTTACAGGATGACGACATGAAAAAGCGTCCTAAAAACAAGGCGCGTGAGGACAAACAAACCCTACGCCAAAGTCCCCTGCTCCCAAAACTATCTGTCTCATGCTGCTCCCCCGAAGAAAATATCTGGCTGACATTGGCCGAAGATATTATCAGCCGTTTGCCTACGTGGCAGCAGTCTGATGTTATTGACACGTGTAAAAAGCGTCGCCATGTGGAGCCTTCATTGGCCCCCAACATTACACTTCTTCCTTCACCTCCATCACTTCAACCCCTCCCCCCTACTTTTCTCCTCAATCTCTCCCCAGAGGGTTTCGTGTCGTCTGTCCTTTTCCTCTTTCATTCGTTTTATCCGCTGAATCAGGGAGATATTTTGGTGCAAATCTGCATTGTTACGGTTGCAGAATGGTAGACAGCAACCGGCCGGAGACTGCGCCGGCGCCGGCGAATCTGGTGATGGAGGAGTTTTGCAGCTCCCAGTTGACTCGATCGAACTCCGAGGCTGCTTCTTCCTTGACTGCTGAAAGTTCCGGAGATATTTTGCTTCCTTCTGCTAATGCAAGACCGGTAATTCTGACATTCTTTTTTTCAATTGCTTTTTCCCGAAATGTATTTGCGCCTTCTTTCTTTCTATCTTCCTCCTTTGTATTTCGTGGAAATTTGGTTGTCTGACGAAACCTGGCCCGGATCATAAAAGTTACAATGAGACGGTTTGCTTTTGGAATTTGATGTTTATTTTTACTGTTTGAATTTCTCAAGGAAATTAATTTTGTTTTAAATACTGTGATTATGGCCGTAGTTTAATAGATTAATATGATTAGTGCTGGAAGAGAGAATGAGAAAGGGAGACAAGCAAAGTTCTTGAAGGAAACAAGGTATTTACAGCTGTTGGTATCACTAGTTTCATCAGTGATTATATCATTCTTTTTCTTTTTTCTTTTTCTTTTTTTTTTTTTGGGGGGGGGGGAGGAGGTGTTCAGTTAAATATCTGCTTAGTTCTTAGTGGAAGTTATTTTTTGTTTTGCGGTAATGCCACAGAAGGAATTGAAGATACATATGGTGGTGTAACCTGTCCACCAGAGCACAACAACAGAGCTATTGATTGTTTATAAATTCCAGCCCATTTTCTACATTTTGGAATTGGTGCATATGGTCACGTAGAATTTAGTTGATTCTTAACACATGTTGATTTGAGTTCAGGGTGGTTCAAGTTCTAAAAACGTGGTAATCAATTTGTAAGTTGTTGCTATAAGACAGATAGTTGTTGCCCCTGATGCTGTATTGGAAAAGGCACTTGGAAAACTTTCAAGTATAGTGCATGTTAAATGGATGACGACTATGAGGTCTTAAAGGAGTCAGAGTTAATAGGATCTTGCTTTCTTGGTTAACTAGCAGTTTGTAACATTTTTCTGCATGAAGCCAGTAATGTTACAGCTGAAGTGGATGAGCATAAGTGATAGAAATGAGTAGCTGAACAAGTTTGTCTTAGGTCTGATATTGGGGAAATAGTAGTTCGTTAAATGTACTTGCTCTTCTTAGAAGTTGAAGCCACTTGTCACCTCTAACAACTCATAACCAAGTATTTCATGACATTTAAGGAATATATGACTTTCCATCCTTTAAGTACGTTGACAGTTTATTGTAACTGAAGTGATATTTTTTTTTCTTTTCCTTATTCCTGTGGGCCTGACTTGAGGAAAACCAAAAGAAACAGGCGTATGAATTTTTTGATTAGTATGTGAGACTCAAAGCTGCCCAACTTTTGGGAAAACAGCTCAACGTGAACTTTGTATTCATGGAAAGTGCTGTCTCCATTATTTGGAGGATATTGAATGAGTAAAGTTTAAAGCTCTTATAGAAGCACTTGTTGCTCCTGTACTACCATCTTCTGATGCATGATATTGTGACATTACAATTTACTCTGATGAGATAAAATATGTCAAATTGTTAGCATGACATTTATGTGGATATGGATCTGACAAAATGATGAGTTCATGTGCAAGTTAACGATGAGAGATGCAGTCACCATGTTTTAGAAGGGGAAATGTGGAAAAGCCGTGATTTTAAAGTTTCTTTTGTTTATTGTAGTCCACATAATTTCCTTTGGTTTATTGCCTTTTATGCTTCAACCATACTTTTAGGGAACTTTTCTTTTGAGGTACAATGAGATGCAAGGTTTTGGCAGACTGTCCAGTTGCATCAGGCAGTATAACACTCTCAGTGGCCAAAATGATTCGCTCTATCCTACCGTACGTCACTACCTTGGGATGAGGGACACTTAGGATTGGAGTGTTGAGGAGGTTAAATTTGTTTCTAGGGATCAATGTGGAACTGTAGTATCCTGATTGCTTTAAATGCTCTTCTCATTATCCGTTCAAATGTTACCAGGATAAGTGCATGGCATGGACCAATGAGAAGCACAACAAATATCTTGATTCTTTGGAAGAATCATTCGTTCAACAACTACAACAATCAAGACGATTCACAGCGCGGTGCACTGAACAAAACAGAAGTGGTAAAGATTCATCTAAAAGGCTACCTGTCAGTGTCAGTGAAGCTTCAGAGCAGGTAACTCTCAATATTCTTTGGTGTCGCTAGATAGTATTTTTCTCAATACATGGGCTTCCTTTTGTTTGGTTTCCCATCTGGCCAAAAACATGGTTGTAGTTTTGAATTTTTTTTTCCCCTTTTTGGGTATCCCTACAGTTCTCAGTTTTACAAGATGGCCAATGGCGGAAGATAATCTTTGATATGGACCAGCCTGTTTCATATATTCTACTATTAAAATTCCAAGAATGCACTGTGAAAGACGTGCAGGTAAGGACTCTTCCCATGTATCGTGTGATCCTAAGGACTGCAATGAGGAGCATTTGGAAGGCAAGAGATCTTTTTCTAGTGAATCAGCATCAAGTTCAGAACAAAACCATAAAAACATATGCTACAGTAATTCAGTTATTAAAGGTAACCTTTGATCTGACCTATGCACTTATTCCTGTGTGGTTTATGACTTCACTCCGTGCCTTTTTACCTGAACACTGACATGTATATACGTGCATTTGGACCTATATTTCTGTTCTGTGAGTATCCCTATTTGATTTGGGTTACTGTTAGAGAAATCTACAGATACATCTGGACGACCTTGGTTTCCTTTTTCCTGCATAGGTTGGCTAAGGAAGGCATGACAACCTGTCAATTCTTAATATTTAATTATAGATGCATTGATATTTGATGTATATGCATCAATATCCATCTCTTGTCTTACAACACAGACTTCAAAATTCCCTGTTACAGGTTCAGAATGTCTAATATGGGCCATTAAAGTGTGGCTCATGATTATCTCTGGCAATATGTTCTTTGAAAATAAAGTTCTGTTATATAACACTATAAGAAAATCGTGAACACACGCTGTCTTCATTCAAAGAATCTTGTAGGTAATATTTTGAATGCTGGCTAATTGAATATTTTCTGGCAGCTTTTACAATGCTTTTGATTTCCTTTATAGCCTTTAGGCCACTCATCACCTCATAGTTTTTTTTCCCTTTTTCCACGACCTCCTACTTACAAGCCCTCCCACCTTACCACCCAGCCCAACCCCCCCTCATACTGTGGGATTCTTGATTACTTTTATTACCTTTACTAGCTAGTCAGTTTTGCTTAAATATGTGCCTTTATTTGCCATTGTGATAGTTGATTTTCCAAATATTTGTCAAAATCTGTATACTGTTGCCATGACAATGCACAAGTTTCAAACTTTTCTTTCAGTTTGCTGATCAAAGCATCTGGGCATCTTTTTCTGCTTCATGTTCTTTGTAGTATTGGCACTTGTTGTTCCTTGATGGATATGTTGGTTATTATTTAGGGATGTTTATGGGCTATCTATTGCATTGTACTTGATTGACATTCCCCTTTTCAGTTGTTGTTCTTTCCATTCCAGAACCACCTGGTACTGGATGGTTCAAATTGAGGTAGCAAAAGATTTAGATAACAAATTTCAGGGAGTTTCAATTTTTGATACCTCTTCAGTTGGGTTGTTCCACAGCTTATGAGCATGGAGGATAGTGAAATTGGTCTTTCCAAAGTTTACCATTACCATAGATTCAGGTGTACATGTTGAACCAGTTTCTTATTTAGGTCGTCAATAAAAGTCCATTTAGAAGGATGTAAACTAGTAATCTCTTCTTTTCCTCTGTCATGAAGATACTTTTGGTTTAGTGCTTCTTCAAGTCAGCAACTTATTTGGCCAAGTATCATGGTTACATAATAAGCTCAACATTTTGCTGAAATAGATACCTCCTTCCTCGCCTTCAGCCCCCACCCATCTCTGTTGAACCAAGGAAGGAAAAAAAAAAAAAAAACTTGGGGCAAGTACCATGTATTCTGTGGAATGATGGATAGTCAGGTTGGTTGCATTTGTTCAACATGCATTTTCTTGTGTTGTTACTGTAGCAACTGAGACCAATAACTTGAACTCAGGGAATAATTTGCATTTTGTAATTACAATATGTTGTTTATATAGCTGCTGAAGCATGCTAGATAATAGTGAAGTTTTAAGTGCTATGGTTCTATAGGTAATGTTGAGCATCATGTTGGTGGTCTTATCCTAGTTTTTTCTTAATGTCAATTATTCAATGATAGATTTTGCAGAAGGTTCTGGTCAGAATTTTACGGATGAAGACTCTGAACATGATCCAAATGCTATTTCTCTGGCCAAAAGGTTGAAAACAGTTGTAGATGATACTTCAAGTGAAGATCAGGTAATACCTGAATTTAGTTTCTTAGCTGCTTTCATTTAATGCATGTAGAAATCTTGAACACTATTTCTGCAACATGTTTCAGATTGTGCCATCTGGGGAGTTCTTTGCATTAGGAAAGTCAATCATCAATAACAAGACATTGGGAGGACAAGCGATTAATGAACGATTTTGAGAACTGGTCGCCGTCTCAATTTGATGTGAGATCTGAGGCATGGCTTCATGTTTGAATTATGACCACCAAAAAAGAAAGATGACAAGCTTTTAGTTTGCGCCGCCATTTGCTGGAGTAAAGGATGCTATTTCATTGAATACTCTATATGATGGTATTGTTTTACGGATTAGGAAGAGGGTTTTGAAATTTCTCAATTTCTCAACAGGTTTGTTGATCATGAATAGTAGATGATTTCAGTTCCATATAACCTCCTTGCACGTTGGTGTGGCTTTGGGGTTATAGATGTAGGTAAAATGTCGATGCACCTCTCTTCCTCAGGGTAGAATTTTTGTGAAAGTTAATGGATGACCAACTTGAGCAAATTTGTACATATATATATCAGCTAAGAAGTTCTTGAATCGATTCTGGAGATATGAGTCTTATATACGATTAGCTTTTCAAACCTCAGGTCTTATGCTTAAGATGCTCTGACAGGAAATCGGGATAACAGTAGAGTCAACACCATAACTTGGTGTTGTTCCTGGCAAGCAGAGACTGGGAGTCCCGACAAGTGCCCTTGGGTTTCTAATGATCCGGGGGACATGATAGTTAAGTGCAGGTCCAAAAGTTGATGGGCTTTTTCTACATGTTGCAGAAAAGGGCTGTGGCTCAAACAGGTCAAAGTTTATAAATTAGTGGAGATGTTGAAAGAGTTGCGGTGCCTCAGGGATCAATAGGTGGCAATTTGGTTAAGTGGTTGGATGAAGGAGCGAATACAGATGGTTGTGAGTTGTTAGTAAACCTTATAGTATGGGATCGAAGTGGGGCAGCGGCAGCCTTTTTTAACTAGTGGTTGCGGTAGAATGTAAGAATTAAGAAAGTATATTAATTGTTTGGTAATCTTTAATTATGGGCGCGATCAAATGTCGTTCGATGTACGAACTGAACCACCGGTTTGGAAGTGTCCACTCGACTACTGCAACCAAAAAGACGAGGAGGATGGATCAGAGTTTCAACTAACTCTCAAGTTTTGACTTCTGTGTGTACGAACGGAGGCTTCAACACCGGAGAAACTGCATCATGCGTTTGCCACCACCTGGTTTTTTGTCCCATACATATTCCTCCCAGTTTACTGAAACTATAAAGTATCGTAAAAGTTAAAATAGTTCGGTTAATATTTACCTTGTAAATCTGTTTTTGGTTTAATTGAACCCTTCTTTAGTTAAGTTAGAACAGGAGAAGCATAGTAGCTAATGATTGACAGAAAACAAAAATACTTATATAAAAAATTGGAATAATTATATGCATTATGTAATTGGACCGAGCTTGCAAAAAAAAAAAGAGGACGGTTTGACAGATTCTCTTAATATGAATTGACACAAGCAAAACGTACAAGCGCCCCTACTGCTTTTGCAGTTTTACTTACTTTTTGATTAGTATGAGGTATTAAAATGAACAGAACAGCCATAACTGCTCTATAAAAGATCAAAACATTTTCAAAGTTGGATGAGTTCATCGATGTGCATTTTAATGTTTTATAGACTGGACTGGATCCTCCTGCAATCAGTATGAGAATAAATGAATTATACGTCCAGTACCTCTTATACACTGCGATGTAATATCGGGAAATCAGATGTTGATTACTTCTTCTTCTTCTTTTTTTTTTTTTTAATTTTTTAGTGGAAGCGGGTTAAGATTTAAGAAGTGAAAAAGAGATCTAGGGATTTGAGTAGAACCTCTAAGTTCTGAGGCTGGATGCTAATTATTTTATAATCTTGTAATTGATTTCGGATATATATATTTTTTATATGATCGTGAGAGTAAATTCCTAGAGAATGTGTTTTATTAAAATAAATTTTCAAAGGGTGGTAATTATTTCTTTAAAAGTTGTATTCCCAGAATGCATTCTTTGATTTTTCTAGGCATTTTATTTATCGAAGGTTACATCAACTAAATATGTTTTATAAAGAACGTAGAAATTTATTCATGATGATGGTCGTGAATGTAGTAGTATATATGGAATGCACATTTTCACGGGCTGGTTTTCCATGTACGACTAACTTAAAATTTAGAGGGCATGATTCTTATGATAATTATTTACTAACCACAAAACACCAAACACAGAATATTAAATAGTAGTAAATTGGAAGAAAATCAAGGAGCTGTGCAAGTCATCTATTATTAATGTCGAGTGTAAGTTAATTTTGGCCCGCCCACTCATTAGTTATTTGCTACTTCGAGCATCATTTATTAGTTAATATATTAGTGTACTAGAAGTAGCATTTTGTAGTCTTCACTAGACCTATGGTTATAAATTTCGTCAACCCATTCCTCCTACAAAAACCAGAACCAGAGAGAGAGAACGTTGCACCTGGTTAATGTCCCTCCTCGTGCTCGAATGTGTTGAGATCCCCTGAGGATGAAGGCGGCGGATTCATATTCGTCACAAAGGAACCTTTCATCCTGAGACGTTGCATGCTTTTTCCCCAATTTCAAAAATTCAAAAAAAAAAAAGAAGAGAAAAAGAAAGAAAGAAAAATCTACCATTTTCTGAATGGGTTCCACGATCCCGAATCAGCGATATCCCAGATTCGAAGAGTCAGCTAACTCAATCGGGTCATCCTACTCCACCACCACCAGTAACAGTAATACCTCCAAGAAGAAATGGTGGAATTTGATTCCTCTGATTGTGGGTTTAGTGGTGATTACAGAGATCGCCTTTCTGGGCCGACTAGACGTGGCCAAGAATGTTGACTTAGTCAACTCCTGGGCTGACTCCTTTTACCAGTCTACGACGTCGTCGTCGTCGTCTACCTCATCCACCACCACCACCAGCGCCACCACCAAGCATATTCATGAAGGCGACGATGAAGATGAGGCTGACGCCGGGTTGACCAGTTTGACCTGTGAGGAGTGGTTGGAGAAAGAGGACTCGGTGGCTTACTCTAGGGATTTTCACAAAGTTCCCATCTTTGTAACCGGTGCTGAACAGGTTTTCATTTTTTCCCTTTTTTCATTAAATTTTTTGTTAAGTGATTGCAGTTAATGTCGAATTTTCTATTTTATGTTCAGAATTGCAAGGCTGCTGCTTAATAGTATTGATGAAATGCCTAATAGTCTTTGTGTAAAGTCCAAATTTTTGTTTGTTTATAGGGTAGGGGAGGATAAGGTAGTGACACAACGTATTCTATTATGAGAAATTCATAGAAGACTAATTGTGAAGTGGGTTTAGTGGGTGTGCTACAATTTGGATAGTGGATCTCTTTGTCGAAATTTATTTAGTTGCATCATCAACACATTTTCCAACCATCTTTTTATCTTACGTTGGCAAATCAAGAAAGTGCTAAGGTATTTTTTTCAAAAAATTATTCCAAATAATCTACTATCCAAAGTTATTTTTGCTAAACTAAACTTTGCTAAACTAAACTTACAGTAGATTGATGTCAATAATTCTTTAGTTGTTGAATTTATTTAGAGCAGTGAGTAGTTTTCATGGTAGGTGTCCTATTAGTTTTCATGGTAGTTTTCCTTCAATTGATTGAAGGAAAACGTAGATGAACCCTATTAACGTCAAGGCGTGTGATGTTGTGTTTTGCACCATCACATGTGCCTTTAATCGCTATCCTGTTTTTAAAGCTTATTAACAATTTGAAGAAATAACAAATGCCTTTAATCGCTATCCTGTTTTTAAAGCTTATTAACAATTTGAAGAAATAACAAATGCCTTTAATTGCTATCCTGTTTTCCAAAATTCTGAAATGATTTGCATTGGGTTATGTGGATGTTTACTAGAATCTTAATACAATTAAAATATCTTTCCTTTTGGTTTTGCTTGTTGGGTGCTGATTTGTTGTTTGGGGTCATGTATTCTAAATGTTACTTACTTCAACGTAGGAATGGAAGTCCTGTCCTGTGGGATGTAACTTTGGATTTGATGCCAATAGAAAGCCTGATGCTGCATTTGGTTTACCTCGACAAGATGGTGCTGCTAGTGTGCTTCGATCAATGGAGTCAGCTCAATATTACTCAGAGAACAACATTGCAATGGCACGACGGTGGGTAAGAACTGACTATAGCGTGTTCAAATTTCATTGACCTTGTCTCTTTCATGTTGTTCACATTTCATGTTCACTATAGCATGTCGTCTCTTTCACGTTGAAACAGTTTTTGCACTAAAGCATCTTTGCTGTAAGTTGTATCCATTGTTTAATTTGAACAAGTTGTTTTGCATAGTTAGATTGGCATGTAAAAATACTAGTTGTCTCTCACTCGATGTTATTGCTCTCTCAATCTCTCGGTTTGGTATTTATGGTCCTGTTGTACTCAGTGCATAGCAGGCTTTTGCTATGGGAAAATGCAAGAACAGTTTTATTTTCTTTATCATACTTGTAGAATAAGATGCTGACGGCTGGAGCCAGTTGTTAATTAAATATACCTTTTTAGTTGTAATCTGTCAAAGGACTTGTTACCCAATATTGTAGAGAAACTAAGAGTGTGAATGTCTTGATACGTGACAAGAATATAAACACATGCTTGTTCTTACTGGTAGGATCAAGTAAAAGTGGCTTTTTGTAAAAGAATGGCACAGTCTTGTTGCTTGATTGAATGAGAGATGGATTGAAAGGTTCCTTTGTCCCCGTCTATAGGCTTTTAGTGTGTCATGAAGTAGCTTGTTAATTCTTTTCAGTCTATTTTGAATTGGGAGCTTGGTGGAATTGACAGTTTGTAGCTGCTATTTATTTCACCCCCCTTGCCGTTCTGGAATATGGCAACTGAAGAAAATACATGGCACGAACTGTGTGAGAAGATATTGGAAATGCTATTGTGCTATTGGCCTAGAGCTGCCACGCATCATAATATAGAGACACTGCTATTATTCTAAGGCTCTCTCTTGCATTTACAGTTGATATCTGTGAAAGAAACAAATAGTGAAACTAAAGATATATACTTGGAAAAGTTATACCTTACTGACATTTGCCTTATCCTGGTAACAACTTTAGTCTGTATTGATTATGATATAAATTCCCTCCATTTCTTTTGAACTTTTCTTGTTTTCAATTATTAATGAAGTGATAATATGTGGTTGTGTCATCATGCTCCAGGAGGGGATATGATATTGTTATGACAACAAGCCTCTCTTCAGATGTTCCGGTTGGGTATTTCTCTTGGGCTGAGTATGATATAATGGCGCCTGTGCAACCAAAAACTGAGAGTGCTTTGGCAGCAGCTTTTATTTCTAATTGTGGTGCTCGCAACTTCCGACTTCAGGCTCTTGAAGCACTTGAGAAGGCTAACATCAAGATTGATTCTTATGGAAGTTGTCATCGAAATCGTGATGGAAATGGTGAGGTTAATTTTTTGTCTTCTTATTGTCTTTAAGCAGAAGTCTGGGATACTGCAAGATTAATGGCCTTCTAATTATTCAAGCTATTAAAAATTTCTTGTAGGAGTTATTTTTGCACTTTAGAAATACAGGAAAAGAACGAGCCATTGTTTTATTTGATATCTGGTTACTATCTTACATCTAAGAAGTTGTCAGAATCTTTGTTGTGGATGTTAATGTTTTCAATGTTAATGCTTTCATTTGAATAGATCATATAAATGTAAATGCTAAATTGTTATTTTGCTAAGCCAGTATTTTTGTGGGAATATGCTGCTGTCTGGTACATCTTATTGTCTAAACTTCAGTTATAATTTTGTGCAGTGGACAAGGTAAAAACACTGATGCATTACAAGTTCAGCTTGGCTTTTGAGAATTCAAATGAGGAGGACTATGTTACCGAGAAGTTCTTCCAATCTCTTGTGGCCGGTATGAAATATGTTATTTTTAGATTCCTTCCTTCAAAATTTTTCCTTTTGAAGCTTGGAGATAAATGTTATTTCTCGGATGATTTCAAAATGGAAATCTGATTTAGTGCCTTGTGTCCACTTGTTATAGCTTTTGATTAACCATTTAGTTCTAGTAATGGGTCTGGATGTGTGAGAAGAACCTATATGTTGCGAATGGATTTCATATCTCATTGTTTTGCTGATGAAGGAGCTTTAACATGAACTTGTAGGAACTGTTCCCATAGTTGTGGGTGCACCAAATATCAAGGATTTTGCCCCTTCTCGTAGTTCTTTGTTACATATTAAAGAGCTAAATGATGTTGATTCGGTTGCCAAGACTATGAAATATCTTGCTGAAAATCCTGCTGCATATAATGAATCATTAAGGTGAGTATCATTTTTATATAGGCCAGTATTTTGGTAGACTTCTGTATGGATCATCTTGGTTAGTATTATGCTGCCGCTTCTAGTTAAAGATTATAGTATTGCTTCTTTTATGGGCTCGTAGTCAGTTTCCTCTATTACTTTTCTGCTCATGTCATTGTTGATTGATATCAAAATATACTTTTTTGCTGTCGTGTTGCATGTGGGAATTTAATTTTCGACCCACTCAGCAGTTTGACGAACATTTGAGTCTACTTTTTAGGTGGAAGTTTGAGGGGCCATCAGATTCTTTCAAGGCCCTTGTTGATATGGCTGCAGTTCATTCTTCTTGTCGACTATGCATTTTCTTGGCAACAAAAGCTCAGGAGAAGAAGAGAAAAAAATAGAGTTTCAAAGACGGCCATGCAAATGCTCCAGAGGCTTAGAAACTGTCTATCATATATATGTTCGCGAAAGAGGGAGGTTTGAGCTGGTGTCGATTTTCCTGAGGTATTCTTTTTGACCTGTTGAGTTTATGACATAGACTGAGGATTGTCAGTCATGTGCCTGACTTTGTGGTCAGATTAGCATTGTGTTTATCATCTTAGACGAACAAGTCAATAAATTTGGATTTTCTGTCTTGCTCCACCCCAAAAGCATGTTTATTTTGTCATTTGACACCTATCCAACCCTACCTGTATTCTCATTCTTGACCTTTGTGGGCAGGTCATCCAATTTAACCTTGAAGGCCTTGCAGTCTGCGGTGCTGTCAAAGTTCAGGTCTGCGAAACACGTGCCAGTTTGGAAACAGGAAAGACCAGAAAAGATAAGAGGAGATGACAAGCTAAAAGTTTACAGAATATATCCTCTTGGCATGACGCAAAGACAGGCATTATATACCTTTACATTTAACGGGGACGCTGAGTTTAGAAATCACATAGAAAGCAATCCTTGTGCTAAATTTGAAGTCATATTCGTATAGATGGCAATTCGAGAATTCTGCCGGAGGGAGCCCGGTTGTGTTTCGATCTTGGTTTGCTTTTCTGCTCAACTCTTATGATTGTTCCACACAATTCACAAATGAACTTGGAAGGTGAGGGGATGTTTGACTCTGCATCTGTGTGGCAGATTTTTATTCCCAATCCCCCTTGCGTAAAATGGGAAGGGAGAAAGTGGGGAGAATAAAAGATCAAGAAGAAGAAATCAATAGCTTAGATTTTACTTTTTAACAGGTTCCACTAATTTTCCTAGCCATTTAGCATTTATATTATCTAGCTTAGAGAGTGACTTGCCGCCTAGTTTTTGCATATCAGCATATGTATCTAAAAGACTTTCTTGACTTCGATCTACTACTGCATTTTAGGACATACTCTAGTTTATCCTTGTGCTGTGCATGGAACTTGCACATTTATGAAAAATAATCAAAGGACATATGCGATATATAAAGAATTTATACGAAGGATTTGCCAGTTTGTTAACAGCATGAAGTATTAATGATTGCCTATTCATTCATCAGAAGTATATTTCCTGTTATTTCGTCATCTGTTAGAATGAACAATACTTAATATCCAATTAACTTAAAAGAGTTACTACTCTATATAATCAGTCAAATGTTAAACTGCAGGCTACTACATACAGAGCATATATACGTACAGATTTTTGAATGTATGTACTCGATATATGCAGCATATGGGTGCAAACACCTACAAAGACTCAAAGAGATCTAGTACAAAACTTTGAATTTAAGTGAATTTGATTTGTAAAAATCACATTTACTATAAAATTTGGCTTTAAATTGAACGTGATTTCTTGAACACTGCGTTTCGTACGAAATCTTGATTTTAAGTGAATTTGATACTGTGAGGGTCACATCCGACAAAAGTTTTTAGGCTTAACTTTAATCTTTTAAACTTGAATTCAGTCCAAAATTTTGGATTTAACTTGATCGGATCTGTTCAAAGTCATATTTACAACAAAATCTTATTTTAACTAAGTATGATTCCTTGGGCATCACACTCATTGCAAAATCTTAAGTAGTTTATTTTGAATGTTACATTCACTAAAAAATTTAATGTTTGATTTAGTTTATTTTCTAAAGTTGCATCCGAAATAAATTTCAAATTTAATTGAATTTAATTTTTTGAAAGCCACATCTAGTATGATTCTTAACTTTTAACTTGAATTGGGTTACATTCAATATAAATTTTTAATGAGAAAGTATATAAATGTAAGGACGGATAATAATTATTAGTAGGTGTGTATATATGGTAGATTAGTTGAATTTTAAGGTGCGTTAACTAATGTCCAATGAGCACCCATTAAAAAAAATCCATTTTTAACTTCAATAAATTTGATATTATTTTGAAAGTCAAATTTTTAGGTATAACTCAACTTAGTAGCGGGACTTTCCTTGCGCAGCGGGAGGGCGCTAGCGTTTGGGTTTTGGGTACACTGGTATCACAACGCCCCACCACTGGAGCAGTAATTAGTACAGTTCCTCCGCCGCCGTCCGCCATTAACAATTTGGGCGACCACCACTCTGCCCTACTATCTCTGCGTATCCATGCTCCACTGAGCCTAAACCTCTCGCTTTCTTGAAAGGCTACAAAAAATAAGGATTAGCGAAAGAAAAGAAGCACAAAATAATGTGGTATCTTTGCGTGTTTTACCACAGGTTGCTGGACTACAGAAAGCCCGAGGTGGAATCTCTAGCAGACCTCTTCGGGGCCTTTGATAGAGAAACCGACCCACAATCCAAGTCGCTTGAGTGGAGGCTTCCGGAGGACCACCACCCTGATTCTCCCTTCCATTTTGTTAATCTTCCATCTGAACAAATCGCCTGCAATATAGCCAAGAGAAGTAAGCAACAAGGCATCTCCTTTTGTTTGTCTAATGCATTCTTTTGTTTGTTATATACTATACATTTACTTCCAATTGTTTTTGTTAGTTTGATAATTTTTTTTTCTTTGGGGCCTCGTCGTAGTAGGAAGGGGAAAAGAATACGAGTCTTTTGCTGCTTAAACTGAAGTGGCTGTATTGGCTGTTGCGCTTGAATATATTCTTCTCAAAATATGTTGTTCACAGTGGATGGTGTTTTTGTGTTAGCTTGCTTTTAAGAAGAAGAGAAAATTAGTAAAAATTTCTCTTTTCATTTAGTTTTGGGCACTGCCGAGTTTTTATAGATCTTCATTTAGGTTGTACAGAAACACACCACTATCCAGAAGAATGTTAGTATACTAGTTCACAAGAGCCCCTACAGATAATTCATTGATAATCCTTGTTCTGCTTTGTTGTATGTCGGTCATCATTCTTGTCATATATGGAATTTAGTATCTGTATCCTGGCATGCTTCTCATTTCTTGCATAAAAATAGAGAATATCTACTCCATTTGAAGGAGTTAACCGTGATTGTTAAGGAAGTTGAAAATCATGTTATATCTTGGGATTGTTCAACTACACATTTACTCATATCAGATTTTTCCATTTGATTGGAGCTCAATTTCAACTTTACTCTGGTTCAACACAATCATTTCCTTATTGTCAATGGTCATCTTGAACTGTGAATAAGTATATGATGAATTGAAGTCTTAGTTGTTTAGGCATTCTTGTAAAGGGGATCTATGAGCTCTGGGGTGAAGGAAGTAGCTTTGAGGAGCTGGAAGAGGCTATTAAAAGTTATCCAGATGAGCAGAAGTTGCCGTACCTTACATCTGAAAGCACATTCAAGATCACTGTGGACAGTTTTGGGAAAGTTATTAGCCTTCAAGAGCAGAATGATCGTATTCAACGGCTCTCTTACATTCCATTTAAGGTTCAGTTATCTCCTTTTTCTATTGTTATCAAGATCTGATTTTCTCCTTTCTCTGTTGTTTAGATTAACTGTTGTTCATGTCGATGATGCCTTGCATTGCTTTTAATTTTGATTATTTTGATAGATGGCAGACTGTGCCACAAATATTTTCATAGACTTCTGCATAGTTCCCGTTGGAAGATAAGATTGTAGCTATTTTTGATAGCACCATAATCCTGCAGGTTTTTCATTTTTTAAATTTCCTTTTTCCTTTTTGCTTTCCCTGTCTGAAAATCGTAACTTGTAAGAACAATACGAAAGGAACTCAGACATTATACAATCTCCAACATTGATAAGTTCACGAAGGTTGCCTCCCCATGTGTCAAACAGTCGTGAAGCTGTATTGGTGTATCCCTTTCTGATTATCTCATTATTAGGGGCATAACATAATGCATTTCCCTTTCTCACGAGTATGATGTCAAAGCTATTTTAGGAATTTTGGTTTCAAAAAGTGTATTCCTGATTGATTGGAATTGCAAAGTAAATTTTAGTATTTAAAAGTGGGTATGTGTTCTAATATTTTACAAAGTGGTGCTGGGCACTGTTTTTTAACTAATCCAGTTTCTGGTTGAAAGTAAAAGTCTCATGCAGCTAGCTACGTGGATCTAAATTTCCTATGTTGTTTCTCTGATGTTTTGGGAAAGAAGGGTAGATAGTGGGTACTCGCAAGTACATAAATTTTCTTGGTCTAGCATTATTTTGGTGTTTCTTTTCTTCTGATTAAGGGATTAAGCTATGGTGGTAATTTTGAGACCTGTAAATTTCTGGAATGCTGTCATGTTTGGACATATGTACTGATCTTTGCATAGTCCCTTTTAATGTTGTGAAAAGGATCATTGTTCATAGAAGTTGCCAACTCCCCCTCCCCCCTATTGGGTGGTAGTTCCTGTTGTTAACAGATGCTAAGTAACCTTGGTTCTTACAGGGTCGGGTCAATCTAAGACACCCTGATCACAAGTTCTGGCTCATGGAAACTGATAATTACGGATGTAACAATGGGCTTCCTCCCATTGTCCACAGAAGAATATTTTTTGGTCGAGAGATTGGTGCTGCAGATAGGAAGCTTCTGCCAACTTACCAATTAAAAAGCCGCACTTACCTTGGTCCCACAGCCATGGATGCAGAAATGGCTTTCCTGATGGCCAATCAAGCACAGGCCAAACCTGGGAAACTTGTGTATGACCCTTTTGTTGGGACTGGAAGCATCCTGATTGCGGCAGCTCATTTTGGAGCAATGACTATGGTGTGTAATTTTCTGTGTACACTAAAACTTCTGTTACTAGGCTTTGCTTCACTTAACATTTCTGGTTGGACACCTTACATTTGGTTGAAAACATTAAGATTTCTTTTGCTTTTGCGTGCCATTAATGTGAATTTCTCAGGGTGCAGATATCGATATTCGCGTAGTTCGTGATGGTCGTGGTCCTGATTGTAATGTCTGGACCAATTTCAAACAGGTTAAGACATGGGAATTGACTTTGTATTATCATGATTATTATTTTTTTCTTTTATGCGGTCAAAGTTTATACTTGAACATTTTTTTGTGAATACTTGTAAAGTTGTTCTCATCTATGTTGTTTGCTTTGCAGTATGGATTGCCCATGCCAATTTCTCTGTTGAGGGCAGACAACAACCTCCCGCCTTGGCGTCCTGGACTAAAGGAGGTAAGTAATCCTTGTCAATGACAAATGACAGCCCCCCCCCCCTCTCTTTTTCCAGTTAAAAAAGCTTGAAACGTGCCTCTGTAGTCCACGAGCATATCAATAACCGTGGGATGAACTAGGTACTCCAGAAATAGATTAAGCATGATTGCACTTCTTGACTTTCATATGACATTTTAACCTTGAATCTTTTGTTTCCCTTTCGACCAACAAAGTCCTAAGAAAATGCTTTTTTCACGTCTTAACTTCTCATGTCCTTCTATGCCTCCAGCATTATAGAGAAGACTAAATTTTCTTCCATCATCCACCGGATAGCAGACAGTGAACAAAACATATTTCTCTTGGTGGTAAAATCTCAGATGTAGAGTTAAAACATCTGTCATGCCTCCTATTTTGAAATGATTGTGAATGCATTCTCTTGCTTTTAGTCAAGATTCATGGATGCAGGAAGTAAGATACTTTATTTGGAAGGGAAAATGGAATTGTATCGAGCTAAATGGAGAAGGCTTCCCTGTGTAGTAGGGTGGTCTTAGTAATAGAACCTAGTGGCTGGACGGCTAGGGGTTTGGCATTAAAGAGAAAAAAAACATAGAAACTCCTGCCTGTGCATTTATGCACAGCATTTTCATTCATTAGACCTGTATGCCCGTGAAGATTGTGTGTCGGTTTGTTCTCTGCCTAGATGGTTTACAAATTTTGTCATGCTTCTTTTAGGTGTTTGATTGTATAATATGCGACCCTCCTTATGGAGTTCGTGCTGGGGGGCGTAAATCTGGTGGCAGAAAGCTTTTGAAAGGGGTAGTGGGCCCTTATACAGTTCCTGATGACAAAAGGAATGACCACATACCTTCCACTGCTCCTTACAGTTTAGTGGAATGTGTACACGACTTGCTTGACCTTGCTGCTAGGATGCTTGTAATGGGTGGAAGGCTTGTGTACTTCTATCCTGTACCGAGAGAGGACTTCTATCCTGTACCGAGAGAGGAAGACACAATTGATACCAATTTTCCTGAGCACCCATGTTTCAAAATGGTTGCAAGCTGTGAACAGATCCTAAGCTTCAGGTACAGCCGTGTGTTGTTAACCATGGTGAAGATTGCGCCATATACAGATGATATTGCAGAGGCAGCTAGGATTAAGCATTTGGAGTTCAGGGAGAACCATCTCAAGTGGTTGGAAGATGGCAATCTTCATTCAGCCGTCTTTAGTCCCCTTGACATGCAGCTTAATGCTGCAGGGGACACGAAATTCAGCAAGGAATCCAAGCCAAAATATAGAGGCAAATATGTTTAAGATATTAAGATCCCGGGCAGCTATTTTGAACTGGACTGCTTGGTTTCCACATTTTAGTGTAGCAATTCAGTGTATTTGACTAATGATGATATATGTCATATTTATTCTTGTTGGAGAAACAAGTGGAGTATTAGCCGAGACACCACTTGTAGTTTTTTTCCTGTGGTTTGACAGCACAGATCGACTATTTATTGTTGCAAAACAGGGGTGCTCTTACAATTGTAGTGGAGTACCTCACTTCATAATTTATATATTACTAGAGGGAGGAGGCCAGATCCAATGAAAATGCACAAGTATTCCAGAAATGTATGTATCCAGCAGGGGTTTGTGGGTTTGTGGTGTATACTAAATGAAATTTTTGGTCTAGAGAAACAGCTGTTGTTAGGAAATGCATTTATAGGATAGCAGGTTTCACCTCAATCACTAACTCAAAACATTAGTTGCTTTAGGGATCTTCTTTGTCTAGTAGTTAAGGTTGATTTATCAGCACTCCTGAATACCAATTTCCCTTCTCATTCCTAACTTCTTAAATTTCACTCCTCTCATGCTTTAAAAAATAAAATAACTCACAATTTTAGTTGGATTTTTCTCACGATGATCATGTAGAGACTTGTTTCTTAAATACTAGCAAATAGCTACACATCTCGTGTGTGGTAAGAGAAAAGAAATATTTCTTTTTTGGTACATGGTAAAAGAGATATATCAAATGTGAATAAAAGTTATTTATCTATGTGTATACACACACTCAAAATGTGTACCTACTGTTTATTAGTTACAATAATATAAGATATTTGGAGTAGACCAAGTCTTCAACAACCTAATAATCACACTACATGAGTTCTCAAAGACCTAATGGTCTAGATTGCACCACATCACAAGACGCAGATTGTGCACGTGTGTGGCACAATGTAGGTCATTGTGTTTTTTTACTATCGGGTCTACCCAAGTTTTGAATAATAATATATAATGTTTATACTTCTTGGGCAGAGCCACATCTTTTTTCTTTTTCTTTTTTTTTTTTTCAAATGGGGCTGTGGTAGTTTATCGACACGAATTGGAAATGATGTTGTGAAGCCAAATTAGAATTTGCATGATTCCGAAGTCGCCGGGCTACTTGCCAGAGGAAAGAGTTTACTGTTTGTATGTTTCCAACTGGATTCCTTTTGTCTAAATCTTTGTAGAATGGATGTCCCGATTAATTTTTAAAGCATGATTGGAGGGAGTGAGGGCCTGAAAGTATCAGCCGTACATTCTAAAATCCGAATTCTGAGGACTCTTTTAATTTTTATTTTATACTCGGCTAATCCAGGCAGATGCGGTTATATATAAATCCGGGTATCCAGATGCAATCCCATTTTCGCTCTATATTTTTGTTTCGGGGAAAAGCTCTTCAACTCTAGACCTTCCGGATCATCATTCCTGCGACTTTGCTCACTCATCACTTGTTTAATTTACTCACGTACTTAGTGTACACTTTGTGCTAAACAACAATTTTAGTGAACTGGAAAATTAAGATTCGGTGGCCTCTGAGTACATGTGGTACAGAAATATCATAATTCATATTGTACTAATTTTTGACTTTATCATGCTTGTTTTAGAGTTTATCTACAAAAAACGATTTTAAAGATCATATATCTAAACTATAGATACAAATATAAGAACTCTAAAATTCAGGAGGTGAAAAACGTGCACACGTAGCTTGCTACCAAGAAAAATTGACATTCAAGTATTCATTTTGGATAAGGGTAACAAATAAAACTCCGGAACTATTCGAAACAAATGATAAAATCCTAACACCTTGAATCCATGAAGAGTGTTACTCCCTCACAAACAGAATTACATAACTTTCTCGGCAGTCAAAATGTTCTAAAATAGCTAATCCTTCTCTGCACGATAAGTGTTACGTAACTTTCTAGCCATTGAATATTTGAAAACAGCAACTCCTTTTCTCCTAGGATTTCTAGTATACTTTTTTAGAATTTTCTGGGAGAGAATCTACTAAAGTTTTTCTAATGAGAATTTCTTTTCTTAGTAAGATATTTCCTACCCTTGCAGTTTTATTAAGAATTTTTCTTTTTCAGTTAGTGAATCTTTTCTTTTACGGTTTCAGTGAGAGTTTTCTTATAGCTTATGTTTTTTTCTTTTATTTGTCAAATCTCAATTTTTCAAAAGTGTTTGCTGAATTTGAAATTTTGAGAGCTCAACGTGATGGATGGAGTTAAAACAATTAAACAGTAGATCTGATAAGAGGATATATATACAAATATTTGTTCATTGGGTTCAAAGAGATAGATCAGATTCATAATATACTATCTGTTACATGTACTATCTTGATGACACATTTGATGATGTATTTACTACCATGACGGTTGATTTATACTAAAATAGATGAACATGAAAAGTACATAGAGCTGGAAGCAAGACAAAACAAAAACAAGATTCGGAAAATCGTGGAAGATTTGTGCAGCGCAGCAACGTGAGGAATACACTTGCCTAGACTTGACAGTGGCTATAGAGTCAACTGTCAAGAACTGCAAAGTGGCCTCATCTTCCCTCTGATGGCCTCGACTTTATCAGTCTTCCTTTAAAAAGTTGCATTGCAGAATATCAGGAAGCAAGTTACGTGTACATTTTTGTTTCCTTTAAGTGGGCATATCCATCAAGCAGCGAAGCAGTTCATCGGAGACAATAATGACAAATGATTTTGGATATGCCTCGTCACCGTGAGTTAGTTGAGAATCTTCCATCACAGGGACTCCTTCTGCAGGTGTTCCCATCACAAGAGCCCAGTTGGACCGTATCAATTTGATGCTTATAAAGTCAAGGATAAGCTAATTGACTTTATCTAAGGACTCTTCATTTTTCCTTTCTGTCCTCTGACTTAAAAGACATTCGGGTTGAATGGGGGAGTTGAATAAGATAGAATGAGATCCTCGATAGTTGGGAGAGTAGGAGCCACATGGTTACTGCTTACAAGCTGTACGTGCTCATCGGAAAATTAACTTGTCCATGCATGATTGTGTAAAGAATAATCAGAAGATGATGATGGTGGTGGTGGAGATCCGACATCTTCTTTTTTCCCCTCTGACTAATGGAGGAAAAACATGTGGTGCTATATATTCCAAGGTGAAAGTAACTTGAAAGAGAATTGCGAAATGTGTACCCAAAATGGAGATGCCAAATTCATACCTAGAGAGCCTTAAGGGAGCTTTCTGCAATTATTCCTGTTATATCTATCAATTAATTTTTAGTCTATTATTCTTTTCCCAATGAGAAACACATAATAACGATTGTAATCAGCTTATTGTTGACATGCATAATAACATCACGGTCTATGAAGCTTACATGAGGGAGAGAAGTAAATGTGAATGGAGGACGTTTGCGGAAAATTCTAACCTGATAAATATATATATATATCAGGTGAGTTTCTTGCCCAAACTGAGCATGCAAATCCGACTCAAATTCTATCTTCAAAAAAAAAAAAAAAAAGGAATGAAATCGGAATGGGTTGAGTCTTGAATGAGAACATCATTTTGAGCCAAGTTTGTGTCTTGAGTCGAATGTCATTAGACTTCTATTTTTTTTTTCAAGCTTGACTCAATGTGGATGGATACTTCAACTCAAGCTTTCCATGGTTTCAATCTCCAAGGTAGGCTTCAACTCGAGTTCTATCTTTCATCCTTGGAGTATTATTACATTGATTTATTATATCAAAATTTAAAAATAGTTTAAAATTTTGATGAGAGTCCTATAATAGATCACCTGTATACATTAGTGATAGCAATTTTGAAACAAGAAAGAAGAAATCATTTCAAGAATTCTGAGTGGGATAAACAAAAGAACCTCTTGCTAATTTGTAAAGTAGACTTTCCCTCCTACTTATTAATTAACACACTGCTCTCTCTAAAACTGATGTGAGATAAATCCAGAAATCTCCCCCTCACCTTACACATCAAGTCCTAGATCGATGGATCAAATCATCAATTTTTTTGTCCGAGTATTTATTGAAAGAAGGCGTAGTGACCGAACTTTGATACCAGTGTTGGATGTTATCGGACTCTTTAGTTCTTGGGGTGGGAAACAGATCCCAATAACACCTAATAACAACTATAATAATTTCAGAAAAACAATATAGGCCCATGAATGTTGTTCTTCAATGAATGTTAATGATGAGGAATTTATAGTGTATTATTGTCTTCAACTTTCTTGAATTTATAATATGTCGCGCTTTTCTGTAAATCTTTATCTTGGTGTCAAAATGCAATCATACGTTGGGAAAAAAAAAAAAAGAAAGAAAACCAAGCTTGCAGATTTTTGGATGGGCACAGCAAAAGTCAGCAACCTTTGAAGCTGAACATCCTTGAGTTGAGGGTACACAGTGTGTCATTGATGCCTCGACGGCCTTGACAAACTCCACGGCCAAAAAGTACAATGCTCCCTCATTCAAATGCCCTTTCAGTTGTTGAGTTAATAGAGAAAAGCATCTACAAAATTCCCATTGGCGCGCGCCAGGTTAAATCTGGCTATTTCCGCTTACATTTCTCAATTGCATTAAGACCGAAACAAATAATTCTCATCTTATGTAGTAAAGGACATTCACCAATATGGCAAAAATGATTTTGAAATGCGGGCGAAAGATTCTTCTATGACTTGAGATCAGGGTTTGAATAGAAAGGAGAAGAAGATCTGCAAAATTTGTCATTCAATGTGGACGAAATACAGGCGGTACATTATTATTATTATTTTTTGTTTCGAGAGGAGAAAGTTCAAATAATTTTCCATTAAGCATTAACTGAAAACTGAAAATTTCTGGTACTAGTGTATTTGATGATGAACCCATTTGAAATTAATTTCCCAATATCTTTTCTGGGGAGGGGTTGTGCTCTTCTCTTAGCACTGCATCTGATGGCCTACAACCCCTCATGATCATCCCAGAAAAGAGCCGACGGCAGTGGTGATTTATTAGCAGGTCGCTTGTAACCTGCAATAGGCAATGGTTATAGTCGACTTCTACGGTGATTCTAAGTACATGCTTTTTGCTGTGCGATTAATGAAAATAGAGAAACCGAAAAATTAAACTAGCAACTGAAATAGAAATTGTAATACAGAGGTTACAAATTTGTGCTTGATCTCAATCAAACAATCTGTTTAGAGGAATACAATCATAACAGTCAGAAATGATAGATTCCAATGTTGGTCCAAGTCATGTAATAGTAAAACTTGGAATAGGATAATGATAAGTGATTGAATTGAAATTTTGATAAATTGTTGTTTAAAATTTTCTTTTAGGGCCGACGAGGCCTAGTGGTCATAACCTACTAAATATAGGTTTATTTTAATTAAATGTTAGTCTTCATCTGACCATTCATAAGTTTTTTTTTTTTTTTATTTTAGGTTACATAGGCTTTCTTTTTTTCTTTTTACCTCCCACCTCTCCCATATCCTTTCCATCCCCAACTTCCAAGTTCAGGATTCGAAATCTAAACCTAATAGCAGGAAGGACTCTTGTATGGGCTTCTTTTTTTTTTTTTTTTTTTTAAATATATAGACTTATTTTTGATTGATTATTTTAAGCTGAATATAGAATTTGATTATGAATAATGAGTTTCTGAGATGTTCTCCTTTACTTTATAGTATTCAAATTATAGATTTTTATTTAAAAAAAAAGCTAAAATCCATATAACTAACTTCCTAAAAAGTAGTTTACACTAATTCTGATCATTCTCTATAATCATTTTTTCATTATCAAATTTTGTAAAATCCAAATCAAATGAGAACGAGACCTATAATCACTTTTGATAATCATTTTTTGCAACATTTAAAACAATCGACACCAAGGCCAATCGTGATGTTGTTAATATATCGACCCCAACATCATCGATTGAGGATGATAGTAAGCAACAAGCCGAACGGTGCTCGCCGTACAAAGGGGTTGCAGTCGGTGAAAGTATTCACAGTCTGAAGACTCTGGAAAATTTTTGACATTATTTCGAATGCCCGACCGAAGGCCAAGTAAGTTCATAGGCGGCATGCAACCAATTGCAGCCATTCACTGCTTAATCTGCTTTCATTCTCACCACCTAAATCTAGTATCTCACATTGTGCAAAAGCACCACACACTTGTATCTGCAAGTCAATTGAAAAAAAAAAAAAAAGAAATTTTGGTTTTCTTGTTGTTCCAAAATAAATATGGGCATTAAAGGAGTCTCAAATTATTCCTAATCAAAACGTGCTACTCTCGTTCACACACAGCATGTATCTGCAACAATTCCGCCGTTGTTGTTACGTAATGAAAGTACATGCATTTCTTTACACAGATACTACTACATTTAACTCGATCCAACGCCATTTGATCAGAAACGTTAAAACCCTGTACTTGTTACCGATGTTCCCTCTCGCTTGCGTATAAAAAGGCATCGAAAGACGTCTCTTTAATTACCTAAAACACCGACATCGGCCCAGGAAGGAGGAGAAGGCAGAGAAAAGAGATAGCCAATGAGAAAGGAAAAAAGAGAGAAAGAAGAGAAGTGCTAGAAATAGCAAAGAGGATTGGACAAACGCAGCTGGAGAGGGAGGGGGGGGGGCGGTGATGTTGTTGGTGCCCTGTGGAGAGGGCAAGAACAGTGAAGTGAGGGGCATAGATGAGCCGACGACTTGCCAAAACAGTAGACTCCTGTGCCACTACGCTTTCCCTAAATGCGCTAGTGACTGGTGAAGACCCGCCCCGCACAGGATAGACAGTACCAGCCCCTTCTGGTGAGGCGGCAATCAAACACAGAGATTTCAACACGCGTCGGATCCACCTTTCTCTGATCGCGACTGCCTACCACCTGATGCCTGAAGCTCGAAGAAGACCTCACTTTACTACTGCGGGTACTACTTGTTACTAGAGCTTCTCCGCTCCGGTCCCATGCTCCCGAAGGTTCGTGTCCTTGGGGAGCCGGGACGTCGCGTAATCGCCGTCTGATCTAGAACCTGTGAGATCCTAAGGGCGCTATTCCCAGACCGCCGATGTATCTAGTCACCATCACTCCCACATGAATGATCATGCTATGCAGCCGGCTTTCTGATTCTGCATTTATGGCGCTGCGATACGCTAGATTGTTTTTCTTTCTTCCTTTTCCTTTTTTTTTTTTTTTTTTTGTGTGTGCGTGTGTTTTGAATTTATTTGTCTAATCTAATGAGTGCCCAATAATGTAGTTCAGGTATTAAGTTTAGAAAAGAAAAATCAGGTTAATTATAACAAATATATAAGTGCAAGGAAGCATCGTGATTATCAATGTGTACATTTAAGAATATTAACGAGTGTTTATTAAAAAACTAAATATATATATATAAATTATAAAGTTTTTACTATAAATCAATGTCAAGGGTAGATTGCAGAGAAGGGGTAGATATAACTGTGTTCTTAGTCTGTAGGGCTTATGCTTGCCCTAGGTTGTCAGATATATTTGAACCTACTTATCTTTAATAATTTCTGTTCGTGTTACTTCATATTGGAAATCGACATTATATCAATAATATTTTCTTTTAGTTCATAATACCACATCCATTAAGGACCAAAAGGAGCTTAATTCAAAGCTTTAAAAACTTTTGAAAATTGGATTAATGTTTAATACACTAGTACAATTAGATTCATGACATCTAAATTTAATTTGTATTTGAACCTTTTTTTTTTTTTGTACATATGACATAAATCTAAGAGTGATAGCATATATATTGTAAGCAAATACAAAACTAACACTTAAAAAATCCAATAATTTGACTCTAGTGCACATTTATCCGTACGTCTATCAGTTCTAATTAAGCATGAAAGTGCAAAAGGATTCTGGGGAAACATATTAAAATTCAAGAGAAGCAAGTAACTATCTGGTTGAAGATATTCTCAGTTTGTGTTCTTTGTTTCGTTCTTGCTCTTTTTGCTTAGGAACTAAATTTCCTAGCTTTTGTGGCTTGGTTAGTGATTATGCTTTAGGCATATATCAAGACGAGGAATGGTTTCATCCTCAGTGTTTTTAACACTTTTGTATAGTTTTTAGGAGCCTTTGCTCTTACGTTTGTACAGTCTCTTGATCTTCTTTGGTATACAAATCGTATCGTTTCGGAAAAAAAAAAAAAAGTAAATATCTGGTTAATCGTCCGCCTCTATTTTCGAGTATTGTCTACGGGAATCCAGAAAAACCGGATTATGTCCTCCCCGTTTGCTAAAAGATAAGTTCTATGATCGATTCAACAGACGAGGGTGGATTGATATTGCATCGCCATTGCCAAACACCCCGATGGGAGTATGATAACAGCTGATTTTTCACAATACTTTTTATTTAAGTTTTCATCTCTTTATCAAACACGTTCCCTCTTGTTCATTTTTTTTGCTGTTGCTTTATTTTTATTATCAACAAGATCGAGCTAGAACATGCAAGAATCTAAATCTTTTACGAGATATAAACTGTCAATTATATTGCTGGTAGGATTGAGACTGAAACTGAATACCACTTATCTTTAGAGGCTTACCATTAATTAATTAATTGACATCATCCGGATCATGGTTTTGTTGATATGGTTTGAAGTACATGTGCCATTCTCAACATCCTTGAGATTTTCTATCTTCAAGCTTAATTTAAACCTCCTAACAATTAGCTTAACTGATAGTTCCAGTAAGTTTAGGCCTTGATTGTATTGCCTTTTTTTTTCTTTTTTTCGATAGAAATATTTCACTCTACACTTTCATTATCTTTTTATTTTACATTCTTCACATTCAAACGAATATTACAATAATTTTTCTATAAAAACATTCGAATACTTCCCCCCAAAAAGGGGAAAAAAAAAAAGCGCAATACAAATCGGTTCTAAGATTTTAGCAAAGGCATCACAGTCAATGTATAGACAACACGAGCTCATTAACACTGGTGAGTCTTAGATTTTTCGAAGATTATATCGAAGCAAAAATGGGCCGACTATCGTCCTTAAATGCCATCAAAACGCCAGTAGTTAGTAACTGGGATATCCAACCAACCATTTCTGGGTCGTATTCGTACGTCGACGTCTACAGTATAGTGTGACATACTGCTGACGTAATGCAATAGAATGTTGAAAGTGATCATAAAATCCCACACGAGTTGATAATGCCGCAACAGAAATTTTAAATCCACAACTAATATTTAATAAAATACCAACATTACACTCAAATGTCAAAAATTGGTGATATGATCATGCTTGACTAGAGAGGGGTATTAACGATATTTTACTAAAATTGGCTGTGGAAGTAAAATCCTGGTTATGGCATTATCATTGCCAAATGCCACCCCACGCCTCTTTCTTTTTTTCTTTTTTTTTTTTCCTTTGATTGTGAAAATTTTCCTTTTTATGTGGTCGAAGTAGCAACTGATGGGAAAAACCCGAAAGTTATTACTTGCCATATGTTTTTAACGCCAATATATTGTTGACACGTGACTAATTGTAACAAAAAATCTGAATATTGCATAATTTAAAAAGAAGAAAAAATTGAGTAGTTTTTTGTTTTGAAATCACACCCCTAAGAAAACAACCCAAATACAACCACAAAAACAACCCTAAAAACAAACAACTTGTTTTTCACAATATATATTTTTTTTTTTTTTTTTTCTTTTTCTTCTTTTCCCTCCTCTGGCGGGGATATATATATATTTTTGTTCTCTCTCTGTTCTTCTTCTTCTTCTTCTTCCTCCCTCCCTCCTCCTCTTCCCCTCCCACTCCCCTTCCTCCTCCCCCTCCTCTCTTCCTCCCCCCCCAACCCCAGAGAGGGTGAAGAAGAAGAAGAAAGGAGAAGAGAAAAAAAAAAAAAAGGTGGCCAAAGATTTGGGGAAGAAGAGGGAAAAGAAGAAAAAGGAAAAAGAAAAAAGATATGGAAAAGAAAAAAAAAGGAATGGAAAAGAAAAAAGAAAATTGAAAAAAAAATCTTTCAAATACACCAAATACAAGGTACAGTTATTTAGGCGAATTTAGTTCGGCAGCTAATCTACGATTTTGCTTAATGCTCGACTGGTTATTTATTTGTTAGGGAGCTCGATTTGTTGTTTAACTGTAGTCTTGTTAACTATTTTGTCTAACTAAATAAGTTCGCAATAAGCCTTTATAGGGTGGCAACTGCCAACTAGTAACACCTATTTTTCATGATGTTACCTCCTAACGCAATTTTTCAAAGCTTGACAGGGTTTTCCTTTTTTTTTTTTTTTTTTGTAAGAGCAAAATGTGCTTAATTGGTGAAAATCAGACTTTTATCAATCAGGACAGACATGGTGAAAAGACGCAATTTGGGTCCGAGCTGTTTCACTGAAACTTTAAATCGACTTATTGAAGATGCAACTAATTAATTTCCCCATCCACAATGAGCATTGAGCTGATTAACCTATCACACATTACCAACTCCAGTGGTCTGATTCAAAAAAGTTCAAAATGTAGCTCAACAACTAGGAGTTTCTTTTGTCCTGTCTCAGTATTCCCACTTCCAAATCTTATGGCCAGAAACAAAACAAAATGCCCATCAGCTGGAAGCTCACGTTGTACTCCTCTCCATAATATACTACAATTTGGCGTAAACCCGGCCTATTCATCAGCAACTCAGCAACTATGAAACAACAATGTTAGGATTGACCACTCAAACACTGAACCTTAAATATGTTGGCTTTGATTTAAAACTATACTCACCTTTGGATCACTTTTGAGATCAGCTTAGCGAGATTACTGTCAAACCACCTCAAATTTACTTCACAATCAAGTAATTTTTTGTATCAGCAGTTTAATGCTGTTACAACTTATAAAAGAGTTTACATTAATTAGCTTTTCAATACGGTTGGTATCATCAATCAAATTAGATATATAAATGACACGGGAAATATGAATGAGCTTATATCATGCTTATTTGGATTATGAATTTTCACCCACAAAAAAAAAAAAAAAAAACCCTCGCCACATTTTTCAATCCCTTTCCTACGTCACACACATTACATCGCTATAAATATTCTTCACTTGCATAACTTTGAATAGCTCCAATAAGTTACTATAGTTGCGTGGAATCTGAAGAAATATCCATTGAGCTAGAAAAGGAGGTTAAAAAAATATACACAAAACAAAACAAAAGCCAGATGGCAATATGCTTTCCCTACTCGATCGCTTTTGATCCTCAAATATTCTATCCGAAGTTAGCCCATGTTTTATCTCAGGGTAAAAAGGTGGTCCAAAACTTTATTATTTAACATTGGGTGAGATATGTGAGTGCAACAGTGCCATATTACCAATTAGGACGACTTTTCACCCAAATTCCGGAAAGCCCCTTTATTTAAATTCAGATTCATCTCCATCCATTTCCGATTTCCCCCAACTCCTTGCCCCTCAACCTCTATAAAAACCAGAAACCTTCTCTATCCTTCTCATTGACTCTACTATCATTTGGCAAGCACCTTCGTCGCTCGGTATATCCATTATCCACAACCCCATTCCCCCCTCCCCCCCCCGGGTGCCCAAAAAAAAAGCTCCGACAGAACAACAATTAACAAGGCTTGGTCATAGAATAGTGCGGCTGGGAGAACGGGAGAGCAGCAGAAGGAGAGGAAGGGAGGAAGAACTCGTATGGATAATATTGTTTCTACGCTTATATACGCCCTCCTCCTTCTCTCTACTGCTGTTTATTATTACCTATCGAAGAAAGAGGAGAGAACAAACAAGGGAAGAGCAAAGTTGCCTCCTGGCTCTATGGGATGGCCTTACGTAGGAGAGACTCTTCAATTGTACTCCCAAGATCCAAATGTTTTCTTTGCTCAGAAGCAAAAAAGGTTTGCATGTACAACTCATGACTTTGCTATTAACACTACTTGATTTTCACATCCTCCTTTAAATTTCACTCTGCCAGAAACTGCTGAGATCACAAGCTGATGATTTTCTTGTTCTTACACACAGATATGGAGATGTATTCAAGACCAGGATACTTGGCTGCCCCTGTGTCATGCTGGCTAGCCCTGAAGCTTCTCGGTTCGTGCTGGTCACTCATTCTCACTTGTTCAAACCAACTTATCCCAAGAGTAAAGAGACGATGATCGGCCCATGGGCATTGTTTTTTCACGAAGGAAACTACCACACTCACTTGAGGAAGCTGGTTCATAACTCATTATCTCCAGAGGCCCTTCGCAAGCTAGTTCCTGATATAGAAGCTACAATCATTTCTTGCATGCAAACTTGGGCATCTGGTCTGGTCATCAACACATTCCAGGAGATGAAGAAGGTTTTTTTTTTTTTTTTTTGAAACTTTCAGCAACTTAATTATTTCTGGTCATCATATGAAATTCGTTGTAGAGGTCCTTTGAGATATTCATGTTTCTTTTTTCAAAATTAAAAAAAAAATTTCAGAGAGCTCTGACCTGATTGTCTTATTCATTGTAGTAGTATTTTCATATGGGGTCTCTCAGAAATTTGCTTTTCTTGATGGGTCCTTCTTGCTTTATGGTCTCCGGGACCTCAAATTTGTCACATACTTCGTTATTTTCCTCCCACATGACGATTTTGTGGATCTTACTTGCACAGTTATCTTTTGAGATCGGCATTCTTGCTATCTTCGGTCACCTAGAAATCAAGTATAAGAACGCACTGAAGGAGAACTATTCCATTGTAGATAAAGGCTACAATTCTTTTCCCACAAACTTACCAGGAACGGCATATCATAAGGCTCTATTGGTAAGTAAAGACAAACTCTTCGAAATCAGGTTGCTGCCTTACCTGGAAAGGAGTTTTCGTCGCTGACTCCTCTGTCCTTTTCATGGTGAATTATGACCAGGCAAGGAAAAGGTTAAATCAGATCATAAGGGAAATAATCTGGGAGAGAAAGCAGAAAAAGCTACTGGATAAGGATCTGTTGGGTTATCTGCTCAACTTCAAAGATGAGAGAGGGCAAACTTTGACGGAGGATCAAATCGCTGACAACATCATAGGAGTACTGTTTGCTGCTCAAGACACAACCGCCAGCGTCCTAACCTGGATTCTCAAGTACCTCCACGATAACCAGAAGCTTCTAGAAGCTGTCAAGGTGAATACTTGACCATTTTGATATGTCTGTGGAGCATTTAATGAATTAATTGCAGATCATCTTCTTCTAGGCAAGAAAGGTAGAAGTAAAAATGAAACAATAAAAAAGCGATGGACCAATTATACTAGCGGTCTCATTTTTCCGTCCAAAATGTTGCTGCAGATGGATCAAAGGGCTATCTGGATCTCAAATCAAGGAGGAAAGCAACCCTTGACCTGGGCTCAAACGAGAAATATGCCGCTGACACACAAGGTAAAAACTACTTCATCAATGCCATCCATGGCGACAATTCGAGGGAAACGTTAATGAACTCATCCTCTGATAAGCAGAAGCCATAATTGGAATTGCAGGTAATATTGGAAAGCTTGAGGATGGCTAGCATCATATCATTCACCTTCAGGGAAGCTGCGACTGACGTAGAATATGATGGTGAGGTTCCAAACTGATCGCTCTTTTCCCATGTGATGATACGTATACATATACTGGAATTACTAGACTTTGATTATTTATTCCCTCGTCTTAATCTTTGTGATATGTTTATATATATTGTGCTATTTTCAATTTTTAACGTATATAGCTCGCAAATCTCAGCTCATGCATGATTCATATAATATATATATATTGAAATAGGATTTCTTATACCAAAAGGGTGGAAGGTGATGCCGCTATTCAGAAATATTCACCACAATCCAGAATATTTCGTGGACCCCAAAAGTTTTGATCCATCAAGATTTGAGGTATACGATTTTGGAGCTACCAGTTGTTTTTTTTTTTCGTAAAATATACTGATGCTTCTTGGTTTTCGAGATTCTACTACTCCTCCTCTTCTTCTTCTGCACTACTTATTTATTTGTGGTGGGCTTTGATTCGAAGGTCGCTCCGAAGCCCAATACCTTCATGCCATTTGGCAGTGGAGCCCATGCCTGTCCCGGAAATGAGCTCGCCAAACTGGAGATGTTGATTATGATCCATCACCTGGTGACCAAGTATAGGTATGATGGCGACCTCTTATACCGTCTACGACACAAAAAATAAAAAATAAAAAAAAAAGAGTTATACGAACAGATTTCTGTTTTCATTTAAATTGTGGTACTAATTTCTAAGGTATTTGACTTCAAAACAGTAGCATCTATTTGCTTTAGCATACTTAGATATAGTAATAGGCTCTTTTTTTTAATTTTTCCCCCTTTTTGGGTTATCGACTCTAGACTCATCTTTACGTGGTTCTCCAAATTGCTTCACCCAGTTTGCCACGTCATCCAGTACCAATCCCCCCTCGTTTAGCTAATTATTCACCACGGAAGAACATAAAATTATCTCGCTGTAATTTACGTATGGAGGGCTCAAGTTTAGGGGTGGGTCGCGAGTTGGAACTTGGGTTGAGGTCTAGATGTTCTAGATAGCGCATCAATTCGATTGCGACTCAAAAAAAAATGAATGGGTCAACCTTTTTAACTTGACACGAATCATTAATTTCGTGGGTTATCTATACTTGGCTTGAATAATCTGTTTGTTTAACACTTTTTTTTCTTGCCTTCTCACTTTAATAGTATTGTGGATTTTTTTTATAATGGAATTTTCACAAGAATACAGAAAATTGCAGCTTAATCCTGGATTTCGTATATGGTGCTTGTAGTACCGTTTTGGTTTTCCTTTTTGTACGGAAAAAAAATTCGTATTTTTGTTCTCATAATACTGCTTATAGTCTTGGTTAGTTTTCTTTTTATTTACTTTATGGACCTGTTTTGGACCAATTTACTTGGCGGGTTATTAGAATTTGGCCTGATTTTGATTCGAACCCATGAAAAGTAAACCCATATCCACTGATGTGGTGCTAGGTTCAATTAGTGGCGCACCCTTCTGTTAATCTTTTTATTTTTATTTTTCTGGGATTTAGTCCTTAATCTTATCATTCTCCTTTGCAGATGGGAACTAGTGGGATCCAAGGGCGAAGTACAATATAGTCCATTCCCAGTTCCTGTGAATGGACTTCCTGCCAAATTCTACAATGAGCCGACCAGTCCGTAGGATTGCTTTTACAAAGGGAGCTTCTTTACAAAATTATTTAGCCAGGAGAAGAAAAGAAATATCACAGTATCAGAGAAAAAAAAAAAAGGATGCCCTGAGCAAAACAACCATCCTGAAATTTTTTTTTACCTAGGAGGTCAGGGTGGTATTGACTTCTTTTGTCTGGAGTTCTACTAAACACGTTGTAATATCATTATGAGCATCACTATGTTTGTTCAAATGTAATAACCAAAAGTGAAAAAGAGTAGCTGAGGGGGAACATTCTTCCTATTTATTCTCAATTCATCTATCTCAAAGAAGCAGCCTCATTATCCTCTTTGCATTATATGTTGGGTTCAAGTCACCATACTCAAAACCAATATGAATAAATGTTAATAGTAGCAGAAGGTTAACGCGAGTCTTCAAACGAACCAGGGAGCAAGGAAATCAAATTCTCAATGAATGCTGTTGCTAGACTAGTGTAGCCAACAACAAGAAGAAGCCAGCTTCTGATTGAGTGGTTTCTTGTACTATAAAGCTTAAAATCCTATCTGACTTCTTTGGAGGTTAGCATCAGCAGCGCAAAGACGATCCACATGTTTAGCTTCTTACTGGCTACAAAAGGAAGAGACTGCCCTCAACTGAAGGGCATTCAAGGGGAGAGCAGGTACATATGCTAATATGAACCCAATTTTCGATTCTGAAGCTAGTATAGATTGGCCGGTGGCGACAGTAATGTTATATGTCTCATGATTCAACACCGCTGACGTTTAACAAAAGCACATAAAAGAGGGTGACAGAAATGTGGAGGGCATTGAACTGTCGCAAAATTCTTTGCCGCCCAATTTGGTCTGGACTACTCCCAACACATATTTGCCTCGCTGCATGGAGAAAATCTTGTCCCTCCTCCAACTCATTTGGTCAACCTCCACCTAATATATCACGCTGAAACATAAATGGCAGGCGCCAAAAGGGCAAAAGAATTGAAAGGACGGGAAAAGAGGTGGCGAGGTTCGGAAGGTTGTCAACAATGGCGAGCAAACTACAAATATGAAATAAATAGCTTTCAGGACATATAAACTCAACTGAATATAGAATTTTTCTGCGTTTTTTTTTTTCCTTTTATCTTGCAAACTTTAATTGTTAAAACAAACATATTACTCCATGAAACTAAGACCTCAAAGATGATGAATGCTGTTAGCTTGCTTTATTATGCCAGTGAAAATAGGAAAAGGCTGCCAGATTTTAAGATAGGAGTTCTGGAATTAGTTATCTGACTGCTAGAATTCAAGGATTTTGGCATCATCCAGAACTCATAAGTTTCAGGCTGCTTGTTTAGTTGGTAAAGATCGCAGAGTAACAGATATAATCTTTTGGCCATCAAAGATATATCCGCTTCTTTTTCAAAGGTTAGAAATTTTGGCTTAGATTCTCCATCTAAAGTGGCTTTTTATCATTACACCAATTGTTCTTTTGAGCAGCACAACCAACACCAGTTTGTTTAGCAACACCATCAAAGGAAATCCACACCAGTTGAATCCATGAACTATACTTCTACCTCTAGAATATCCCTTCCTCTACCTGTGAAGTGAAATCAGCGAGATTCATTGCTCTAAAGGATATCCACAATACAGATTTCGCATTATGGACACCAAAAAAATTTATTAAAAAAAAAAAAAATCTCCCAAGGGCAACAATAATAGGGGCCCATCACAACCAATTTAAAATAATTGTAGCATCATTTAAGATAGGTGATATGCAGTAATAAAAGACTGATGCAACAATGCATCGCACAGATACATCAACTATAAAGTCGAGACCTACAACTTACACCATAAATAAAAGAAAAAAGAAAAAGACACGCAGTCGAATTTCATGGCCAATTTATGGTGAAAACTAACATCTACGATGATAACATAACAGGGGACGGTTTGTGATGGAAGTGGTCAAGGGAAATACTTCGGCCCCCATTGGTGTATAATTCCATGAACAATCAAGTCAGAGATCTCACACTTCACCTACTGGTCAGTTTGATGCATTCAATTTTTCATTCCGACTTCTATGATAGATATCCCTTCTCAACCAACTGTAATCCCTTAGCGTCATTATTCTTTCCATCACCGAAACATTTTGTTTTTCCATAGCTACAAAAAAATACTTCACTTTCTGAAGCCTGAGAAAATAGTCGAAGGCCATTAACTATATTTCCTCATTCATACAAGTTTTCCATCACATCTCCAAACTAACCTGATTTTAGTGGATTACAAGCTCAGCAATCGCCATGTTTTTCCCCCGATTCCCCACTTTTCTCTCGTAGTTTACATGATGGAACTGGGAAGAACTCAACTCATCTTACTTTCGGCTTAACAACAATAATCTCTGCCACCAAACTATGGAACCCGACCGACTAGGGAAGCAAACTGGCATAAAGACAGCTAGAACAACAATCCTACAAATAAGATTCGAAGCACTTCAATAGGGTAAAAGAGATTATTCTAGCTACAACCACAATCATTTTTACGTTTAGAAACCCAAAAGGAGGGGGGGGGAAAAAAATCTCATTCTCATTTTTTTGGTAAAAGCATTTTGCTAAGTATTAAAAATCAACTCAAGCATGTCAAAAAACTCTAATAGAAGACTAATAATGGAAATGATGAGATGGCAAGTTATGTGCTTGAAAGCATGTCAAGGAACTCATTTGAGCGCAATTTAAATTGAGTACACACGAGAATCAAAGCAAAAGAAGTGAAAATTGCGGTACGTGAGCATACAGGGCTTTGGACAGGTCACAAAATTGGACCCAAAACCTGTCATGGAGTACAATTTTTTTTACCTCTTTCTGCGTGAGAGTGTATATGGGCGCACTGCACCAATGGGCCTAACCATGTGCACTGGATCTGTTGTCCCGAGACTCAGATGGGAATACCATAATGTTCGCGGGACAATCTTAGTCTCAAAAGGTTTTGGAGCCCAAACTTCAGAGAACCCCAGTGCATCTCAACCCAATCACATTTTCAAATCAGAAGCCTCAAAAGGTTTTGGAGCCCAAACTTCAGAGAACCCCAGTGCTTCTCAACCCAATCACATTTTCAAGTCAGAATGCTTCTGATGTCAGACATCAACCCTTATCGCATGAGCTCTACGGACGAGGAACTCGAAATCACACGCGGATCCAACCAAAGAGTTGTAAAGCAGGAAAACAGTCAAAGTCGAAGCTGCAGATTCTCAGTGATAAACTAAAAGAACATTTGTCTGTACCCTGCATGGCTGCATCCACATTCCAATTTTCATTTTTCAATTCAACGTCACTGTAGAATTACAACCTAGCACGCACTCAAAAGATTAAGACATCTCGAGCAGTGGGAATGGAATGTATATAAGAGGTTCTGAATTCACGATCTTTCGAGTTTGAAACCATCCATTTATACTTACTTACACTTATAAAAAATATTAAAGAAAAAAAATGAAGATTGAGATATCAGTGACCAGTAGGACAAAGCCAGCACAGCACATATTCCAAAATTTTCAACTATTTTTTGATAAAATTTATGTTCGGCTGCCACTTTGAAAAGGGAAGAAATTAGTAGTACCTTCTAGAAGATAAACACATGCTACGTAATTAAGTGACTTATGGTGTGTGTGTGTGTGTCCTTGGGCATTTCTTTCAATCAAAGATGAGAAGCTGGCAAGTTTCCGTAGACATTTGTTTGGATAGGAGATTATTTGAAATAATTTTTTGAAAAAAAATACTGTAACACATTTTTGATGTGATGTGTGTGAGATAAAAAGGTAATTAAAAAATGTATTGATGATGCAAATAAGTAAATTTTGGGGAGTAAATTTCCTATCCAAACAAATCCGATGGCATCGAAACAGCAAAGCTTGCGGGGAAGGATACACGTACACGGACACTTTTTAATAATGCTTTGGAGAAAAGCGGATGTCTGTAGTACCGTTGCCGGAGCTTGAGCGTGCACTTCAAATTTTACCTTCGCTACTCCCGGTTTTCCTTTCCTTTTTTTTTTTTTTATTTATAATTTTATTACATATGTGGCGCCAATGCCATCACCATCTAATGCCATTTCCAATTCTAGATGTTCCAACTCTGTTCTAATATTATATGAATTAATTTTATATACACTGACATTGTATACACTATTAATATTAAATGTATGATGATTAATTTGAATTTAAATTTATATTTAAAATTTAATATATGTATCATTAATTTAACTGTAATGATATATACATTAATTGTGCATATAATATTTGTTTATATACATACACACATGCGTGCCCACACACACATATATATAGACAATATATGAGTAGGACTAAACTGTATTCTTTTACTATAAAAATAAAATAAAATAAAATAAAAAGACGTCACTGGAGCTCGATTCATTAAACTTAAATACGATGAGATATTGTCAATTAAATTAATGCTTAGGACAACTGCACCCAAAAAAAAAAAAGAAGTCTGAGTAGTACGTGAACTAAGGACCTTTTTTTTTTCTTGTATTTGGGAGAAGGGGGGGGAGGGGTGGGGGTTTGGTTGGGCATGGGTCTAAACAAAACTACTCATGCTAAACGTTCAAATTCTAATATTTTAATCAACCGAAGTGTCCATATCACTCTAAATCTAAGTGGACCTAACTTACCTAGTAGTAACATTTAATTAATCTTTGTGATATTTTAGTTATGAACATACGCGTCTGAAGTGAACTGTCCATTTAAAGATTTGTTTGACTTGGAAATATTTATTAAACCGGTCCTATGTTAAAGTTGTTGGTTTTTCAAACTTAAATGAGTCTTGCCAAATCATTCCCCGTCCAAACAAATTCAACAGTCTTGCCAAAAATAATTGCATTTTTTTTTTTTGTTGGTTGGGGGCACACAAACTGTGAAGCTCTACCAATGATAGCATTATTTATTTATTTTGTGGCAGAAACCAAAATAAATTGCTACGTAGTTCTACTAGACTTGTAGTATATTTTCCCATATTCGGTCTACTCTTTTTAGTTTTAGTAATTGAGGGAGTTGTGGAATAAAGTCCTGAGCAGCGTGGGGGCCCACTCATAGTTGCAGTTATGACGTAGTGTGCCCGTCCGTCTCAGCTGATGGCATTGTGAGTGGCAAATCACTACGGCCGCATGAACCCAGTCGCCTTCCGCCCCTCTCCTCACAAAGATCTCCCTCTTCCCCTCCTTTCCTTCATTCACATCTTTTATCTCTGCCCATTTCCCATTCCTCCAGCCTTAAAACCTGTTAACCATTAACCGCCTCCATTTTTCGCTCCTCCTTTCGTCCTTCCCTGACTCTTTCCCTTACTTTCCATTGTGCCAATACACAATTTATTCGACTCACCACCCGCACTGCCCCAACAGCCTCTGCAGCGATGGTAGTTTTGTCTATAAAAAGATTGCGAGTTCGGGTGTAATTAGGGATTTCTCTTCCTAAGCTGGGTATGAGAATTAACTAGGGGTGGGGTGGATGTGAAGTCGGAGATGATTCAATCTGCTGCTCTGGATTCGATGCGGAAAGCCGATGTCGTCCCCAGCGCCTGGCATTTTCTCTTGGCGGTGTATTTCGCATTCGGTTTTGCCGTCGCCAGGTTCTTGTTTGATAAGTACCTCTTTCAGGTGAGCTTCCTGTTCTTGTTGCTCTGTGTGTAAATGTGCTCGCTCTATCTTAATTTGCGAATCTGTTAATAACTGCTTTTTTGTCTCATTTGATTCAGTGATGTTCTTTGTTTTGATGAATATTTTGATGTTCTTGCATCTTGACTGGAATTGGAATTTTCCAGCCCGAATATTGCACTGACATTTTATATTGGATCTTGAAATGAAAATGATGGGGAATACTTCTCCCCATTTGTTTCTATTAATACTCGATGTGTTAAAGTTCAACCATATTAAACGCTTGCACCTTATCCACTCCATCCTTCTGCAGGAAACCCAGATGAGCGCACTGCACATTTCGAAACCATTCCTTTCTTTATGATAATTTGACTGAAATTTCTGATGCGCTTGATGTGCAGCAGTTAGTTAATTAGGATGGACGGATTGACAACAGTAGGTAGTGTAAGAGGAGTTGAATTTTGGTGTACTATCATTTTTCCAACAATGCAAATACATTTGGTTGTGGGCATTGGAAACATGCATTACAATAATGTATATTTTGGGGGTGTTTGCGTTTGATCATTTCACCTGATTATATATTTGGATTGTGACAAAATCAGTTCTTTGATTTTATCATTCGACTTTGCATCTAAAATTTAAAATTTTCAGTAGCCAATTAGTCTAAGAATCCATTTACATTGACGGGGGGCAGGGAACCAATAAGAAGCAATTCTTGGGTTATCAAGCTATAATCAAGAATCTGCCCAAGAGTGGCTTTGGCCGATTCTGATTACTTAGCCTTTTGCAAAATTTACAGCACAGGAGAGCCCCTTTATATATCATCTTTCAACGAAATGTAATTTGGTTGTCTGGATGCATTAGAGTTTTGTAAACAAGAAACCAAGCACATGGAGATACTGATAAAGAAGGATAGGGTATAAACAAAGGAAACCATAGGAAAACTAATTCCAACTGAGAAAGGTCAAATTAATCTATATGCGTTGGAGAAGTTCAAAATTCTTAGTTTGTGCATATATCTGCCTGCAAGATCGAGTACTTCTTTATCTGGATGAAAGTGGGACCTTTATCAAAGACTTGGCATATTGTGGAAATTTTCATATCTCTTGTTTGTCAATTTGATTGATTCCTTTTGCCCTGCCGTAGTGTATGGTTCATGAATTTTATGCTTTAGATGCATCCGAATGTCGTTGGCTGGTAGATTAAGTGACCACTTAAGAGAAAATCCTGATTAGCTTGATGCATTGTCTGGCTTGCTTGGAAGATACTGAAATGGGAATCTCTAAGAAAATGGTACAGGCAGCGATGAAAAAAGTATTGCTTGGGAGTTTGGGTTTTCTACCTTTGGGGGAAATCTTGGTATCACTTGTCCCATGTGCTGTGAAATTGTTTTTTCACTATTCGAGTCTGTCAACAGCTGTAAGATTGGAGTCAAGTTGCTTCCAAAGATTGCATAGGTAATGCAAATTATGAATTTTAGTGCAGCAAGCAGTCCACCTAAACTTATCTCTTCTGATGGAATGATAATTTTCTAAAGTAAGTTCCATATAACAACAAAGGAAAATTTTTTCCGCCTTATCTTCAGCAGCAGTTATATCATGGGCACGTTGAACCTCAATCTTCTTTTACTTTTTATCATCTCCTTTATCACTGCTGGAAATTGGGCACTCAGTTCCTTTCATTGGTCAGTTTAAGTACTCTTTTACTCTTGGGATTGCAGGAAGTGGAAGAAGAGAAGACTATGCACGTGAATGATTTGTTATTGTTGCTAGGCTCAGGTTTTAAAATGTTTTAGTTTTCTAGGAACTAGAAAAATACATGATCAATACATCCAAAAATATAAAAAAGACAGAGCTATCTTTGTCCCTGTAAATATTTTTAGCCTTCTCTGAAAGTTTCCCTCCCTTCTGAAGCAGCTAATTTTAGACGGTAGTAGTGTATTTTATTATTGATGAGGTTGAGCATTATTCAGGTGGACCAGAGTTCACTGCAGTCTTCATGCTCAGCCTAGTGAGAGCCATTCATATGTACGTTAATGTCTCATAGAAGAAATGCAAGCCTTCTGTAAATCCCTAAAACGGACAAGAAGTTTGTTGGTTTTAGAGTGTTATCCCCCTTTCTTTTCGCTTGCTAGTTTTACATTGTAGAACATCCTGATGAATTAGATGTCAGAGCTTCCCTCCCAACAACAGTTCCAATACTATAAAGAAGGCATTGCAATATCAACAGAATAATCACTTTTATCTTCCTTTGGCTAGTGGTTGAACTGGTGAACCTATTGAGCATATACAGATACATCATTTTCTTAATTTTCTGTCTACAGAGGGTGGCAATATGGTTATTGAGCATTGGATCGATCCCACTGAAAATTAACAAGGCTAGAAAGGTGAAGATTGCAAAATGTTCTGAGTCTCTGTGGAAGCTAACATATTATGCCACGGTTGAATTGTCTGTCCTATTGACCATCTATGGTGAGCCATGGTTCACAGATATTCAGGAGTACTTCAGAGGGTGGCCAAACCAAGACCTCAAGTAAGTCGCTGCTTGAAATTGTTCAAGCACTAAATGTGTGGGGCTGATTTTGGATATTTAGGGTAATCAAAATGATATATCATGCTTAATGCTATAGTAGTTAACAGGAGAGTTAATTTACAAGAGACGTTTGCTGCTTCTTGCATGGTTGGTCTGATTAAATTATGCTCAACTACGCCTCAGATTCTTTTACCTTCTATTTTCGTATTTTTTTCAATAAAATCTCCTCTCTCTTTTTTTTTTTGGGGAATAAATTACGCTATACTTTATATCTGTTGATTACAAAGATTGTAGGGTCTCACTGAAATTTTAACTCATGGTTGAACGTGCATACTTTTAGTGTAACAATTTTCTATAGCCCTTTACACGAGATCCAAAAGGTAAATTTGCTTTCACCGAAATGTAGCAAATGTTTTGATAGTATTATATACTCTCTCAGACCCATAATTGGAGTTGTTTTTTGGTGGAATCCAACTTTTTATGGGGACACGTAATTGTTGTGTCTAGAAGGGGTGGCATTGCATGAATTTACAAATGTAACCTTTGAATTCAAAATATCTGCTTGGTAAATGTGTATTTGGATTTGAAATGTTACTTTTTCAAATTGCAAAGTTGGAAAGCAACTAATTTTTTGAGATATCAAGAAGTAGAAACATGACACTTACAATTAACAGTGGAACAGAGAGAGTATCTTTTATTTCAGGTGGGTCCATGCTTGTTGTTTGACTGTGTTGATTGTTAATACATTGCTAACTTGTCTGTGAAGTAGCGTGGAATGGATGTTGTTAAAATTGACTTTTTAATACTAAGAAACATTTTGGTTATACTTTAATCTCCTTTAATGAAGCTTCTTGTTCTTGGGCTGTAATTTATTTTGTTGTTACTTCAAATTAATCCAGCTGAAAAGGTGTAACTGCTATTCTGAAGTTAAGTTTAATAGAATATATAAAATTCAAATGGCTACATATGTTTTCTAGCAGAATTTCCAAGTATACTTTTTTCTTATCCCATGGAATAGCTTTACTGTTGTAGTTTGGGCTTTACTTTTTCTTGTCTTGTGGGAGGTTAATAACAAGATCTTGTCAATGTCCTGGGAGACTCCAGCACAGATCACTGCAACTCTGAAACAGAAAGCTGATTCTTGGAATTGACCTTAAATTTTTTGGTATCATTTTATTTTATACTTAATTATGTGCTAACACTGGTGGAGCACTCGCTGATTTATGCCTCATTTCTATGTGAGGAATGGTAAATCTGTGGTTTAAGAAATTTTTTGTTGTTTGCTCTTAGCCTGGCTTCGTACTTGTTTGTAATCTTGCTATCTCAAATCACTCGATTATGTCTCGCATTGCAGGCCCTCTATAAAGCTCATCTACATGTGTCAATGTGGTTTCTACATCTACAGCATTGCTGCCCTACTTACTTGGGAAACACGGAGGAAAGATTTTGCTGTGATGATGTCCCATCATGTTGTCACTGTTATCTTGATTAGCTATTCATATATTACAAGGTACATTTGTGCCTCTTGCCATGTTTTCTTTATCTGACACTTTGGAGTATGTCTTTTGAACATGACATCAGAGAGCATATCCTCTTTACTCAAAAAGGCTGCAGGACTTTATTAATCACCTTCAAAGTGAAAAAAGGATCATATTTGCATTATTTTCACTTCAGTTGGTGGTTATAGATATCATTTTAAGTCATGGATATGTTAATTTGAAAGATTTAACTTCTGATCCATGTAGGTTTTTTCAAATTGGCTGTATTATTCTTGCTTTGCATGATGCAAGTGATGTCTTCATGGAAGCTGCTAAAGTTTTTAAATATTCTGAGAAGGAATTTGGAGCTAGTGTATGCTTTGGGTTATTTTCTCTCTCATGGCTTGTACTGAGGCTAATATACTTTCCATTTTGGGTCATAAGATCTTCAAGGTTTGCTTCTCAAACAGGTATTTTGTTTTAGTTTTCATTTTCATATTCTGATTGTTTTCTGCTAATAATTTGTGATTGTGATTCCCCCAGCTATTACACGGTTAAGTGTCTCAATTTGTCAGACACTTACCATGCCTCCTTGTACTATATGTTCAACACAATGCTATTGACGCTGCTTGTGTTTCACATTTACTGGTGGTTTCTCATTTGCGCAATGATCATGAGACAGCTAAAAAACAGGGGAAAAGTTGGGGAAGATATTCGTTCTGGTAAGTATTGTTAAAATTGTCAAATATTGTTTTATTTGACAGGAAGAAAAAGTTTTTTCTGGAGCTGAACTCCCTCATCTTGTTGTGTCTCTGTCTTTTACCTGTTTATGATCATTTACATGCAAGTTATCAGGAGAATATTTCTTGATCATTTAAGAAGATAGTAATGAAAATACAATCTAAACTAGGGGAAAAGGTGTTAATACATTTTTATTCTTTTCCTTCCACATTAGGATAAAAGGGAAATTTAGCTTTTCAACCTTTACCATTTTAGTGGCCTACACTTCGCAAGAGTCTTTGATGCTGCTCAGGTTTTTTAGCATCCTTTTCTCAGGTCTTGGTGGATCAATGGGCATTTTAAGTAGAGATCTAGCAGCATATGGAATAATTAAGATCTGCATGAGAAGTATATATCAGAAGAGTTGAAGTTGGATTTAGATTTGAATTATGACTGATTTCCATTTTTCACATAATAATCTTATACTTGGAGTTGCATGGTGATATTGAAGTTGCCACACTTTCCACATTATGGGTAATTTTTCCTTTCCTAGGCTTGACTTTTCCTTTGTGACTACAGTATATGATTGTTTATCCACAGTGATTAAGATGCCTTATTAATTTCACTTGGGTTATCTTTTGCATTTGCATAAAGTGATGACCTGTGTCAGTTTGATATATAGTGGTACCAGGAGCAATTGCTGTTGTCTTTTTTTCCTTTCACACAAGGTGTTGGTTGTGGCTCTTTCATCACTTTTTAAATTTCTATTTTTTACCCTCATGTAGCAATAATAATGTTAAAATTACTGATTTAATACAATATCAGTTGACTATAATACTGACCTCTGACGTTCCAGAGGTTTATGCTGATCAATCTTTTGAAAATCCACACATACATCGTGACTTTCGCACTAGAATGTATAATACATCAGAGAGTTGCTTACATATCTCCATCTCAACGCAGACTCAGAGGATGATGACTAACTGGAAAAATTTGCTCAAATTTGCTGCATGAAGAATCCGTTTGAGAAGACTGCTATACGAGCATAGAGCTGATCTGCTTGGTAGAATTTTCTGTTTCCTTGCTCTAAATCCACTTCTTGTTAGTTCTTCAGCTTGCAAGGACTCAAGTGTACTCTTTCTTGTGATTAAAGAGAAACAGCAAAGAAAGATGTAGTGCCACGCAGTTTTGATTCAGAATCGCATTTTTGGTGTACAAAAGCATAGACAGCAGGATTTCTTGTAATTTTTCTCTCCACAGCTAGTGTTGAAAATGACTGAGCAACAGTTTACGTCCTTACTGATCATTAGTGTTCTGTGTTATGTTTGAAGCCCTTGGGCGTTTTCCATTCCCTTGTGAACCAAGTCATTAGCTCTCGTAAATTTTGATGTTATCGATGGAATTTTTACCACGTTAAATACAGTACCACCACTAGGGATACCGATAATTGAGCTTTAAAAATGAATTTTCTTCTTTCACTTCACGGGAATCCCCAAGTCCCAACGCCTTTTGCACGTTTTAACTGCTTGGTGTGATGGCCCATTGGCATCGTCATCATTATCTATCTGGCAGAGATTATTTTGGATTCTAGGGTCATTTGGACGGTGTATTTTTGGAAAATTTGTCTAAAACGTATTCAGAAATATTTGTAAGACAGGTGTAAAACTGCTGTCACCTCCCCCACTCCGGCCGCCATGCCAACTAGCAGCCCTTACCACCCCTTCTCATTCCTCTTTACCTCTCCATTGCCACCACCACCACCTCACCACTTCGGGTCAGCATTCTTGTGGTCATGTATTGATGAGAACAATAAACATCTCAAATACAAAATTTTTTGTTTCTAATTTTTTTCATAACCATAATATTTTATTCTACTTCTATACTAACCTACACAACGGAGGAGAAGAGAGTCTAAAGAGGTTTTATAAGAGATTAGAGGGTATTCGAACCCATTTAAACCCTTAGAATATATATATTTTTTAATAGCAGGATACGAGAGTTAAATTCTCGACCTACGATCCAAAAAGGGATCGTAAATTTCTTTTTGGTGGCCAAGTTGTCTAGAACAAGTTGGTTCAGTTTCTAACATGAATGCATGATTTTGTAAACAGATAGGGACATAGTAGTGTAAAGAGAACTTCTCATTTTTTATTTCCACTTAATTTTGTTATTTCAATAGTTCTACCTCAAAAAAAAAAAAGGGGGGGGGGTGCTATTCCATCGCTATAATTATAAGCCAATCCACCAAACAAATAAATCCACGTTATAGAGGACAATTGATAAGCATTAGTGTATACAAGATACAATTATATCATTAAAAAAAAAAATTGGTTTTGTGCCAGAAATAACTGTGAACATAACATTTGATTTCAAAGTTTAACAATGTGGAAGCAGATCATTGTCGCTCTACTAAGTCTTTTTCCGGCGTAAAATTTAAGGACGGGCTTAGTTGTTTCCAGAGACAATTACGTGTACAGAAGGCGTTGATGTAATTCAGCTGGACGTAAATGACAAAATGCTAATCCTTGTTGTTCCGCCTTAACGAATCTGGAAGCGCAGGAAACTTCTGTCTCCAGGTGAAATACTCGGGTGGACCATGTCAAACTCGACGACATCATGTCAACGTCCCCACTCATCTTACATCCTGTGAGCAGCCTCCGTCAGCGATTATGTCACACTCCTTAACCGTCCCTTAACCGTCCAGACCAAATGCCAAGGACACGCTGTTTTTCATTTTAGGATAATTTCAAAAACCCCCCCCCCCCAAGGTTTTTGATAGTTTTACTTCTTACTCTCAAACTTTCAAAAATATCACTGGTCTCTCCTAATTTTAATATTTTTTATAACATTATCAAACTTTTTCAAAATATAGTAATAATAAACTCATTTTAGGATAAAGGAGATAATTTCATTTCAGAATTACCTTCTGTTATTTTACTTTTTGTACAATTTGGCGAACATATTAATCAAAGACTCATTATAAAAGACAAAATAAGTATCTGAATATGTAAATTTGATGCTCCAGAATCATAAGCATGGTGTGTGTATAAGATATAACAATTTTATCATAAGCATTAAGTGTATATAAAATACAACCACTTTATGTTTAAAATTTTATTTAAGACATATTCAAACTACAAAAAAAAAATCCTTATTGCAAAATGTTTTAGATGAGTTTTAAGTTGTTTAATAAATTTTTTAGAACATTTTCAATTTTAAATTTTTTGGGTCCAGAATTATGATTTGAACACTTAATTAGAAAAAAATCATTTTCTCAATTGTAAAATTTTTTCAGGTGATTTTTACATTTTTTTGAATTGTTTATAATTTTTAAATTTTTAATATTTCTTGTCTAGACCAATGTATTAAAGGATCTCTTAACCCAGTTAAATAGTTATTAATGTTTTGTTAGAGAACAACTTTAGTCAAATTTTTTAAAGGTTAAAGGAAATGCTGATGCCTTCCTTTTTTATTTTCTCCCTTTTAGTTATGGTAGCTTATAGGCCTGGTTGATAAGCTAAAGTCAAAATAAATATCGAAGCCTTATTCAATTGATTTGCTATGGCAATTAATGTTTATTATCTTCTTTCTCTAACTAAATTTATTAACCTTATCTTTTGACCCAGGCTAAATTTTGCAAAAAATTGAATCAAGGCTAGAATTTTTTTTAGTATTCGAGATTAGTACATGACAATTTATAAAAAATCTGAGAAGAAGTCCGTGAAATAATCCCTTTTATTTTAGTTGAAAATGTATATTGCACATAAATAAGCTATCATCATATGTATGGATCACTCTGTAAAACTGATTTTTTTGGATAATAAGGCTTAATTATGTGGATATCTATCTTAAACATATGAGTTAATTATAATTATATCCCTTGAGGTTTAACTAAAATATAGAAAAAACCTTAAGGCTTGGTCATATTATAATCATCTCCTTATAAGTAACCGTCTCTAAAACCAATCGATAAAAAACAGACAGTAATACCTTTACATAGAAACTAGGATCTATTTGTAACATAAAAAACTGAATTAATAATAAAAATGAAAAATGATTTCTAAAGAATATTCTTGTAAATTGATGTCGAGAAATGAACAAAAAGAAAAGCTATGAGGAATATTATGTAACTATAAAAGCAACCCCTCTCACCAATTACTCTTTTTGAAAACTAACAACCTAGTATATGAACAGAGCATATCACCCCAAGCCATATATTATTACCTCTTCTACCATTTCACACCCATTTTTCTTTTTCACTCAACAGTTATCTTTTTTACTTATACTTCCTCCAAATCTCAAACCTTGTTCTTCTTTCATATCCACTTACCTTGAATTCATTCCTGCTTCAATAGAAAAACCGAATCCATTTGCCATGATGTAAAAGTAAACATCTCATCCTAAACATAAGCTATTATCATGATTAGTAACCATATTGGCACACCATTACTGGTGCCATTGTCACTAGCGTCTCTATTACCATGGATGTTGTTAGGTCCAGATGTTATAGGTGTTTTGTGATGTACTTTTGGGTGCAGCTCAAAATAGGCCTTTCTCATGAGAATTAGCAGATAATGGAAATGAACTTGTGTGATGAGAAAGCCTGAGAGGATAAAAAGATGATGTTGAAAGAGAAATACAGTAGTTTTTAAATTTTTTCCCAAGAAATAATGATTAAGATGTTCAGTAATTGGATTTCAATTTTTTTCAATAAATTTGAGACCATGAATATGTTCTAAACCAACAACATTGCGACGCATTGATGGAATTTTTGCTTTCAAATGAAAATGAAAATTTTAACGGTAAATGTTAGTGGTCATTGATTCTGAAGAGAAAGGAAAGAATGAGAAATAGGGCATGGGATGGGTAGCAGGGGACTTTCATAAAATGTAGCGGTTGACATTACACTATAAAATGAACTGTCAACAATAGTAAGGCAACGGTAGGAGTTATCTGCTATAAGTTGATCAGGAATATATTGTGAAATATTCCTGAAACCCCGAAAGCTTAAGTCGTAATTTGGTCAAGCCAGCCTCAGGGGATCAACTTGAAAAAATATGGAGGTACTCAAACTGAAGCTAACTGCAACGGGAATTGGAAAAGAAAAGAAAAAGACAATTGTGATATGGAGTGACACAGTGGGTACCACAATTTCTCTGGTACTAAAATATGGGTACTAAAATAAGCTGCTGCTGCTGATGATGATGACACGCGAGCAGCTTTTAAGGCTTGAAGTGTACATTCACCTTCCCGAATGCTGACCTGTTCCTGCCAGCTCACCCTGACCCCTCGAAAAGTGAAGTACCAATGGATCCCAGCCCAGCTTCCCAACGCAACGCAAGCCGCTGCCCCCCTCCCAAACACCACCCGCCTTTCCAGACTATGTCAAAATTGCCCACGTGCCAGCACAACTAAACAAACCTTTGCGATTCACCCCGTGTCCGAATGGTGTGTGAGCTGGCACTTTCTCCGTATATAACCCCCGCCCCCCTTTGACCTCTTTCCTTCGTGGCTCAAAAACTGAACCCAGCAATCGCTAGCAACTGCAACTCTCTCCAGACAGATAACAGAAAAGAAAACCCACCCCCCCCCCCCCCAGCTTCAAGAAGGAAAACTGCTACCGCTGCTTACTGCTTGCTTACTAGAATTACTTCTTCAGCATGCAGAGGTCAACCAAGAGGCTCAGACAAGAGGGAACCCCTTTGACCAGCTCCCACGTCGCCTCCATGCTCCCTCCTCCGCCGCCACCGCAGCCCCCTCCTCAGCGTATGATCACCAGCGAGCAAGAAAACGCTGTAATGGTGGCTGCTTTGAAGAATGTCATTTCTGGCGCCTCCACCCCCACCACAACTACCGCCGCCACTTATGCTGATGCAAATACGATCCTCGAGTTTAGACTCTTTCAGCCATCATTCGAGTGCGCCGCCACCTCCTCCTCCTCTGCTTTATTCAATGCAAATAATCTACTCGTGCCTGCTGCTGCGGTCGAGACTTGTCAGTTGTGCGGATACGAAGGCTGCTTGGGATGCAACTACTTTGCGCCCTCCTCCGCGGCCGCAGTGACCGAGGATAATAGTAACAAGAAAAATGTGGTCAAGAGAAAGAAGAAGAACTACAGAGGAGTGAGGCAGAGGCCATGGGGGAAATGGGCTGCTGAGATAAGGGATCCTCGCAAGGCAGCTCGGGTTTGGCTTGGAACTTTTGAGACGGCCGAGGATGCTGCCCGGGCTTATGACCGGGCGGCCATTGAGTTCAGGGGTCCCAGAGCAAAGCTGAATTTCGCATTCTCCGATTACACATCATCGGAGGGCCACCAAAGTTCGACCTCATCCCCACCGGTTCCAGAACGCGATCAACATCGTCATCACCTGCCTCAGAAGCAATTGCAGCCAGAGATTCAAGCTAAAAATGAGAGTTTTGATAGTTCTGGAAGGGAACTTGGGACCAGCAATGATATGGAATTCTGGGAAGCGATCGGAGGAGATGAGATTCGAGAATGGATGATGATGATGGACTTCCAGGGCGATTCTTCGTCGTCTGGCAGTGGAAATGTCCATAGCGCTTAAACACAACTTTCAAATAAGATGAAGTCGTGGCCTTTGATGCGGATGCCCATTTAATTTTTACTACTTTTGGGTTTCTGTTGGATGGAGGGGGACCTAAAAAAATAGAAAAGAAAAAAAGAAACAAATGAAGTACAATAGGTACTTTTTTTTTTTTTTTTTGGTTCCATAAACCATAATCTGCTGTCCATTCTTCAATTACAGCAAATATTAGATATCTTCTTTTTTTGTAACTTTGTTCAAATTTTGTCCAATCCCAGCCATGGATTGATTACCTTAATGGTTCTTGATGTCGGACCTTTGTCCCTGACTACTTGTGGAATTTAAAAGAGAATGTTTCTAGATTTCACTTTGTTGCTGATGCAGGCTTTCTAGAAATCGAAATTGTTTGAAATGGTGAATAATTATTTGTTCCAATTGATCCAAATTAAATAATAGATCTACCATTATCGAGTTATCGTCTAAGGATACGCTACTTGGCAAACCTCGGCCCCCCACCCTCCCCCAAAAAAAAAAAATCCAAAGATTTTATAACAAAACAGTGGGGCAGGGGAGACTGAGTCATCATGTAAGGTTTGTGATTTTGATAGCTATAGTACGTACTGGTACTATAAGTATCATCATAGTAGTAAACCTGATCAATATAAAGAATTGGGTATACAGTTAACTGTCACCTAGAAAATGTGGAAAGCAGTAAGGAATTGGGAAGCACAGGCAGGACAGGAGTATCAATCAAGAGCAACCTACACATTTAGCATGTGCTGAAATGAGTAAGAAAATTGAAGCAAATCGGGCACGAGGGAATTGGATATTGCCCTTCGTCATCCACTTTGTTTTTCTTTTATCGGGAAAAACGCCCCAAGGAGGAAAGCTGAAAAGGGGGAGAGAGTCGTGGGGCTCACCGGAAGCAGCAGTAGTACAACGTGACTATGAACGAGTACGTAATTAATATTGTATGTGGGGTGGCGGGACCCTCGAAAATGAGAGACAGAAAGGGTTGAATTTGGGGCCCCATCGTCCTCGGGTCCACTTTATGAAGCAAGCCTTCTGACTGTTCTTTTACTCGGTACCGTTGACCATCAAATTCAAGTCTTAACGCGGTCCACCATTAATTAAACACACCGCTAATTAGTAATTACAGCTGTCCCCTCCTGCTCTGCCCCTTAAAATTTCTTCTCATCTTTTCTTCTCTTTTTTAATTAATATTTCTTCCACTAACACTATATATACTAGCAGGTTAAATGCATGGTAACATTTAAATTTAAACTTTAAATTTTGCATATACATAATAGTATGTATTTTTTTTTCCTTTGACGTCACTTTTCATAATCTATTCCAACTCTAACGCATGAGAGACCTAACTATGGAGGGACCAAAGAAATCGATAGGTTCTGAACCTCCGTTGGATCAAACTGCATAATGGCATGTATTTGCGATTGTTATTACTGCAGACACACTTTCATCAGTGATGGAAGTTTTATAAAAAAAAAAGCCTCTAGTGAGTGCTCGATTCGATTTACATCCAATTGAATGATTGGTCCAGTTGTACCTGTCATTTTTCTGCTAAGTAGTCCTATCTTTCTTCACGTCATCCTAATCCTGCTTCGCTCCCTTAAAAAAGAGGTGAACAATCCTCTCGATCAGCCTCCGTTGTGAAATTTAATGGGGCTTAGACTATTGAATTATTTTAATCATTTCTCATTTTCAGTCACAGCTGATACTAATTTATTGTACATCAAATTTCATGGGGCCAGCGTCAGCACTCTCTAGTCTCTGTTTCTTTTTACTGCGAGTCTTTTTTCTTCCTCCCTTCTCTTGCATTCAATGATCTCTTTTACTAGTATTTGACTTGTATCTAAATAAGCCCAGTGTTGACTCTTACTGTCACGCTTCACGTAAAACCAGCTTAATAAATTGATCAAGAGTGCAGATTCAGATAACTTGGCAAGCAACCAAAAAAAAAAAAAAAAAAGTTTTGCCTCATCGTGAAAACATTCAGAACTAACTTAACCTATTATGTATATATACATACTAACAATTATTACCTTTCTTTATATTTACATGCTTTTCCTGTTTAATATTACTTACCGTCCCTCTTATTTATTTAGCTTCCTTAATTAATCTTATATTTCTAAAAATATGACACCTGAAGTATATTTTAAAGAGTACCCTATGGGCACCAGCTAGCTGGAGCCCTTTTTTTAATTATCAGGTTATCTGAGCCAATATCTTAAGTAGCTCCTGGTCCGATGAATTCGCAAGAGCATCAAATGTGTGCAAAATAAGTAGCAAACTGCGTAGCATGGATGGGGTCTAGACTTTTAAGGAAAAGCAACGATGATACATTTGCATTTGGATAGTAGATTATTTGGAATAATTTGTTGAAAAAGATACTGTAGCACTTTTTTGATGTGATGTATGTGAGATAAAAAGGTGATTGAAATTTGTGTCAATGATGCAAGCATAAAATTTTAGGCAAATAAAGGCAACCCATCGGTGAGTTCTCTCAGTCTCTTTGCAACATCGTTCGCCGCCTAGATGCATATAAACAGGTGGTTTTCACTGTATCATGCTGATTTAATGTAAAATGCGGACTTTACTTAGACCAATTTATTTTCAGGGATAAACGTGAAACTTTCTCTGCTATCCAGCAACACATGACATTCGTGTGCATACTGAAATTATGGTGCAAGTTGTGCAGTATGTTTTCGCATGGCTGAGTATTAGACAAACACCAAAAGCCGGCATTGATAAAAACGCTCTTATGAGTTATGGCTCAATGTAACGTCTTGTTTGGATTGCAATTTTCTATTAAAAAATTTTTATATATTATGTGATCACATTTTTTAAATATCTTTTTATCCTACATACATCACATCGCTACGGTATATTTTCCTATAAAAAATCTAGAAAATGACAATTCAAAAGACGATACAATGTGGAACGATGTACTTTCTGCACTTATCATTTTGATGACAAATAAAATCCAAAAAAAGTAAAATTTGAAACTAAATTTAGTTTAGAGAGTACATATTAATGATACAGGGCAAATCAGAATGTGCCGTGTTGGAGTTTCCGATCAGATTACCATCCTCATTTACCGGTTGTTTGTTGTTGTAATTTGTTCTGTGCCCTAATACTACTCTCACTATATTTTATACGTATACCTTTATCAATTAGCTAGATATATTAAACTTAAAAAAATATATATGCTCTAATGTTTTTTCTTTACAATATTAAGTGCACGAGGTACATAGTAAGAATGCAAAAAAAAAAAAAAAAAAGGATTGAACATAGTGAAAAGACATTTTGATTTGATACAAAATGCTCGTTTATGTGCTTGGCGTTGACCTTTCTTATGGTAAATGAGTCAGTAACCATGCGACACGGAGTTTTGCGATGCAATGCAAGTCTACGCAACCCAGAGTGACGCAATTGTGAGACTGAGTAAAAACCCCTGAGATCAATTGGACTTAAAATCACGTTTGTTATGTGGCGGAAGGATCAAGTGTCCTTTTTAAGTGTTTATTTTCTTTGATTAATCACGTGCTGATGCGTGTGAAAGGCAATTATACCCTAATGATCCTCCCCCAACCTTTTCTCTGTTGAGGAAGGAAGAATCACTTGATACCTGAGCATCCTTATTAGGAATCACACCGTAAATTATGCATAATTTAAACAAACTAACAAACTAACGAATATTCGGAGGCACCTGTCGCACAAAATTCTTTTTCTGAACTTCATATGAATTTGCTGAAGGTCAACTTTAAACCCCACAAGTCACAACAATTGATTAATAACAGGTGACCATGATATTTCTGATTTGATTCTCAAATCCTAACTACAAATATGAAGCAAAAGCAACTTAACAGATTCTGATATGCCTCAAAACAGCAGCTGAACTAGCCTGAATCTGCCCAATCCGACCCATATTCCAGCAAATTATGACTCTTTCCTATACAAGTCTCAACTCACATTCAAGCTGGCCTGAATTTATAGATACTTCTATTTTTCCAATCCTGTAAAATATTTCGTTTGTGAAAGAGCGCATGAGATCTTCATCACAAACTCTTTTTACGTATCTATGATGGATTTTAAAATAATAACTGTGTACAAAACGAACCCACAATACGAATGTGTTTGGATAATTTAATTTTTAAACAATATTGAAGTACTTTTTTGATATAATGTATGCGAAATAAAAAGAATTATTAAAAATTATATTGATGATGCAAGTAGAAAGTTCAGACAAATAATAATACCAATCCAAACAAATCCAAGCCAGACGCCCGGTGGAAGCAAAGGCAAGAAGAAAGAAAGCACGGAGTCCAACTTCGGAACTTACCGTGGCCCAAGTTAGGCCCACATTTTAGTCTCTCCTTACAGCTCTACGCCAACCCAGATTTCTGCCAGCCTGCTGCCTGCTTCTACTGGGTCAAAAGAGTTCTGGTCTACTTACTTCTTAAGCAAGCAGTTGAAGAAGAAGGGTCTGTGGGAGTCTTTATTCGGTCCATCGACGTTTCATTCACACGGACCCACCGCGCACCCCGCCGTCCTCAGATCTACGCCACCTGGTAACCGCCTGCAATAACAGCGCCGACCTTGCCATATATACACCCCAGCGCCCCACACGTCAGCCCCGATTCCCCCCATCTCCAATTTCTCATTTCGAATTCCCGGATCTCATTTCTTCCTTCCAAATTGTTCGTTTGACGTAAAATAACAATTCATATTCCTCTCATTTTCTCCGCATCAATTCTCAGGAAAATCGCTCTCCTGTAAAATTTCTCTTCATTTCGTTCCTGGTTTTTACATTTTGAGCAATGGGCGCTTCGCAGAGTAGGGAGGGTCTCGAGCTCTCCGACTCCGAGTCGGAATACGAAGACGATGATAAGGGGGAAGAAGAAAGCGAAGACCAATACGAAGACGCTGCTGCAGGGGATCGAACTCCGACTAAGCCCTCGTCGCACAGCGGATCAACAACCCTAGACGACGTCGATTCGAGGCTTAAGTCCCTGAAACTCAAGTATTCGGCTTCAACCCCTTCCTCGGTTCCTAAAAACGCCGTAAAGCTTTACCTCCACATCGGGGGAAACACGCCCAAAGCGAAATGGGTGGTATCTGAAAAGCTTACTTTCTATAAATTTATTAAGACATCGAAGACTGACAGGAGCGGTGGTGACCATGAGGAGGATTGGGAGGAGGAATCTGAGGGCGAGGGGTTTTGGGTTTTGAAGGTGGGGAAGAAAGTGAGGGCTAGGGTTTCTACTGATAGGCAATTGAAGTTTTTTGGTGAGCAGAGGAGGGTTGATTTTGTGGATCATGGTGTTTGGGCTTTGAAATTTTTGGCTGATGAGGAGTATAGAGCTTTTGTCACGAAGTTTCAGGACTGTTTGTTTGAAAATGTGTATGGATTGAGGGCGACTGAAGAGAATAAACTGAAGGTGTATGGAAAGGAGTTCATTGGGTGGGTTAAGCCAGAGGAATCGGACGATGCAATGTGGGAGGACGCTGATGAGGGCGTCTGGAAGAGTCCAAAGGACAGCCCTGCAGTGGCTAGGGAGAGTCAGGACTTGTTGGAGGAATTTGAGGAGGCTGCTTCCGATGGTGGGATACAGAGCTTGGCCTTGGGGGCCCTTGATAATAGTTTTCTGGTGGGTGATTCGGGTGTTCAGGTGGTTAAGAATTTTAGCCATGGCATTCATGGTAAAGGTGTTTATGTCAAGTATGATAATGGTGGAAAGAGGGGGAGTTCGAGTGTGGGGCATTCAACTCCTAAAAAATCACTTCTAATGAGAGGTGAGACAAATATGCTGCTCATGAGTCCCCTGAAAGATGGGAAGCCTCATTCGACGGGGCTGCATCAGTTGGATATTGAGACTGGAAAAATTGTTACAGAGTGGAAGTTTGCAAAGGATGGGGCTGATATTACAATGAGGGACATTACTAATGATACAAAAGGCTCGCAGTTGGATCCTTCTGAGTCAACATTCTTGGGATTGGACGATAATAGGTTGTGTCAATGGGATATGCGTGATAGGAGGGGGATGGTTCAGAACATAGCCAGTGCAGATTCGCCCGTGTTGAATTGGTCTCAGGGGCATCAGTTTTCTAGAGGGACAAACTTTCAGTGCTTTGCAACTACTGGTGATGGTTCAATTGTGGTTGGTTCACTTGATGGAAAGATTCGTTTATATTCAAGAACATCAATGAGGCAGGCCAAGACTGCCTTCCCTGGGCTTGGTTCACCCATAACCCATGTTGATGTTACTTACGATGGAAAGTGGATATTGGGCACAACTGATACCTATTTGATCTTGATATGCACCTTGTTTACGGACAAGGACGGCAAGACCAAAACAGCTTTTAGTGGTCGAGCTGGAAATAAAATCCCTGCGCCAAGATTATTGAAGCTGACTCCTGTGGATTCACATATGGCTGGAGCAGATAATAAGTTTCATGGTGGCCATTTCTCATGGGTATGCTACTTGGGTGTTTTCTATGTTTTGTTAATTTTGCTTAGGTCATTTTATTTGTTGACTCACTTTGTTGATACAGCATTCCAGTTTTGCTGCTTATGTACTTTTGTAGGTTTAACGGATTGGTGTGAATTGCTTCTTTCCTTGTGTAGCTCTTTGTTATACAGAAGATAGCATGAGACTATTGAATCGTCATGTTTGCTTTGTGCAAAAATGTGAATTCAGTTATCTTGAAGCATTCAAATGGTGGATGCAGAAATCTGAATTTATTTATATTAGGTATCTAGATGGCAGGAGGGGAATTCATAGCTAGGTAGGCTTACTGGTGCCTAGTGATCTTCTATGATCTATGTTTGGCATTGTTTGAATTCCTCCAGCTCATGACTTTACTCAGGCTTTTATTTACCTGGTGTATTGGTTGGGTAGCTTTTGTAAATATGGCTTGTTGGTTGATAGCTTGCTGAATGTTCACTGGAATATTCTCTATCTTAACTTTGAGGTTGAAAATACTTGAGGAAATATAAACTAGTTCCTTAACAGAAAATGGTCGAGCTGTTGTGGACGGACATCAGAATAATAGTTAGATTTTTATGTACATCAATTTTTCCAAAGGCGGCCTTGTCTCTTAGAGCTGTCATAGTGAATTTTTGAACTTCTTCTTTTCTCTTTATTTTGTTGGCGAATACTGTAATTCTTGATGTTCAAGCTCATTTGAGGAAGATGATATTTTTGGGTATGTGATCTGATTGATTGAGAGCTGAAATTAGTAATTTGCAGCTTGCTTGTTTTCTAATTGGACGCTGAAATAATCTTTCTGATGTAATCCGGGGGTGATGAGTTTGTTGGTCAACCTGGGTTTTGTGTGTTATTTTGGCATTCTGTCTCTCATTGTTTCTTTACAGCTGTAAATGTAGGCTTTTTTCCCATGCAAGCTGTTTCTTTTCTAATTGGCTACTTATGAATCATGATGTGGTTATTAAGACTCATCTGCACATTATGCAGATTTCCAGCTCCTGTTTCCCTTTTTTAAGTCCTGTTGCCATTCTAATAACAGATTTCTTTGGATATATCATTTTGTCATTATTAATTTTAATTAGAATTTTTAGTCTTGAACATCTTATGCAATACATGCTTAAATTGTTCCTTTTTGTAGCTTTTCCACTTCCTGCTTGGAATGTGATCAGCGTTGTAGACTTGCCCAGTTGTGTATCAATACAAGCATGGATCAGTTGAAGCACGTTATTTGATAGTAGGACTTGGACATAAAGATACTAGTTTAGTTGATTGTTAATTAGGTTTCGTTATTTGAATCTGTCATGGGCATTCATATGTTGAACGTTTTTATTGATATAATTATAGATAACCTAATGTTGATTTTTTCCTATCAGGTTACTGAAAGTGGCAAGCAGGAACGCCATTTGGTTGCTACAGTGGGAAAATTTGGTGTCATATGGAATTTCCAGCAGGTGAAGAATAGTGCACACCACTGCTTTCAGAATCAGCAAGGGCTTAAGAGCTGTTACTGCTACAAGATAGTACTGAAGGATGAATCCATTGTTGAAAGTCGATTCATGCATGACAAATTTGCTGTTAGCAACTCTCCAGAGGCTCCACTCGTTGTGGCTACTCCAATGAAGGTTACTTCCTTCAGCATGTCTGGCAAGCGATGACCTGATGGATTTGGGCACTCCGCTGTAAATTAAGTTTTGCTAGCTCAATTTCTGTTTATTCTTGTAACTGTGTGATTTTTTTAGTTCGTAATTATTTTTTTTTGTAGTCACTGTTTTCCCCCTTGTGTAGAGTTTTTGTTTTTTTAAATCACGTGAATATTAGTGGCAGGTGGTGCTTTTTGGCTATGTTGCCATGGGAGTGGTTTGCAGCCAGGCTGATTGCTTGTTTATTTTTTTTAAGCAATGCTCGTCTTCGGTGCGAATCTTTAATGTAGTTGGAAAAGAACTGGAATTAAAATTTTAAACACCAGGTTATTGATATTTGGCCTTCAGCTGTGATTCGTCTTTCCTATAGCTTTTGAATATATATTCAATCTCTCCATCTGCCCTCCCCCTCACTCTCTTGAGATCAAATGTTGAGCAGGTAGCAGTTAAGAATATCAAATAAAGAATAGATATTGTCATCGAGAGACATGTATCGCCATTTACACTTTTAAAAGTACACTGTTTTCACAATCAAGCACAGCAGCATGCGTAGACATGATATGGGGCAGTTTTCGATCTTCAGCAACAAACTTATACAAGAATTTGCTACACAGGTCAAGTTACACCAATCAGGAACTGAATCAGAAATTGCGTCTTAATATTGTGAAGCCTGTATGAGTGATGATTAAGTTCGGTCAGAATAAGTGTGGCGACGAGGAGCGAAAAAGTAAGTAGGAGAAATCCTCTAAAGTCGGCAGCAAATTCCTGCTTCACAATGCGTCTCGGGCAGCAATCCTGCAAGTTATGGCATCTGCAAGCGAAGATATCCCTAACTCCAAGCTTGATATTTTGTAGTGCTGAGCAAGGCATACCAAGCCAAAGTCAGATGATATAGATTGATTCAACAAACCATTCAACTGGTAAATCAATTGGCAAAAAACGAAAAAGTAAAAACCTTCTGTATTTGGGAGTGATTTGCTCTTCCTTCCAAATCATCTAAATCGATTTCTCTTCCTTTTATCAGTTTCTCTATGGCTGTCATCTGGCAGACAATATGAAAGTTCACAGTTATTTTACAAGCACCGTGCCCGGAAGAGGAAAATGAAAATGTAAAAACATACGGAAAGGTCATGCAGTGCAGCCTTCTCCAATCACTCATAACACACACCTCTTACCTCATCAGCAGAAGCATTGAACTGAGCTGCAAGGATGTAGGTTGAACCTTCAGAGATGCCACATCTTTTTAAGGATTCTGAGATCTGGTCAGAGTTGAACGTGGTCAACCAGAAAAGAAGGAACAAAATACAGGGAAGGATCGGTTAAACTAAAAAGCTTCTTACATGCTTAGAACCTGAATAATTATAAACAAGCTCAGAATGCAGAGTCCGTGTTGTTAATGACTGCCTTGATTTAGCTACAAGTGTCTTGTGTGCAGCAGCCAGAACGGGGAAAACATCTGGGATCTGTTTCATAGTTGAATAAGAAAAAATTATTACCACTTTAAATCAGAGAAGAAAAATAAAAAATAGAAGGGTACTAATTAAAATGGTAGGCAGCAGGTGCTGACAAGTAATGCATTCAGCAGTGCTACTTCTGGTTCCAAAGTTCCACCTTGCATTAAATCCAGGAGTTCCCTGTAAAATAAATAAAGCACATCAGTGCACTTGTATCTCTAATGACTGTTATTTTGAATTTTTGAAGATGGAAAGTAATATTTACAAGCTTATTTGGCTGTTGATGAAACTAGATAACCAGGACTACACAAGTCAGCAGTACACACACCCACACACACTAGCACAAAGCAGGATAGCTGCTTGCCTGGGATTCCACCACCAATGTCAATATTCAAACCATATACCTCCTCAGTAGATACACCACGCGTTAAGTATCTAAATAATTTGGATTCTCAAAGACACAACCAGGACTTGAGGACAATAATCTAGAAATTGCAATATCCACAACGGCGAAATAACTGATAAATGCGAAGCATAACAAGGAAACGAATGACAGTGCTTTTCATTTGAACAATGTTAATCTTTTTCTTTCCCACAACACGTGGAATACCGTGATCATCAGATATTACACCTTTAACTTCCACACCTTCTCATCTCACCTAGTTGAAACCCATAGCAGCTATAACCCAAATTGCACAATGAAACCTTTATAATTGTTTCAGACTTTCAGTTTCTAGACAGTGGAACTCCCTTAACAAAAATTAGCTTGAGATACACCAAAAATACAATGCACAGGCACCAAAGAAGTAACTAGAGCAGCACAATTGATAAAAGCAATTCCAGGAAAACAGAAAGATCAATAAGACCTTTACCACGGAGGTACAGGACCACTCTAGGGTCGATAATGCATTTTATAAAACCATTTTACTTAGCTCAGAAGCAATTTGTTTCCAATCAAACTTTTACTCGCCATTGCGAATTACCCAGAAAATGTAAATATTACTTCTTTATCTAAATTCAGTCCAACTCTCTCTCTCTCTTAAATAAATGTATTCGAATCTTCACAGTATGCATCCACTTGACTATTCACACTACAATCAGGGCACAAAACCTATTACAGACAACGAATCATTGCTTCAACTTACAACATTTTCACTCGTACGGGCGAATTCTTTTACTCTTAACTTGTGTTGCTGGGCGATATAAACACAATGTGCGTTCTGTGCGGTAAATTAGCTTTTAATATAGTTGGCTTTTCAATTATGATAGCTGCACAGAATTTGAAATTGCCATAGTTTTCATATCCAAGGCTAGTTCCATTCACTTTTAATTCTTGAATAGAAACAACTTTTAGTATAGTTTTTTCCCCAGACAGTAAGGAAAAAGTAGAGGGACTCGGGAAATCTCTCAGAAATAAATTCAGTTGCCTAAAACGAAGAAGCAGAGAAATAGTAATTACTTGGAGTTGGTGACGTCGACGAAGAGGGCAAGACAGAGGGTGCTTCCATTAACCTCGAACACCTTCATCGTTGGCTACTAATGCTAAAATAAGAGGCAGAATCGTTGTTTAAAGGAGAAAAGGTCGGGTTTCTATCCGTCGAAATGGATAAGTTAAGGTTACTGATATTCGGCAGAATGGTTTTTTAGGGTTTTAGACTTTGGCCCCGGGAGGAGGACGGGGACTCGGGAGCTAGAGAAGCCAGGCTACCAAATTAGCTAGGGCTTTGAGTCAAATTAGGGCGCCACGTGTGCAAGAAGTTAAGGGACAAAAGAGGGTGGAAAAAATGAAACCACTCTTACGCGCCAGGTAGGGGTCGAACCTACGACTTTCTGCTTAGGAAACAGACGCTCTATCCACTGAGCTACAGGCGCTTGTTGTGGATTGACTTGTGTCGTTGACAAATTTAATGCTCTCTCGGCATGGGCTTGCTGAATTGAATTGAGGCAGAGCTGGACTAATTTGATATTTGCAATTTTTGAGCATAACCATCTTCACCATGAATTTGAGAAGTTAGGTGATGCTCCTATCGACTTCATATTTGATACCCATGTTCACTGAAAGATTCGGTTTGTGGAAATATGCTAAGATTAGTGCCGGCAAATAAGGAAAGTATTCCTATTGTAATTTGAGGATATAGTCCGTCAAATACTCACCAGGGATGTGTAAGGGTCATGAAAAAAGTAATATTGAAATCATAAGGAACAAATACTAGTGTTACAGTCTCCAGATAGCCGAGCCATCTATTTTCATGCAGAGCCATTAATACTCCACGTCCATCTTCGGTTTTCCAGCATTTCCTTCCGACTTTGGAATTCATTCTCTGGGCTTCCTCTTCCCGGAGATTCCGACCCCAGCCACCACTGCTCCACAATGTCCATCTCCATCTTCCTCCTTTGGCTTGTTAACGTCCCTCTCTTAGTCCAGGGAAATGCCATCATTAGATCAGTGGCCGAAAGAGCCCCACAACCTGAACCTCATCAAGTTAAAGGTAAAGAAGGATATTGTCCCCATTCATGATTCTTTTCCTATTATTGGGTCTCCGTTTCTAATTTTTTTTTCTCCTCCCTCTCTGTTACCGCTTAATTTGCAGTTTAGAGGTTTTGACATTGTAGATAAGACAAGTTTGCTTGTGAATTTATGCACTTATTCCACCTCTACTTGCTAATGCAGACTACTTTGTAAACTGTGGGTCAAATGAAGATGTGGAAAGTTGGGAGCTTAAATACGTCGCGGACGATGCCTTCATATCACCTCAAGGCACAAAAACAGCAACCATAAATCAAACCGATGTATTGCCTATATTATCTACATTAAGGTATGTTCCGGACAAGACAACTAAGAAGAAATGTTACAAGTTTCAAGCGTTAAGAGGAGGAAAGTATCTGGTGAAAACAATATTCTATTATGGAAATTTTGATGGAGGGACTAATCCACCAGTCTTTGATCTGATCATTGAGGGCACTAAATGGAGCACCGTGAATACCACGCAGGATTATCTAAACGGGCTTGCTTCCTTCTATGAGATCATTGTAATGGCTCGTGATGAAAAATTGAGTGTCTGTCTTGCGTGGAATGATCACACAGTGTCAAGTCCGTTTATCTCAGCTCTTCAAGTGCACACTTTGAATGATTTGATGTACAATGCCACTAATTTCGATAAGTATTCACTGATGACTGTTGCTCGACATAGCTTTGCACCTCATGAAGAAACAATTGGGTAAGTACTAAGAAGATTTGGGATAAGTCGATTGCTTTCTTGAAGCTAAGTTTCCTTTTTTGATATATAATGTTGGTATGTTCATATTTTCTGCCCTCGAAATGGTGCACACAAATCTATAAATGAATGAAACTTTCACTGTGACACAGCACAAACTAACTTTTTGGATGACAAAAATGGAAGATATAATTGTGAGCCAATTGAAAATGCAAAGTGAGAGAAGTTTGTGTTCATCAAAGTATCTTTTACAATCATGCTATGCTCATATAAGTTCTTTTCTTTTTCTCCACCTTGATATCTGATATTGAATGTTTTCTATACATTTGATAATGACTACTGAACATATCTAACTAGTTTTCCAGATGATAAATTTGGTCGGTACTGGTACCCATTTATCGACAATAATCCTGTTGTATCAAGTCACTCCAATGTGACTCCTTCAGTATTTTTCAACAATCCACCAGAGAAGATATTTCAAACGGCAATCACAACCGGCAGAGGAGAAAGTCTCCAAGTCGTGTGGCCACCGTATTCAGTTCCTGCCAGCCGCTATTACATTGCACTATACTTCCAAGATTCTAGGGCCCCTAGTCCATATAGCTGGAGAGTTTTCGATATTCAAGTCAATGGTGAAACTTTCTATCGCCAACTGAATGTCACCACTAGTGGTGCCACGGTATTCAGCACATTTTGGCCCCTGAATGGGAAAACTACAATTACCCTGACTCCCAGGAGCGACGTTCCTGTCGGGCCTCTGATCAATGCTGCCGAGGCTTTTCAGCTTTTAGCTCTTGAAGAAAAGACTGCAGCTAGGGATGGTAATTTAAAAACTACCGATTATTATTATTTTTTCATTTAGTTAATAATAGAATAATTCCTACCAATAGTGCTCTTTATATTTTTCTTTGTTCCAAAAATTATTGACAAATTCTTGGTATTGTATCAGTGATTGTAATGGATGACATGGTAAGAAGCATTCAACACCTACCTCTGGACTGGGAAGGGGATCCATGCGTGCCTAGAGGAAATGCTTGGACAGGAGTCACTTGCAGACACAGACTAACTACTCACATTGTCTCTTTGTAAGTACATCCAATATTAGGCCTAGCCAACAGCTCCAGCTTTTTATCTTAACCCATGTTAATTTTTTTTTCTGAAGAAACCTGACGGGTCTTGGAGTATTAACCGGAGCACTACCGAAGAGTTTATCCAATTTATCTGCTCTTCACCATCTGTAAGTGCTATCAATCTTCCACTCTATCGCGCTCGGCTTCTTGTATTTTTTCTCAATTTTTGTTTGATGCAACACACAGTCTCTTTATCTACTTGTGACCTTCCAATCATATGACTACTCCTCTGCAGTTGGCTTGGGGGTAACTCGCTCACAGGTTCAATACCTGATTTGAGCCCATTGGAGGCCCTGGAAACTTTGTAAGCTCCTGAATTTTTTTTTTTTTTTTTTTGGGGTGAGTTCAGATGATTGAATGACCAGTTAGTTAGTTACGGCAACAACTCAACTTAGTTTTGTTTCTTCTCCTGGCCAAAAAAGGCACTTGGAAAACAACCAATTTGAGGGTCCTATCCCCGAATCGCTGGGACATCTCCCCAAGCTGAGAGAAGTGTACGTATCCTGTACTAGCATCAAGGAAACTAAGCTTACGAGTTTTTCTAAATTTTGATTGCTTGTCCAATGATTCCTTTTAATAAATAGATTCCTCCAAAACAACAAGTTCACTGGTGACATCCCGGCATCACTGAAAAACAGGCGCGACATATTGCTCAAGTAAGTGATGTAGATTTCCTGTTGCTTCTCTTGAATCATTTCAGTATATTAATTGAATATTTCAAATTACTGAACACTATTGATTCCAATAAAATGGGAATATCTTATACTTTAATGTTTGATCAGAACACCATTGTGATCATCTGCACTGACCCATAGTGTGTGTGTGTATATATGTACGTATGTATCGATCTGATTTTTCTGTCTTAGGTTCTGAATTCATGGAATTCAATCGTCAAAGACATCAAATTTTCAACTAACATAGTTTAGAGAACTTATGGACAATGAATGAGACGGTACACAAAGAGTAGAAGAAGGAGATGATGGGTGCATACACATGAAGAAGATGCCAGAAGAATTTATAAAGAGTGCTGGATCCTGCAATTACACAGAATTAGAGGACACCATGGGGAATAAAAACTGCCTGCAGGAAAGAGGACGGTGTCTGCTACGGCTCCAGGCATCTTTCCTGCATTGCAGTGTCAGCTGTTATCTTCATACTGATCAATCAGAAACATAGAGAAACAGAAATGTATTCTGACAGGTGTCTTCCATGTCAACATAGTTGCAAAGCATCCAAGAGGTTGATTTGCCTTGTTTTATCTTTTCCAGTGCTCTTGTATCGGGCTTTTGCTTTCCGTAATTAAACATTTACACGAGGTTAGCTATTCTATTCAGTTTCAGCTTCTGCAAATTTTCCTGAGTTTTTTATCTGGTTGTCCGAAGTTGTGAAGCAGTCATGATAAAATTGCTTAAGCCCAAAAGGCGCGTCACCGAACAGTTTGAATTGTAGTAGCAGCATATTCATCTTCCATGATGAAATTGTCAACTGCAAATCGGCAACTCGTGATTAATCTCTTATTAATTGGGCAAGAAGGCAAAAACTTTCCGGTGGAAAATTAGAGGAGCAAGAGTATATCCAGCTCTTGGCCCTCCTAACTGAAACTGTTCCTGTTACAATTTTGCTCATGACTTGTGATATCTCGGACCCTTGTCGCATCTCCAACAGGGAACAAGGGCAAGGACAATTGGGCTGTTATACGGATCAAAATTTTTTTCCTACGCTAACATCATATTATATGGAACAGGATATATGTAAAATGTTTTATCTTATTCATGGATATCAATTTCCCTTTACGAATATGATAATCTACTAATGTAATCTATAAATATGATTGTACACTCGGTAACAAGTAGAATAGTTGGACCCTATCCCTTCTAATAGCTTAAGCTGCATAGTTGGACTCTAGAGCAACGGGATATATAGTATGGATTTGGAGCAAATACGGTTGAGAATTCTATATGATTGATTGTACCGTTCTTATATATTTTACATGATGTGATGTAAACTCACGTAATTTTGTCCTATTAATCGATAATCGTATGGTTACTGTATATTTTACATAACTTTATTGTAATCTTATGGTTGTTGTATATTTTACATGATATGATGTAAACTTACGTAACATTGTTGTATTGATCAATTTTATTTATGCACATCTATTTAACATGTGGATAAGTATAACAACCACACCAATAGCATCTAGTACAATTTTCGTGAAGACTTACAACTAGGGACGGATTTACAATTGCCCCCACTGACCCCACCGAAGTCCTTAGTATATATGTGTAAGTTACGGAGATTGCCCTAGCATTTATATAATATTTATCCACTTGTCCCACTACTTTTAAATTCTACCAAAATCTTAAATACACATGCATATCCTACATATATGTATGTGTGTGCGTGTGTAAATTAATAACCGTATGTATCCGCATTTAGAGATTATTGCTCACCACCATTTAACAAAATATTTAGGTGACATCTCAACTCAACATGTTTAGGTGACATACGGTTTAGCCCAGATCTGCCCAGATCAAAGTGACCGGCACCTGGGTAGGGGGAAGAGGAGGGAGAAGAAGAAAAAAGAAAAAAGAAATGAAAAGGGCAAAAGAAAAAAACATATTTTATTGTGAAAAACAAGTAGGTTGTTTTTGGAGTTGTTTTTGGGGTAGTATTTGAGTTGTTTTTACTGTAGCATTTGGGGTGTGAAAAACAGCATTTCAAAAACAAGGGAAAAACAATGAAATCCAAACATAACCAGGAAGTTTACACTACAAAGGAACATTAATCTTGGGTGATCTCCTTTGCTCTACTTCCTCTTAAAAAATTCCTAGCGCTGCTACTCAAGTTTGGAAGCTTAGATTTGACAGGAAAATAAATTCATAGGAATGAAAAATACAACGTTAGGAGACTTCTCCACAAAGGGCCAATAATAGTTCGAAAAGAATTAGTTGGAGTTCGTAAAACGGATGTGTATATTTGTGATTTATACCAAACTGAGAGAAGATAACTCTTTTTTTTTTTTTTCTTTTTTTAATGTTTAGAAGTTGTGAAGCGACACAAAAGAATGGGAGTCAAAAAATTTGGATGAATTACATAATCAATAAGACAAGAAAGTTGAAACAAGATTTATAAATATCTTAAAAGTACCACTTTTATCCCTAAATATCTATTAAACAAAAGTTTATTAACACACGCACACACACACAAGAGATACACAATATTATTGAGTTTCTCTCTTAAACTCCCAAACAACATCGTACTCTTCTTCTCTCTTCTTTCATAACTAAACTTTTTATTCTTTTCTTTTTTTATCCTAGACTCTCAAACTCGCCGGTGACTGATTAATTGCCTCTTTCTCACAAAGAATTAAAAAGGGGAAAAAAAAGCGCCTAATTTGTGATCTGCCATGAACTTGGGCTCACCGGGTACCGAGCGTACGCTATAAATAGACATCGACCAACCAATCGACTGTTGTTGGAGTAGCAAAGTCTGCATCTCCTTCAAAATCTCCAAAACCTCTCCCTTCATCTGCCAACACAGAAAGAAAAAAAAAAAAAAAAATCTGCCAACACAGAAAGGATACCATATAATTATGTGATAATCTTTTCTTTTTGTTTTTTGGGTCATATTTTTCGAATGTTGCCAATACTAAATCCCAGTTCATTCTTCACCTTTGCAAAACCACCATTGAATTGCATTTCAGCCCCTCCTACGCTTTCTTATCCACCTTCTTCCACCGCCAATTTCCGGTTTCGGGCCATCGCGGACCACCCCGCTCCTGCCCCTTCATTTCCGCCTTGGTGGCTGAATGTCCTCGCTGCAGCTGACGCAGCTGTCCCTGGCTTTGGACGCAGCTCCAATGGCAACATCGCCGCCGGAGCGGGAACTGCAGCTAACAGCAACAAGAACACCAAGGTGAATGCCAAGGAGAACCGTTGGTCGCGCAACCGAGAGAGTTACTTAGCTGATGATGACGATGCTCTTCCTCTTCCAATGACTTATCCTGACAGCACTCCCGTTACGCCAGAAGAAATTGACCGCCGGCTCCGATGTGATCCTGTAGTTCAGGTTTTTATCTTTATTTTAATTCGATTTTAGTTTTCTAGTGAATCTTACAAAAGTTAAGTCTTTCTGGCTTGTGCTTTGACTTTGGGATTGCTCATTTAAATGATTTTCTTTTTTGGAGTTTTACATCGATTGAGATACTTTTCTGGGCTTGTTAGTTAGTGGTGGAACCTTTGTTGCTAAGGATAGGATATTATCAGCCATTCAGCAATGTTCTGAAATTGGTGTCTGAAATCTTCGAGTATAACTATGTGGGTTCTAAAATCTTGTGCAAAAACTATTTAATGTGCTGAATTTTCTGTCAGAGTTTTATCTTTATGTTATGCACGCGTAAGAAATTCTGTTAGATAATCGTATGGTTATGCTTAAATGTTCTTTTGATTTGATTCCAACTTTGATGATATGGACTTGTAGGATTGCAAGGAAGTTGTATATGAATGGACCGGAAAGTGTCGAAGTTGCCAAGGAACCGGATATGTTAGCTACTATAACAAGAGAGGGAAGGAGACTATTTGCAAATGCATACCCTGCCTTGGAATTGGTATTACTCTAGCATTGTATATCCTTTTTTGCATTCTCAGATAGTATCCTGTCTTGTATGTACTTTAGGTGGTTTCTTTTACTGCTAGTATTATTTGATAAAATGAGAATGGGTTTTGCATGACCAGGAAAAATGTGCCAATATAATATCTCGTCATTTATGCGAGGCGTTTTATTGGCTTTCTCGTCTTATGCTGCAAATTTGTTTATGTTTCTTTTGTTTCTTTGCTTCTGAAACATTTACTGAATGAGATATCCTTTCATTTCACTATGTTTGTGGTTTTGCACTTATGCCGTGATTGCAACATGGATAGCATGCTATAGCAATCCCATGCTTTTTATTATTTCTCTCATTTCATTTGCTTCCTTGATCTGCTGCTTCATCTGAATATACCCACTCTTTAAGGCGATCGTGACTGTCCATTTGTAGCTACGTGCCAGCTCATGTCTGTTTGTGTCGTTGTCTGCTACTGTTTTTTGAGAGTGGGAAGTAAAAAGTGTTCCAAAATAAGTAAGCTTCAAATCTGGAGCTCAGAGAGCAAGAATTTACACTTTTCAACTGTTTGGAATTAATTGCTTTTAGTGAAGCACATGCCTTTACCACTTTATCTCCATTGCACGAAGTGCTCAGGACATGTGATATTTCCAAGTTAGAGAACCTATGTGTTTGTCCATCCGTTTTAATAGAACATTTTGTTGACTTGTTACCTTCTGAGCATTTGAACTTCACTTTTTACTCCCTGATGGACCCTTGGAAAGCCTTGAAACAGATCGCAAATCAACCTCGCCTCGCCTCTCTTAAAGATTATGCAACCTGTCATCTTCCTCCTTTCACGTCTCTGTGTGTGTTTTTGTGTTTTACACTGTCTCCAGATCATCCTGCCATTGCCCAACATCCTCCTTTTGCTCTATCGTCAGCATCAGTTTTTTTAGTGTCCTCTTACTTCAACATTTTTGATAGATATATTGCATTTAGCGTTTCGTCGGAGATCAGTTTTTACCAATTGGTTGTTCTAAATTTATTATCTAGGGAGGAGATAGGTTATTGTTTATTTAATTTTCCATTTCTTTGTGGCATAGCATCAGTCAAATAATTATTTCTTCTATATATGCTTCTTTCTGGTTTGGTTGTGAACTCAAACCTCCTTTATCTGTAACCATGATGTCAATGATATGCGTTATCCTTTGAACTTTAAACTAGCATTTTCAACATTGCAAGGTTAATTGGGGGGAATCCTCTATTTCAACCAGCTTGAAGTTGCAACTATCTGCAAATTCATGATTTTGATTTTAATTTGCCCCAATCTCCTTGACTGGTTTAATCAACAAGAAACTGCTTGACCATATAGTCTCTCAACGTGTTCTTAATGAACTTATCACACTAAACATGTTGAAGCAGGAAGTTAGTGATGTGCTTCAGAGCCAATTATAAGCTTTGAACTCCAAGTGAATGTGTATTCCTGTTAAGCCCTTTTTTTTTTTTGGTTGGGATGCTTGAAATGTTATCGTCTAGAAACATAATGTCATACAACTATTTCTGGTTGTGGAGCGGCGTACTTAGCTAATTCTATCCCTAACAAACCTACTGATTTGAGGGTATCAGTTGTAGGCGGGTGATCTTTTGTGTTTTGGTCCTCAAACACAAGCCTGACTCCTTCATAATTGCAGGATATGTACAAAAGATAACCGCACGCAAGGACATTGATGTGATGGAGGACTTGGATAACGGAGCCATCTGACGTAGCGCAATATTGCATTGCTCATTAGTTAAAGGAGGTCAATTCCTTATTAGTTCAGGATTCTTACGGGCTTATGTATTCCAAGCTTTTGATAGTTATTCGGCGTTGTGTAGATTCAAATGAGAGATTCGATGACCCGTACATAAGAAAGCCTTGTCTAGAAAAAAGCCCTTTTTGGGAGAATCAGAATCAGATTTCTTTTTTCTAGCGTTGGAAGAAATCAAGAATTTATTCTTTCCGTATTAAAATAAGCACACCATTTGTATTCCTTTCTGCATGTCCATTTACCTGAGAATCTTTCATATGGCCAAGTTGGTGAGGAATAAAAGTTTCTGCATTATCTCCTCCCTACTAAAGAAGCGTAAGGTATATATGCCTTTTTGCTTGGTGATATCCTATATAACTGTTTCGTTGTAATATTTGTAGATCAGATCTCATTCATAGTGCTTGAAATTTGAGAAGCGCAGTTGTTTCAGTTACTCTTAACAACAGCTGAAATATGTCAAAAGTAAGTTTTCTGGATGTCCAGTATAGCCTCTCGAAAAGAGATTTTTTACGGAAACCATCCCGTCTTTTTTCCAAAGGCAGGCAAAATTCTGGTACATCACCCACTTATCAGCAGAGCTTAGAGGAGACGAGGCAGGTTTTTGACAAGTACGACGCAAACAAAGATGGGAAGATTTCACCTGAGGAGTACAAGGCCATATTGAGAGCCCTGGGGAAGGGAAATCCCGTAACGGTGGAAGTGAAGAAGATATTCGAGGTGGCAGATTTGGATGGCGATGGATTCATTGATTTCAAAGAGTTCGTGGAAGTGCAGAAGAAAGGGGGCGGGCTAAAGGCAGTGGACTTACAGAGCGCATTTCGGACATTCGACAAGGATGGCGATGGAAAGATAACCGTGGAGGAAGTCTTCGAGTTGTTGCAGAAACTTGGAGAGAGGTGCAGCATGAAAGATTGTCGAAGAATGGTCGGAGCTGTTGATGCCAATGGGGACGGTGTGATTGACATGGATGAATTCATGACCATGATGACTCGCTCCCTCAAACTTATTTACTAGATCAACAGGGCGGGAGCTCTCTGGAAATTCCCCAGTCAGTGTATGTAGAATCCAAAACATTTGTGTCTGTCTGAAACTCGTTTTTCTCAATCTCTCCCCTCCTCCTCCTCCCTCCATTATTCAGAGCAAACATAAGTTTGGTTGCAGAAAGTTCAAATCCAGCTAGTTCCTCCTTTTTTTTTTTTTTCTTTCCAAATATTAAGCGTCAGTAAAGGAAATACTTGTTCTAATCCTGCTTCTGCTCAAATTTGGGTGGGAAAAGATGTAGTATATAGTACTGGCTTTGGCAATTTAGACAATTGCATGACATAATACCAACTGCGATTTGACACAGTAGTGTCACGCTTTCATTCGAAAGTATAGAGCGCATTCATCATCATGACAATAAAAAAAAAAGATAGGAAGAAAGTACAAATAAATTCAATTTCGATAAGATCAAATCTCACGCAGCTGTCTTCGGATACAACTTGGATTTTCTTTCTTGAGAGAGAGAAGGGGGGGTTGGGGAGGGATGCATGAACTTGGAGTATTACGCCGCAAAAAAAAAAAATGTAGATTAATTAGCATTCTGTAGCTGTATTAACAAAAATACATACAGATCATGCTGTCGAACAACAAGTTTCAATCATGAATTTTTTTTTTTTTTTTTTTATAGTTTTCTCATCAATTATGTACTCTTAGTAAGTTCATCAGAGCGTGTAACTAATTCACATAATTGAGACAAAGGTATCATATTTGAAGAGTCAGAGTGTGAGTGTTTAAGGTCCATTGAACTCCCTTCCGGTCAGCAATTGCCTGGATGTGGTAGTTTAGTGGGTCCCCCTTAGATGTGAGTACTTTACCTTTGGTAGAAAGACAAAGGTATCATACAGAAATAAAATTTAACAGAGGTTGACATAATTGGTAAGTTTGTTTACTATAAGAAACAATAAGAAATAAAGCACTAATACCTCTTATACTAGCAGCAATAGGGCTTTGCTTGTGACTTTGAAAGAGTAACGTTCCTCGCATATTAAACATTTTTTTCCCTTACAAAAAAAAAAAAAAAGAAAAGAAGAAGAAATAGAGTGTAATGGACATAATTTTAATGTGTATTATTCAAATGAGCAAATATTTTCTTTTATGACATGACATAAAAACAAAGGATTATGATAATAAATTTCTCTACATTTGGATAGTAGGTTATTTGGATTAATATTTTGAAAAAAATTACTGCACCACTGTTTTGATATGATGCATGTGAGATAAAAAATGGTTCGAAATTGTACTAATGATGCAAGGTAAATAATTTTGGACAACAATAACAATCCAACATTTTGTCAAACTTTGAAACATTTTCTTTTGAGCCAAAAAAAGAAAAAAAAAAAAAGAGGCTTGAAATTTAACATACGTATGTTCTGTAGCCGCCTCCCAATGATCCATTTTTGGCGCCAAAATAAGTAGCAGTTTTAAAGCGTTTGAGAGAAGCCACAGGTAGAGAACGGCGAGCTTCCTAAGAAATGGAAGAAGAAGGTGACGCGCTCACCGATCCAGAACCCAGCGATACCGGCGACGACTTCACCTGTGAATCCGAAGACGATCCGGACTACAAATCATCCACTAGTGACAACGATGGTCACGATATCGACTCCAAAAGATCCAACATTTATCCAGCACCAGCAAACCAAGACAGAAAGTTGCAAAACGTCGACGCTCTCGTCAGGTGCGCCGTTCGAATAAATTTCGAATAAATTTCTCCTCCAGTTAAACTGATTATTCTTATTTCACTAATCTGATTCGCATGCTGGGACTTGGGACTTGATTACTTTTTTCTTTTTTTCCTGCTAGGAGCACTTGATTATTTTAGTTCTTTACAGTATTGCATAAATTAATAATTAGGGTTAGGGTTCCTTTGTTGAGTATTTATTGTGTATCTATTGTTACATACAGTAGTTGAATGTAAAACTCGACTTAGTTCGAAATGTGTAATTACCAGGGGAAACCTAGTAGTGAAAAGGCAGTCATTACTTCCGCGAGTTTATTCTGTGACGGATGCAGCAGCTAGAGCTAGGAAGCCATTTAAACCGCCTTGCTCAAATGGCTACTGCGATAACAATGAACAGCTAGCACGACGCCTCTGGGCTCGGAAAAGGTTTGTGCCCTGGGGTTCCTCTAGGCCGGCTTTGCTTGCTATTACAAACAGGCTAAACGTCTCTGGGACTGCTGACAAAGATGTGGTGGAAGAGAGTGTGGAATTACCACCTGGGATTGAACCTTTGGAGTTATGGCAGCCTGAGGAGTTGGACTGTAACTCGGCAATAATTATGGTGGATCCCTTGCTTGTCAAGTTCCTTCGGCCCCATCAAAGGTACTGCAAATGGTAAAGACGTTCAGGTTTACGTAATTGTTGTATGGTTACTGCTGAATACCTCTGTCATTCTAGAGCATCTCCGATGTGATGTTCTTATATAGCAAAAGCCCAAATCACCATAACATGTATACGTATGGGAAGGTTTGAAATTCTGAAATAAATTTTAGAACTTGCTTAATTCCATAATGCAGGGAAGGGGTCCAATTCATGTTCGAATGTGTTTCAGGATCACTAAGTTCTGCTAACATCAATGGATGCATTTTGGCAGATGATATGGGGTAAATACTACTGCATACCTGTTTAAAAATTTCTGCTAATATATTTAGTACTTTCCACAAATCCTTTAAATATGGCTATCTCACCTAGTTGTTTTCCTGCAGCTTAGGGAAAACATTACAGTCAATCACACTGCTGTATACTCTCCTTCTTCAGGGATTTGATGGGAAACCAATGGTAAAGAAGGCAATTATTGTGACGCCGACCAGTCTTGTGAGTAATTGGGAGGCTGAAATTAAGAAGTGGGTCGGCGAGAGAGTTAACCTTGTTGCCCTCTGTGAAAGCACTCGTGATGATGTTGTCTCTGGCATTGACAGTTTTGTCAGTCCGAGAAGTGATTTACAGGTAGAATTTCTCAAACAATCTGAGCTATCTGATATCGGATTATGTTTAAGTATATATGGTGTTCTAGCAGGTATTGATTATCTCATACGAGACATTTCGGATGCATTCTTCAAAGTTTAGTCAGAGTGAATCCTGTGACCTCCTCATATGTGATGAAGCCCACAGGCTGAAAAATGACCAAACACTGACTAACAGAGTGAGTCATAGTGAATATGTCCTCTTATTTGTGTTCATGCATTTCTGAGGGAGTTTTTGTGATAAATAACTCTTAGTTACTGACCTGAATTTCTGCTTCAGGCATTGGCTGCTTTATCATGCAGGCGGCGCATTCTATTGTCTGGGACTCCGATGCAAGTCAGCACAAATTGACCTTTAGATAATTACCTTTATACATATCTTTATTTTTTTTCATTTAAATCACATTTATTCTTCACTTTGTTGATGCTATTTTACCATCAGAATGATTTGGAGGAGTTCTATGCCATGGTAAATTTTACTAATCCAGGAGTCTTGGGTGATGCTGCATATTTTCGTCGTTATTATGAGGTGAGCTGCTTGCTAGAAATTTATGGACATTGACCTGTATAAATATCCTATCCAACTTGAGTTAAAAAAAAAAATGCTTGCTAAGTTCTAACTATTTGGAGCTTATGTACTAGATTAGCCTCGTATGGTTGCTGAGAGTGTAATCAAATTGACTGATGCACTGACTGTGCTTTTGCTTGTGATAAAAATGAAGAAATCATAGAGATCCTGTACATGGACATGTGATGTTCATAGTTGTATTAAAATTGTTTCTGTGCCATCTCAAACATGTATTTCAATATGTTGTATCATGTCTATTTGAAGATGCCAATCATTTGTGGTAGAGAACCCACGGCTACCGAAGAAGAGAAGAAGCTAGGTTCTGAGCGCTCTGGCGAGTTGAGTGCTAGAGTAAACCAGGTAAAATTTCATTGCTGATGCAAATATCGTAAATCTGGCCTTTTTAGTTGGTGCTTCAGATATAGATCTCCCAACAGGAGCTTTCTCTCAAAAGGAAGACAATACATGTTCGTGTCATTAAATTCTATGTATTATTTTTGAATACTTTCCTGAAAACATAGAAGAAGCAAATTTACCTTGATATTCTCTGACACAATAGCTTTTTTTTTTGTTCCAGTTTATATTGAGGAGGACTAATGCATTGTTATCGAATCATTTGCCACCAAAGGTATGCCTAATCTTGTTAAGTTTGCCTTTGGTATTGATCACACTGTACAGGAATTCCAATGAGACTAGTAAACTACAAACCATGGTTATATCGGTGAAACAAGAAAGTTGGTAGTGGCTCTTCTTTGCCAGAGAAATTGTAACAACTGAGAGTTAACTTCTTAAGTGCATAACTCGTCCCTGTTCTATTTCCTAATTTCTGACAAAGCTATAACTTGAAAAAGCCTTTATAATAAACTTATAAGTATAGTGCAAAATTGTTTTTCAGGATAAGTAGTATAGTCATAGGTTATGTTAAAGTTAAATTATGATAAAGCTATATCCTGCTGGTATCACTATTACAATAAAGTTGCAAGAGATTCTTATATACCTTCTGGCATTTCAGATTTGATTCTTTCTTATTGGTCCCACTAATTGCTTTTGCAGATAATTGAAGTTGTTTGTTGCAAGTTGACATCTCTCCAATCAGAGCTCTATAATCACTTCATACATTCAAAAAATGTACAAGTTCACATTTCTTTTTGATAGAAGTTTTCATGGATGAGTTCTTTCTTCATTGTAACACAAATCCATTCTCTTTCTATAACTGTAAAGTGCAGGTCAAACGAGCAATTACTGAAGATACGAAACAATCAAAAATCTTAGCTTACATAACAGCTCTTAAGAAGCTCTGCAATCATCCAAAGGTATAACATCTTATCAAAAAGAAAATTTTATGTGTATTATATTTTAGGATGTTTGTCCAAATTATCCTGTTTGATCAAAGAACATCAATTGTAAAGTACGCATGGTGCTCTTGATGTACATGGTTTCTCTTATAACTCCATTATGTAATATTTATGTTTTGCTAAAATGACTATTTTATTGTGCACGACTATATCTTTGCAAGTTGATATATGATACAATAAGAAGTGGTAGTCCAGGAACATCTGGATTTGAGGACTGCTTGCGCTTTTTCCCTCCAGAGATGTTTTCAGGAAGGTAAGTGGTATTTATTTATTTTTCATTCACTTGAATACGCTCTTTTTAATCTTTAAGTCCTAAAGCATCTTCTGCCTTATTGTTAGATCTGGATCATGGACTGGTGGTGATGGCACATGGATTGAACTGTCAGGAAAAATGCATGTGCTTGCTCGTTTACTGGCCCATCTCTGGCAGAGAACTAACGACCGAATTGTTCTAGTCTCAAACTACACACAGGTATCAAAAGTTGGGATAACTAGCTTATGAAGTTGGTGGATAAAGTGTGTACTTGTTCTGTTGATTGGTATCTTCTTGCTGATATTTTACATGATATCACTTGGTTCACTCAATTGCTCTGTGTCATTGGGTGTTGTTCTACTTAGTATTCAAATCAATGTCCTGTCATCAGGTCTTGGCTTACATTTTTTGTTGCAGGGGGGATGCGATTACTTGCTATTTTGTTGCTGTAATTGATTGCATATCATGCCTGATCTTGTACTGCTGTAGATTGTCGACTTCTTATAAATACCATTTGGTCATACGAGCAGGATATAAATGAGTGTCTCAGACTCCTTTTCATTGGGTTCTTTATGAGCCACAGGAATTCTATTTGTGGTAGATGTTTTCATGTGTGCTGTCTTCAAGTCAATCTATGATAAATCAAAATCTAAGAGGCAGATAAGTAAACAGGGAAGAACTTAACAAAAAGCAGACGGTTGATTTAATCTGTCAAAAGTACCTCAAGGTTTAATTCTTCTGTTTGTTGGTCACATCATTAAACATTCCAAATGCGAATGGCATCCTGAGCTGCATGAGCTTGGTTTTGAAACTAAATCTAGATTTTCCATTAATACCAAATCCTTGATAAACAACCACAATAATCCATATGAGAATCAATTAATGCCTCATTATTCCTTTTAGTGATAGTAAGTGACGACCATAAGTTTGGTGGTATCACCTTTTTCTTTCTTTTTGTTCATGTATATATCAGTATTGCCTTTTATCAAAACCTTATGTTCTTGTATTACTTCAATTAGTTCATATTTTGTAAGTAGATTAGGACTTACAGGTTTTCTATACTGTCTTGCTTGATGATGAACATATAATTGTAACTGAACCCATTTCAAGAAATTACTAGGCGCTTGTTCCTGAAGCACAGTGCAGTTTTTCTTCCTCCTTTATTTCTCTTGTGATAATTGTAGCTGTGGTTGATTAGACATTGGACCTCTTTGCGCAATTGTGCCGTGAACGAGGATATCCTTTCTTAAGGCTTGATGGAACTACATCTATCAGTAAACGACAAAAATTGGTTAATCGTTTTAATGATCCATCTAAGGTAACTCTTTTTATCCCTGGACTTCTAGTTTATGCTCTAGAAGGCTACCTTTATTACAGATAAATGTTATTTTATTCTATTTTTATTATTAAATGTAGGATGAGTTTGCATTTCTCTTGAGCAGCAAGGCTGGGGGTTGTGGCCTAAATTTGATTGGTGGAAATCGACTTGTGTTGTTTGATCCTGATTGGAACCCTGCCAATGATAAACAAGTAATTTTTCTGCTGCACCAGCATTGATTTATGTGCCAGAATGCGTAGAAATAAGATAATTAGAAGTTCTATATATTCAGAAATCTGTTGCATGGTCATTGAGTTTTCCATTTTGAAGCCATTTGCAGGCTGCAGCAAGAGTCTGGAGGGATGGACAAAAGAAGAGAGTTTATATCTATAGGTTTTTGAGTACAGGAACCATTGAAGAAAAAGTATATTAACCTCTTTCCTTGGTTGCTTATTAATTATGATTTGGTTTCTAAAGCAGGGTTGAAAGCTGTCCTGAATATTTCTATAGGTATACCAGCGTCAGATGTCAAAGGAAGGGCTTCAAAAAGTTATTCAGCAGGAGCAGTCGGAGTCTGAGGTTCAAATTCTCATTTAGCTGCTCTCTCTTTTCATCTTGGTCCCAGCTTCTCATGAACAATCTGTAATTGCAGGGGAACCTTCTTTCTACCGAAGATCTAAGAGACCTGTTCACTTTTCATGAGAATGTGAGGTGTGTCCTTATCATGAGATTTTCACATGAATGTTTCGTGAAGATATCATGTACGTCCTTGGATGAAAAAGATGGACAGATTGTGGTTTGGATGAGGCTTGTTTCCTGAAAAGTCAACAGCAGTTCATTTATTCTTTGCCAATGTTCATGGGAAAAAATACAAAAGAAAAGTAATAGAGCATGGAAGAACTCTGGTCCATTAGTGTGAGATTATCTGTCCGTGATGTGCTCATATTAGAAGCTCCACCTATCAGATACTGCTTGAAACCAAAAGTTACACACTTAACCATTCTCTGAAGTAGAAAGATTATTTTACCCTATCAGATTGAGTTGTCTAAGAGCCTGGATCTATTTGACTTAAGTGACAACAATAGTTGGATGAGCTATGCATCACCTAATAAATTTTTTCTTACTGCTTAAATGTGGTGGTTCTTGTTTTATTTGGATATTTGATCTTATGTTTCATTGTGGTTTATTTTCCCAGTTGTTGATATCTATGCAGATCTGAAATTCATGAGAAGATGAACTGCAATCGTTGCCAAAACTATGAGATGCAAGTGGATGCAAGTCCATCATCTCAATCTGACGAAGAAGATATAGGGGGATTTGCGAGTGTTTCTGGGTGCTTACATAAATTAAAAAGCTCAGAGAAACAGGTTAGCAAATTCTTCAATGAGAAGCTTTATTAACATGATATATTTTTAGAACTCACAAATTTGAAACCTTTTTCAAGGTGGGGATGCCTAAAGAAGAGGATTTAGCTAATTGGGGTCATCATCTATTTCCACAGTCGATACCTGATACTATTCTCCAGTCTTCAGCAGGGGATGAGGTCAGCAAATAGTCCTAATTTCCTAATTCATGGCTTTTCCTCTTTCCTATGTTAACTTCTATCTAGATATTGAAAAAGTATGTCCTAGTTTTGCAGATTGGTGATCATGGAGTTTTAAAGTAGAAATTTTGAAAGTTAAAAAACAAGAAGACTCGGTTAACTAATAACTTTCTTTTGCCTTTCGCTCCTTTTTTCCATTTTTTTTCCTTATTATAGATTATGTTCTATTTAACTATTGGTCTTTGTGTACTCAACTTTCGTTTTCCTCATCTATAAGGGCTAGGCATATACGTTGGAAAACATGGAAATTTTATCCTGATCATGGAACATGAAAGATATCAATTTGTCATTGGAGGTTCTGTTAGTTTGTTCCCTGTATGTATCACATGAGATAGAAGCCCATAAATTTGTGTGCTTTGCTTTTGCAGATTTCATTTGTTTTCACTAACCAAGTAAGTGGGAAACTTGTTCCACTTGAAACCACAGAAAGGTCAAACACAGAGGAGGCAGGCCCGAAGAACCAGCTGAACTCAAAAGAAAACATTTTTCACAAATCAACCTTGGCATCTCAAAATCAAGCACCATTTCCTTTACCTTCTACCAATGTGGTTCAGTACAGGAGCAGATTATCTAATCCTTTCAAGCATCTGCTGAAGCCCCAGACAAATTTAGTAAGACCTTCTGAAGGTGTGAAACTTGTAGCATTAAAGCACAAAATCAGCCCTGGAAATCAATTACCCCAAAAGAGAATATTTACTGATGATAAAATTGATGATGATTTTGACTAAACTTTAGCTTCTTGGCTTGTTCTCTTTGGCAGTTTCCATTTTTATTAATTCCTGAAAAATTTCCCAGTCATCTACTGAACACTGCAAATTCTCATCATCATCATTTCATAAGCTCCTGATTAGAACTTCTCTTTGGCTAATTCATATACTTACTAACAATTGCACTCATCAGCAGCCAACTGTTGCTGCCATTTATATCTCAACATCTCCTTTAGTTAGAGACTTCAATGCAGAAATTTACTCAGCTTTCTTGATGCATAGCTGCTGCATGTATGATTCTTGCTCTTTTTTGAGCACCCCCCTCCCCAAACCAAAAACAAAAAAAAAAAAAATCTTTGCTGTAATGGAGTGAGACTATCATGGTTCAAGATGAGCAGAACTTGTAAAGTTGTATTTGTGATCAACTGATCATGTCATTTATTTTGTAGATGTCACATTGTTCTTATTCGTGGAGAATGAAAAAGTTTCAAAACTTGTAGATTCTAACTTTGATGAATTTGTTCTCGGAAGCATGTGTAATAGCATGTAGCACTTGCTTCATGTTTTTGTTAGACTAAGAAGCAGAAACGACGGGATCTCTTTTTTCTAATCTGAATGCTGCCAATTATGCTAATTCAATTTTTGGACAGTATTCCATACGCCATTCCTCTGATTCCGCATGTTTGCTAAGTTGGTAGAATAACTGATGATCCTTTGTGTCTTTCTGATGTATTTTAATACTGGCCTACTCAAGAGTAGCAGTAGTCAGGGTTCCCAGCATACTCTCTCACATTAAATTGTAGTAATCATCACTTATGTGAAGTTCCGAAATGCGATCTGGCCATCTGTTCATAAGATCCTTCACATCCTTTTACAATTTCTACCAGGGTAAAGTAGCAGTTGTCATATCTTTAGTGACCTGAGCTTCCTATCTAGACTAGAAAAATCTGGTAGTAGTCTTGCGTGATACGGTGATGGTTTCTTTCGCTTTCCATGGGGGTAGTGATATCCAGGTGGTATGGAAACGCAACGCAATTTGTCAGAAGATGAAAAATAGAGGTCAAAAAATGCGGATGAAATTGATTATTCACATTTTGGCAGCGGCAAAACTGAAATATTAATTATCACAACTATAAATAAACAGGCCCATGCAGACAATGACGAGGTCATCAGTGATAAATAATTTGGTTTTACATTGCAAAATTGTTCTTATGCGGATGAAATGATTATCCACTTTAGGTTAACGTTCTCGTGTAATCCAGCCCACATGATGTTTCTCCAACAGAAGAGTAAGCATGTTGTTGTGCATTGCATAATGCTCCAACTATGATTCACTCAATTTTGCAGAAGTAACTTAAGAGAATGTAGAGTATAGGATTGTCAGTAATTAAACTCGACTGAATTCAGGGATCTTCTCTATGGGTTCTGATCTTGCTCCAGGTTCCAAGAATAAGCAAAAACTGAGAGTATCTAGTATTTGCTATGGTTTTGGACTATGATTTTGCATTTAATCTTCACAAGCATCTCTCTAGTGAAGAGAGTACGTGTCATCTCTGAGCCCCCTTTCCTTTTGACCCACTGTTTCACTTGCTTGACTGGATCGTGCAATGGTCATCTCTTGTTAGAAAGAGAATCTTTATGCTGTTGCGAAAACCACCAAGTTTTCACTCATGAAAGAGCTGACTTAGGTTTAAAGGGGCAATAGCTAGAGTGCCCCATCTTTCGGCTGTAATTGAGGGTAGGACTGATTTGGTGATTGTCAAATGGGGTTGGCCACTCCTCTTGTACCAATTCTTCAGTTTTGACTAGGGAGGGAGTCATTCTTAATCTCTTGCTACGCAGAATTTTGGGAAGATAATCGGTCTTTTAACTTCAGACTGATTGGCGATTGTACTTTTCGGAATAGGTGCAACATGCAAAGCACCAAGTTAAGAAAATGTTGGATCTGACGTTGCAAAATGTGCCTGAAAACCAACGTACACGAGGTTGGGAGAAAATGGAGGTAATTTTTTTTTTTTTTTAAATATATATGTACAGTAGGCAAGAAACAAAGTCTGTTCACCATATGGGAGACCAGAAGAGACAGACAACCCATAGGCCGAGCATTCCTCCACTTCCTTGTGAGGTTTATCCAGTTGTTTTTTGGTACCTTCGTAAAAGTCTTTAATAGCTTTAGCAGCGGGAATCAGCCGTCTGTTGCGTAGTTATTGGATGATCTTCTGTAAGTTCCTACTCAACAGTGGATAACATGTGAACTGGAATCTCTTTCTTTCACCATGTAATGGTTGTTAGTAAAATCCTGAATCCAAAGCCTAAATTAGTCTTGGTTTTTGGATTTGTCGGTTGAAAGACTTGGAAGAGGTTCAAACGCACATGTACTAGGGAATAGTGCATATATCAGCATTGCCAGGTAAGTCCAGGAAGAAAGACCACATCTACAGTGAGTGGTACGTACATCTCCTAAAACTTACTAATAATATAAGGGCTCAATAACGAATTTTGCAGTTTACTCAATGTGGCATGGAGTTACTAGCATATTGCTACTCTCAAATTCGATCTTAGTTTGTCATCCTTAAAGCAGGAAAACTAGGCTGATGTTCGAGTTAATCTCACTGATTGTGATGATAATCAGGCATCTGATCTTGAGTTAGGACGTACGTCTCCAGGTGGCCCCTGAGTAACCTCCAAGAATACTTCAAAAGTAAAAGGGAAAAGGGTAACCTCCAACTTAAATATGAAGGCACCTGTGTTTAAACTTTAAGCAGTGATCAGATCTCAAAGAAGTGAAAGAATGTGATAGCAGAAGGGAGTGGGACTGTGGGAGTAGGATTGGAGTTCGAGCTTATTCCCATTATGTGCATGAAGTGTGAGCTTAATTTTTGTTTTCCTAATTAAGTGGTCAGCCCAATATGCTTTAGTAGGAGCTGAAGCTGCTTAAACAAGATAAAAATCTGCAATGCATCTGGAATTCAAGGCGTATGCTATAGTGGAAACAATGAGGACGTCTGTTCAATGAATCATCACTTAAAAAAGAAAGCGCAAGTCTACTAGCATGTGTTAGGCCATAGAATATGCAAAAGAATTTATCCCTTTTGCTTCCCATGTTCTGCATTACCGGCTTTGTTTGACCGCTTTAGCGAGCAGGACTGAACTGGAGTAATCTGCAAGTCCTGGCTGTAATTTAATTGGGTAGAACTGGATCCATTTCAAAGCTGAAAAGAGAAGCAAGCTATGAGAGAGACTGAAGTATCCGGCCGGGGAAGGCCCCATGTGGTTATTAAATTAAAGGAGAGAAACCTGACTCTAGTTGAGGACGAGGCAACAATTGCACAGTACAAGAAAGCATATCTGTTATTGTAAGCAAACAGCAGCCAATGTTGACTCCCCATTGGCATCTTCTTTAGATCGTCCGTCCTGATGAATATTTACTAATTAAACCACCCTACCATAGAGGATGAAAAGAGGGCAAAAAAAAAAAAAAAAAAAAACAAAAGAGCAAGTTACAACCAGAAAGTCCAGATGCCAACCCCGTCCACCACCCCACGCACTTTACACCTTTTGCAGTATTTGCGGCATTCTTGTCCTCTTCATCATAATATAATTGTCGTGGAAGTAGCAAATTTACTTCAATGGATATGGATTCTGCACAACTTTCATGCATTCTTTTTTTAGTCAATAAGTCAATAATAGAGACGTAGACTAATGAGGAAAACTAAAATCCGATCTACATAAAATGAGGAAGCAAGCAACCCCATGTATAAATAGTGGGGTTGTTGCAAGTCACACAGCAAGTAGTAGTGAGAAGAAACCTCGAAAGTGACCACTTGCTTTCAGTTTCCATGGCGTGCATAAACATGTTCAACAACGACCAACAAGGTCTCCACGCTGCAATGGGCCCAAGAATCTCCTTCTCTAATGATTTTGCTGACACCCAACAACCCATCAAGCACGATCACAGCTATAGAGAAGCGCCGGTTTCCTCAGATTTCGAGTTCTCAGTGTCTGGTTACAACATGATTTCTGCGGATGAGGTGTTCTTCAAGGGTAAAATTGTGCCCACCAAGACTACTCTCAGAGATGAACTCCTTGTGGAGGATGACTACATGGATGTGCCGTCACCGCGACTAAACAAGGGTATGAGCCGTTGGAAAGAGCGTTTGGGCCTCAGGAGATCTAACATTCATCATCAGCGTAGGAAATCTGGTGAGAGGAATGTTTCTGATGGAGTCCTTGAAAGAATTGATGAGACGACCTCCTCAACTTCGTCATTCCACGAGAGTATGTTTGCTGCTAACCTCAAGGGTGAAAGCTAGATGCACTACTTGAGGCCCAGAAAATTAAATGACAGTCTTTTCAAATTAAGTGAATTTTCTGAGTTGATTTTCCCTCACAGGTGCTCACCGGTAGATCTTGGATGGTGGCAAAGTAATTATTCGCAGAGCTTTTTTTTCCAGTTTCTTCTTTGTTGCTCATGACCCGTGTAGATAAGTGGGATGATCAATCATTTTTGTTTTTGTCTGTCAACTTTTCCTGAATGAATTACTCAAATGTGTAGTGTCCACAGATCCGCTCTTCCATTCTTCACGTTATTGTACAAATGTCATTGTTGTGGGGGGTCTTTTCAGTTTCATTTCATGTAGTCTGTTCATGCATCTGATCCAATAATGCTCTTTCTGCTAGGCTTATTTCTTTGCTGTGTAGATTAGATCATCCAATAGGATGTGATTTTCATTTTTATTTGTTCAATTTGACGCCATGCATGCAAAAGCGCCAGATTGACCACAAATCTCCCAACCCACATTTCGACGGGGACTAAGTAAATTCAACATAATCCAGGTCAGTCAGTTATATATCATCTTTGAATGACAAATCACTTGCCTCCCCCGTTCCCCTCTTCTTTGCAGCCAGATTTTTAAAATGATTTAGGAAATCAGAAACTATGGTGGATATGAAATTCATACATATCAGTCACGAAAGCTGTAGCAACGAGAAAAGGAAATCTCCGGAGATTTGAGTCCGACATTGGGTCCAAAACAGCCTTGAGAGCACACCGATATCACCATCATGGTTGAATTCAACCTCGACATTGCCTTCTAATCCTAAATAATGGTGAAGGCTAAAGAAAGAACCAAAACCGAAACAGCAATCATAGAGTAGGCAGGCTGAGGACGGGCGAGAACTGGAAGATTTTTCTTTCAAGTAATCGCCCGAACAACAAAACAATAAAAATGCCTTGGAGATTAGTGACACTATATTAGTCTTTTAGGTTAGAATTTGCAAGTGTGCGGATGGTAGCTGGCATTCAATTTGGACAAACATTCCTTATCAAACAGACGAGAAGAATTGACAAGAAAAATTCCTTATCAATTCAGAAGATGCTGACTTTTCAATGGTGAAAGGCGAGAAAAGCACTACGCAGCTTTCATGTGTCCCAACTCCCAAGTGACAAGAGCAGCGCAGACAAAGGTTAGACACAAAATTGAAATGTTAATCCACTGACATAAGGCGGTAGAGTTCCGAGTTCCCAACCAAGACTCATATTTGGTTTTGGGAGAACCTGCCTGCCTCTTACAGTAGCACATCCGACGCCAGATACCTGATGTCCCAGTTTAAGGGTGCCGGCCATGAACAGGTCATAAGTAACTGAAAATATAACCTGCAATGGCAAGCCGACCTTGCCAATAGAAGTTTCACAAGCAACAAACACTTGTCAAGATTGGAAACAAAACCAAATCTCTCTGTTGCCAATCCTCTCACATATTCCAGTCAATTACATTGCGGATCCGCAAGGCCTTGTGCGGCAGGGGCGTCCATCTCATGAACTTCAGGATGACATGCACACCCTTGATCATTAAATCATCCACCTGGTTATGCCTTCATAAAATTCAATTACATTGACAAAATAAAGGAGAGAGAATGAGAATCCAATAAATTGCTTCAAAAAATAGATGAGCTATTTACAAGGAAAACTATTATGTTGTATAAAACACTAGGGTAAGTTTAACCAATACAAAAAGGACTATGGTACAACAAACATCAATTACCAATGACCTCAATTGCAAGGCTTGGCTTGTGGGCAAAACAACTACAAATCAACTTGAATTTACATTTATTTACAGGCTCTGCCTTGTGACAGTAAAGAATTTCTGTAGTTTCACTATCTGTACACCTGCATATGGTAAAAAGGAAATCAGTTCCATAAGTCAACACATACAATAACAGAACAAAGAATAGAGAGTAAAATGAAAACAGACTTTATGAATAGTGAGATTAAGCAGATTAGGGTCCCAAGTACATTCCCAGAAAAAGGTCCCAAGTACATGCCATACATTTCTATTCCTTTGTATGTAAACATAATACACAACAATCACAGACTCGTGGAAAGTTATACATCCTTCCATTCTCTGTAAACATTTCTTCAAATGAATAATGTACAATGACATCCTTGTAGTTTCTGATACCCTAATCGCATGTGATGTTTTCTCGAAAGCACATTTCACCAATATTTCTCATCTTCTGCTGTATTGGTCTATTTGGTTCACGTCTATCACCAATTAACGTTACACACATAGCATGAAATTTACTTTGAGAATTTCGAACAACTCAAACAGTATGAAATGTGTCAATCACTAACAGATCATTGTTTCATATAAAGTTTATACCTATTACATGAATTCCCTTTGCTGAGTTGAACCCAGGTATTTATTCAAAGACTCTTTCTTGTGCTCTGGATCAAGGCTGCAGGAGAACATATAAAAACGACATTAGTTCTAATAACTTAAAGGTACAGCTCGTTACTAATTATGGACAGCAAACGGAGTATATGTTGTATAGCAGGGGTCAGTTAGGGATTACCTGTTCCTCACACCAAGAAGAGTATAATGCATAGCTTGTACAGCAGCAGAAGCTGGAGCTACTGCTGCCATGGGAGCAGATTGAACAACAGTTGCCAAAGCAGAACCCACACCATCTCCCCGTTGGTATTTTTTCAATGGAGTTCGTACTAAAGCAGAAGTGGATTTACCAAGGCCATCACTGATACTATGATAAGCCTAAAAATTTACAAACATCAGAATCCTAGATAGATTTATTAAGGAGAGTTATCATTACACATCGTTTCAAAAGGCAAAATAAATTTTAAGATCACTAAATGTCAACGAGATGAAGTCCCCACTATGAAAGAGCCTAAACATAAAGTCTTTCTGTGGTCTTATAGTCAGAGAAAAGTTACTTTCATGCTTATAGTAATTTCAGTTAGATTAAATTTCATTTCATATCTAATTTTTTTTTTCTTTTCCTTTTCTTCTTCTTTCCTCTCTTCTTCCTCCTTGCCACAGCCACAGCCAGCTGCCACCTCCGCCTCCTCTTTTTTTTTTTTTTTCCTCTCTCCCCCTCCCCCCTCCCCTCCTCTCTCTTTTCCCTCACCCTCCTCCTCTGTCCCCCCTCCCCTGCCACCCCCTCTCCGTCACCCACACCCCTCCCCCTCCACTTCCAGCCTGGTCATGCAACAGGACAGAGGAGGAGGGGGGAGATGAGGAGGAGAAAATAAAAGAGAAAAAACAGAGGAGCAGCAGCAGCCGGTGGCAGTGGGAGGAGGAAGAAGAATACAGGAAAGAAGGGAAAATTTTTGTGTGTTTTTTGGGTATTTTGAGGTGTGTATTTAAAAACTTTTGAGGGGTTTTTCAGTTCCTGTAGCCAAAGTTTTTAAAAACCTTGTAGAAGAAAAGAAAAACTCTCCAAACAACTGAGGTGCCAAACATGTAGGTATATCTCAAACAAAAAAATTGGATATCTTAGTAAAGTTCAAAATGGCTCCTAGATTCACCTGTTTGATCCCTTGCCGGGCATCCTTTGGCTGATTTGACCTAACAGAAGTAATTGCTCTGCTTTGCAAAGGACATGATACAGAGGGTGGAATGGTTGTAAGTATGTATTCTGCCTGACGGAGGATGTCATGGGCTCCTGCTGCTAAATGTACTCCTAGACCAATTGCTTCAAGTGAAATGCTCCGAAGAAATGCTATTGTACCTGGTACATACAGCTTACTATTCATCTCCATTTAGCATGAAGAAAATTCCCAAAAACTAGCCTTAACAAGGCAATGAAGAAAATGTCACAAGTGCAGGAGTCAGAGGAGAGAAATTCCCAAAAGCTAGCCTTAACAACACCAGAATCTAATTTTCCAGGGTCATTATGCTAGATCCATGCATAAGTGAAATGATTCCTGACTGCTGTATAACCAATTAAGCTCAAAATGCAGATAGTATTTTGCATAGGCCAGGGGGAAATTGAAGCAAGGTAAATCAATCCAATGCATATACTACTCCCTTTAAAAGGGATGATTCAAATATATAAGATTTGTTTCCAGGGAACTAATTACCTCTCTGAACACCCTTGAGCAATCTCCTATCCTTCCTGTAGTTTTTTACAGGCAGAGTCACCAGCTTTGTAGCACCAGAACCGACGGCAACCAGTGATCGAATAGGAGGGAGGCCTTTCAGCAATTTACGAACCTACAAAAATATAATCATTATTATGGAAGCACAATGAGGCCACAACTTGTAAAAAAGCCTGTTCACTTCGGAGCTACAAGACAGTAACCAAACCTGGTTTTGAGAGATGTCTTCTAACCACTCCCCAAGTACCGTTTCACCCACAGAGCTCCAGCCATAGACTCCAAGTGAATGAACGTGCTTAAGTTGTAGCTCCACCCCCTGTCATTAGAAACATTTGAATTTTGAACACTCAGTTTTCAAGCCAAAATGGTTCCAAAAGAGAACTAAGATTCTCGCAAGTTAAGTGTTCCTATCAGGTAATGACGAAAGATGGAGAGAGATTAAATTTTTGAACAAGAGAATCACATTGACCATGGGCTGGATAAGTTATCCTCATTCGAAGAATACCAAAAAAGGCCTAACAAATGCATCTCATAAATGCACCAATGGTTTATGAAAGCTTTGTTTTACAGATGTAACATGGGTCTGAATGCTGGTGCAAAGTGAAAAGCTGAGCATTAAGTATGACTAACATACTGCAAAAGGAAACAAATCAAGCAATTCATTTATATCCTTCTTCACAAAGAAGTTAACGACAATCCTCTCATTAGGCTATCAAATGTACAAAAGAATCCAAGTGCATTCCATCAAAAGAACATGTAAAGCACCAAAAGCTAAAGCTAAACTCTGATCATCCATATTGTAACCTGTATTAGCAATACCAGCAGACAAGGAAAAGAATCAGCAAAAATGGTACTACCAGTGCAACATATCCCACTACTCATATAATCTACAGTATTCTGCTTTGTTGTTAGGAAGTTGACTCTTTGTAACACTTTACCATAAAAATGACAATTTTCAAGTTGAGGAATTAAAACTACAATCAGACCCTAAACTATTCTGACAAAAGACCAAGTATTTAAATGCCAAATATTCCTCTCTTAAAAGGCTAGTGGAAAAGCATAATTTGCATATCAGTGTCTCTGATCATGAGTAAGATTTGTTGAAACAAGGAATTTGAATGATGGAAACAAAATTTACATGTCAGTGTGTCCAGCCATCAGAAAGATGTGTTGGAATAAGCAATTTGAATAATGGACTCTAGTTTCAGCAAGTAAATGATGTGAAGTCCAAAAGAGAAGATAAACACCTAATGTAGCTAGTTATACATCAGGAGTTTTCTCCACCAAGGCAGGTGAAGGACACTAAAAAGTCAAACTTTTTCCATCATAAAACCCGAGAACTATACACACACTTAACATATACTGCTAGCTGTTATTCAATTGCTATTTTCACTTTGGTGCACCATGTACTTCAGTAATCACCGCAAGGAAGGGTAAAAGCAAGAAAGATGAAAACTTTACCTTCCAAGGTAATAGGTTCACCAGCTCCACATACTTCCCACTCCTTAGTGCAGCTAAATCAACATGAGAAGGAATATAATCAACTCGTATAAGGACAGGCCAAATGTCAAATTTCTGCAAGGGAAGAAGAAATGCAGTGAATTCCTGAAAATTGAACAAATCCAATACTGATAAATCACAAATGCCCGCAGAAGTTACCAAATACAAATCCATGATATAGAAAGTTTCAGTTCTTTCCTATAAAAACCAAATGGGAGGGACACACAATTACAACAAAGTTTAGTGTTTTCCAGATTTCCTGCTTAATTTGTGAGCATCTGAATGTTTATAATTTTCATTTAAGATTCAACACGCTAATCATTATCCAGATCCTGAGAATAGATCAATTTCAAACTACTAACCTGAAAAAAGGGAAGCAATGCCTCCTGAACAATTGTATGTCCACTGAGACTTGTAGTCTTGTGTGATTCCTTTCCTGCTTCAAGCATATCCTGAGTGGCACTCTTGGATGAGTTAATAGATGTGCTCTGCCCGCCAAAGAAGTTGATAAGAAAATTGAGCTGACTTTGATGGAGATGCAAACGCATCGGAAGAAAAGCAACACGCAACCTATAAGATAAACATACATTTATTAGGAAACAGTCTAAGATCACTCCACTCTCATGGCTCCCAACAATTCCTGTCCTTTTTCCCTGTGACATACTCAATTCTTTAAATATTTGAGGTGAAAAGACCCTCACAACTTAAGTTTTCCATGTGGGTTGCTTATATTCAAAGACTGTATGCTGCATGAATAAGAGGGAGAGGCAAATACAGACTTAAGAATTATCTCCCTAGTCCCTAGTTATCCTAAAAAAGATGGAAAAGCACAAAGCTGGATTAATGGTCATAGATTAGATTAAAGAAAAGAATAGCCAAAGGAAAAAACAGCACCACAGAAAGATTAGGTTAAAGAAAGAGAAAAACAGCAAACCTTCAAGCAGTTTCTAAAACATACGTGGATAACATGTGAATGGTTATCTAAGTTCCTTAATACATGTTTGCCATAAAGCATAGATATAAAAAAGTAGAGTGATATAAGATTTAGTATACTGCAACTCCATCAGGAAAATACAGAAGTACACCATGAAACAAGCACGTAATTATGTTACTGAGGGAAAACAGCTGAACTAGTTACTATTTCCTTGATATTAGAAAGATGAAGAAAAGTAGGTGTAGAAAGAAAATGCATATTGATGTCCATCCAAAAGCAAACAACAAGGGTCTGCCAGATCCTAAATTCAGCTTAAACAAGTGGGCAATAATGCAGTCACATGAAACAGTGAGGAAAAAAACTTCAAAGAGAGACAAAATGCATACCGATATTCCTCCAGAGGGGTCAAAGGGTCTGGTCTGACAGATTCTAAATCCATCTTAAAAGCTTTTGAAGAAGATTTTCTAGGATGATCTTTTGATTGATAGTATCCAAGCACCTTCAAAAGAATAAAATAAGGAGTTGGACCTTGGGCCTCACGATAAAACTGCAAACTTGAACCAGGTTAAAGCTAAAGCAGATTGACGACTAACCAGTTTCCATGGTGCATTTTTGCTACTATCATTCATGCAGAAATGCTGAATGGTAAGAGACAGCCGAGATGCACATAATCCACCATCAGGGTAAATATCATACTGGATCTGCATCCCTGACAGTGAGATCTCTAAACAAACTGTTGCATCCCGTCCAGAAGTAGAATGCTTCTTACTTTTCTGAAAATTGCTCCAGTCAGAACCAGCATACAATCTCCAATCAATATTCATATTTTTGAGAAGTATGCGCCCCTTTATTCTGCCATAATCAGCAAGTTCAGTGCAACCACTGGAAGACTCACTATTCTCTAGTTGCTGGGGATTAGCTTGATCGTTGACCTCCGAAACATGGTTTTCTACAATTCTTAACGAAGTGTTTCCGTACCAACCATTGTTTCTGTATGGCAGTTCCCCGCTGCCTGTAATACCAGCTTTACAGCAAAGATGTTCATTTGGTAACTGGGAAGTTAAGGAAACTCCTGACAGAGGGCGTAGATCTGACAAGAAATATTCTTCTATAAACTCTGGAACCTTTTCGTGTAGAAATGATGCCCCATTATTTTCCAATCCAACAATTGGAAGTGATCCAGAAAAGGGGAAACAACCAGCAAAATGTTCATCATTGCTGGCACTCAGTTCACTTGGTTCACCAAGAACATTATCATTTATTGACATATTAAGCTCCCTATCATCATAATCTCTCTGGCCATCAGCATTTCCAACCAAATGAAATGCATCTTCACAAATTTCATCCATCAGATTACTTCTACATGAGCTACTAGGTGTCCCTGAATTTTGCCCCCCAGTATCTGATAGAGCAGCATCACCAAGGTGTGTCCTAATTTGAGCATCCTCATTTGCCCCTTGAACAGCATTCCACCTAGTCTGCAAGTGCACAAGTGTATCTTCCAAGTTAGGTGCGAAAAGCTGCTGGAGTTGGGCTCCCAGACGAATCAAACCAGACGCTGTGTCAGAGCAGGTACTTATAACAATACATAGATCTGATGATTCTACTTCCCACCTGAGGTCTCCTTTAGAATAAGTTTTCAAAAGGGCTTCAACATGTGCCACATCAGCAACTTTAACATAGCCAGCCTTGCTGACATGCTCCACACTGTAATTACTGCCAGAAGTTTCAGGACCAGATACAGGACAAAGAAGCAGACCCAGATCTTGCAGCCTAATATTATATTCACCAACTGAGGAATCAGACATACTATTACTGGAAAGTGTGAAAGAAGATGCTGCTAATAAACAAGCAATATACTGATCGTCAGTAGCAATATGCTGATCGTCACTTTGCTGACCATCTGTGCTGGCATATGCATACAAGTTTGGCTCATAACTCACACCAATGTCCACCAGATTAAGAATAAAAGATGTTTGAGAAGGTATACTTCTCTCAGAACCCCCCTTCTGCAGACTATTTTCACCTGCTTGTTCAATTTCTCGAGAGGGCACACTGAAAAAGGAAGATATTGCATCCCACCAATCCACGCGACCACCAGTTGCAACGATAGTACCACATCTCACAGCAATGGACATGTAGCTATGAAGCTCATCTGGATTCCACAAGTGTACAATATCAGAACCAGCAAATCGTGGGGTTAAAACATTGGAACCTTCTCCATCACCACGGCCCATGGTAGAGTTGCTGCATGAAATGAGAAGCAGCTCTTCATGAGGAACTCCAGTAATAAAACCAGACAAACTGCCTTCCCCGTGCGATATCCAAATAAATTTAGAACCCCTCACTCGACCAATATTTGAAACATAAAGCAACTCAAATTTCTGAATTTCGAGTCTAAAACCGTGCCAAGAACCAGGAAGCTCACTCTGGGTTGAACTTTTAGCACCTACATTTTCTTCCATACAGACTGCAATTCCAACTGAATCACAGTCAACCAAGACAGATGTCTGAGATAGACTAGATTCTTCCTGCACTGTATCAGAGGCCATGCATGACAAACAATTAGCCAGCTCATGCAGCAGGCATATTAGGCTATCGTAGTGGGCCTTTCCAAGATTGACCATAACAGGAGAAAGCAGCACATGTATGAAAAATCCAGAGCTCAACACCATCTCTTGTTTAGCATGATTGTCGGATTCTTCCACGTCCTTGGCAGTAGTTACAGAAGCAAACTCATAGTCCTTTCCCGTGAATCTGTCTCTGTTCTTCAAGTTCCCTGAAGTAGCCAGAAGCTTAGCTCTCCTAGTTATCCATGGACCAGTCGTGCCATCCTGCCAGAACATACTAATGGTAGATAAATGGCTAGTTTCATCAGCAATGGACATAATCATGTGAGCGAAAAACTTCCGCTTCAACACACTGGATAACTCAATTCCACCATTCTCACCAGGATCAGAGGTAATGAGGTAGAGAACAAGATCCTTCCAACTCAATCGCAAGGATTTAGAATTCTCTAGCAAGTCTCTTTTACTCGAACTAGTGCCAAATGCAGGCTCAGAGGCCTCAGGATATTTGTCCCCAAACTTTTGGGGACAAGAGAAATCAAGAGCTACAAACTGATTGAAGAAATAGTAGCCTGTCATGAGTATTATCCTTGCATTTGAAAGGGATATATTACCCCTTAGACTTTTATTTGATGGAATAGACGAGACATGACCACGTGAACTCTTTTCTTCAGTCTCCTGAGAATATGACTTTTTCTCACTAACAATCGTCTTAGATGCAAAATCATTCCTTTCACTACTCATTTTACAAGCTCCAATTTGTTTTAGAAGATCTGACACCTTGTCAACCAGACCAAAGTTTGCCCATAAAATACATGGTGGCAACCTTAATGTAAAAGACACTGGCCCCAAAACAAAATTCCCAGAAGTACCAGTACTGACAGAGACTTGGCAGTGGCTGATGCCTGAGGTTTTAAATAAAGCCACCTTCACAACATCATCCATGTCAATGCTGCCACAACTGATACTACAGCGACAAGCATTCGATGCAACCATATAAGGTTGAACATCCACATCAAAACCTCTCCTACCAACCATTACAGCATCTTCACCTGATGAGCTAAAGGGAGTTAGGGCCTCTTGAACAGCATCTTGCATTGTTTGAATTAAATCAGTCAGACTTCTCGCAGTCACACTTTCATTTTGCAGCTTAGGATCTATTTTATCATTCTCAAAACAAAAATGATCATCCAGTTCTATATGCTGGACTGTTGCCTCCAAATTCATCTTTTCAGGACATACCTGTTGAGCTTATCAAATTCCCTCCGTTAATATAAGGTAATGAAAAGAACACACAAAATGTTTGTAAAAACTAAAGGTCAAAAGGAAAGTTTTTTCCTTCTGGTTGAGGTCTGGGGACTGTAAAATTACCTGCAAGACAAGTAGCAGGTCTAGGAACTTCATATCCAGATAGTGAACATGCTGAGCAGCCTCGGCTTGATTTTCCCTCCCATAACAGGAATACTCAGGCTTTTCGTCAAAGAATGAAAAAAGGATAGATACTCTTGCAACAGTCACCTTGAGATTAGTTTCAACATGCTGCTGTACTGCACAAGGGTGTAAAGGACACAGAATATCAATAACTTACAAATAAGGTCTCCCTTGCAAGCATACCTAGCAACAAGCGTATTTGACAGTACCACTAGAGCTATAGCAAAATTGACAACATTTTACAAATTGGAACAAGAATTCCATATTCCATAGTTGCCTGTTCAACCCATGCTACTTGGTAACATAAAGCATCAGAAAAAATTAACTATACTACACCACAATCATTTCACATAAACCCCTACCTCCACTTCATCATTGAGAGAAAACTCCACCAAATAATGAAAAGGGAAATAAAAAGAAGAAGAAAATAACAAGCGTGCAAGCATGCTGCTAAAAAATATTAAGAGAAAATTGCTACAGGGCAACCAGATGCTGGTCACCTCAATGATATGGCACAAGGAAAATAAGTATTCGTTGTGTGAGAAAATCAACCCAATGATAGGCAAATGCGTAGTGCAACTGTGAAACGCATAAGCCCACAACTACAAAGTCATGCTCAGATCTATGAACAATTATTCTATATTCTATTATGGCATTTCTTACATGTTTACACACACACACACACACATACGCACAGCCATACACACACACACACACACATATTACATACATAATATATTACGTATATATATTACATACATTCCTATAAATGTATTATATATGTATGTATGTATCTATGTGTGTGTGTGTGTGTGTCAATCACATACCAGGTGGAATAGGCAAAGATCCAGAAGCAAGATTGGATACAGCAGTTATAGCACTGAAAACAGAACAGGTCCAGTTCCACATCCCACTTTGGCCCAAAGCTGATTGTGAGCTTCGCAATTCATCAAAACATTCAAAAAACTGGTGCACACTGCAAACAACAAATCACAAAAATTACTCAATTCATAAAGCATAGAAAGGGGAATGGAGAATCAAAATGCAACAGGCAAACAACCATGTCTGAGGTCCAAACCTCTGTTTCAAGCTGATTCTTTTCTGAATAATGAAAGTTCTAATAGTTTGCTTGAAAAAGAATGTCTGATAATATGAGCATCATATTTAATGCTTTATATCCACAATGGAATGCTAATTAACTGATTAGGCAACTTTTGTTTGAGACATAAAAGTTCAGTTAACTTCTGATTGTCTTTTTGTTTAAATTTCTATATATCCTGTAGTGAAACAACTCTACATTCACTTAGTTGGTTCCACAAGTAGATTTTCGGGGTTTGTTTACCATTAGCCTGTAGAAAATAATTCTAACACAACCAAATTTAGGCATATTTGATGCAAGAGGTGAAAGTATACATCTTGAGCACATTTAAGATGAAGGAAACAGAACCAACATGATACTGACCTCTCCCCAAAATCAGATTCTGCATATGTTCTGTCTTTCTGGTTTCTACCTACCCAATCTGATATGAGATGAGATTCTGATAATAGGGTTTCCAGTCCGCATTCTTCCTCGAGCAAAGAACTGCAGTTAACCACAGAATTATCATTTTCTTCTAGCACCTTATCTGCATTAAGTGGACGACCACCTGGCATTGAAGATGTATAATCTAATGCAGCATTATCATAAACGGTCTCTGTTGCTTTGCAAAGCATCTCGCTCCCACTTGTCAAATTCATGTCTTTAAACATGTCCCACAAATACAGAAACCATGCAACAGTATTTGGCTGAAATCTTAATTCCAGAGGTTCAATGTAAGCATCTGCATCCACCTTGCGTATGTCTAAGGAACCATTCTTCCAAGGTATACTCAATTTTAGATGCCCAGAAAAACCACCGTTCTGTCCAGTAATAATTGGAGTCATAGCAGTTGATTGGCGGCAGTCTGAACACCATTCTCCAAAAGTGGTTCCTGAAGCACATGCACATGGTTTCCGGAGTTCCACATCATCTATCTGTAGAAATTCAAGCACTGCTCCTCGAAATTTAACAAAATTGGTCAATCGACTTAAACCAAGAAAATTATCTTTGGCTTCATCCATCCAATGAGTATCTTCAGAAATACGTGTTCCACATTCTGCTTCAGGAATTCGAAGTACCAAAGTTCTACTAAATCTTTTATTCGTTTCCTCCACTACACAGGGATCAAATGCAATAATCAATCTTTTTATTCTCACATGAAAGCTACTGAGCAACCATTTTACCATCTTGGCAATAGTCTTAACTCCTTCATGAACATCAACTGAGGTAAGTGTAACACCACCACTTGATCCTGCATCATTCTCAAGCTTTCTCGAGTCATGATTGGCAGGATGATTGTTCTTTTGACCAAAATTGCAAGTTTCCGAACCACCATGCAAAACACTTGCTCCACCAGGAGCAATGATGAGCTCAAGTTCATCAACCTCAATTTGACAGCCATCACCCCTCCAAGGTAATGTTAATAACAGAGAACCGACTGAACCTTCTTTCACTATAACTGCTGCAGAAGCACCAAACTGAAAGCACAATAAACCCGTGACGGTCAAAATCTTCTGTTAATTTCCTTTCTAGTTTGATTTTTTCCATTATGGAACCAAAAAGTCGGGAGTTGGAGGAGGAGGACTAATTAAACTACAGCAACTACAAGCAATTCAACGCCATCATCTCAAAAGTTGTATAATTAGAAAACTTAAACAGGAAAAGATTGCTTTACAGCCAGTCATGCAGCGAATAAAATTGGTAACATCTATAACAAAAAGCATTTTCCTTTTTCTTTCTCTTTGGTATGCTGTACTGGTGGGTGTTCTTTATTTCTTTCTTTTTTCCTTGGAGATTTTTTTTTTTTTTGGGCCCCGGGGCGGGGGTGTGGGGAGGGGAATGTTATGTCACCATTTTGAAGTACAATCACTGCATATTCACTTCCCCTCTGAACTGCAGCTTTCTTTTTTACCTCGTCTCTACTACTGCTTTACTGTTATTCAGTTTGTTGCCACTCAACTAAACGCCGGGAGAGCATAACTCTGGTTCTATATCCTACTAATCAATGAAACTTTTCAACAATCAAAATGTAATATCCCTAGCCATAATTCTACCAGTACGCAAGCAATTAAATAAGCCCTGCCCATTTCCTCCACAAAATTAACGAGCTTTAACTTTTAAAACAAACGGAACAGCTATCCATATAACTAGAAAAGATAGTTAAAAAAAAAAAAAAAGCTAGGATTTTTACAAGAATGACTAGAAAAGCTACAGCAGACAGAAATAATGAACATAGAACTGCTTAGGTACCTTGTGATTGAGATAATCAACGTTAAGGGCAAGATCAGAGAGCTGAACAGTGCCGGCGGAGAGCTGAACATCCAGCTGATTAAGATCAACATCACCAAGTATGAAATTCCCCAACTTCTTCTTCAACAAAAACTTGCATACTCTCTTTATCGCCCACCGCGAGAACATCGCCTCCGCCGACTTGGCGATGTTCCACGGAAACATCTTCTTCCCCTCTTAATTCTCAAAAATTTCAGAAACTGGGCTCAGTTCCGCTTGAATTTTTAGTTTTTCTTTTTTATTTTTCCCCCTTAATTGACTTGCAGGAGTAATTTACAGCAAGAAAAAAGAGGGAAAAAAGCTTTTCTTTTACATAAATTTTGATGGAGGCTCATCACCCACCTCCATCCATAAGACAGAAAGTAAGGAGGGAGAGATTGGAGAGGTTAAAAATCAGCAGTGAAGAGGGATGTGATAAATTTGCTTGGGTTGCGTTGGGGTCGTCTGAGGAGCCGTGTTTGGGTACAAGTGATTTCGTATGCTTCTCGCGTTTGAGTGTCCTCCTCGTCCTGGGGAATGGAATAACCAAATAATGATTGGAATTATGGAATTGCCATTGGTTGGGCACAAGTACGAATTGGAATCCGTTTGGGATTTCTGTGTTTCTTTAGTTTTAAACAATTAAACATAGGAGTAATGTACTACACCTTGGCGGCTAAGCTATGATAACATCAGGATTTTTACCATGGGAGACGGGTTAAGTGGTTATTAACTTAATTGAGGGAGTCAATCAGGCTCAGGGTATTATTGCATACTATCCAAAAAATAATAATAATAATTTACTATTACACACCACAACTTGGTGAAATATCTCACCAGCTGGGCTTGTAGTTGTAGATTCGGGCTTGGCGGCTAACGTATAGTGTTATATCATCTGTCTGGCTCTTGAATCTCAAAAGACTGTTGTGTGCTTTTTATTAAGGTTTGGTTTGGTGGGCAATATGTAATATTTGCACAATTCTTCTAGTAGAGTAATGGATGTGTTTGCTCATTGGTTTGCTGAAGCAACTTGCTTCAGACAAGGGTCACCCGTTAAAATTGCCAATTGTACTTGACTACTAAGCTTTTAGCTGTGGATTGTGGGGTAGCAGCAGCTAGCAATTAGCAAAGGGGAAATAAAAGGCATAACAGAAATCAGAAATCAGAAAGCCCGTTGTTGTGTTCAGAAATCACAGATTTCTCTGGTGCTTCTGATTTTCACTTTGGCCTTCTTGTCTTGTTAAGATCAAAGAGGAGCAAGATACACAAATTAGCAAATTGGTACTACTAGCATTAAAGCCTAGTATTAGTACATACCACATGGTTTTGGATTATACGATCTCTGAGGGGCCAAGAACAATAAAGAACACACTGACAGTAAACAGTAGTAATAAGAAAAGGAAAAATACAGTAGTAATAAGAAAAAGGAAAAATAGATTAAAAAAAAAAAGAAGAAGAAGAAGAAGAAGCCGGAAAAGGGTAAAAACAACAAAAACAAAAACAAGAAATGGTAGGCCGGTTGTTGTATTTCGTGTTAATAAGACAGTTATGTCTGTATTCCATCATTTTGGTTTCGTGTAGTATATATATTCCATCATTTTACTAGTCGTCAGGTATTGGCCACCGTGCTTCATTTATCTCTCCGCCACCGCCCAACCATCAATCAGTCCTTGGGAGGAAGAAAGCCAACATGGAGCTCAAGCCGCGACTTTCTGCCATCATCACTGGCGGCGCCTCTGGAATTGGTGGGTCTCTATGAATATTTTGATTGCCTTTATTTTGTTAATTCTTGAACCACGACGATAAATGGCATAGCTTTGTGATCCAATCAAATAGGTAAAGCTCTGACCTTGGCACTGGCTCAGAAAGGAGTGTTCGTTACGATCATTGACTTTTCCCAAGACAGGGGAAAGGAGGTTGCATCCCTGGCTGAAAAAGAGTCTGCCAAGTTTCACGCCAATTTGGATTTTCCATTAGCCATGTTTATCAAATGCGATGTCACTAATTCCAGTGAGTAGAAGAGTATGTTAAATTGTACCTCTAACTTTGTTTGTAGTTCAGACTTTAGATTTTTTCTTTTTTTCTTTTTTTTTTTTGGGGGAAGGGATAATGTAGTTCAGACATTAGAATTAAATCGGGAAGCAACAGAAAAGGTTTCTTTTTAAATAGTAGCAGCATAAAACCTTAATTGTGAAAAATGAGAGTTTCCCTGGCAAATGGCAAATGGCAAATATTACCTGTAAGATAAATGACTACAGATTAATGGAAGGGGTGAAGAATTTGGTTTCACCTATTGGGTTCGGTTTTTGCTGCAAATAAGTGTTTATTCATTTACTTTTGTATGGGATAGGGTGGAAGGGTGAGAGCACAGCATGCCTTGATATTTATCTTTTGTGAAAATAGAATTTTTCTGATCTAAATATGGTTGCCAATGTTTATAAGGGGATTTGGCTTCTGCATTTGAGAAGCATGCGACAACTTACGGAGGATTGGATATCTGCATAAATAGTGCCGGTATAGCTAATCCGGTGCCATTCAATAGGGACCAAACTGATGGTTCCAAATCTTGGAGGCTGACAACTAACGTCAACCTTGTTGCTATTATTGACTGCACCCGCCTTGCGGTAGGTTTGGATGCATTATTATTCACTGCTAGTCATTTGATTGAATTTTAGAATTTTGTGAATTTCACTTTTTTTTTTTTTTTTTTGGGCCCTTGGGACCTCCTATGGAGCCAATAGCAAAATACTTTATACTGGAAGGAACTTCTTGGGAACTCTAGTTTTTTCACTAAGGGTGCATGGGAGAGATCAAAAATGAACAATGCATCTTGTTCTCCTTTCTGAATGTACATTTTGTGCGCTTGCATATGGTTGTAGTGTTAGTAAGGGGTCCGCCAAGGGACATGGAGTAGAGATCTTATGCTCCAAGTGACCCTCCCCAATCTTATACAAAGGCTGTCTTAGTGGAGGATAAAAAGACAGTTATGTCTGTGGGCACTCAAATTTTTACAAGGCTAGCTTCTTATTCAAGATATTTCTTATTCTTCAATGATGGAGATGTGGTGGCATTCATAAAATTATGCAAGCAGTGGCCTGACAGTGTCAGTGTTTTGTCTAAAGTTTGCCATAAATGTGGAGGAGTTTAATATAGCTTTGTTTCTTGTTTCCCTTCGTACCTCTCAGCTGGGTGTTGTTGTTGATTATCTGCTAGAATTTTCTACCTTTTCTTATTCCTGAATCTTGCACTTTCTTTAAATGAGGAAATTTAATTTGGTGACAGTGGTATAATGATTTACATGTGGTTCTTAGATTAAAACTATGCGAGCTGCACGAAAGCCGGGTATCATCATAAACATAGGCTCTGCTGCTGGTCTTTATCCATCGTACCATGACCCTATCTACTCTGCCTCAAAAGGTATGTGGGTTTCTACATTGTTCTCCTTCCAATTTGGTTTATTCTGAATCATCTGTATGCTTTTTCTTGTCTATGTAATTATTTTGGATGTTTGATTTGTACACTTGCTTGAATAGGAGGATTTTAGTGTCTCTCAACCACTATTTTTGTCTGACTGAGATAATTTTGTAGGTGGTGTGGTTCTATTTAGTAGATCACTGGTTCCATATAAGCGTGAAGGAATCCGTGTTAATGTGCTTTGCCCTGAGGTAACTCTTATGGATTCAAGCTGTCTTTGGCCTGGTTATGATACCACTGTAGTTCCTTTCTACGAAATTGAACATTTGAATGTAACTTTTCCCTTCTTGATTTGGCCTGAAATATCCACTCTCATTAAATGAAAAGTTTTCTTAAGAAAAGGACACAAATAAGCTTAGTTAACCCCACAAGCGCAGCACTAATATTGAACAGGTTTATTCATGTGTTTGACTTTTATATCAAATTGTACAACTAACTACATTTCTATTTTTCACCTTAAATGTTTCGCAAATTTCAGATGGACATTGGGTTTGATATTGAATTCGTGTTCCTTTAGCAGAAAGAGCTGTTCCATATGAGACTTAGACCCAGTTTAGCATTTTCTTTCCTTATTGCAATCTTGGTTACCACAGATCAAGGGAAACCAATTGGTTATCCTTATGGCCGGGTGTTTGATCCATTAACATTTGGCAACTGTATCCCTCAAAAGTTGGAGCCAACTGTGTTCTGATACTTGATTTTTGCCTAATGTTTTGCTGATCTCTGGAATATAAATAACCCATTAACTGCTGTTCCTAATTGTCTGTATATGTGCCAGAAAGTTATTTCAATTTACTTATTACAGTTGGCTTCTTTATTTAGTTCTTTCAGGAACACGAGATAATGATATGTTGAATCGTGCAAAGCTGAAAAGCATTTTGAAATGGCTAGTCCTGCTTCCTATTTGGAACACTGTGGCCAGATAAAACATTGAACATTTAACTATTTCTGTTAGCTCTGATGTTAATCTTGCCTTGCTGACAGTTTGTGCAAACTGACTTGGCTGCCAAGATGGATCCTAAATTTATTGATCGAGTAGGTGGCTATTTGCCAATGGAAATGGTGATCAAAGGTATGTAGTTGATGATATGTGATTGTCAGCTTTGGTGTTAACATGTAAATTATATGTATGTATATGGTGAGACTGTCTCAATGATATGGTGATTGAATTTTCGTTACAAGGTGAATTTGATTGGTTGCAATTGGGTCTGATAATTTTTGTTCAGGTATACAGACATAGACATGTATCTAAATGTGTGGCAATAGTAGGATGTTAGATTGAGTGATTAATTATCCCTGCTGCAGCAGTTGTAGACATATCCACTCAAATCTGACCTGTGCATTTCATCGAGTTATTTTCATAGTCTATGTTATACTTTAAATAATGAAACTCTGGATTATTTGCTGCAGCTTGGAATCAAGTTTTTCCTTTTTCTTTTTCCTTTTTCCTTATCATTTTCAGAAGTTAAATGAGGACCTAGGATTAACTTTTTTAGTTTGACGGAAAAAAAAAAAAAAGATTCAGCTTTATTCCCAAGCAATGAAAGTAGGAATTACTTCCTTCAGTACAATTACAAGTTCTACTAATCCTATTAAGCAGTTTGGTGGATAAGGTTCATAATTTGTACTTCTGTTCAGATAAACAATGTTGTTCTTCAAAACACAATTATGAATTCCATAGGTGCTTTTGAGCTTATCAATGATGAGAGTAAATCTGGGGCGTGTTTGTGGATCACTAATCGGAGAGGAATGGAGTACTGGCCATCTCCTCAAGAGGAAGCAAAGTTCCTTCTGTCTTCGTCAAGATCAAGAAGATCATCTTCATCTGTGGTGCTATCAAATGTTCAAGTTCCACAAAGTTTTGAGAAGATGTAAGTCTCAGTGCTCAATTTCTGCCAATCTATTTCAGGTTCTCAGGCTGGATGGTGTTTATTTTATGAAAACAATTAATTATGTGAGTACAAAGGGTTGAGCTCTCTTGGCATATTAATTTCAGGAATGAGACCATGAGATACTATTGGTTGTGGGTATAAAAGTTACTTGATCCTGTTTCTGTCTTTGATCATCAAACAATTAACTAAGTGGGTATCATCATCCATTTAGCTATTGCAGTCTGATATGGGACTTTTGAGTTATGCCTAAGCAGTTAGTCCTCCTCTCCTACTCACCTACTCAGTTACATCTCTATATTGGGGGAAAAAAAAAGTTCTGCAAATTCACATAAGATCTGAGAACTGGCTGATATGATGACTGTTTAACCCTTTTACTCTTATTCAGACACAATATGTTGTAATAAAAAGATGTCAGAGACTGGTTTCTTCTTTGCTTCATCTTTTGTGGTACGCTAGTCATTGCTAGATCTGATTTTTTCACCGCTCTTGTTAAGCTGTAGATTTGAGTGGATTTGGTTGATGTTTCTCTGATTTCTCTATAAAATTTCTATAGTTTTACATTTTATACTATTCTTCATTCCATAATGTTCTCAACATGAATATATGTAAGCATATTTACTTTTCTCTAAACAGTGTTTGCTCGTTTGACTTTCTTTTCACAATTTCCTTCTGGTCCTTGGTTTCTAGAGTGGTTCACACACTCAGTCACAAATTTCGTACTGCTACAAGCATAGTGCGGACGTCGCTGTCTTTACCAATCAAATCGGACTATGTGCTTTTAAAAGTCATTTATGCTGGCGTTAATGCTAGTGATGTAAGTTCCTTTCTCTGTAATCTCTATTGAAATTGTCTAGATTCAGTTAAAATGCAAACTATGTATTGTATTTTTTGATTTTGATGGTGGTGAGACTCATTTTGAGAGCAAGAAGGGATTATTTGATTTTATCTCAAAAAGAAAAACATAAAAACAATTCCATCTAAATTTTGCATATTGTTACATTATATTGTATGTCCGGATGTTCTTCCTGAATAATGATATATGTATTACGAAGTTTTCTTCTTCTCTTCTATTTGGAATTTATTGTTACACTGTTCGCAAACCTTTTTCTATGTCAATAAGCCTATAAGCTTGTTGGATAATTGGAATTTACTGTTATCTTTGTATTGCTTCTGCCTTTAGAAACCTGGATTTGTAAATGTGGTTCTATTTATTTATCATTGATCTATTCATGGAATTGAAAGTGACTTTCTTAATGCATCCTCTGATAATGCCTTTCTTGCTTAAATAAGTATTGATGAAGAATTGGCAATTGAACAAAGTGGTATAAGCCTTCTACATAATTCGAAAAAATTTGTTGGATGGAATTCTGCTTGTAAGTCTCCACTGCTACTTACTGTTGTTCCCTGTAAGGTGTTCCTATAAATCAGTGTGTTTGTACATGTGGGATCATATATATCTGAACTTCTCCTGGCTTCACATATTTTCTTTAACAATGCATTCTGTTACAGGTGAATTTTAGTTCAGGCAGTTATTTCAGTGGCAGCAAAAAGGACATTGCCTCTCGTCTTCCATTTGATGCTGGATTTGAGGTGTACCACCAATTCTATACGTTTATAATTGATGTTAGTTTGAGCTCAATGAAAAATCAGAGAGATCAACCATTCAGTAGTTTTTGATGAGAAATGATCTGATTTTTGCTGTCCATGACTTTAATGGCTTTTTATCACTCTCCAGTTTAGAACCTTGGCTGCATTTATTTTACTTTTCATTTTAAATCCATTATATGCTGGATTCTGACATTATGCAGAATTGCAATTTTCAGGATCTGAGAATTTTTATATTAGTTTCATTCCTCTCTGTCTTTCTCTATACACACACACGCACACACATATCTTTACACACTCTCATAGGCATGCCAACTTACATATGTGTGTGTGTGTGTGTGTGTGTGTATGTTTGTATGTCTATGTATATATGTAACAGGTGGATGTGTTACTTTGTTGCATCATCTCAGGCTGCAATAGTTTTATGAACTATTGGAGCTTAAATTGTTTGTATTGGTCAAAGATTAGGACCGTCTTTCACTGTCATCATTATCATTGAAATTAAAAGAGTGCACAAGTTTTCCATTGTCTATATGTGCATCTTTGACAATAGATGAGAAGTTTTGAGACTTCTTGATTTATGATTCTATTTAAGACTTTGCTATGGGAGGATCAGTCTGTCCATTTGGTAGAGATTGTTCTCATGGATGTGCTCACGTCTAAAATTTAATATCATTATGCTGAAGGCTGTTGGGATAGTTGCTGCAGTTGGTGACTCTGTGAAAAATCTGAAAGTTGGAACCCCTGCTGCTATTATGACTTTTGGAAGCTATGCTGAATATACAATGGTGACTACCTCAATATTTATGTTATACTATTCTTCTATGGCTGAACTGATCTCGACTTTAGGTTATGGTTATGACCTTTATGGATTTTCACATCAACATTATAGGTAGATTCAAAACACATTCTTCCTGTTCCAAGACCCGATCCCGAAGTTGTTGCCATGCTTACATCAGGACTGACAGCCTCGATTGCTTTGGAGAAGGTTTCTGTGGCATTCATTTTCAATTATTTATTTCCCTCAATATCCTATAACATACTGCCCTTGCAAGATTCTATCACTCGTTATCCCTGCAATCTAGCTTCTGATCTTCTGTAATTCTTTATTTATTTTAGACCACATGAAAAAAATGGTAGACACTAAACAGATGTTTAGTTAATGACTAAATTAGCTTCTCAGCTATTTTTCCTTGGATGTGAAGGCAGCACAAATGGACTCGGGAAAAGTAGTTCTTGTGACTGCTGCTGCTGGAGGGACTGGGCAGTTTGCAGTTCAGGTGCACTGTCAAACTAGATACATTCTATTTCTAATAGGTTGACTTTTCAAGGGCAGTACATTTGGAACACAAAATATTGTTTAAGATTACAATTTGAAGTACTGTAATTGCTTTTCCATTCTCTTTTGGTATAGTTTGGTTGGCCAACTGGTCAGGATCACATGATAATTTAATGTTTTTGCTATGTTTATTTTTTTACTGCGATAAATGCCTTCTTAACCTGTATCAATAGGTGTTGCCATCCACTTTTATCTTTTTCTTAACTTTCTTTTCCAAGTCTGATGTGAGGTAGCTAATACTGAATCACTATTAGTGCAGCTTGCAAAATTAGCTGGAAATACTGTTGTTGCAACTTGTGGAGGTAAAGAAAAGGCTACACTTTTGAGGGATTTGGCAGTTGATCGAGTCATCGACTACAAAAGAGAAGATATAAAAACAGTATATTTCTCTGATTGGAAATCAATTTACGAAGTATTTTAATCCTGTTCTGTCCTAGTATTGGGCTGAAAAACAGGGATTTTTTAATTCTTTGTAGTGTATCAACTACATTCTTTCTGAGCTGAATTCTTCAGAAGTGATTCACTGGATGAGAAACTAGTATTCTCCAGTTTAGGAGTTTTAATGTTCATTCACTGTTGGAGTGTTTTATGTAGGTCTTGAAGAATGAATTCCCTAAAGGTGTTGACATTGTGTACGAGTCTGTTGGTGGTGGAATGTTCGATCTATGCTTGAATGCATTGGCAATCTACGGAAAACTTGTAGTGATTGGAATGATTTCTCAGGTTTGGACCTATGACGGGACTTTAACGTTTCTGCTCCTTGGGGCGGTATACCATTTTCTCCCCCAACATTAGGTGCACTACTAACATTAACTGATGATTTGTGATTCCAGTATCAAGGGGAAGATGGATGGAAGCCATTAAATTACACTGGGTTATGTGAAAAGCTTCTAGCAAAAAGTCAAACTGTGGTAAGTAAGCTAGTAAGTGTTTGATACATTTGATGCTTTTTGTTATTTTTTTCATGCGATCAATTTTAATTCCAACTGTAACACAACCAAATGATGTTTATTTTAGTTGGTTCTTTCGAGTTCTAATTTGCATTTGTGTTTAGACAGCTGAACTTCCGTTACTCCTTTTCTGCCCATTCCCGGGCACGGTTTACCTTGGCAAACTTGCTCGTGTGTCCTAGCGTTGACTGATAGTATGATACCATAGCATATGCATCGCTTTATTCTTTCTCAAGTATGATATATTGATATGTGCAATGAGCTAAGAGTCTAATGCATATATCCTCAAACATGTTATATATAAATTTGAACAACCCTGGTGGCTCAGATAAATCATAAAGTACCTTGACCTTCTTGATAAATTGTTTGAATTACTGTATTCAGTTTCTGATTGGTGCTTAAGAGCTGGGTTTTGTTGTGCTTCGGTTTGTTCATATGATGTTTTCAGGCTGGATTTTTCTTGGTACAATATACTCATTTTTGGCAAGAGCATCTCGACAGGCTATTCCATCTGTTCTCTGTGGGAAAGCTCAAGGTAGGTTGCTTTCATCTAACCCATCACTGAAACATAAAATAAGTGCATTGCTCTTATTCTCAAGTGAAACGTCTTCAAACTTCCTAGACCTCAAGTCAATAACCACCGTTATCAATGGGTGTTTTACCACAGTTTACTCGGGAGGAACGATCTTAGTTAGTTCCCAGGATATTTATCCACTGTGTTTTGAATGATTCCTTTCTCCATTTTCGTAACAGGTTGCTATAGACCCAAAGAGATTTATAGGCCTTCAATCAGTTGCTGATGCTGTGGAGCATCTTCATTCTGGTAAAAGTGCTGGCAAGGTACGACACATGGAACAATTTCTTGTCGTGTCTGTGTGCTTATCTCAGAAGTTTTAATCTGAAAAAACTTGCAGGTTGTTGTTTGCATCGACCCGAAATACTGCGAACAAATGGCAAAATTGTGAGGGCATGCTCGGCAAGTATCCGGGGAGCAAGTCTTGTAGAGCTTTGTGAAAATAATTGGATGCGATATAAACTAAGTGTCCCTATAAAGCGTTCGAGTGTAATTGACTCTTGCCTACAGTTATCTGTTAAACAAATACTACGCGTCTTTGTGAGTACTACAGTAGAGTCGGGCTTGGGGGCTACTGTATATTGTTACATCATCTGTCTGGCTCTTGAATCTGAAAAGACTGTTTTGTGCTTTTTATTAAGGTTTGGTTTGGTCTGGTGGGCAATATATATATATGTATCAGACAAGGGTCACCCGTTAAGTTGCCAATTGTACTGACTACTAAGCTCTTGGCTGTGGAGTGTGGGGTAGCAGCTGCTAGCAATTAGCAAATGGGAAATAAAAGGCAGGACAGAAATCAGAAATCAGAAATCAGAAAACCTGTTTGTTGAGAATCTTTACTGTACTGACACTATTTGTTGAGAACAATGTGTTGATCTATTAATCATTAAGAAATAATAGTGTCATTAGCACTTATCTTCTAAATTATATTTATGCATATAATACTTGTTGGACAGCCCAAAGAATAAATGTGAAAAAACTTAAAAAGCATAGTTGAATTTAAATTGAAGTAGATGCTGTATTTCAATGGATGAGATCAGTAGCATAATTTTGAGTCTGTTACAAAAATTAGCTCCTCCTGCAGACTGCAAGATGCCATATCATGCCGCGCCGTACCACATTACTGTTTTCTTTTGTTTCCACAAATGGCTACTGTTTAAAGAGCTGTATGAGTTCTATTTACTAAGCTTCCAGTTGCTTTGCTAACGTATGAGACATGATGGTACATACATCTAGGAAAGACCCCTAACTGTATGGTTGTCTTCTACTTCCTTCGGCATTATTGATCAACATCTTGGTTTGTAATAGTGAAACTCTTGGAGCTTTTCTAATGCCCTGCATTTAGGTTAGAGAGAAAGATGGCTAAGCTAAAACAGCTCCCATGAAGATGAAAGTTCAGTTCATGCTCCAGCTGCCCCAAGATAACATCAAATCCTCCGGTTGACGTTGCTTGTAAAAAAGAGATGGGATATATATGACTTTAAAGGTTGTACAGTGACGATCTCTTGTATTTTCACTGCAATCATGAACTTCCTGTCTCAAGTGATGGTACAGTCTTGAGTATATTTGTTGTAATCAGTATTGCTATACCAAACAGATCACCAACTTGGGTAGAAGATCTACCTTTATTATGATAGAGCTGGAACTATTCACATTTCTCTATCTGAGTCCAGCTTGAACCTAAAAAGCTTTTTTGTGCGAGGAAAGAGGTATAGGATAAAGAAACAAATCCTATAAGTCAGATAAATAATCTAGGTGGATGATGAACAAACTCGACAAGAAATCTTGGAAGTGGGGTCTTGCTTGGCTCTAAGATGCATTTCCTTTTAGACTCTAATTATTCTGTGTCATTTGTTCTTTTTTTCTTTTTTTTCTTTTTTTTTTTTACTGGAGCTATTTTTTGTGAATTCTAAGGATCATAAGAGTGTGTCACTGAACTTCAATGTATACCCTAAGCTTTGTTACTCACTCTGGCTTCTCCCAAAAGTTAATCTGGCCGTTAATTTTTCTGTCTTGCCTAAATTGTTTTCTTTTTTCTTAGATAATTACTATTCTTTTTCGTGCTTATGGTTGGCAACATCATATATAATAGCCCTTTCTTTGTTCTTTCTGCTGGTGATAATTTGTAATGAATTGGTTGGAATTCTTTGTCCCACATTGGAAGAGGATAGAATGCCTTTTGTGTATATATGTCATTGTCTTCTTACCTTAACAAATTTGATTCAAATGTTAGTTTGGTGGGAAAGAGATTTCAATTTATTTCTAGTTTTCTTAGACATAAATTAAAAGACATTTAAATATCTTGACAAGGGCACTTGAGGATCTTGGACTCTGTACTAATTAATTATTATCCAAAATTAATTTTTTATTTTCGTAATTAATTAAGGGCGGTTTAATTAACAGACATATCTGTTAATTGCCTAACTGCCTATATACCTCTTCAATTAGGAGCGTATTATTTTGTGATGTCTTAAACAAAATGCATTGGTTCTTAAAATAGTAGAATTTCAATAGAATTGGATCACTTTTTTTTAGATGGTTCTTAGACTTTGTTGTATCTTAGAGGTAATTTGTCTAATAAGAAGCAAATAAAACCTTAAGGAAAGTGTAGTTCACGATTCAAAGTCTTTTAATTCTAGTCTTTTTCTGCGTTTTCTAACACTTTCAAGTTGTTAACTTCTATATTTGAGATTGTCATCTTTTATGGATTGAAAGTTCTAAATGCTTTTGAAGTTTATCAGTTAAATTAATGGCTTCGTACATTAATACGCCAACAAAATCTAATATGGTATGTGCATGAGTTTTATTTCAATGGGCAATTGTACTATCAAATAGTTCACTACGCAAAGCATGGTCATGCCTCCTAGTTTTGCCACATCAGCAGGATTCACATGTAGCGGAGCCATTGATTCGAGGGACGACGAAAACTTGTAGAGCCACTAGTCGCTTTTAAATAGTTGTATTAATGAGCAGGGACGACAGAAACTTGTAAAGCCACTAGCCGCTTCCACTAGCCACTTTTAACTAGTTGTATTAATGAGGGACGAAAACTTGTTGACCCACTAGCTGCTTTTAACTAGTCTTGTAAAGCCACTAGCCGATTTTAAGTAGTTGTATTAATGAGCAGGATGACTTTTAACTAGTTTTGTAAAGCCACTAGACGATTTTAAGTAGTTGTATTAATGAGCAGGGATGACGGAAACTTGTAAAGCCACTAGCCGCTTCCACTAGCCACTTTTAACTAGTTGTATTAATGAGGGACGAAAACTTGTTGACCCACTAGCTGCTTTTAACTAGTCTTGTAAAGCCACAAGCCGATTTTAAGTAGTTGTATTAATGAGCAGGATGACTTTTAACTAGTTTTGTAAAGCCACTAGACGATTTTAAATAGTTGTATTAATGAGCAGGGATGACGGAAACTTGTAAAGCCACTAGCCGCTTCCACTAGCCGCTTTTAACTAGTTGTATTAATGAGGGACGAAAACTTGTTGACCCACTAGCTGCTTTTAACTAGTCTTGTAAAGCCACTAGCCGTTTTTAAGTAGTTGTATTAATGAGCAGGGATGACTTTTAACTAGTCTTGTAAAGCCACTAGTCGATTTTAAGTAGTTGTATTAATGAGTAGGGATGATGGAAACTTGTAAAGCCACTAGCCGCTTTTAACTAGTTGTATTAATGAGGGACGAAAACTTGTTGACCCACTAGCTGCTTTTAACTAGTCTTGTAAAGCCACTAGCAGCTTTTAACTAGTTGTATTAATGAGGGATAAAAACTTGTCGAGCCACTAGCCACTTTTAACTAGTTATAAAGCCGTCTAGTTACTTTTAACTAGTTATAAGGGAGCAGGGACCACGAAAACTTATAAAGCCGCTAGCCGTCTTTAACTAATTGTATTAAAGTGTAATTGACTCTTGTCTTGTCTACAGTTGTCTGTTAAACAAGTACTACGCGCCTTTGTTAATCATTTATACACTCCCTTCTCTGTTTCGTCCTCTTGATATATGCAGCTCATTTTTAACAAATCTCTGGCCTGTACAAAGAAGCGTTTCTTTGTTTTTGTCAATGAATATCAGAATATATATATATATATATAAACGAACATATATATATATATATATAGAGAGAGAGAGAGAGAGACGAGTTCTCGAGCATTTCTTGCATGCAATTGAAGGACGTTTCAAGTAAATGACATCTTCCAGAACTATGAAAGAGAGGCTGCAAAGTGCAACCTCAAGGTTAACAAGAAGAGCACCATTTAGGGGGCTCAACACGTATATTTCTCTTCTGAAAGCATGCGGTTGAAATATTTTTGTTATATTCAGAGTTCTGAACATGATGTACATAAAATTCCATATTGTGCGCCAAAAGTAGCCTCTGCATCAGAGAATCAGTATGGTTCCAAAAGCCCTCTTGTTGCCTGCCAGAGCATATTAAACTGCACATTGTCATCATAATCGTAGCCTAATTCGGCAAATCTGAAAATAGGTAATGTACAATGTTAAAAATAGAGAAACAAAGCTGGTGAAGACACAAGAGGATGGAGGACCCTTAAACAATGGATTCAACTGACAACACAGATCTTGTACCCTTTTTTGGTCAAAATGTCACTTTCATTTATTAACACAGATCTTGTACTATGCCAACATGAAAGGGGAAAAGAAGAAGAGGAGGAGGAGGAGGAGGAGAAGCAGATACTTGTGGAATAGTTTGGGTCCAAACGTAATTTGAAACTATTAAAAAGCAAAAATAGTGTATCCACAGCATTATTTAATACACAATTTTCTCAGCTCACCATGGATAATTTGATCCTTAACATGTACACATGAACTTACTCTCATACACACTTTACCATTACAGATATGGTACTATTTGCATTTTCATCTTGTATGGTGCAACTCCTGCAAAAGTTTAACTCTTATATGTACATAAAAAGCAAGGAGACTAGAAGAAAGCAAGATATCCTATCTGCCCCAAGGTTGCTAGATTTGGCTGGTTACTTACCTTTAAAGTGCTAAGCAGTTGTTTCGAACTTGAATCTTTTGGATAAAGAAAGACAAAAATGATAATTCGCTACTTAATTGAAAGGCTCAACAGAGGGTCGGACTATGTGAACAAGAAAGAAATCAGAAATTTGTTATCTATGCAGTCAACAATTACTTGACATGGTGATCACATCCATGCATCTCTAATATTGAAAAGAATTTGTGTGGCTGCAGATATAAAGCATCCATTACATCTCAAATTTAGTTGTCACAGAGATTCAGTCTCATGCATATACTTGGAAGTGTCATACGAGGTACAAATATATTAGACGTAATTATGCATGCTTACTTGAATTAGATGGGAATACTTGCAAAAGGCGGCCAATATCAGCTATACCACCAGTTGTAGCCATCTTTAAACTCCAGCTTGATTTGCCCGCATAATATAGACTTGAATGCCCAATTAGGTGACTATTAACACATAAATGAATAAAGGAATTTCAATTGAAGTAGGTGATTGCAAAGAGCACGGCAAACAATATTAGCAAGGTCAAGACTGCTAGTTTGAATACTTATACCAGGGTACCAATTAGTGGTATGTACAATGCTTATCATCCTTCCACCTGTATATGCAATAAAACTAAACAGTTTTTAACCTCCTATTAGACATAACTAGTGAGAACTTCTCATTTGCTTTTACCCATTAAGCTTGAATTTGATACTCTCATTTTACAAGTGGTCAAAATGCTTTCATCTGAACCGAAAAGAACTGAAGCAGACTTTGACTTGTGAGAGTGTAAATAGCAAAAATGAAAAAAAAAAATGTACCTTAAACTTTGTAGGCTGAATCAATTGGAAAACCAACGCATCCCCCTCAACTAATCCATGCTCAATCGAGAAACCCCTCCATCCGCCACTAAGCCCTCTTTTCAAAGCACGGAATTGTGCCAAAAACTCCTCTTCTTGTTCATCAACCAAGATAACAGTTTGATCACGTTTTGGAAGGTATGTCTTGCAAAATTTTACCGGAAGACCCTAGTGGATATAAATTATTTTCTGAATTTGCATATTGACCTGAGACCATGGGCTAATTCCAGTTAGATATTTTTGGCTTCGAACTTACTAGCCAAAAACCACCAGTAACATGTGATTGAAGCATAGGCTTGACGAAGCTAGGGAAGTTAGGATCTAAACCTGATACCAACTCCTCTGCTTTTTCTTGAGCATATTCCCTACACTCATCTGACACATAGACTCTACTTAATAAATGCCTTTGTTAACACATACCTACTAAATGCGAATGCATGTTGCCAAATGGTGGTATGTTTTTGTTGATGTGTCGCGCTGTGATTGGAGGAACGGTGGTCGTCCTGGTCACGCCAAAATCACGTGCCCAACTAAAGAAATATTGGAGTGTTTTTGTTTTGTTGCTTTCTTCTGACTTTTCCTGGTGACGATGGGACTGACGCGTGGCTCGAAACATCAGATTTCAGAAGCCACTTACTCCACTTCCTGCTCTGCTCATCTCCAATCTCCTCTCTCTCGCTCTCTCAGCCCATATCTCTGTTCTTCTTCTTTTTTATCAGAACCCTTTTATCTCTCTTCTCCTTCTATAGTTCCATGACCATGAACAATGGTACCAATGGTCTTTGTTTCTCTGTCCCGGAACATCTCTAGCATTTTTCTTTTCTAGGTTTAGTTGTGTAATCTAATTTATATATATTTGTATGTTGCAGGTAAAAGTTTCAGAATCTCATCCAACATCCATCCTTGTGAGAATCTGTAAGATTTTTTTCATCATTTTTTAAGTGAGTTCTAAGAAAAAGGGATTAGTTTTACTCTTTTCGCCCCTTTCTTTTGCCTTATATTCTTCTTTTCTTGCCACATTTGTATATTGATTTTTCTGTTGGCCAAAAAAGCATCAAAAGGAATTAAGAGATCGAGAAAGTTTTTTTTTTTTTAAACTTGTCACGATCCGATGCCTTTACAAGAATTTCTCCTTGGTTTGTTTTTGGAAAAATTCTGCAATTCATTTTCAAAATACTCTAGGTCATGCAGCAAGTTGGTTTGGGTAATTAATAATACATCCATGGGACTGCAGACTGATGTAGATTTTACCCTTTTTCTTTTCGATGCGGATGAAAGAAAAATTTGGTATTTTCCTTTATCATTTGTTGGTTCCCCCCAACAACCAAAAAACAAATCTGATGGTACTTGTCATGCTTTTGCGGGAAAAGGTTGAATGCTTCTCAAGGACTAACCAGATACGTCTCTTGTGTCTCTTGTGAACTAACCCAGATTGCTTCTCAAGGACTAACCCAGATTGCTTCTCAAGGACTAGCTTCTTTCGTCTCTTGTGAACCTCACTTTTTTTTTTTACCTATTTTTTTAACTTCATATTCTAAACTTTTTTATTTGTTTCTGTTTTTTTTTGGGGAGGGAGGGTTTCTGTTATGTTTCCAAATTATTTTTTCTTATGTTTGAACATCTCGAAAGTTAAAGAAAAGAAAAAAGGAAAAGATTATTGTGTGTGTGGTAATTTGGTGAAATGGGAAGGATGCTACTGAAGTTAATTCAGTTTCACTATGTTCCCATGTCAAACTCTCAGATTTCACATGCTTGCTATTTATACTGAAGTTTGCTACTGAAGATTGATTGGGAAGGATGCTACTGAAGTTTTATGTCTCATTTGGACTTAAGTTTTAGATTTATCAATTAATACCCTCTAGAAGGGAAAGACTGTTTAACTGCAACATCTTTGTCCAAAAATGGTGGCGGCGTAAAATTTACAAAAGGAAGTAGCCGTGAGGGAAAGTTCCCAATCAAATCTTTGTAACTTTATTTGGACTAAGAAAGTTTGACTTTTTCTTTAAATTGAATCAGATGATTAGCTATTATAGTTGGTTCATATATTTTATTTTATTTTTTTGGTTTCCTTTTGTCTTTGTTGTGATATCTTGGTTTGAATATTATTAAAGAGAAGTGAAGATTTATTTGCGTTTCATTGATCAAAAAATTGTGCTCTGTAGTTTTTTGAATGTTGTGTTCGTTGCTAGATACTGTTGTGTGAAACTTTATAGGTACCAGTCATGAATATTTAAAATGCATAAGTAGATGATAATTTAGTGGTAGTGATAACATTGAACATTCTTCCCAGCCCAGCTGGATTGGGATAAGTTATTTAAGAGAGGACAAAAAAATAGTACATTCTTTGCCTGAAACATCTGGCTATTTTGGCCAACTTCGTTTATCTCTTATCAGAAAGTGGATGTTCATATTAATTTATATGCTTTCATGCTAAGAATAATTCATACTAAGGCCTGGTCAATTATAGCAATTATGCTATAATTGCTTCTTGTCTTCATTTATATATTAATTTATTTTTCGTGTTTTGGACCTTTTTTTGGAGTGTAGCTTCTCGCCTGCATGATATTTCTTATAGTATACTTTTGCCAACCAAAACTATTAGTTGTTTCTTAATTAACATGTGAAATTGTGTCATAATGGTTCACTCAATGTCTAAGCTTCTAGGAAGTTAAGAAAGGTGTGAGTAATCAATACTTAGATTTGTTATTTCTCTTCATGTGCTGTGTTATATCTGCTTTTTATTGGACTATTAATTCTTTTCCCATTCTTGTTTTCTAAGTAATCCATAATGGAGAAGATGATTTAAATTTTTTTACTCCTGCATAATTTCAGGTATAGATATAATCATGAAAGAGAAGGTGATGGCAGCATATGACCGTATTATTTCTAGAGACGAATCAAAGGTGCCTAAATGGTAATATGTCTTAAAGATGTGATCTTGTTCATAACGTTCGCTGCTTTTTCTTATAGCACCAAATTAGTTTATTTCTTGAGGACATGCTTTCTAAATCGACGATGTTGAGTTGATCTAAATTTATTAAACTCTTTTGTTTCTTCAGAAGGTGGTTCTGGTAGTGAATACGTGCATGAATAGCAAACTAGCTATTCTAAATTTGATGAAAGGGCAACAAGTTGGTTTGATAAAAATCTTCAGCAATTTATGCTCTTTCTCGATGGTTAACTTTCTCTACTTTTTGCCTTAGGTTTTTATGTTCTTTTTTATGTTAATTGATGATTCAGGGGTTTTTTCTGTTTAATTTCTGCCCATAGCCAAAGGAGTGTTACTCACTCTTCAAAAGTTCATTTTCCTTTTCCTTTTTTTTGGGCCTCTATCACAAAGATCAACTTGTAGATCTTTTTTCATATTTGTTCCGCATGCTGATGTTACCCTATTGCATATAATATCAAACTCTAACCTGCATTCTTGAGATGTTTTGCTTTCTTCAAGAATTACCATAATGAATCCATTTTATCTCTTCTATAATTTCGTATCATGCTCCCCTGCTGTATTCCTTTTTGTCCTTTTTTTTTTTTTGAAATTGTGACCAAAATACTCTCACAGCCAAAAAAAGGTAGGCTGTGTATATCATTTGCAGCTGTAATTTTCTGGGTGAGCTAACTGTTGAGGAATAAGGAAATAATGTTCATACATCGGTGTAGATTGATATGGTTGACATATACCTCAAAACTTGACTCGATGCATGATAGACAAAAATTTGTCCAGAAAATAGTAAAGCTGTGCTTCACAATAGTGACCTTCAATGTTGGATTGGTTTTACATTTTGAGGAAAAGGAAAATTTTAAAATAACGCATATAAACTTCTCTATAATATGCTTTACTATATATGTATATTTCCTTGTTCCTCTTGGGGAAATGTATATTTTCTTGTTCCCCTTAGGGGATTTTCATAAGTGACATGTATTTGTATTTTTTTGTTACCTGTTGGTGAGACTTCTTGTTTTCATACTCTCTCAATGATTTTCTTCTCTTATTTCTGTTATCACCATTGTTTTGCTTATCCTTACCTTTTGTTACTATCTAACCCTTCTTTGGCTTTTCTATTTCTTGGTTTTTAAGTGGAGCTAAAACAATTCAATTATTGAACTCAGGGTATAGATAATTTGAAAGACTAAAATTTGATTTCTCTGGGCAATTTCACCACTGAGATGATTAGACAAAGGACCAAAATCTTGGATTACCCTTGAATCAATAGCAGCATTTTCTATATGATGATGATGAGTTACCTGGGGAACGATATGTTCTAGACTTTCAGCATTGGTCTTGTAGTAATTCTCGTGGACATTGCTGTCAACTCTTGGCAAGATATTGTGAACAAATTTTGCTTAACTTTTAGTCATAAGTTTATAATTCTTGAGGAATCCTTAGTTGTTTCTTCTGCTGATTAAAATTAATAATCACTAGCCCAAAGATACTTGCATTGCCAAATTCTTGTCTTATCTGATTTTGCGTAGGAAAAGATACCAAGTCTATTGATGTTTAATGTTCTAAGTATACAGGTTTTATGTCAAGTACTTGTGAGTGTGTTGGTAATTATGAAACATGGCAATGATTGCCGGTTTATTTATTGTGGATTTAATAGGATTATTATCTTGATGCTTTGTTTTTTGACGAAATATCTGTCATGCGCAATTTCTAATACATTCTTTTCTCCAGATGTGAGAGTGATAGAGAGAACGGGTAGTTTGCTCCTGGATGCTGTAGAGTTCCAAAAAGGTTGATAACTTTTTCTTCCTGTTGTAATAATCTTTAGCAGGGGAGAAAGGGATATGTCCATTTTCTGTTTAGTCATATTGATTTTTTCAATCATTTAATATAGGAAGTCCAATTGCCACTACTTTTATGGTGATATCTTTTAGTCTTTCGACACTGATCTATAATACTAATTCAATTAGTTCAGGTTTTACCAAACAATAGTAGTGGTGTTTTTTAATATGGCTACTAACGTATATTTTTTGATAAATGTAACTTATTTTGAAATACCGATTTCCTGGGCATTCTTCCATTATTCACACCGTGCATCGCACGGTGATCACCTCCTAGTCTGTAACTATAACTGAACGATCAAAAACCGGCAAAAAATCAGCAGGCCATTGTTGCACTAGCAGTTACTACATCACAAAATCAGGAATTCAATGTAGCTCTAGTTTGCTAGTCAAACCTCCTAGGCCTTCCTAATGGTTCAACTGGAACCTGCCAAGAACCAAAAGATACGTGAATCCGCTCAGGGTCTCTAGAATTATGTGAACTACAAAGCAAGCAATGGGATAAAATATCCGTATATGTAGACAGCCAAGTTATTCAGATGAGCCAAAGTATATGAACCGGTTAATAAAATGTTCTTGCAGAATCAGAAAAGTGGACAAACTTTCCTATGGTTGTGCTTTTGGACAAACTTTCCTATGGTTTTGCTTTGTTAATCCTCAAGATTACAGCATTGACTTCTGAAGAAAGATCATGTGCACTAAATAAAACAATTATATTGGCCCTTTGGAAAAAGAGGAGGAGCCCAAGTACTCCATTACTTATTTATTTGTCAGGGGCAAGATCAACTTTCAAATTGGTGGTTGAATCAATGATGAGAAAACTTACTTCCTTGTAACTAGGGGGAGGCTTATCTGCGACTCGACTGGACCTTCTCACAGCAGCAGGGAAAACTGGCTGTGGAAGTAACCTGGGCTTTTTCACCTGTTTACAGCCATCAAAACATGATAAAAATGAGTCCATTAATAAGATGACAGAGAAGCTAGAATTCGAGGATCGCCTGAGAGGAAAAAAGAAGCAATATGGTCCATGGATGAGAGCACAAGGTGTAAGAAGTCCCTCAAAAAAATCCACTCAAGCCAGGACACAACCCCCTGATACAAATCAATCAGCCAAGCCAGTAAAAGAGAACTAGAAAACAGGGGTCAAAATTGTTGATATAACCCCCTCGGATGCCATTAATGTCCCAAAGGAGTTTAGGATTAATGATGAGTTCATAATAAGACCAAGAGAGATATCCGAGCTGCACACACAGATGGACGAGGATAAGGAGACTGAAGTAGCCCTGATGTTAGAAAAGGCTTCACCCTTGGCTCTCAAGGTAAATGAACAGGTACTGGGAGAGCTGATAACAGATACCCAAGCACAGGAAGGATCAGACGATATTCCATCAACAAGTGCGGAACAGCAAACAGAAAGCATCACTGAGCACACAATGGGAGGCAACCTGCAAATCATAGATACTTGCCCCAACAATACTAAAACTCAAGCAATGGAATACGAAGGAGAAGGTAGCAAGCCACAGCCACCTAAGGCGAGGAAAGTAACAAGAACTAATTCCAGGCTTCAAGGAAAAGATTCTTCTAGAAGGGCCCTCACTCCTCTTGATCTGAATGTTCCTGGTAGGGGGGGACAAGTTAAAAGGAAGCATAATGACAACACGGAAGCTTTGACTGACCCAATTGACGAACAGGAAAACGGCAAGAAACTAAGACTATCTGACCAGGTATTCACTGAACCATGCCTGAAGGTCCAGGGAGCCAACCTCAACTGGCTCCCCAACATTCAATGAAAGTTTTGGCGTGGAACTGTCGAGGTGTGGAGAGCACCTTGACAGTTCCCCAATTGAAGGAGACTATTCGTCTCTACTCTCCTGATGTTATCTTTCTTAGTGAAACCATGAACAATGTAACAGTAGTTGGTAAGATAAAAAGGAAAATTGGTTTTGACCATTTGGTGGTTATTGAGCCCACCGGCAAGTCTGGTGGGCTTGCTGTGTTCTGGAAAAATACTCTGAAAATTGAGCAAATCCTTTTCTCGGACTGCACAATTGAAATAAAATTTGATGATGATAATATTGGTAGCAGCTGGTGGTGTGTTTGTACATATGGCAGTGCTGATGAGAGGAAAAGAAAAGAACAGTGGAAGATGCTATCGTCTAGAAAAAGCCTTTGGGGAAACTGTTTTGTTTGCATTGGGGATTTCAACGAAATTGTGTCCACTGAAGAAAAATGGGGGGGTAGTCAAAGAAGGAAGAGGAATTTCAGAATATTCAAAGAATTCATACAGAATGTGGGACTTATAGATTTAGGCTTTGAAGGGTCCCCATGGACTTGGACGAGATTGTCTGAGAATGGCTATGTCATTAAAGAAAGACTGGATCGTGCCTTAGCCTCAGCTTCCTGGATTCAAAATTTTCAGAATGCAAAGCTCCAGCACCTGGAAACTCAAGCCTCAGACCACTGTATGCTTCTTCTAGACTTGAACGGTTTAGCCTACAGGAGGCCTAAGGGGAGATTTCAATTTGATAAAAGGTGGGCTGAAGATCCAGAAACTCATAACGTCATACAAAAGGCCTGGAGTAAAGTGAACTATGGTAAGAGCATGCTAGGAATGTCAAAAAGGATCAAAGAATGTCGAGTTGCCCTCAAAGGTTGGAGCAAGAAGATAAATGGAAATGCAAAGTTAGATATTCAGAGGCTGAAAAGAGAAATTACACAAGTGCAAAACTCAGAGTGCAACAACAAGGTCCAAGTGATTTCAAAGCTCAAGGAACAACTTCAGGAAGCATATGCGAAAGAGGAAAAATTCTGGAGCCAAAAAGCAAGAGTTAAATGGCTAAAGGAAGGAGACAGAAATACAAACTTTTTCCATGCTAGTACTGCCATCAGAAGAAGGATCAACAGATTAACTCGTATCAAGAACCAACAGGGCCAATGGTGCGACTCGGAGGATAAGATCAGCCAAGCTGTGGAGGACTATTTCTCAGAACTGTTCACTACCAGTAACCCTTCAAACTATGAAGCCATTTTAAGAGGAGTACCAAAATCAATTACAGAGTCAATGAACAGGACCCTAACTAGACCTGTCAATGAAGCTGAGATCAAAAAGGCGCTCTTTGACATGCACCCAAGCAAATCTCCCGGGCCAGATGGTATGTCTCCTCTCTTCTATCAGAAATATTGGCCTATTGTTTCCAAAGATATCTTCATTTTTGTGGATAATTTCTTTAAATCTTCATTCATGCCAAAAGCAACAAATGAAACCCTGGTGACCTTAATACCTAAGATTGATTCTCCCTCTGAGCTGAAACATTTTAGGCCTATAAGCTTGTGTAACGTAGTTTATAAAATCATTTCCAAAATTCTAGCAAATAGGCTTAAATGTGTTCTGAACCACTGCATTAGTCTTCCCCAATCTGCATTCGTCCCTGGACGTCAAATTCTCGACAATATTATCATTGCTCATGAGTGTGTTCACTTTCTTAACAATAAGAGGAAAGGTGAGGATGGTTTCATGGCCCTCAAACTTGATATGTCAAAAGCTTTTGATCGTGTTGAGTGGGGTTTCTTAGCTGTTATGATGAACAAAATGGGGTTCAGTCCCCTTTGGATTCGTTGGATCATGACGTGTATCTCTTCTGTCTCGTACTCTTTTAACATTAATGGGAACAAAAAGGGTTATGTGATTCCTTCTAGGGGCATTCGACAGGGGGATCCTCTCTCACCTTACCTCTTTCTTATTTGTTCCGAGGGGCTCTCTAGCCTTATTCATCAGGCGCTGAATCGTAAAGAGATCACTGGCTTAAAGATTTCTAGGAATGGCCCCCCTCTAACTCACTTGTTATTTGCTGATGACTCTCTAGTCTTCTGTAAGGCCAAGGTGGAGGAAATCTCAACCATTCAAGGCATCCTTCGTTCCTATGAGAGAGCTTCCGGGCAGCAGATCAACTTAGAGAAATCCACCGCCTTCTTCAGCAAGAATACAAAAGAGACTACTGTGGAGGAAATAAGGAAGAATCTGCTCGAAATCCAAGTGGTAAAACAGGGTAAATATCTCAGATTGCCACTGGTGATCGGCAGGTCCAAAAATCAAGTCCTAGGCTTCATCAAAGATCGAGTTTCAAAAAAAATTCAAGGTTGGAAGGGCAAAATGCTCAGTCAAGGTGGAAGGGAGGTAATGCTTAAATCTGTTATTATGGCTATGCCCTCCTATGCTATGTCTCTTTTTAAGCTGCCTATGGGGATTTGCAAATACCTGAACTCAGCTATGTCTCAATTCTGGTGGGGAGGGGATAAAAATAGTAGAAAACTTCACTGGCTAAGCTGGAAAAAACTGTCTATGGTTAAAGGAAAGGGAGGGATGGGCTTTAGAGATATACACTGCTTTAACCTAGCCCTTTTAGCTAAACAAATCTGGAGAATCATCACCAGACCCAATCTTCTCATGAGCCAAGTCCTTAAATCCAAATACTTCCCTAACTCTTCAGTGTTTAAGGCTCGGCTAAGTTCTAATTCCTCTTGGCTTTGGAAAAGTCTCTTCTCAGCTATTCCAGTAATTGAAAAAGGGTCTAGAACAAACGTTGGAGATGGAACCAGTATTGACATTTGGCTGGATAGATGGCTTCCTGAAACATCGTCGGGGAAAGTTTCAACAATGCAACCAACCCATTGCACCTATTCTAAGGTGAACCAACTCATTCATAATGCTATATGGAACAAAGATTTGATTGTTGGCTTGTTCAATGAGGCTGATTGCAACCAGATTCTAAGCATCCCTTTGAGCATTTTCGGAGGTAAAGACAGGAAGAGATGGATCAACTCCAAATCTGGCATCTACACTGTCAAGTCTGGGTATGATTTCCTTAAATCCGAAGCAGAGATGGTCGAGATAAATGATGGCAAGGAAGGAAGCTCTAGTAGGAGAGGATCACAATCCAATGTCTGGAGGAAGCTTTGGGGCCTAAATATCAAGTTCAAAATTAAGCATTTCATCTGGAAATGCTTGAACCAGATCTTGCCCACCAATGAAGCGATCTTCAGGCGAACTAACAAAGGCAATCCTATCTGTAAAAGATGCGGAGAGGAGGCAGAAACAACTGAACACTTGCTCTTTCAGTGCTCTAAAATCCAGGAAACCTGGAAATTGTTTCCAATTCAGTGGGAAGGACTCAAGGAAGAGACGAACAATTTCTGGGATTGGTGGTCAAAGCTTCTGCAAGCGGAATCAAGAGAAGATGGGCAGGATCACATAGCATTGACAGCTAATCTGTTGTGGAACATTTGGAAAAGTAGAAATGAAACAAATTTCAACCAAAACTCTTTCCCGAGCTTCTGGACAGTTGCAAAAACGATGAATGAATGGCTTGAATTCAACAATGCAAACAAAGTTGATAAGCCTGCACTTGTTGTATCAGAGGCTCCACATTCTTCGGACTTCCCTTCTGCTGTGAATGATCCAGGTAAGGTCAATATCTTTACGGACGCAGCTCTTGATAATAGAAATGGTAGAGCTGGCCTGGGAATTGTTGTCTGGTCTTCTGACCGCAAGCTGAAAGCAACATGGGCCGCCCCTGTAGAACACTGTGCTGAGGTAGCTCTTGCCGAAGCTTTAGCCATTAGAGCTGCTCTTCACCTGGCCTTAGATCTTCAGTTGGCAGCAATCAACATTTTTTCTGATTGTAAAGTGGTGGTGGATGCTATCAATAGGGATGCAGCTGATGAATCTTGGCTTTCTATAATCATTAATGATATTAGAAAGTTATCAGATTCCTTTTGGAGCTGCCATTTTAGTTTTATTAGTAGATGTTTTAATTCCGTTAGTCATGTTCTGGCAAAATTTGCCACTAAATTGATCCAGGAAGTTAGGTGGAAAAACTCTTTCCCTTTGTGGCTTGCTAATAGGTCACTGCAATCTAACAGGGTAGTTACCCTATAAGTGTATTTTCTGTACTGGTCCCATTTCTACATATATATATATCTAAAGCATCTTGTTTGACAAAAAAAAAAAAAAAAAAAAAAGATGACAGAGAATAAAATGGTATAGACACACAAAGCATCCGGTAGTCACTATACACTATGAGAGAGAATGAACCAACTCCCACTAGGCAAGTTGGCCATCAAGTGAAGCATCGTGTGCAGGCTTGAGTGCAGGTTAGAGGTTGAAATCATTGCACCCCTTGGTCTAGAGGTGGATTCCTCTCCCTCTAGCCCTCCTGGTCTAGTTGGGCTCTTCCCCTCCTCTAGTGCAGGTCAGAAGAGAAGTAGGAATTCACGATAGACAAAAAAAGCAAAGAGAGAGAGAGAGAGAGAATGACAGAAGAAAATATCTTCTTGTTTTGTTCAAACGTTTCAAGCCGCCATTCCTCGTAGGCTAATGACTTGTTTGGCACCACCTTTATTAGAAAGAGATTGATAGCGGGAGTATGAAATACGGGGAAAAGGAAGATGAAGAGTTGTGCGAGCCAACAAGGGGAATGGTACGTTCTCTGGATTATTAAGGGCAGATGATGCACTAGGCCCAGCTGACCCCAAAAGCAATTTGGTAAGTTCTTATTGCCCATGGGCTCTGTATTTGTGGGTCCTACCTACCCAAATTATGCCTACAGTCCAGCGCCTTACAGCCCAATTAGTTTTTGGATGGCTCAGGTTTCAGTCATTTATGAGACATTATTTGTGGGTCCAACCCAATTAGTTTTTGTGCGGTCTATTGTCAATTATTTAGGGGATCTGTTGTGCATTAGTTCAAATGAATAATGTTCAGTGATCCACCTTGTTACCTACAATTTGCTTGCTTGAATGCACCCTTTAAGATGCTTTTCGACAGTTGGACATGCAAGACTTGTCTTTACAGGAATCTTTTTTTTTTTTTTTTTTTGTCTTTTCTACAATATAAGACCTATAAAGAGGTAGTTACTTCGTAAATGATATAGATTTCAGCCAGGAGAAAAAGACCAGCTTTACTGGCAGTTGTTTATCTGGGACAATTAACCACCCCAAAAAAAAAAAAATTTTTTCCCTAGGAAGAGGTACTCTAATTGGTTTGAGTGACTTGTAGATACCAAATTCTAACTTCAACACTCTTTGGGAACATTAGTTACTTGTCTTCAATTTTGTTTGGCAGGGGAAGGTGTGCCAATCATGCACTTTAGTTACCAACTCCCAAATCATGATTGACATGCATAGGCCATGTATTATCCTACACTGCAAAAATCAGCAGTGCAATTTAAGGTAGCATACTGGCTTCCAACACAAATGCTACAAGATTATGAATGAGCAGAAAATTTAAGGAGGCCAGACATTGATCAGAAGCAGTCAGTCTGCTACTATTCTGAGGCATAAGTGCATTACCAACCAAGTCGCAGAAGAAATGACAAATACTACTACATTATCTAAAAGTGCAAAACTTTTACCTGATCCCTAAAGATTAATAACCAGAAAGCAAACTAGAGAGCAAATGCTCATTTATTTAAGTTGCAATGTGAATAAAACTGTAAAAGCCCCAGAAAAGGGATGCAATGTATAAACCATACTACGCATGCTGATTTACCAAAAAGACGGTATAAAGAAATGCGTCTTTAAAATGTGTGCATGCTTGTGATTTCTCCTCAGAGTTATAAATTTGTGGATGCAGAAGTATCCACTGAAGAGCTTCTAATATGTTAACTAACCAAGTTGTTGCTCACCAAGGAGCATGAGCTTCTTCCTGGAACCTCAATTCATGCCTGTGCATGTGCTTGTGCATGTTTAGAACCTTCATCTCAATATTAAGCCTCATTCTTACCCGTTGCTTCTCCTTAAGCTTCTTTTCAAGAGTCATCTCTTTCGATACAAAATAATGCTCAATCCCCGCTTGTTTGTACCTCTTTGATTCTTGCATCTTTCCTGACCGTATTGCAAGCTTTACAAGTTTGTTAAGCCGAGCACGTAAAAATCCAACTTCCATGCCCAGTAGCTCAAAGCCTTCTAATGTCTTGTCCCAGAGAGCAAAATCTTCCTGAGGAGCCAAAATCTTGCAAGATTTGATTGCATCTGCAATTTTAACTGTCTCTGATATAATTCCAGAGGCCAGTGCACTGCTAATGCTCTTAAGGAGACCAACATGCAGATATGATTTTTGAGCACGACAGAGGTCATAATACTTCAACCGAACACATTTGGGGAGCTCAGAGTCCAAAATGAGGTTGTTGAAAATAATGTTGAAGCTCTGTAAATTAACAAATGATATTGATTTTCCAGAACTCTCTGCATCATTCAAGATGATAGCATTGTCTCCTTTCATATCCTTCCCTTTGGTTCCTTCTTCTTCTCCTCTACCTTTATCAGGTGATATAAGGACAGAGTAACAACAGGTGCATGGGAAACATAAAACACAAGGACTGAAAAGTTAGCAAAATAAAAGGCATAACTTACCAGAGTGTCTTCCACTGGGATGATTTTCTAAGTTCAAGAGGCCAAGAGCTCCATCCACTTCACCTAAACTAGTTGCTCTCACTATGTAAACCTGCACAATGAATATAAAGTTCTAATTTGAACAGAAAATCCAATAGAACTAGAAGCAGGAACCAATGCAATTCCGTCCAACCTCTTGGGGAAGTAAGAAACTTGACTTGGAACTTGTAAGCACCAAAATAATTTTGTCATATAATGCCATAGGGTCATGATTAACTTCTCAACCCTGTGGCACTCCGTGTTGGACTTTTTAACTGATTAAAACATCTTTCTTCACCTTATTTTTGTTTCTTACCACATTTGTAGAAAAAGAACAGTAGAGTTGTCCAAACAAGACGAATTAGATGCAATCTTCTCATTCTGAGTATACAGTCACACAATTTTGCCGGATTATTTCAACTTTTTTAGCAGATCATTCTATTTAGAAATCTAAAATGCTTTCTCCTTCTTATTCTTCCTCCTCGTCCTCTCTCTCTCTCTCTCTCTCCATCTCTCTCTCTCTGTTCCAAGTCTAGTAGTTTTCTCAACTCACAGGAATGTTAAAGCAAGCTCATTCCACTTAATGTAGTTATCCATGCAGCAAGTGAAATCTCAAGTATTCCTACTTCTTTAACACCACAAGCCCAATGATATATTATAGGGGTAACTGATCAGAGGATTAGTTTATAAAGCAGGCCCAACCCATAAATTGCATGCATATCCTACATATCCTGATCACAATCTTTCAAGGCCCTGCAAGTACAGTGATAACGTGGTTCCAGTTTCAGACCATCTCATAAAATATGGTGACCATCTCATAAAATATAGTGTCATTCAAGAAAAGACCTTAATAGTCGCTTGGGCTTTAGTATACATCTTTACTGGAAATGCATTTTGACGAACATCAAACTTGAAACTGAGATACCTAACTGCTGTTTATCAGTCCATCTCCCAGCACAAATATGCCAGGAATCCTTTTGTCTTTACTAGATTTTCCTTTACCTGAGTTCACAATATAATAAGCTTGTATATGAGAGACCTCTACTTATGTTGGACCTTCAGGCCCAGTAGTTGGTGTATTGATAATGCATGGAATGTATGAAAATAGCAAGTTGAAGAGATCCAAGAAACTATGCAAAAACAGCAAGTTGAACAGATTCAGGAAATTTGTTTCTAACGTATCAAGAGGTTGACCTTCTGCTCCATGATAGAGCTGTATGACTTGTACCTGAAAACTTCTATGCAATAAACACTGAATTGCTTTCTGAGATAATATTTGGTTCCTTTGAAGTTTGAAAGATAGTTAAACTACTACATGATAAATCAGGATAAAAGCTTTCAAGCATTGGAGAAAATATGATCCATAGATTTACCTACTTAAAATGGTTACCTTGAATCTGCAATTCCCCACCAAATTGTAAACAACAACATCGCCCTCAACCAATTTTTGTGCAATGGAAAAATGTTTCCAGCCCCCACCAAGCCCAACTTTAGCTGCAAGGAACCTTGCTTCATATTCTTCACCATTTTCATCTTCCAAAATGACTAATTTATCATGCTTTGGCATATGCTTTCTGCAAAAATCTACTGGAAGCCCCTGCACTCAGATATATAAAGTCAAACACAAAAGCTGGTAACCAGCTAGCTCTTTCAACCTACTTAGACAGGGACTTACCAACCAAAACCCTTGTGTAACATGAGAACGTTGCATCAACTTAAGAAAGCTGGGGAAACAAGGATCTAGATTAGCTCGAACCTCTTCTGCGCGATCCAGAACAGAAGTAGATGGAACTCTGAAATGTTTGATTACCATTTGGGACTTGGACTTTTCTCTGTATAGAATGAAATAAAGGATCATGACAACCTCTACCTATCAATAATCAAATCAACCATTGTCTAGTTAGTTTATGTAAAATCCAATTAAATCAAGGATCATCACAATCTCGACTCATCAATAAACGAAATCAAGCAATTCCTAATTTGTTTCCACTGATTCTTTTATATATATATATTTTCCCTTATATGAAGTCATTTCAGTAAATTCACTTACTCACTGCCTCTCTTTTGCCTCTTGCCAATTACCTGCAGCAGAATAAGTAGAATTTCCTCTTAATCAGCTATTGTTTGATAAATTAGAGCTATAGATTGGATCTAACTTATTAACAGTAAAACATGAAACGGGGATGCACTAACTATCAATATGGCACATAGTTAAATGTCCTAAAGCATCTGGATAACTGCAACATATCATGCTCGTTAAAACTTAAGCACACGTGAATATAAAATGAATAACTTATGTTAGGCCATCAAATATCTTCCTCTAAATGCAATCGTTGCAAAGACGAAGATAAATTTGAACGAGAGAAACATGCAGGTTGAAGAAATGGTTTTACTTGTAAATTAACATTACTTATGAAGTCTTACAAGTACAGTTCTCATGATGCTCGAGGTTTCACTTTTCAAAAATGGATGGATTTCAACAGTGTAAGTACTTATCCACAGTCAAACCAATACTAACATGTGATATCACGGATTAAAGCACGATGGTAAGAAAACAAACCAGTTAACTCCCTAGTCCAAGTAGTCTCACAAGGAACATCCATTGAAACTGATCACCAAACAACTAAAGAAGATAAAATGAACATTTCAGAACATTGACGTTTAGATTTAGGGAAGACTGCAAAATTGATATTTTTGAGGTTACACAGAGTTTGTTGATCTGCTTGGGGAAGTTGAAAAAGAAGAGAAATAAACCAAAAATCCTTCCCAATAATGTTCAGCTCGCCAGCAGCATGCATGAGACGTAATTGTCTGCTTCACATAAATCCTTTTCATTAATGCATTTTCTTGAATTATACCAGACTGGCTAACTGCCTAAAGCCACAGACCATTTGCGAGTCCGAATGTGAAGCCTAACTCGAGTCATAACCAACCTTCTTTGTCTAAAATCAGCTGAGGCAGAAACATCTATTTTGTTGGCCAGCTAATTAGAACTAATAAAGCTAGAAATGAGAAGATTTGAGTGTTGCAGAGCGTCGAAAGGGCATTTGCAGAACAAGTAAAAAATGAAAATAGTAACAATCAGATCTGCATGAGAACATTTCCAGACTTCATACTTAAAACTCCAAACCCACGAAATGAAAATACGGAGAAAAGGAAAATCAGCCACTAAGGAGGGAAAAAGGGCCAAGAGTAAAAATTCCTCACTTTGTTAATAACACGTTTTCGGTTTCGTTTGGACCTTCTCGGAACCTGGCTCAAAAAGCACAAAATATAAGCCTTAAAAGCCCATGCATGCATATAATCTACTCATCAACAAATTTTATTTCTGGGGAAGGAGGAGACCTCAGGAGAAGAGGAGGGATGGACGATGGGTTTTCCTTTTGAGAGTAAGTACTGGTCCAGGGTCATGCAGTCTTCATGATCCGCTTCTGAAGTGGCTGGTCGATCATCTAGTTGTTCTTCTTCTTCATCATCGAGTTCCATGTTGACGTGAATATGAGTTTTCTAGTTCTTGAGGAGTGGCAAGATATTGTTTTTTTTTTTCTAGTTCTTGAGGACTTGCGGAATGTGAGTTTTCTAGTTCTTGAGGAGTAAAAAGATTTTTTTCCCCCCTTGGCTGTTGAGAAGTAAAACAGAATGAGACTTGAGATGCAGAGGATTGCCACTAGTGCATTGAAGGAGGAGTTTGGAAAAGACTCAACGAGGTGGTGTAATGGGGCAGTAATCATAAGGGAGAGAAAGAGAGAAAGTAGACCGTTTTGATTGAAAAAATGGCTCGTAAGCATGGATTTGTAAGGTGGCAGCTGTGGGGGTTTGCTTCGGCGGAGATGATGACACTTGCTGGATAAACGGGCATGACATTTGGGTGGGAAAATCAAAAGGCATGAGAATGAGAGAGTTGGGTGAATTTCTGGCACTGCATGGGAAACTCGGAAAGGAAAGAAAGCTGCGTTGACGAGTCATCCGGGGGAACGTGGGAAAGTTTCTTGACTGACATGTAGACGGCAGTTTAATTGCTAGGACCTTTTGAGGAGGTACACTTGTATTATAAAATGATACAATCGTTAACATAAATTGGTTCAATTGATAAAAACGCGTTATTTTTTGTGAAAGGTCATGTGTTTGAACGTAAAAATTATGTTATGATTGATTAATAAGTATTTCTATGACTGATTGTGAGACCTGTTTTTACGTGTAGTGTGCTGATCGAACCAAAAGATGCATATTAGCCCTACATGGATTGCTCTACCTTACTAAGGTTTGGAAATTGAATTAGCCCATTCCTTCGGTTTTAAAGTTTGGGAATCACCCAATCTTCCGTCATATCTTACCATTGTTAATTTATTAGACTCTTAAATACAAAATGAAATATTTTAGACTATAACAAAATTGAAAATTGTTACTTTGGGTCCATAAATACATTTTTTGTCATACATATTTTTACTTGGCATAGTTTACGCATATGTCATATTTAAAAAATTCACATCCCTACAATTTAAACCCACATCTCAAATGTATTTAAAATTATATCAAATGTGAATTTAGTCTATTGGGATATGGATTTAGTGTTACCTTTTAAGGGACAAAATTAGAAACTTACGAGTGCGTTTGGATTGCTTATATTTGCCTAAAAAATTTAGCTTACGTTATCGACACAAATTCTAATCACCTTTTTATCTCAGATACATCACATCAAAAAAGTGCTACAGTAATGCTACAGTATTCATTTCAACAAATTATCCCAAAAAATCTACTATCCAAATTATTTTTAATTTGGCACGTTGTCACTCGATGCAATTCGGGCAAAGGGTGAATTGGCCCCATTTGTAATTTAAGAGCGACATGTTTAATCCACCAAATCACAAGGCCCGACATTTCATGCCTTACGTTTTTCAACACTCGTGCAGCGTTTTGGTGGTCGAATAGGATCCAGCTTGAAAAATGAAAAGACCCAATTCAGCTCATTTTGGTCGAGTGATCTTGAGATTCCCAATTCGAGTCTTTAAATCCTAATTTTTCCCCCCTTTTTTCCATGTATTCCTGCTTCAAGCCTTTGAATCCTAATTTTTTTTCCTCCCTTTTTCAATGTAAGATTTAGAGTAGAACTCAAAAATAAAAAATAAAAAAAGTAGTGCAACAAAATCTAAAATGAAAACTGACCCGATTTAGCCGGTCAATTGGATTGAACTTCCACTCCACTGGCCAATCGGAGCCACTCAGGATTCTCCTAGCGTGCGCACACGGGGCACGCAGGAAGCATAGTAGTTTTGTTGAAAAGAACAGCAAAGATTGCGAACCGACAAAACCATTGAGAAAAAGTTTCTTATACATGCTTGAACCTTCGCTCATAAAACAAAAATTTTCCAATTTTCAATCAGGTTTACCTGTGTTAATTGTGTACATTTACTGCATCATATACAAATCAACCAATTCAAATCCTCAAAATTACAACCCTGTCTATATCACAAGAGGTGTGTTGTATACCTGTTTAGAGCTATGGGTCGACAAAACTATTTCTTTTAGTACATTACCTTTCAAATGTAGGGAATATAGACATGCGCACATAACGCACAGAGCACAAGTCCATTGCAACAAAAGCTCATGCTCTGTCAGCAAATCATTAGAGGGTCAGAATCAGCATCAATGAAGCCATGTTCTCTCAATATAGCACTTTTCAACTGCTTGAGGCTTTCTTCCAAGTTTCTTCTTCTTTGTCACAGGAGGTAACTATGAACGGTCCTAAATACATGTGGAGTTGCTTATATGATTCAAACACAAGCTTATAATTGCTTTGACCAGGTATACCATTTGTATCTAAATTCTTCTATACTCCTCCGAGATTAATAACTTTTGCAGCAAGTAAAATATGTTCAAAATAAGTTGCAATATACTGAACTCGGAAGTTCCATAGTTTCCATGTAAGCAACACTACTGCAGATTACCGACAAACGACACCTTCACAGGGATGTTCATGCAAAAATGATGCTTCGGTGTGGTGGTGATCACCGGATAAAAGGTGGTCAGCCATTTCAGAGCCTATAAAATCAAATTCTACCAGGAATAAACAACATTCTATAGATCATAATTGTCAAACAACAAGATTTGAGATCTCATACCTTCCAGTACTTCAGACCCGAAACCATCACTGGTGTTTTCAGATTGATCTGCCCCAGGCACAAGGTCAGATTTTAACACCATCTTGCCTTTTTCTTGAGCTTCGTCTTGTATTCTGGGGGCATCAATCACAGAACAGTCTGCATACTTCTTTGTTCTTTTACGCTTCCTATTATCCTGCTTCACAGGATCTTATCCAGTTCAAAGAATTGATGAAACAAGAGGTTAATGAGCCCGTAGCTAGAACATTTATTGACCAAACCAGGCAGGAAATGCAAGGGTAAAGATGTACCAGAATCCATTGTTCCAAAAGCATCCAAGTTCATGAGGCAAACAGCTGCATTTACTACATCCAAACCATGTACTCTAACTATGTGCACCTACAGGCGCAAGAATAAAAAATCAAGAGGTTTGAATCTGGTCAATAGATAGTACTACAACCACCAAGCACTTCAAAAGGCAAAAGAAAGTTTACCTAATTAGGCCTGTAAAAAGGTAAACCACTAACACGCGGATATCCTCAACCTCATTATTAGCTTAGTGCCAGAGTGGGGCTTGAGTTTCCAGAAATGAAGGTATATACTTGTGCTCTTTGTTTTAATGAGGTATTCTGGTTTTAAAAGCTTATTTTATTGCATAATCCATGTTCTCTCCTATCTGGATATTCGAAACCTTTGCCTTATAGATCTAGTCTAGTATTCCAAGAGGCTACCCGAAGCTGAATTCTGAACTTCAATCAAATCTAAGAGATTGAAGCCTGGAATCTTTGATGCATCATGTTAATATCTCTGCTATAATTTCATCCATTATCTCACCAATTACTAAAAAGCAGCACCACATATTTTCTTACACCAATTGTTTATGACTTTTCTGAAAGTGATTTCTGTAGGTTATCAGCTGTGAATCATCACAAAGTTAAAAGTGCAAGCATTGCTGGTCATCTCCAATTGCAATAAGAATCACAAGTTTCAAACAATTACCTTCAACTTGCAATCTCCAATCAAACGAAAGATCAGAATGTCTCCTTTTAGTAATCTGTGAGACATAGAGAAGCCCCTCCAACCAGCACTCAGTCCATTCCTATCAATAAGATATGTTGTCCTATACTCTTTTCCCCATTCATCAACCAAAATCACGGTGGAATCCTGACTCGGCAGATGTAAGCTGCCGAATTTCCTAGGAATTATCTGTGAAAGATAAAAAAGAGAAATGAAAAAAGGACAAAGAGAAAAACAACAAAGCAAGAAATAGAAAAGTTCATTTTTAACTAATCAATCTACTGAATCTCTTAATAAATGGCAAATTTGGAGCTTACCAACCAAAAGCTGTAAGTGACATTTGACGGGAGCATACACTTTAAAAAGTAAGGGGCTCCATCCTCCATACTCGCCAGAACTTTTGCTGCTCGCTCCATGACAGTAAACTTAGATTCAACATCTTCGTATATTTCGTTCATCGCAGTTCGCTTTCTTTTAATGCTGCAAACAAGTCACTCTTAGAACACAGTCTAAGATTTCTTCATGAGATTTGCATTCCAAGGTTTAAAAAGGGAAAAAGACAACAAATTAAAAGAGAAAAGGCAACATATCAAGAGCCATCACAGTACAGATGCCAACCATCGTGAGTTCTTTCCGGTATCTGAGTCGACCTGCTCAAAATGCAAAGTACCACATCAGAACTTGTTAATAAAGATAATACAGGAATCAGCGTGTATAACTTCAAGCATCACATACATACTGGTGAGGTTGATAAACTAGAAGTTATAACAAGAAGGCCATTAAAGTATTAGATAATGGCAGGCAACACTTGCTCCGTAGATCACAACTAAAATGCAGATTTTGTCAACAGTTTCTTTGTCCTTTCTCTCTTGTTCCAATATCATGCAAGATAGTGGGACTATGGTAACAAGCTATATAGTAAGGGACATTTAACAATTGAACAGAAAGAAAAAAGTGAGCCTTTCAAGTCACTGAGGCTATATGACAAATGCAATCCTATTGGCATAGTTGAAAATGAAAGGAAGAGCTTGGACACAATGATCTCCTTAGAATCTCTTCATCAGAGGGCAACAAAATCATGATTGAAAGCACATAGGCACAAACATTTAGTAAAAGTAATATGAGAGATCCATGTGATCAAGTATGTATGCGACAGAACTATTAATAGAAGAAATACATGACATAAAGGCCCAAGAAGATGCAACATAAAGCTTGCTACTAGCATTGATACACCACACATGTGTCATATCCCCTAATTGATTTGAAAGGAACAACTGGCTCCTACCATTGTGTACTTCAGATGTCCCAAGGTTAAAATAAGTCAATCACTTGCATAATACTTTTTTAAAAAATTTTCTTTCCAGCAGGGAAAAGGGTGGATTTAAGAAGCAAGAATTTGAACCAAGGACCTCTGCATCCTGAGGCATCAACCTACTTGCATACTGGCAGGCGACACATAAAACTACAGTACATACATAGCTTATTTAAAACATAAAACTGCAGTAAGTACACAGCTTATTTTCCAAATTAGAACTGCAAGTTCAAGCAATAGTTGGCATATAATAGAACTCACCAAGTGTTAGGAGCTGTGAATAAACGTATCAAAATGGCGACTGCAAAAGAACAAGAAAACATGCAATACATGCTACCTGTGAGCGACCCTATGTCCTCTTCAACTAAGTCTTCCCATTGCTAACCCATCCCAAACTCCTAACATTTTTCTCTAGATTTTAGCAAAATGAATCCCTATTCTCCATTAGCAGATCAATCGTTTAAAAAAACGAATTGTAAATGTTCTCCTTTCTTTTCTCTTGAAACAAATCATGTGCATCACATTTGTTCATCAATGCTTGTAACACGGATGTTTCCTTCCACTTGGTCTTTGATGGATCATGCAGCTTTTCATATGTAAGTATTATTCACCACTAAAAAAGGTTAATCAAGAAGACACTTGAACCCAAATTTGCCGGGGGTGACGCTATATATTGAGATTAGATCTAACTGAACCAAGACGAATGAAGAGAGTAAAAGGCAACAAAATAAACTAAAATCCACATTGGAGAAGCATAATTAGCGTGACAATTACATCAATCGTAAGCAAACAAGCAAAGCATGATGCAGAACAAAGCAAACAAGCACAGCATGATGCAGAACAAAGTTAGGGCTTGAATTTTTGAAATTCTGTACAAATCTCCCAATGACAAGATTGCTAATGGTAAAGGGGAAAACCCTGAAATCTAACCCGTTAAAACATACATCCGCAGCAAACAAAAGTGGAAGAAACATCGAGGCAATCTTAAGGACTTGACAGAAAAAGATGGCATAGATCCATGAGCTACAGCGACCGAATAAACTAACAAAGTAGGGAAAAACTGAGAATAAGCTTTCATACTTTCTTCGATTTGGATTTAGGAGCTTTTGGGTTTTCTGCAACCACCTTTTTCTTCCTTTCCATGGACACCTCGTCCTTCTTCTTCCTCTTCTGTTGCTCAACGGAGAATGAAATGCAACACGAAGAAGAAACCAAAATTTTTTCAAAAACAAGTCAAATATGAGCACATAAAAAAAAAACACAAAAATTAAAGAAATGGGAAAGAACAACTTGGTATGAGGTCCAACTAATCAAAGATAACACTGAGAACTTAGTCAAACTTACTCTTCTTCTAACAGATGTTTGCTCATTTTCAATAAACTTGTGGGTCCTATGTTCTGCCTGATTTTGTTGCTCGCCAATCCATTTCTCAGCTTCCATTGTACTATCTCTTAATGTTTCAGTATCCTTCTACTCCAAAAAATGCAGTAGCAGGGACGTAGAGATTTAGAGAGCGGACCCAAAAAAAATAAAAAAATAAAAATAAAATGCTAGAGAGAGAGAGCGGGCGGTTGGGGTTTGGTCTGTTCGGAGAAGCAACCCAGAGGAGCAGACAGAGACAGGTGCAAGACCCTTACTGTATTAACGTTGTCAAAGTAAATATTTACTGCTTGTTTTACTTTTTTTTGCATGGTTTTGCTTTCGGTGGTCTCCAGCCCAGGACCCCAGCTTTTCTTAAACTACTTTTGTTTATTTATTCATTTATTAAATTTTGATGTTGTCGATCAAGTGGCTTTCGAGTAAATCTACGCGCGTTTCGAATTTATCCATTTTCGATACGAGGAATGGAAATATGGAATGGTTCATTGCCTCTGGACTCCAAAAGTGTGTGTATTTTTCAGGTTCATCCACTTTCTCAAATCACGTACTCTCTATAAATGGGGTAACAATGATGATATAATATTCCAACTAAGGAAATATCCATACATACATTATTATTTTCAAGTCACTTTGGAATCTAGTTGTTGAAGGTTGAGTAAGACAATAAGTATTGAATTATTAGAAGGATTTTATCTATTCTGCACAGGCTAAGTACATAAAATACCAGGGGTAGACCCATTCTAAACTTTTATCATGTCATCTCCTCCTAAATTCATAAAAATTTTAGCGAAAAAAATTTTAAATTTTCTAGACAACTAACGTTTGAATCCACTTCTTATTCATGTGCCATAGGGGTATAGAATAGAAAAACCCTTATTAAAATAATACTATAGATTAATCTTAGAGCCTTCGTTTTTACAATTTAATCTAACTTATGGAATAAGCACACACATGATGGATGAATTAGAAAATAAATTTTTTTATAAGAAAAAGGTAGAAGTCAGTTAGAAACTTGTTTTTAAAAAAAAAATTATCATGAGACAAATCTAAACTACACAATTTTTTTTATTTTCTTCAAGACGGTAAATTAAAACAACTATAAATTACAAATACGAAATTAACAGCCTTGTTTGGATTGGAGTTTTTTACAAAAAAAAATTTTTACATTTTTCGTAATCACATTTTCTAAATATCTTTCTACCTTACATACATCAAATCAAATGGTTACAGTATATTTTTCTGTGAAAAATCCAGAAAATAACAATGCAGACAAGACCTAAATTTAACATCAATATCGCACAAGGGCATCAAACGTACAAGTTGCCAGCTTTGGATATCCTGAATGCAACTGGATTGCATATCTAATAGTAGATCGGTATAAACATTAAAAGTGTGGCGTGCACGGCTATCATTTTTGGGCGGCCCAAGTAATTAGTGTTGGTGGTGTCCGGTGAACATCAGTCAAGTCCCCTGTAATGCATGTGTGCGAATACAATGGGAGAGACTGCAGAATCCCAGCAGCCCACTTGCTAATATACGCTCCCGTGGAAGCTTTCATTCTTGCTTGTTTTTTAGCCTCTCTGCCACGAGATGAGCGACAGAAATCCCACAATGCTAGACTGAAATTTTGTTCAGTTGCCTTAATTTTGTGTCTCCTACTCATTTGCGCAAAGGAGTGGTAAGCTCTATCCGCAGGCTCAACTTCCTGAGCTATTCACAGGACAAGATAAATCTGCTTAAACAAAAGTTATAGCTTCCTGAGCTTGGCAACTGTGCTCGCAAGCATCATAAATGAGAATGCCTGTCCCATGCGATTGATCCTTTGAAAGGCATTGCATCAAGAGCCAGCTTTGCCTTATCATTTGCTTCACAACGCTCGCACATTTTCACCATCACTGAGAATCTCCTTGTACATGGACCTCAGACTACTACAGCATATTTGTAGCCAGTTAATTTAACTTTTTAAGTGTTTACCTTGCAGAATCCCAAAAAACCAAGCAGGCAAGACTTGCAGATAAAATGGCTCACATCAAAGTTTAATCTTGGGAAAGACAAGAAACTTAAGTTGGAGTCCTGAATAAATGTCTAATACGCAGTATGTACTCAAAGATGCACCACAAACTGGGAGAGGAAAGTGGCCTTTCGCACTACCACAATTTTTAACTATTTATAGACATCTCCAGGATGAAATAAAGAGTAAATCTGTTACAAAAAGCCTTCAAAATATCACCAGCAGCTAGGTGATTGACCTGTAATTCACAGAACTACATATTGCCTTCAAAATATCACCAGCCAGTAGGTTAGTGACCTATAATTCACAGAACTACATATTTCCTTCAAAATATCACCAGCGGGTAGGTGACTGACCTATAATTAACAAGACTACTAATTATAAATGATAATGATTGACCAGAGACACAAAGAGCATTACCAAGGTGCAGTCGCTTTTTCCTCAAATATTTGCTCGAGATTTTCCTCTTGGACCTTGAGAACCTTTATATCAGCATCAAGAGTTCTGATGATCTCTTTCACATTCAAAAGCTTGGTTTCAAGATTTCTTATCTCCTCTAGTAATTGAGCTCTCTCAGCTGTCTTTGATTTCATGCTCTCTTCTTGTTCAGATGCAAGGGATGTAAGTGTCCTTATTCGTGCACGCAAAAATTCAACCACCATGCCCATATCCTCAAAAGCCTTAAGAGTTTTGTCCCATGTTTGGAGATACTCAAAAGATGTCTTCAGCTTGGCTGCTCTAATTGCATCTGCAATGTTAACTGTTTCAGAAATTATTCCAGCAGCTAGCTTGCAGTTCAGGCCCTTGATGAGATGATCATGAAGGAATGAATTTTGACTGCAGCAGAGCTGATAATACTTGACTCGAAAGTGCAGAGGTATCTCTGTGTCTATTACTAGGCCATCCACAAGAATGCAGAAACTATTGAAATCCTTCACATCTTTGAACTGTGTATCCGATTCTGAAAATCTAACGCCATCCAAGACCTCCAGAGTTAATTCGTTGTTTTCGCCAGCAGATTGAGCTGATTCAGGCACGTGTCCTGGACTTACTGCAACTATGTCTCTCTCAGGAACATTAGCTAGAGGTCCCAAGTAGTCTAGCTCTGCTGTCTTAGAGTTCTTCACATCTTCAATTTCTTCTTCAAGGTTTGCTAAGTTATCAATGACAAAAATAAAACATAAGTCAGTAGTAATTTGCTGATTGTACAAGTGAAAAAAGAATAGCACCCAACATTTTCGAAGAAACAACAAAGTTTAGGCCAATACACCAATACCATGAGCAATTGGTTTAACTTGAAATTCTAAATTCAGAAGACAGATGGCTCCATCAAGTTCTGTCAAGCCATTTGCTCTAACAATGTAAACCTATTAAAAGAAAAAAAAAATCAGGATCAGAAATTTATGAATAAAATCTAAAGTGGTCTGTAGTGGAAATTTTAAATGATATGCTGAAAAATGCCTGCAAGATCACAAATGACCTCGTATTTCTTTGTTGACATTGGTGGTTAATATAAGATTTACCGGCAAATGTTGCAATGTAGTTAAAACATCTAAATGAGTTATTCGACTGGAAATATAAGCATTTCCCTTCTAAAATAGTGGTAGGCACCATCATTGTTGGTAGTTGATTTATGCATGAATTTACACTCAGTTTAGAGTACTTGACAACATGCATGTTTTCCTATTAACCGCATCATCTGAAAACTTGAATTGTTAGAGATAACAGTAATCAATACACTTGTACACTTAAAACACGCACGTTGGCATGTTGGTGGAATATATTCTAGAAACCTAAAATGTTCATGACTTTACATTGGTTGGTTGAGATAGCTGGACAGACTTCTGTATGCTTTGATAGTGTATTAAAGGGGGCATAACATTCTTGTTTGTTTGGTGTAGGCGAGTAATTGCAACAATAAATTCATAAATCAAGTCCAAACAGACTCGTGATCAACTACCTTTGCCTTGATAATCAAATCCAAACTGAAGCCTTACTTTTTGAATCAAGCTCATAGAGTTACCTTAAGTACACAAGGTTTAATCAATTGGAAAACTATGACATCCCCCTCAAGCAAATTGTGTGCAATAGAGAAACCTCTCCATCCACCACTCAAGCCGTTCTTCTCCACTAGGTACTTTGTTTTGTATTCTTCTCCATTTTCGTCCACCAAAACAACAATATCATCTTTCTTGGGCAAATGTACATCACAGAATTGCTTAGGCAGACTCTGAAATTGAATGACAAATATTAAGGACATTATTAGCATCTCAAAAGGGCGATTAGAATAGGGGCAGGATGGAGGCTTTTAGAGCTTTACCAACCAAAATCCACCGGTAACATGAGATCGGAGCATGTACTTCACACAACTAGGAAAATTAGATGGCAGCTTAGCTTGAACCTCGTATGCTCTGTCAAGGGCAGAGGATTTGGGTTTTCCATAAGCCGATTGATAACTGGTTTTGTCCCCGATCTTTTTATAGCTGGAAAATATTACAAGAAGCATTTCAACCTCCATCACTCTTAATACCAAGTAATGTAACATTCAATAATTATAATGACAGTACTAATAATATGCAAGTGCTGACATGATCAAACATTCTCCGCTGACCTTATTATCGACTGCTCGGTGTTGTGAGTTTCCTCCTGCACACGAGTCAATTGGTTAAACAGTTTCTTTCTGAGAGAAGCAGAGCAAGGAGATGAAGCCCCAAGAGTTGACATGGTTGTGAAAAAGCTGACTACAAAGAAATGCAACAAGACTAAAGAATAAACTAATGAGCAACAGACGCTAAAAGGGGTCATCATCTATGATACTGGTTCTCCTTCCTTCACATTTCGTACTTTCTTGATTTTGTCATATTGAGTGCCGCAAGGCTTTTTCTTCACCAGCTTCTTCTTGAACTCAGACGTCTTCCTCTGTTTCAGCTGTCAAAATGAACAAGACAACGTACTTAAAAAGCTTCAATTGACCAAAACCATGACTCAGTATTCGAATAACAGATGGTACAAACAAATAGAACCTTGGTGGACGGATCGTATTGGTTTCTCTTAGAAGGAGAAAACGGGGAGATGGCCATTTTTTTTTTCACTTCACTGTATTTCCTTTGATAAAACCTTTCTCTTACAGATATGACTGGCGTGGAGAGCGAGAGATGATTTTGGGAACTGGGTGGGAGGAGGTGAGCGATGTTTTACCGTTTGGTTCAAAAACATACTCCAGTTGGAAGTTTTTTTTTTTTTTTTTTTTTGAGTGGATTGACAGCAAGAGGTGCGATTTGACAAGACTGTCTCGGAGAAGGTACCGCCGAAATGGAGCCAAATTTCAAATTTATTTGTACTTTGCAGGATAAAGTGAGGGCACGTTGGTATTTACGAGAGTACTATGAAGCATAAGTATGATTTCTTTCCTTTTTCCAAGGCAGAGTATGTGACTTTCCATTTCCAGTCGTGTTTATGGTTTGTCCAATCCCATACGTTAAAGGGAAATGTCTGTATCGTCCCTCACCCCCCTATTTTTTCTCATATCTAAGAGAATTTCTTTTAGATCCACATATGTTAAACTTAAAATTTCTTGAGTATTCTCGTCAAATGTTAATATCAATTTTGAATTTGAATTAGTTGAATAACAAATTTAAGGAATAGACATGTACAAATATTAATGGAGCAACTTGTGCAATTGATTAGATATGACGATTTGTGATTCACTCTCTCATATGATTTGTGTAAAATTTTTATCATTAGTACAATCTTTTTGTCAAGTAAGATACAATTTTTTGATTTATTTCTCTACTTACATCATCAACACGTTTTCCAATTACCTTTTTATCTCACGTACATCATATCAAAAAAGTACTACAGTATTTAGATAACCAAATAATCCCAAATAATCTACTATTCAAACAAATCTTGTTAGACAATTAGATCTTGTCTAGATTGCTATTTTCTAGATTTTTCATAGAAAAATATACTGTAACTATGTGATGTATGTGAGTAAAAATGTGTTTGAAAAATGCGATCACAAAAAACGTAAAAATTTTTTGGTGAAAAATTGCAATCAAAACAAGGTCTAATATTGGCTTCCGTTTTACCAAATAAAAAAGACAAGCAATTTCAACTTTTACTCACAAAATACTACCAATAAATAAAGAGCATCATAGGCGTGGTTTGGAAGTTTTGGAGAGAAGAGAGGAAGGTATTTTAAATCGTGAGAAAAAAGAAAACAAGAGAAAATAACGATTTGATATATATGAGATAAAAAAAAATTTTGTTGAAAAATATGTTCATAGAAAAAGTAATAAAAAAAAGAGGTTTTCCGAACGAGGCTGCCATACATATTATTGTGCTCCCCCAGATCTTTTATAAATAATCACTTACCTACCTTTTCGACCAAGTAAGGACTAATATGAGCAACACGACCCTACTACCTTCCCTCATTATTATTGTGAAAATATTTTGACAAAGAAATAAATGGCCTTTATTTTTACAATTAGAAACAAAACAAATAAGTTTAGGATCATTATTAACAAAATTGTCATCACAAATTTGGAGACATTTTAGGCACAATTTTGCGATTCTTGTACATTTAATGTGCAATGAGCTTTATGTTCTCCTTGTAATTTTATGAGCTCCAATCTTGGAGTTTTTGAGAGTTTTCATTGTTTCTTTAAAAAGATTGTGCAATTTTGGTACACTAATAAAAGATGTGTGATACACTTCTACATTTTTTGTCTTTGTATGATAACCTTTTAGTTGTATGCAATTTTATAATAAGCTAATAAGTGAGACTACAAAAGTGCATATATTTGGCGTGAAATTCTCGTCTCTTCTCAGAGTCATTTTATTTATAATACTTCTCCTAACATGGCCTGATTTGTTTGACAAAAAAATAAATTTCAATTAAGGGCGGTAAGTAAAATTTTTGAAAATCCAGAAGAGCTCAATAAAACTTTTTGAAATTATCCCAAATGAAAACCAAGCAATAAGGAAGGGGCCTCTTCCGTACAAGAGCATCACGTAAGCACTAAACCGTTTGATATATAAAGGTCATTGCTACTGCACTATTTACTGGGGACAAGCCCCGTCGTGAAGAAATTAAGGTCTGGGTGTGAACATCTCGCAAATTCTATAGGATATGAAGGAGTCACCCCTCAAACGCCCCCCCCCAACCCCAACCCCCCAAGAAAAAAAAAAGGAAGATCTTCTGAATATTTATTTCTCCAATTAGTGCGTTCAGTTCTTTTGCCTTGAGTTTGTTAACGACCAAGATAGAGAATTTTTGGAGGCAGAGCAAGAGTTTGTTTATTTATTTATTGGTCATGTGTACCGAGTGGTCACTAAGTACTCGTTCAAACGATGTTAAAGAGAGTTCAGCTATCAGAGAGGTTACTCGGTACTGAAAAAGTATGAAAAAATCGTTTAAAATGTCGCTCACATTTTATTAAATAAATTAATAGACCATGGTAAATTTTGGAATTTCCCCACAAAGTTATGTTCTATGCCACAATTAATTACATTAGGATGGTGTTTGTTTGCAAGGACTATTGTGGGAAAATGAAGAAAAATTCGTTATTTTTTCCGGCATGCACGCTCACATTTTATTAAATAAATTAATAGACCATGGTAAATTTTGGAATTTCCCCACAAAGTTATGTTCTATGCCACAATTAATTACATTAGGATGGTGTTTGTTTGCAAGGACTATTGTGGGAAAATGAAGAAAAATTCGTTATTTTTTCCGGCATGCATGTTTGATTGGTAGGATTGTTAGAAAACTTTCCTGTATTTTTCTATACTTTCTTACATTTTGTGTCCTGTAAAATTTATACTTTCTTGCATTTTATATCCTGTAAAATTTTGTGTACTTTCCTGAATTTTGTGTCCTGTAAAATTTACAGAATTTTTGAAGTATTTTCAATAGCTGTTACTAATTGTTATTGACTTTCTATATTCTCCCAATATTTTTCTTAGTAACCAAAATGTGTATGAAAAACTTACTTATATTTTTATTTACCTCACTTTCCTTCACTTCATTTTCCACATGAAGAAAACATGGACCACAATGTCGAACAATGTGAAAAGGTCACTTTCCTCCGTTTTCTTTCTTGTGTTACATGTTGGGCAGGCAACAAGGAAACAGAAAAGGGCAAGCAGGACTTGGACCACTTGGTAACATGCTAAGAACAAATTAAACCAAAAAGCGGGGTTAATACACTTGTAGCAGTTTAAGTAATTCCGTCTTTCAACCCATTTATTAACACTATTTACAAAAGTAGGCCTGTTAACTTGCATCACGTTCTCTGCGGGCACCCCTAGCTTAAAACACCTGTTGAACATGCCATAGCAATAGAGGTTACAAGGCTTTTAAGTGGTGTCACAGAAAGACGAAATGACACCTTACTACCATTCCGTCGCTCAGAGCCATATGCTTTCAGCAGCTGCTAAAAGATTTTTCACTTTTAATCACCAATATATAGTTGACTACTTCACAGGCATATTTACCTCTCACCCTTCAAAGTACCCGACAAACGGATTTGCCACTCAATCCCTGGCAAAATCACCTCTTATGCAACTTTATTTCTCAGAGACATCTTGGAATAAACATCATTAGAAAATTTACCTCAAACACGCCAACTTATCTCAGACTTTGTCACAATCTTGAACGACCTATAAATTTGATAGCCTTCAAGGGTGAACGCCTACAAGCAGAGGCAAATGGCTGGCCATTCAAGGAACCTGAAAATTTGACATCCCAACCTTCAATGTTTTTCGGGACACACACATCAAAGAGGATTTGGCCAAGAACACCATGTGCATCCATCCTAGGGTTTGTGTCAGATGGTAATTTTTCTTTCCTATCCTCTTGAGAAGACCGAGAGTCTCTAAAATTGTCATGTTCCATTGAACTTGGTAAGAAGAAGTGGTCTTCCGGTCCAACTGCAACTCTTCTAAGGCTTTGATTTGAATTAACAGCTGCATTTTGGAGATCACATATCAAATCAGATATTTCACCAGGCATACCACCCAAGTCGGTTCCAATTTGCTCTCCAAGTCTCTGGATTTTATGAAAGAAGATTGAATTTGATCTCTCAAGCAGCTCTGCTACAGCAGCTCTGTACTGAAGTGGATAGCTACTGTAATGACCTGTAATGAGATTAACAAGGTCAACACAGTTTGAATACACTACCATTAAAAGCACTCAAAGCTAGAGGTTAACTGGAACTAGGAGCAGGTAAAGAAAATCTACAAGGTAATATTCACCAGCAAACACGGCAGAAATCAATGATAAGCTAGAATGTCAAACATGTGTAACTGCAGGACGGCATAGAGCACATAAAATCTATATTTTTTCACATAACAAGCTTGATGAAGGCAGGAAGCTAATGCAAAACAATGGAAATAAACATACTAAGTGCTTAAGTCTGAAACTAAAAAATTACATCTCAGTAGATAGTTTAAGACCAACCAACATGAGGCGAATTTTTCCACTTCATGACTTCTACGGCACCTCCAGCATCTAGTAAACACTGAGAAAAGTTGCATATAATGGGGTATGGAGCAAGATCATCAGAGTCCGAGCATAGAATGAGAAAAGGGGCACCCAAGCTCTGTGAACAATAACCCATTAACAATGTCAAGTCAGTAAAAACCCATGAATTCACAACTTGCGGACGTCAAAGTTACACAAGAAACATACAACTGAGGAATAAAGACTCTGCCAGTAATCTGTCTGCTGAGATCCAAATTTCGTGATGAATAGAGCATCCAGTCCAAAAGTGACACCTTTTGCAATTAAGGACACAAGCTTAGCTGAGCCAGGCATCTTGAGGATAGTGGGGTGTACAGAAAATCTTGCACCTAAGTCACTGGTAACATCAACAGGACCAGAGTCGTAGATTTGACCCGAAATGCAGCTTCTAACCAATCTACTGTCATCCTTCAGATTAAAAGCAATTACTCAGTAAGCCGAACAAATGCTGACCTTTCAAGATACACAAAATCCATGATGTAAAGTATAAAGCAGATTCAGATAAGAATTATACCAAATTTAGCTGCACTTCACATCCTCCATCAATAATCTGTGTCATGTTTAAATAAGTTATACAGAAGTCGCAAGAGTAGAGAAGAAAATCTTAGCAACAGGACTGCATCATACAGAATAGTTAACCTCAGTATGTATACCTGAAAGACCTTATACAAGCAAGCTTGTGAACCACCAGAAAGAGACGCAAGAACTAGTGGACATGGCTTCGACCTTAGCTCCTACATTTGTACAGAAATATATTCTCCCGGTGAACAGAGTATGCAGAAATAAAACAAGTTGAATCTATCTTCCATTGAAAATAAACTTAAATTATCAGTTACCATTATAGCACCGTATATTGAGTTAGTAACAGGAAGAAGAAGTAAATAACACGTTCAGCAAATATTTATGGGAAGCATCAAGTTTCGCCTAAAGAAAAGATGCTCAACCAAATTCATACAAACAATTAATGAATTTAGATAACATGAAACCTTAATCTAAATAAGTAAACAACAGCATGAATCTCATTTTATCACTCAGTATACACATGTTTCACACATTAAACAAACCACAAATAACCCAACTGATGGCATACAATCCAAGTGGAGGAGCAAAGATGAACTAAGTTAAGTGACGGGACGAGAAGCTGACCTCGACAAGCTGACTGACAATACAAAATGCTAGCGATGTGGCCCTCTCAGGGGTAAATCTGTAAACCACAGAAAGAGAGAGAGAAGAAAATACAATTAATAGAGATGACCCATAAATTAACGATGATATGGAAGCAATATTGACACTGTAGTAGTAATTTATACCTCTCTCTCTATATATATACGGAATACGGTAGCAGTAACTAGTAATTCAAAACTAAATGGTAAGGTTGAAAGAGAGTTAAAAAGGTTGAGCTTACGGATTAAGAAAATGGGCGAGGCAAACAAGAGAATTCCAACCCAGCGAGGAGTAGAGATCAGTGAAATCCTTCAATTGGGTTTCCTGAATTGAGCCCCACCACGCGAACACAACTACAATTCCCCTGCTCTTTTTAACATTGCCGGACTCTTGTTCGCTTTTTACCCAGTAAAACCTTCCTCCGGCTCCTCCTCCTTCCCTATGCTTGCTTAACATTTCTTCCAGAGCTCCCCAAACCCTAAGTCCCAGTCGAAACCCGAACCCGCAGAAAATCAACAACAAAATAAGATGATAAAACTGATGAGAGATCAATAGAGTGTAAAGTGGACTTGTTGGCAGGCCTGGACGCGGAGCCCAGGGGCCTCTTCTCGGTCTCTGACTTGGTGGGTGGTGGTGGTGGCGGCGATGGTGGATTGGATTAGGCGTGTGGGGAGGATGGCCTATTTGCCAGCTCAGACCATATCCACCGCGAGCTCCTTTTAAGCGAATCCTGTATCCTGCCTTCTCCACATTGGGACCCGCGGGCCCCGCGTGCTTTGAAAATAGAGAGAGAGAGAGAATTTCAGAATTTTGATCCTGACGGTGTCGTATCGTTATTTCCGTGGCGTATTTAAGCCTTTTGTTTGGATGGCCATTTTCTGCAGAAAAATCTTTCGATTTTCGTGAACACTATATGAAATCTTTACAATAAATTTTTTATAAAAACTCTTACAAAATAGCAATTCAAGCACCCTCTCAGTTTTTATCTGATGACATGCCACCCCTGGCGGGAGGAATGCGGGAAATTGAGGATCCTTTAGCCCAAGAAAAAGGGGGAAAATAAAAGAAAAAACAGCAAAGCTCCTATTTACGTTTGACCATTGAGTCTTTCTCACAAAAAAAAAAAAAAAGAAAAAGAAAAAGAAACTTGAATTATAATTACGACCTAGAGTATATTCCATTCAAGGTATTATAGTTGCTGATCAATTAACAAGCAAATTCATGGAATGAGAAAATAAATGAATTATAATAGTGTATTTTTCTCAAAGATAAGGCGTTTATAGTTACATAACCTGCATATGACACATATCATTCTAACTAAAAGACTTAAAATACTTAAATAGCTCTATAAAATAGTAAATGATACGGACTAGACCACTTTTCTGATTCCATTTGTATCCAAAACAAGAAACACTTCAATTGTAGCACTCATAGCAATAAAAAAAGTATATATACTCATAACTTAATTTATCACTTAACTTACCCAAAATCTTAATTTATCACTTAATTTACTCTTGACAGGGAAGTGTAGCTAGTTGATAATACTCTTTATATATAGGTTATGAGTTCAAGTTATCAACGAGAGTAGATAGGGAATCACAATTAATTCTCTTTATAGAAAAAAGAAAAAAGAAAAAAGTCCAAATTTACCGCAATTTAAGCTGCAGCGAAATCATTCAGCCTGAGTTGTAGAAAACGGGCTTTGCTAGACATGGCTAGTTCCGGGAAGGTTTAAACGCTGGGCCTAAACATTGGGTCCAGACTAAGCCTTGACACTTTTCTGATACAGGCGGCCTAGTAACAACTTGAATGAGTCGGACGAGAGTGCTCGGCCTAGCTCAACCTACAATGGCAAGGACAGTGGATCAAATTTCCAAAATGAACCATTATCTCGATTGGATAATTAAACTCCTGTGTCTTGGAAAATTAATGAAGTAGATATTACTTCTTAACTAATGAATTACCTTTTTTTTTTTTTTCTAATAGCAAGAATCATTTCATTAATTTAAACACCAAGAATTGTTCCATTGATTTAAAAAAAAAATTCTGCACTTATGATAGCAATACGTACATTAGAATTAGTAAATGGGAGAAATCATCTCTCTTTATGCTAAAAAAAATTAAGAAAAATGACACCTTCAAATTCCAAATATTCAATCCTCTTATAACATTTGCAACTCCATAACAGACTCATTCTTTGTACTTTGTTTCTCATTTGAACACATAATATGCTTGTTTGCAGTGAATTGACCATTTAGTGAAGTTGATCTCTAACTCCTTTTTTTTTTTTTTTTTTTTCCATTTTCCAATTGTCAAATTTAGATGCAGTCCTCTATTTTCAATCTAGAATTCCTATATGCTAAAATAAAAAAGAAACTCTTCCTATGCTGCTATTGATCTACTCAGTGGAGTCAAGCCATAATTATGGTGGACAATTGTCCCTTCAACCTTCAAATACTAGATTTTAGACTTGTAATTTTGTAAAATATTGTAATATGTCTTGCATTTGTACCCCCCAAAAATTTGTGAAGCCACCTTCTACTCTCACATTGTTGCCTTCCCTCCCCAAAGAGAATTAAAAAAAAAAAGGTCCATCATTTTTATTTGAAAAAGTGAATAATATTACTTGGGAAAAAAAGTAAAGGCTTTAAAACAAAACACAACAGGATTCATATACTCATTGTACCAAATTTGTTCTATATAATAAGTTAATAATTAGCTTATATAAGTTTTATTGTCTTTTTGATCCAACTAGCTAGTTAATTAATGGTAGGATTCTACTTTGCACCGGTTCTAATACGAGCCATTAGTACAATATTTAGCTCCTTTACTCATCCAAACAAATTGACAATGGGTGTGTTTGGATAGAAATTATTCGTAAAAGAATTATCTACTTATATCATAAATATATATAATTTTTAATACACCTTTTTATCTTTTTAATCACTTTTTATATCACAAATATCACATTACAAAAAGTGCATAAAGATAATTATCCCAAATAATATTTTGATGAATAATCGCCTATGTAAGCACACTCGACTGTTATCGAAACCTTGAGTTCTGAGCCTTCCATCTCTTGGAAGGGTCAAGGTTAGAGAATGGGAATGCTCTCGGATCCCAAGTCTCAAACCCTCTGTCGAGTAGAATTGCTCCTAAAAACCAAAACATAGCACAGAAGTCAATGCGCAGAGGACAGCACAGCAGTTCTGCAATTCTTATTCTTACCCATCATAATCAGTTTCGTGAAATGAGCAAATCAAAGAGCAGGAAAGATAAAACAAACTGTGAAAAAGTGGAGACCAACCTTCCCTCCTCCTTTTACCACTGAAACTGCGCGTACGTACAATGAATTAACTAATCAGCGACATTCTTTCTTCCTTTCCTCCCTTCCTTCCTCTCGTGGCTATAAAACTTGGCATCAGATCCAAAGCACATGGAAGTCTGGCGTATTATTACTAGTGGAGTATATTAGAGGGAATGAGCACCTTTCCAACACGGCACGTGCACCACCATCCACCCTGCCTCCTCCTCCTCCTCCCACCCCTTCTCCATCCATCCCAACTTCTTGAACCTAAACCCTGTGCATTTTAAAACAGCACTTCTGTTGTTCAACTGCTAGAAAGGAGCTTTTTATATTCAGTGCTAAAGAGGAGGGGACCCTGCAACCATCACATGCAATTCCATACAATGTATTTAAAATTGGAACTTTATGACTTTTCCAGTATCAAACCTTCATGGCCTACGCCACTCTTCGTTGCTTTTGCATTGTTCATATGCACGTTGGCCCATCTACATTATGCGGGGAGATGTTTAGAAAGAGAAGAGAGTTTGGGAGGGGGGGGGAATAAAAAGAAAAATAAGTGCGGATCTTTTCTTCAAATTGGGAGTTTTGAGCGGACACAGATAGATTAGAGAGTTGAAAATATTGCAACATTTTTTTTTCTAACTGGTGGACAAAGATAAAAGAGTTATCAAGTTAAAGGTAACTAAACTTGCAAAATGCCAATTTGACCAATACATTAATGTTGAAGAAGAAGAAGAAGAAGGTACCCACATAAATAAATAAAAACACATCATATTCCTTTGCCCAACCCTTCAATAAAAAGCCACAAACCTAATTACCCTATTTTTTGTGGATTAATTTTTTATACACTGACAGTTTAGTGATTATTTTACACTAGCAGATTTGAATGCATGTCATATGTGCATGATTTGAATTTCAAATTTAACTTCATGTTATGTGGTATAATCTAAATCTATTAGTGTAGAAAAATTTATACACTGACCTTGTATAAAAAAGTTACCATTTCCTTGTCCACATAACTTGCCTAAACTCTCAAGCTGAGAGGTAGTTCTACTCCCACAGCAAACTAATTGCCGCTGATTGTCCAGTTTTAGAGTAGATGGGATGGAAGAAAATAATGATGGAGGAGTAGGAATTGGATGGAGGCATGGAGAAAGGTGAACAAAAGAAAGGATCGTTAAAATGAAGTGTAGAGTTGGAAGGAGGCGTTAGTGGTGGTTTTCTGGAAATTTTCTTTCTTTCTTTCTTTTTTCGGGGGGGGCAAGACATGTTGTCATTTTGGGAAAATTTTCCTCCTCAAAAATTGATTGGTTATTCTAGAGCCATCTTGCAGATATAATTCTTTGGCTTGCAGTTGTTCATTTTGTTTCCTTATTTTTTTGTCTTATTCTCGTGTACGTTTTGCTAATCTCTCCTAAAATATTTGAATGATATCGGTTGATTGATTCTTTTTTAGGAATATCCTATTTGACTCTCATTTGCAATGCAATACTAGTATAGAATTTTCATATATGGGTAGTTTTGTTGAGGTGACTATTATTGAGTCAAGCCTCAAGGTTCTAATTGTAGTTTGGTTAAACTACAGGGAAGGTAAATATAATTAACCCAAAAAAGAAAACAAGGGTGTAGTTGCCTTTATAAGCTACTTATATCACCTATTCCTAAGCATAGGACATTTAAATTTTGTGCTTATTGGTGTCTACGTCTTATTTATTGTTTCCGAGAGCATTTGAAGCGGGCTAATGTGCTCAAAAGAGAGCAGTGTAAATTTATTTGTGCGCAAGAAAGAAACCTTCATCTGAGATCTGCTTACAACACCTCCGTAATGAAGTATCCACCCTCTATTATATATAGCATCCAGCAGCATTCAAATAGTAGCAGCAAAGCACGAGATCTTGCCTTCAGCCTAAGAAGGTCCCCAAATAATGAAAAAGAAAAAAAAGGAAGAAACCAAGAATAAATTGCAGTAACATTCATAAATCTGGTGTACCTGAAACCTGAGCCAATTACTAAATAGGAAAGCCTCGAACGCATGATGCATCTTTGCTTTCAGGATGAGTGAGTATATAAATATTCCGCCGGTTACACAGTGAAACCCTTTAATTTCTGATGATGGCCGTTTTCAGAATTTCAAAAAGCAAAGGACAAAATTTTCCCTTATTAAAGCTTAAAAACAGATCACATGGCCCCCACAAAACACTCATGCCCCACAAACAGTGCCTGCCCTCCAGGAGTGTGTGAATAACAAACATTTGCAGGGGAACTGTGGCCTTCCAAAGGCGGTACAGTACTTGCAAATGCAATCATCTCATGATAATTGTTTACAAAGGAAGGAAAATACTGCAGAAAATGGGATTCACCTTGCATGCGTGGTGATCAGTAAACAGCCAAAATAAGCCCGAACAATCCAAACCTTTTTCTTCCCCTCTTTTTTTACTCCACTACAAAAGATGTTTTGTAAAAACTAGGAAACCCACCCATCCCTCTTCCAATTTCCACTCCGATCCCTCTATTTCACGCATACAAGGAAGGAGAATAGCTAGCTATATTGTATAATGTTGGTGGTGGGCATATTTAGCACATTAAATCGTCACATACAAACCGATGAAAGCGATATTTAATTTGCAAACCTGTGATAGGGGTACCAGCCCTTTTCAAAAAAAGGGGAAAAAAAAAAAAAAAACTAACTAGGCCATGGATGGTGATAAATTAAAGGTCATTCATCAGATCAAATCATATCAGACAGCTAACAATTAAATGAATATCCCTAAAAAGAGTGTGGATTTATTACGGATGGTTCCTAGACAGGAGGAGGATGGAAAAGAAGCTTCTTCAAATGTGGCAGTATTAGTTTCAGTGGCAGTAGTCTCGCCTCCGAGAGGAGGACCAGCAGTACAATTCCAATAGGCATAGGAAAGCTCAAGGAGTCCAGTCCAGCTTCTTTACACAAAGATAGAAACCTGCTGTACACATATATGTCACCACTCTATAAACACCATATCCGGCCTACAGTACGGTAGCCAATTGATTAAGCTACTGACTAGCTGATTACTTGAAAGACTAGTTGAAAGAGTCCCAATGACAAATACCAACCAAAAGAACGAACAGGAAGAAGAAAGAAGACAGACAATCGCCCAGTGCGTCCTCGTGTGATGTTAACATATAGTATTACTCCTAGTAAGTGGTAACACTCTCTGTCCTCTCGTTTCCGACCATTTCAGTAAATCATGAAAGCTGATGATCATCAATCTATGGCTTCAAAGGTATCCATTCGTACCGGCCCTCCAATGGCACGTCCTTCACTACATCGTAGTTGTACCTGATTCACGACAAACAACGACTTGTGAGAGAGAGAGAGAGAGAGAGAGAGAGATCCGAGTACTACTAGCTAGGCTACTGTTACAGCTGATCGATATGATACATGGCTATGGTTGTTCATCACTGCGTACTAAAATTTAGGGTGTTGGGTTTCCTCTTCTGAGACTATTTGCAGCTAGCAGCAGCTCTTCTTAGCAAAGCATTTCATTAGAATCGGAAATTATTTCTGGCCTTGATCACTGCTAGAACTCTAACCTATAACGTTCCCCTTAATCACTACTTACTTTTCCGCGAATCGTTTCTGCTCCCGCTTTTCAGCCGCGGCGAAGAACTCTTCGATCTCCGCTGCTGAAGGCATGCAAGTTCTGCTCTTCAACTGCTGAGAATTTCTCGGAGCAGACTCCTCCTTCTTTGTTGTGGTCGTTGACGATATTGACTCCATGAACTCTCCCTCCGAGTCTCCTCCGCAAATCTCACTTGATGGACTCGTCTCTCTACTACCAAAATTATATGTAAGATCAAATCAGTGGAACAAAGCTAGATTTTCCATTTTTTTTTTAAAAGAAGAAATGTGAAGCAGTGAATAGCGAAACGCTCATGCACATGGAAGTTGATAACTAATAATAAGGCCAGATACAGATACATTTACAGCTCTATTTAAAATTTGAAAATAAAGTAACTTTTAGGAGGATGATCGCTGGTTTCAGTTTCGAATTTTTTGAGATAAAAAAGGAAGAGAAGTACTGTATTCAGTGCATACCTGAATTGGCTGATTATGAACGTGGGAATTTCGGTTTCGGAATCCTTGTGCTGCAAATTCAACAATAAACACAAAAATTAACTTCACAAGGGCACGTAAACAAAAAATTCAGAAGCTAAAAAAAAAATATAAAATTATTACGTAGACACGTAGTAGATGTAAATGCTTTGCGAGTTTAAACCTTCACCTTCAGATCCGTGGATCTCATTTTCTCCTTATGGACGTCGGTCGCCGAGGACGTCGTCGTCGAATTTGCAGTAGAAGCCGAAACTGTATTGGCTGGCAAACTTAGCTGCAGCTCAGGCGCCGCCTCATCACAATCGTCGACTTTACGTCTCTTACCGGAGCTGGTAGCAACCTCCTCCTCCACAGCTCTCATTTTGATAATCCCTCCGCCGATTTCCGTCGCTGCTGCTGCTGCCATCTCTCCAACTGATCTCTCACATTTCCTCAGGTAATCTCCCATCTGTTTCTATTTAGTCTCTCTCTCTCCCCCTCCCTCCTTTTTGTCTCTTTTCTTCTCTTTTAGCCTTGCACACACATATATTTCGGTGTATATATAAATATCTATAGCTCAATAAATATCTTTAAATTTATACAACCGTCGGTACAATGATATTCTGTCCCCCAGCTTCCACCACCAAATTCACTTAAAAAGCGACTTGAAATGCACGCATAAAACACACACACACACACACACACAAACAGAATTGTTCTCTCTCTTTCTCTCTCTGCTCTCTGTCCTCTCTCCTCTCTCTCTCCACCCCCCAGTCTCTCGGCCGAGGAAGGAGAAGGAGGTGCTGGAACTTGGGGTTGAATTAGTTAGCAGTTTGTTGGAGAGCGGGGTAAAATGGGGAAAGCGCGGGAAGGAAGCGTGGCTTATGATGTGATCGGACGGTGGAGATTAGACGAGACGGTTAGGCAGGGGCAGGCGTTGAATAGAACATGTGGTCCTGACTCCGTTACGGCGACAGGCACATGGGGATGATGCCGTTAGGAGGAGATCTCTGGGCCGTTTCATTTTTTTTTTTTTTTTAACACAACATAAAAGTGGATAAATTGATCCATCCGGGCTAATGGCAGGGCGACACGTAAATCAGGCCCTCTTTAGGAGAGTGACCGGTTATAGCCCATAAATGTAACCGGGAATCAACATGACGTGGTTGAAGATGCTCGGGGCATCTTTATGATTATTTTTAAGCGGTAACTAACTCATTGGGTACCAGTGGTATAAAAGATTTTACCAACAATGTACCAAAACAAAGAAAAGAAAAGAAATTTGCTGCAATATTTTGAAAGTTTAGATTGAATGCTCATACTACACACTTTGATGGATTAAATTGTATAGATACTACTCATTATAGATTTATAGTTAAACTTTCTCTAAATTAAGCCATTGTGTACCTTGTAGAAGAATATATATATATATATTGTACAATTGTAGTATATTGGATGATGATATGACGAATTCAAAACACGTTTTTTCTTCTTTTCAAAAAATTTTTTTAAAAAAAAGAACATTCATTTACATATTTTGGTCTAATGTTGTGTACCTTCAAAGTCTGTTTCCCATGTTCTATCAAATAAAGTAAGGAGTCAATGCAGTAACTAATCTAGATAAGGAAGAGAGGTAATGAATCATTTAAATTTTTTTAAAAAAAAGGGGCGACTAGCCTAGAACCTAGAGAATCCCAGCCCGTTGGGTTTTTCAACATGAGGTTGTTCTCTAGATATTCAGGCCATTGTGGTTGCAGACGACCTTGTTTCGCTCTCTAAAACTCTTGAACTTGGAGAACAGCAAAGGGTTCATACAGAACTACGATCTTACCGGAGGATTAATCTTATGTATACGTAATTTTGAGTAGTAAATACATTTAGATTTCTATTTTATAGCGAAAAATCCATTCAACAGACGTATCTGCAACTTAAAGCTGCAGTGAATCTTGATTTGCAAATGGTAGAGCTCGCCACGTATAATATTCGATGCAATTCCAGATTCTTTTGTATTCTAAATACGTTTTGTAGGACTATGCTATAGTAACGTGATTTAGGGTAACGCTAAGGAGATAACTTGCAGTAATAAGTTTTTACCGTCTTTAATGACAAATTCGATTTTTAGTGACTTTTCTAATATTGCAATAGTAAGTTTACAAAGAAATTTAGTAAGTATATCTCTTAAAATAGTAAGTTATAGTCATCAATGAAAATTTACATTTTCAATAAACAAACTTACTTATTTTTTAATAAAATTTACCTTTTTTCGAATTCAACTTACTAGTAAGTTTACTAAGAAATTTAATAAGTATATCTCTTAAAACAGTAAGTTATAGTCATCAATGAAAATTTACTTTTTCAACAAATAAAGTTACTTACTTTTAATAAAATTTACCTTTTTTTGAATTCAACTTACTAGTAAGTTTACTAAGAAATTTAATAAGTATATCTCTTAAAATAGTAAGTTATAGTCATCAATGAAAATTTACTTTTTCAACAAATAAATTTACTTACTTTTTAGTAAAATTTACCTTTTTTTTGAATTCAACTTACTATTAAGTTTGTTAAGAAATTTAGTAAGTATATCTCATAAAGCAGTAAACTGCAACCATTAATAAAAATTTATGTTTTCAATAAACAAATTTACTTATTCTTTAATAAAATTTACCTTTTTTTGAATTCAACTTACTAATAAGTTTACTAAGAAATTTAGTAAGTATATCTCATAAAGCAGTAAGCTACAACCATTAATGAAAATTTACGTTTTCAACAAACAAATTTACTTATTCTTTAATAAAATTTACCATTTTTTGAATTCAACTTACTAGTTAATATACTATGTAAAAAGGTAAATTTTGTCTAGTTCTTAAATTCTTGATCCTTTGGGACTCTTACTGTAAGTACCGATATCAAAGTTAATAAATCCATCTCGAATGGCAAATTACTAATTATTAAGTTCAGACTAAAATACAATTGCCCCCTCAACCTATTTGTATGATTGATTGACTACTCTAAAGTGGAATTGATTCATGATCTCCTAATGGGTTGCGATTGAGAGAATTCCCTCAAAGATATTAAAAAAAAAAATTGTACTATTATCAATTGCTTTCGGTACTTGGAAATGGAGATTGGGGTATGCGTACAATTTGAAATAAAATCTGAAATTTGTTGACTATTTATATTAATTTGATGATTATGGTTTGGAAATTGACATAGTGCATGCGTTCTGTAAACATTACATGAAACTTGTGCCGTATGCATAATTTTCATTGGAGATTTCTGAAAGTTACGCAACTTAATATATGGATGAATTTACTATAATTTTCAAAGATTATGCTACATTAATATAATTTCAACTTTTATACATACAATCTTGATAATCAATTTATTAAAATTTTATCATTTTATTGTATTCATATGGATTAACTTATAGAAATTGTGATGAATAGACAACTACCATTATATATATAACTCGGCTCGGGATGATTTATTATTATTGTAAACCAAACTTTCAATCTTTTCAAAAATTAAAAAATAATTCAAAATTTATAATCAGACAAATTTTATTACACATTTTATAAGGTCATGTGAATAGTAAATTTTTATAGTATTCTTGGCATTATTTCAATTAAATTTACTAATGCTAGTTTCATATAAGTTTTTAAAGTAGATTAGTAAATTTATCCCACAAAGTAGAAAATTTGGATCACTAGTCAAATTTACCATGTTATCATAAAATTTACTATTATTCTATATAAATTTATTAGTAGTTGAATTAAACTTACTCTCTAAAAACTAACTTTGGGATATAAAGTTCTAATTCATTTATTCCAAGAAAAAAAATAACTTTCATATATATTCTGATTTAATATTTTAGACATAAAAGTTACTAATTTATTAAGTTAAATTTCAATCATTAATAAAAAATTTTAGCACTATTTCAAGTAAACTTCCTAATAGTAGTTTCATATAAGTTTTTAAAGTAAAACCGTAAATTTTTACCACAAACAAGTAAATTTTGATCATTAATCAAATTTACTATGTTATCATAAAATTTACTAATATTGTATAAAAATTTACTATTGCTTCAACTAAACTTACTCTTTAAAAGTGAGTTTGAGATGTAAAATAGTAATTTATTTTCAAAAAAAGATCATTTTCATATTATTTCTGATTTACCTTTTGAGATATAAAAGTTACTAATTTATTAAGTTAACTTACTCTTTTACGTGCAAAACTTACTACTCTTAAAAAGTAAGTTTAAGATGTAAAATAGTAATTTATTTTTAAAAAAATTTAAGTTTCATATAATTTTTACGATTTACCTTTTGAGACATAAAAGCAACTAATTTATTGATTTAACTTACTGTTTTAGATGCAAAACTTACTTATCTTTAAAAGTAAGTTTGAGATATAAAATAGTAATTTATTTTCAAGAAAAGGTAAGTTTCATCCGATTTACCTTTTCAGACATAAAAGTTACTGATTTATTCAACTAACTTACTCTTTTAGATGCAAAACTTACTTCTCATTAAAAGTAAGTTTGAGATTTAAAATCGTAATTTATTTTCAAGAAAAGGTAAGTTTCAGATTATTTCCAAAAGTATCTTTTGAGACATAAAAGTTACTAATTTATTAAATTAACATAGTCTTTTTGATGCAAAACTTCCAAATTTTTAGGCTAATTTTTGGACATTATCTTATTTAAATGACCGGTCTTCCAAATTTTTAGGCTAATTTTTAGGCATTATCTTATCTAAATGACCGGTCTAACAGGTAACCAAATGGTCACTAAAAGTGTTTTTATCTATAATATCAGGTAAACTTTGTTTCGTTACTATAACTATTGTTACTTGAGTATTTTCCCTTTTTGTATACATTCTGATCTTTTTTTAAGCAATTATAAGGGCTGAAAAGGCTAGACAAAAGAAGTAATAGACAGTTCTCTAACCCCCCCAAAAACAAAAACAAATAAAGGGCAGTTCTCTACTTTGTTACGGAGTTGAAATAGGCAGGCAGGCAGGCAACTAATAAGAAGCAATGAGAACTCAACAGCCTACTTTATAATATCTACCAACAAGAATGAATGAAGATATGCAAACAAAGTACCGTTGGAGCTGGACTGGAAGCAGTACCCTTAAAGAGTGCTTGAACTGCTAAAAGAAAAGAACAGATCCTTGGATTCCTTGGCCTTACAATTTAAGTAATGGCGTTAATTATTTCAACCTACCTAGCAAGGCTCCTAAATACCTAAAAATATCCAGACGACCGAAAATTTTCAATCCTCATACATCCCTCCAGTTCAAATCTATTACGTTTCTAGTGATCGTTCTGCATTTTGATCAATCTCCTCGAAGTGCGTGCGTCTGTGTCTGTGTGTGTGTGTGTGTTTTTTTTTTTTTTTTTAGGGGCTTTATACGATACAATTCTCTAGCAACTGTGATCCTGTTGCTATCGTCTGCACAGCGTTAATCCTTATCTACCTATTTTATGTGTTGAAAGATGAAATTTTATCAGACAACAAAGGATGCATATGCATGCAATCAAGCCGTCATTAATGAAGAAATACAGCGTCGCTGTCATTATATGAAGCCAAGGACATCTGCCCTTAATAAATATAGGTATTAACAATATTGTAGTTGTATCCATCATGGTAGTTGAATCCAATCCCAGTTCCATGCTACGTAAATATGCAGTACATTTTACACACCCCGGATGTATGTATGCATATCCGTGTTTCTGAGTTAGAGAGCTCAACAAATTTAGGTTACGCGCGAGTTCTCTATTAAATTGTCATGAAGGTCCATAACAACTCAACCGCTGTTGACAGGAAATTTTACCAGTTTGGCATACGAGTGAATGACTACTCAATTGTACCTGAAGTTTGCCTTTCTATCGAATACGTTGCATCGATAGAAACAGCAAAAATTCAATGTAATGTTGTGATGATTTAAGAGGGTAGATGAATTATATGTAGCTGAATTTAACAGGCAATTGTATGCATGGCAACTGTATTCACCATGCACCTGTGCGTAAGCTAATCTTGTACGGAACATCTAGACACTGCCTTGACGTCTTCAAATTCTGCTAGCAATGCGATCGGCACTAAGTTTAAACTAAGTAGCAACTTCTAAAATGAGTACGTAGGATAGAAAGTCCTATGACATATTTGAGTCGTTTCACTTGAATTCTGATGTAAAATCGTGATGTTTTAGACCCAAAAATTTGTCCCTCATTCATTACTACTGTAACTAAGCCAATGCTCTTTTCAACAATTTTTTTGTTTCCCTGTATGCCTCTTGCAAGAATACGGTATGTACTTCATATTGCTGGTGGAATACGAAGATTACAGAAGCATCTTTGCATTTTAATTCACGCCAGGAGAGTTACCATGTTGTAGTTAACACCACCGCCCTCATCTCAAGCAACCTGCAAAATGATAACGAGACCCTGCTTCTCTTTCGTTTACAAGCTTTTAATGGATTCGAAAGGTTGGGACAAATTCCAGATAGAACTTAAATTAGACATCGGACCACAGTGGTCCTAAGTTCTACATTCATATTTCGTTTTGAATGCTCGGGAAGTCATGTGGTCCAATTTCCACCCAACATCAATCTCTTTTGCAATATATTTTTGGTTCCAATTTCATGTACACGTGTGTTTTAGAATCGGCAAAAATCTGTATAGTTTTCTTCACAGAAAGAAGAGAAGCGTGATTTTACATCGATGAAGGGAGAGTAATACTCCGCAGAATCACCTAATTTAGGAGCTGGCTAACTTCTGCTTGCACCAACCAAAAATCGGGGCTCTTTAGAAAATTCTACCAACGCCGTATTGGCTCTTATGCAGGCTATCCTGTAATATAGTCAATTGTTTATTAGGTATTCCATTTGAATGACAAGAATTTGACAGTAATTTTCATTATACAAACCCCCAAGTGTCCTTTCCTTCCTTTCTTCTCAAAAGAGTAGTTAAGCTTGTAGTTTACGCAGTGGATATCAAGACTCTTAATGTAGTGGATAGGAAAAGCTGTTCCATTTTAATGTTTATGTAGTGGATATTAAGACTCTTAATTTCGGCCAAATATTAGTGCTGCCATGTGCATCTCTATCCAGTCAAGATGTGTGTCCTTTTCTGAGGAGAATGCGACAAAAGTAAAAAATGAACCCATTGAAACAAGTAATATTTATTGTAGAGCCTCGAATCGAAAAGTTAGCTCATCCTTTTTAAGCTTAGACCGTAGCGTAGTGCAAATGAACATTAACTCATCTGTTTGGCTACTTATCTTCAAGAAGGGGTATAGAGATACGCCATCTCACATGCAAGTCCCATGCAGACCCATAAATAGGGTCTGCATTTTTCACGAGGCGGTCTAGTCCATTCCAGAATTTACAGCAGCTACCCAGCTTGATTTGATCCAATTATTATTGAAGTCCTATGAATTGGACTACAGAGAAAAAGACGGGTGACAACGTAAAAAGCCCCATCCAAAATCAATTATAGTATATTAGAATTTTGACGAAACCATCGAGCAAAGCATCAGCCTGGTCGAACCGGAAAGGACTGCATAGAATTTGTAGTTCCAAGCCAGATTTCTAAACTCGTACTGGTTTCGAGCCATTTACTTCGACATAAAACATCTCTGAGCCGAAGCTTGTGGCACAAATCATAAAAACAAAGATAAGCACATGAATTTTGTCCCCATTTCCTCCGGCTTAGAAAAGAAAATTTTTTTTTCTCTGTCATCCAGTTTAGAATCGCAATCACCAGTTCTTGTAGATCTGAAAACGAAGAACTCATCTCCATACTGATGAATAAAAAAATACGCGAATTCTGTCCTCAATCTCCCTCTCTGATTTTTTTTTTATTTATTTTAAAAAACCAATTATTATAACCTTACAATTGAGTTATTGTGACTCTAGGTTTCTGCTGCATTACATGTCACGTATCTAGCGCTCCTTTATATGTTCCAGTACATAACAAACTTGAATATCTCGATATCGCACACTGGGTGTGCTTTCCGATAAAGTTACTATCGGCCAAAGGTAAAAAATCATGATACATTGAAGTTGTTTAGATCTTTATATAGTTGATAGATTTCGGATGCATCACTTCCCTCAACTGCAACAATTCACCAGGAGATAGGAGTAACAACTCTTCCATCTTCGCTTTGTTTTGGTTCTCTGTTTTGATAACTCAAAAAGCTGAGGAGGAAAGGAAGACTACCCATTGTAAGGCCAAACATTCTTTTTTTCCCGGGACTTAACGTGATGAAGAAACAACAAGAGATCGGGTAAAAATGGAGCCGTCACTGATTTCTCGATCCCAAGGAGAATCTCCCGCGCACAAACTGAGCAGCAAGGTATAGAGGGGAGAAGGGTATGTACCAATGACATTGGATTCCCTGGACAGTGTCAGGGGCTGAGAATAGAACGGAAAGTCATGAGATTTGGCAGTATTGGTACATGGCGACCAAAGAGAGCACTTGGTGGGGTCTGGGACGGACGCAAAGTGCGTGCAAAACCAACAGGTACATCTTTCAACTCCCTCAAAACGAGGGTACTGTCCAAGTCCTGTTGGCACATGTCGAATCACAAGGGGCCAATTTCCCTATGTGACAACCCATCTATCCATCCTGTTTGTCTCACAATCCGCTGCTCGCTGTGACTTTGTAGAAATACATTAGAGAATGGATGACCAAACTATCATCTTCTACCCTACCCTTTATCCTCAACCCAACTCTGAAGCTAATGGTGCGCCTGTGACTTCACATTATGACCAAGTGCTGAATACAGTTTAGCAATCCAGACTGTAAATCAGGGCCCAAATAACCGATGGTTAAATTTCCTAATTTGTCATTTGAACATCACAATTTTGGATATGCAGCTGCGTCTTGTCTTAGCTTTGAACTCCCCCTCTACCCAGTAAGGCTCGATAGTAAGGTATAAAAATCATCAACCTTTTGTGCAATTTGAGAAACTTTCATGGGAGGTCAAGCCAAGCAGAAAAGTTCTGTCTGAATTAGCTGGCTGGTAAAAATGGGGCAGCATTTAGCATCTTTTTAAGCTTAATTTCTACAATGCAACCAAACTCAACCGAATGATGGGGTTTTAAGGATGAATGACCTGTGACAGTCGCTCCCATTTTACTTCCATAATTGCATCACCATCAATAACAGAGCTGAGAAATGAATTCTGCCATCAAAATCTGAATTACGCTACAAAAGTGTATGAACAATTACTACAAATCAGGGATCTCAGACAATATTCCACCCAATATTTAACTGTGTTATACATGAGGCAAGCCAAATAAAGACAACATCTGGAGGCATTTTAGTGTGTGGCAGTCATGCATAATTTGTTTCTTCATTTGCTCAGAGGAATGCATTTCAATTTTGTTATCTTTCAAATAACTGAAACCCCTAAACTAATTTGCTTTTCTATGAAAAAATTGGTAAAAAAAATGGGAATTCTGACATTTTAGAGGGCTTTCTTAACTTCGAAGAAGGAGGGATGCTCCTTGTGTGCAGCTTCAACATCATCTGGAGATGCCACAGCAACCACCACCCCTTTATCTTTAACAGCCTCAATTACATCAGCAAATTCTCTAAAGTCACTCAACCTTTGCATAAAGGTACCACATTAGACAGATTAGCCAATGAAATGGAGCACATAGGAAAATCTAAAGATGTAGCCCTTGAGTACAGAAATCTATTATGGAGACTTTACCTGGTAGATAGGATCTCTTCCCTTCTCCTTTGCCTTTCTTCTTCTGTTATTCCCAGCAGATACCGTAACAAACTAAAAGAAGCAGAATAGTAGTTAATAAGAATGCCAGTCAATATGAGATTCAAAGGAAGGATAAGATAAAGTTAAAAGGAACAATGAGATCTGAGGAAAAAAATTCAATTCTATTTATGAGGTCAAATATCATGTCACAAATTTTCTTGCGAAGCTAGTAAACAACGATGTGATCATAGTCCATGTATGTCATTGAAAGATATTTATTTCCTGTATAATTTATTGCCCTGTGCTGAATATCTTGGAAAAGATATAAATTCTGCCCATCACTGGCGTTCTTACAACCACATAGAGAGTTGGCAAAGCACGTACCTACTATATCCTTTGGCATCAGGTAGCTGGTACGAATCTACATCTCCAATGGTCCCAATTATTGCCTTGGTCAGACTATCATCATCCATCTCTAGTTGTCTTAAAAAATCACTTGTTCCATCATATACATCAAGTGTCTTTAACAAATTAGGGTCCCGATAAGATAGAAATGAGAAGACTCCTGAATAAAGAATTTCATGGTTAAACATTAGACTGATGAAGCGAACAATAGGATACAGCTACACATGAATGCCTATTTCTGTACCTGAGTGCGTGTCAAAATCACAAAATCCACCATAAGCTCCTCCACTAACTCGTACACGGTCCCACAACCATGTATTACTAATGTACTTAGATATCACATATGCACTCCCTTTAAGCTGATAGCCAACCTCATACAGGTTTGCTGCTTTTCCAACATAATTTACCTAGATACATAGTATCATAAAAGCTAATAATTAAATATTCCAATAAAAACATACACCCAATAACCAAATTTAACATGACTAGTGCATCTAACCTGAGTAGGTATCACAATGGCTTCATTTGTTGAAGGAAGTCGTGCACTCCAAGCAAATGATTCAACTGAGGAAGAGTGAGGAAGCAAATCGAGGAAGTTGCTGATATGTTTCTCTGCACTTGCAAGATTTTTTCCATCAGCAGTGAGATTCATTAGACAACTGTCTTTTGAAAACAAGGAACTCCTGATCTCCTCGAGTGAGGCAGCAATTTCAGGCCATTCATTGTCAACTTTCTCTTCAAGACCTCGCAGAAATTCAAGGTAGCTGCAATCATTACAGATGACAAACTCAGTAAATCCATTTTTCATAGAGAACCACTTTTCCCTTTACAAGTTAAAGTTTAAAAACTCAACAAATCAAAAACCTACAATGCTCAACAAAATAAACAAAAGCATGTGGCATTTCATCACATCCATACCAAAACAAGCTACACTAACAAACTAATCCAGCAGAGAGTTGCTTAAAGTGCTACGTTCACAGAACGTAGAAATTCAGAACAGGAGGATATAGCTTAGAAAGGGATGTAATATGCCACAAAAATTCTTGAATGAGTAATGGTACAAAACATTTACTGGGCCGAAAGTTGACAATTATAGACGTAGAAATGCAAAATAAATGAATGAAATTCAATTGTATGACCTGACACCACCCATTTGTTCCCCGATCCATCCAGCAGCATTAAGCTTTGCATCCATCCTAGAAGCTGCAATACCATGACCGCTTCCTCTCAACCGATTCTACAGTAAACAACTCGCAAGGTTAACAAGTAAAACAGAAATCATATATTGTGCAATGACTTCGATAGATACCTCCATTCTTGCTTTGCTTTGAGTAACAAATTGCTTAAAACGCTTTTGGTCAGTGAGCTGGACATCTTGAAGAAGGCAGTTCATCTACAAATAACCAATTCAATTATCTTTGTCAGTTGATTATCCAAAGGCCAATGGTTGCATGACTATGACATCTTGACCCCTTAAGATTTCAAAATCACAAATAGACTCCTTTGTCTTCTCCGTCAAATTTCGAAAGCACCCGTGATGCAAAAATGAATGTTTATTAAAAACCCCAATTAGCCATTGACCTATTTAGAAACTTAATAGAAACAGGTGCACCGATCATTTTCTGTGAAAAAGAAAGTGCCTGACAATGAACATTACCAAATGTTAGGCTAAAACTCTTCCATTCTCAGACACATGTTTAGAACAATAAATAGCAATTACTCTCCAGTTTCCAGCATGGGAAAAGAATTTTACCAAGTTAAAAAGGTCCTCAGTTCGTGACGACATGGCTTTCCCTCGAACTACCATGTGAGCACATGGATCCTCCTTGCCCTGCACTGATGATGTGAATGGGTAGATTGATATGCCTCCAGTTTTTCTTCCAATCAATTGGTTTAGTTGTACAAAGTCCATATCCTTAGTGCCCATCTCCTTTAGTGCCTGACTGTTTACCATATTACATGGAAGATTAAAGCAACCAGTACACAAACTGAGAAATCCAGAAACTAGTTTCAAGATTACCTACCATGTATATATCCTAAAAAAATTGACCTTCCTCATCAACTTAAATACCATTTTTGGCCTGTAAATTGCCTATTTCACGGTCACAAATCTCACCGAGGTTTAGATTGCAAGGTCTAAGTTGCCTCTTTCACTGTTCTAGGGTATTGGACCATTGGTTGCCCTTAAACCAAAAGAAGGGTAATCTGCAATGCACTCCAGCTATAAAAGAGATAAGAAAAATGGCTGCTTGACGTTCTAGCCACAACCTAGTCAAGGCCAATGGGGAAAGTCTCAGAACGCCTAGTTGTGCCCAGCCTTTCTTTGATACATGGAGAGCCTTCATTCCTAGGTTACAATAATGCAATGCCTAGAATGGGAGAAAGTGTAGCCCAGTAGACAAATCCTGTAGAGCTACAGGATTTGCAAACGGATAGTTATGGAGATTACTGATCCTGCATAAAGAGCATCTAATTGGTCTCCCATGCTAGTGATCAATAAGTCAAATTGAACAGAAGACCATACTTTAGCTTAAGGGTTTCGCTTTCAACTCAAAAGTGACATGTTACCAATATCATGATTACAGAAGCAGCATTAGAACAAATAAAAAGGAATAATTCCATGCACCATCTCCAATGATTTTCCACAGCCTACGTCATTTTCTCGTTTCCTTTCTTGTCCTTTCTTCTCTATCTATTTCGTTCGTTTTTTTCTTTTTCAAATTTCTTGAACTTTGTTTTTCTTCTTTCTTCTCTACTACACTTAAATGACCATCTCAAGATGTTCAGATGGCCCAAAAGGAAAAAAAAAAGAAAAAATAAAAAAATAAGGCAAAAACTTTGGGAAGCTAGATTTCTTTTAACGTCAAAACTGACATAACCTACAATAGGATGATAAAAACAATCTAAGTATCAAAAGGATAAAAATGCATGGCATAGAAAAGTATCAATTAACCATCCAGGTGGCAACTAACCAGAAGAGTGGAACCAAAGGAAGCAGCTCTTGCTTCAATGAGCTCATATTAAAGACAACTTCAGCATACAGAACATCATTTGTGAAGAGATCATGCTGCAAAATCTTTACGCCATTAATATCCCTAACCTGCAATTTGCAAGTTTACTAATGGGTTAAGAAGGTAATGCACATAAATATTATCAACTTCACTATCAACTGGGTTATCATCACCTCAGTGGGCACATGTGTAGGTTTTTTAGGGATATCTTCGAGAGATAGGCTTGGTACACTTTTTAGAGCTTCTGGTGGATCAGGGGTTTCCTGCTTCAACCGCAACTCCTCTGTTGTGCGTGCCAGTTCAGCAAGATCCTCCTGTGTCATGCTTGCTTTGACTTTGTTTAAGATCTGTTTCTCTGCTTCTTCATCACGAGAAGCTTTCTCAGGATCAGGCTGTCACAACCCAAATTGTTTTTTATTTCCATAATACAAACTTAAAGTATATTATCCAAAGCCAATAACCTTTTCGTTAATGAGAGATCACCTGCATTTCAACAGTTACCCGGTGTGGATTCTTCAACATAAACCTTTCTATTAGTGGAGAAAAAACGGCTTTGGACCCTTCCTCTGCTAATCTTGCTTTCAAGTTCATTAGAGGTTTCTGATATTGTAATGGTTCAAAAGGATCCATGTCATAAATCCATTTTCCCTGCAAAAAAGGGATCCCCAAAAATAAAAAATAAAAAATAAAAAGTAAATTAAAGGAGAAAAGAAACAAGAAGAACACAGAATGATAAAACCCAAGATTATTCAAGAAGTGTGTCCTTACAATGGCACGAAGCATAAAGGCTAATCCACGGGGGAACGAGCCAGTGTTATTTTCTCTAAGAGAGAACTCAATTGTGTTCAATGATGCTTCCACAGCATCTGAATCAAAACCATCCTCTGCTAATTGTTTTAAACATTTGATGATTAGTTCTTCTACCCGTTGAATGTTATCTTCCTGGACACCCTTCAATCCAATACTGAACTGGGGCTGAAGGAGCTCATCTTCAATCCCACCCCCAACAAGAGCCTCCCCTAAACCACTTTCCAGCATAATTTTCCTCAAAGGAGAAGCAGGAGTGCCAATTAGTAGATGGTTCAAAAAAGCCACAGCCAGCTCAGTTTCCAGGTCTAGTGGCTTCTCAGAGAGTAGCCAATTAAGGCAAACCATGTGCTTCTTCTTTAAATCATCACCTTCTGCAACAGGATATTTCTCAACAATCCTAACTGGCTCTGAAAATAATTTCTGTGGTTGAATTATTGATTCATTAGGAGCTGAGCTTGCATCAAACATGTCTAGGTATTCTGCATCCAGAAAATGGAACATAAGATATTAGTGTGTTACCGAAGAGAAGTGCCTCAACCCCCCCCCCCTTTCTGGGTCTGACGGAGAAGTGCTACTTCCAAAGAAGATTAAGCAAAGGATAACACCTCCTTAGCTAGCTTGCAGAGAAATTTAGCATTATTATCTTGGTATATAAGGTGAATATTCACCGTAAATTAATATGGGATGTGCAAACAAGGAACAATAACTTCATTGGAGGAATAAAATTTGAAGGTTGTAAGTTAAAACATTTAAGAAGATAAGGTTGTATTCTCAAGCACACCAAAACCATCAATTAGACTTGCCACCTCCCAAAAGGCCCGAGTGAGACATAATTAGCAGAATACCAGGTCTTAACTATGAAAAACAGGAAATGCAAAACAAGAGCCCACAAAAATAGGATACAGCATCGTCAAGACATCTTGGGTAATTAAATAAACAAACATATGCACCACCATATTCATTGTGCATGAGGAAAAAAGTATTTCTATGCATATAATAACTCAAAGCAGTGAGCCGAGATAATTTTCAAATATTGGAGGGAGTTTATGTCAACTTTTTTGAGGAACATTATCCAGACTTTTAATGTGGATGGAAGTAAATCTTCTAACAAATAAAAGCAAATATCTCAAGGGCACCAGCAAGTTCATTTTGTCCAACACTTAGTCGTAGACTACCAAAGTTACATTTATAAAATAGTAAAACTGATTGAATAAGCTGTTCAGTGCTTTTTTCCTTCAAAAAAAAAAAAGAAAAAAAAAAGAAGGATTACATGGTGACAATTATAATCCCATTCGGCTCAAAAAGTGTCTGCTAAGTAATCAACAAATTTCCAAACATGTCAAAGAGGGACTTGATATTTCCTATTTGGAGTGAACACACCTCAACATGAGGTCAAAGGCCTTTATGCCCAAATGACTTGAAAGGATTGATAGGCTTAAATGAATCAAGATGTATTGTTCATCCAGGTACACCACAGCTAACCCCTTTCTCATGGATTTAAGAATTTAGAGACTAAGATTAATGAATCGAAGTAATTAGCACAACACAAATTCAAGTCCTTCATTATAATATGTGTGCTTCCTCGGATGGGCATAAGGTACAAGGAAATTATCTTGTTATTTGACCACCATAAACTAGGACTCATCAGATTTTCCTATTAGTCCAAATTTGGCAATAGCAACAGAATATTATCTCAAGGTAGCTAGAGAATGAGCACCACAAAAACAATATTCACAAACCAGATCCAGAAAAACTAATGAATAAAGAAGTAAAAACAGTACCACTTAAAATACGTAGGCGCTCATTTGGGTCATCATCTCCATAGAACCATATCTTGGCATTGCTGGGATGGTAATATTTGCGATGAAACTCCTGCGCAAGAAGCTTAAAGATCAATATGAAACAGGGATGAAGTTAATGTTTTCACTATTCATCTTAACTACATGCAGTAAATGCACAGGCATGAAAGTAACATAATAGGTATACATATGGATAAATTAGTACACATATTCACATCCAGCCAGACATCTATGCAAAAAGGAAGTTTGAGACCTCAGACATTCCATCTACTAAAACCAACATGTTGATCACAAATGAGTCATTTACAGGGAATCTTCACCTGGTATGAGACCTACTTATGTTTGTGTCCATGCAAATATGTAGATTTATGGATAAGACACTAACTTTTTAAAAGCTAATTTTTCTGCCCCCCGTGTGAGCTTTGTGACACTTTGCCAGCCTAAACTACATTCTGTCTGCTCACTGACACTTTAATTGACTAAAAGTAAACCAGAAACTAGAAACTTACTAGTTTTCTGCAAGGAAAAAGATCCTGCATGTTTGAAGGTCCCCTCTTTATAAAACACGCGTGAAAATCATAAGCTAAACTGTTCAGTTAATCATCTGATTGGTATAACTAAGCTTTTTTGAAGATTGCAAAAATTGAATTTAACACTGCTGGTCCAAATTAAGTCATCCAACTCAGCATTCTCCTAGAACTCAACTATCACATTCTCTTTTGAAACGTGGAAATGAAAAAATTCTATGGCATACTAATATTTAAAAGTTCAAAATACTTTTCCAACTAATGCACCGATAGCAGCAGTTTCTTGAATTACTTGTCTCAGGCACACAAGAAAAGAAGATGGTGGTTTTCCTACAACTGAGTAAAAAACAGGGATCAAAACTAATATAATGTACAATCTACTAAGACAATTGACACCATGTAAGATACTTATGTCATCAGATAGAGGCATAGAGCTAAAAACAGTCAAAAAATGCTGTCAATATGATAACTTATTTGCTTCTTTATGATTTATAAACTATTACATGCTTTCATTAAGAAAAAACAAAAAAGTAGTGGCACCCTCTAAAATGCATAACAAAAGCACAAAAAGGCACTTGAAAAAGAAATATTTAACACAGGAAATAGGAGGAGGATGCTAAGAAAACCTTGAACTGCTCAAAAGTTAGCTTGGGAATAACTTGAGGATCACCACCACTATCAACACCATATGTATTGTCTGGGAAAAGAGCCTGCAACCACCAAAGTGAAAGGTTAACATTACAAATGCTCAAGACGATCATTATTGCATTCACACAACACAATACTGTTAGCAATTCAGTAGAATTATTCAATCATAAGTTGGAGCAAACAGTATCATGACAGAATACTCGAAAGTCCAAGTACAAACGCATTCCTTCCAGAAAAGGAAGAAAATAGAGTGAGGAGAAAAAGAGTGATGTAGCTAACCTGTTGGGAAGTCCTGCCTAAGATGTTATCAGGCTGTGAATAAACACCTTTCATTTCATTGAAGACGACACCTGAGTTTCACAATACCATGAGTTTGTCAATTGTCATTTGAAGCTGTAGCTTCATGCTTTTTTAAGTAACATCACGAGGACATGAAAAAGAATGCATTTCAAATTCTAGTCCGAAGATTAACATCTGAAAGGATCAACAATGAAAACAATTTGACATGATTAAAATGGTGTTATATGAACCTTTAAATGTTATATCGTCCGAAGGGTCATTCAGCTCATAATGCCACCCCTCTTGTTGAAATATCTGGAGATCGTCCACACATCGAGGGAAAAAGACAGCATCTAAATATACATCAACCAAATTATAAAAGTCCTGTTTTCAAAGTAAAACCATTTATCATCAGTTGGGAAAATGAACAACAAGAGCCAAATATAAGTCGTCAAAGAAACTTGAAGAAATTTTCAGACCTTCACATTTGTTGAAGCTACTGGATAGCAAGTCCTATCTGGGTAGGTAAATGCATTTAAAAACGTATTCAAGCTCCCTTTTAACAACTCAACGAACGGTTCTTTCAAGGGATACTTTCTTGAACCACACAGGACGCTGTGCTCTAAGATGTGAGGAATTCCTGTAGAATCCTTCCTGCATCAAAAATTTTCAAGACATTAACAAGGGTAATTTCTTGAATCCATTAAAGAACTGTTGACATTATTCATCACTCAACGTATAGTGCTGCTACTTATTATAGATTAGAACCGTGATGCACTATCTGATGCTAAACCAACACATAAACATGTTCAAGGAGTAGCAGCCGAAGAAGTTGCAGCACTGTGCAGATTGAAAAAAACACTACCTTCTTCCATCCCCAAGTGACAAAAATGAACATGAAAACAGAACGCAACCGTACAAAATAAGGGACTGTCTCACCAACAGCTATCTTGTGTTAGCAGCAAAACGATGTGTTTCAGAAACAATCTTTTACTGAAAGCTTGCATTCACATGCTCTAGTTTGTACAATTCCTCGACAAAGGATCGTCAATTTGACCTCTCCAGACATCTTTAGCTCTAATTTCATGCAAACACTCAATCTGTGTCATGCATGTTAGGATGAAAATATACTCCTGCTTACTTCCTCAGCAAAACCACAAAATACAAAACATATATGCCTCAATTAATTCACTCTCATAACTCATCACTACATAAATACTATGAATCATCATAAATCATAACAAGCAAAATCAGTCCAGAGTACAGATGGAAAACTACGTAGATAAGCCAGATAACAAAAAGGCGCAGAGGGTGATCCGACGCATGCATAAGTAGATGTTAAAAATAGGAGCTAAATAGCATTTACTCATGCTTACGGAGGAGTCCGGAAGACAATGCCAAAGCATTTGTTCTCATCGTCATTTGAAATCGACATAATTTCAGCTCCCGTCTTCCTGTGCTTATACAAAATAGCTCGCGATTTACACTCCTCAATAAACTGCTCCGACACCTTATCAAAACCAAGCTTGTCAGCCACATCATCATCCGCACCAAGCACCTCTACAGTAACATCCACAGATTAAAAGGTTAAAATTAAATTCCAGTCGCAAAATATATAAATTAATAAAACGAGGATTGAGTTAAAAAAAAAAAAAGAACAAATTAAATGCCTGGAGAGGAGGACTGTGGCGCTGATGTCGCAATGGCTCTGATAGAGTAAGGGGAGAAGTCTCTTCGGAAATTAAGTGAAGGATGTGAGACGGTGGAGAGTAAGGGCAGGTGGTGGCGGTACGGGAGAATTGAACGTCGCTGCGTTTTAGGAAGTAGACGGTGTCGTTTGGGAGAGAAGCATGCTAATCGGTGGAAAGAGCGGCAGAATATTCTGGAGCCAGCGAGCTGAGAAGTAGAAGAAAGAGAGCGTAAGAGAGCCGCTCTCTCCATGAGGAAGAGAGAAGATAATAGAAGGAGAAAGGGAGGAGTTGGAAGACAAGAGTGAGGGAAGAGCTGAGGAGGAGGAGAAGATGAGCCTAGGGGTTTCAGGAAAGGGAGGGAAAGAATAAATATCGAAGGAAGCAAACGAGGCGAAATGGAGAGACGAGAGATGTGTGGCTGGTGAGTGGTGACTTGGAGAATACGAAGCAAAGCAAGGGGTACTATACTACTGGTGTTCAGCTTCTAGCCTTGCGGCGACTGAAAGAAGAGGGCAAGCCACTGGAAACAGATTTTTCTGCAGTGTTGTTGGGCCATTTTGCAAGTAATTTGACCTTTCGTCTATTCTTCTCTTACTTGAATTGAAGATTGTCAAGTGGACGGTTTGACGTCTGTGAATGGCTCTTGAAAATTTGTAAATAAATAAATAAATAAATAAATAAATAAAGGTTAAGAATGAGTTTATACTTGTGATGTGCAATTAATAATAAACTTTGAAGTCGGAGTAAGGTGACTATTTTCCATAAATCTTGCTCAAGCTATTATATTAGTACTGGCATCACTTCTATAAGGAAAACATTTTCCAGTGGCAAGACAGACTTAAATGCAAACATGGATGATTCCCTCTAGGGTTCTTAGTTTTTCCTTAAAGATGGAATTATGAAGTTCTTTTATTAACCACTTGCTTTTTTCTACATTATTAATCATTTTAATTCATTTCATAGTTAGTTATTGGGTCCGTTTAACAGGTGCCAATTAGACACTCATTAAAATGTAGTTTAGGTGTTAGATTTTTAGAAAAATAAAATTAATTAGGAAAGGTATATAGATATGCGGGAGGGTAGTACTTTGATAGTGTATTTACACATGATAAATTGAGTAGAACTTAGGTGTATTGACGAATGTCTATTTGACACTTGTTAAAAAAAAAAACTCTTAAACCTTGTTTAGAAAGTCATTTTTCTCCAATAAATTTTTACACTTTCGTGAACCCATTTTTTAATCGCCTAGAATATAGATTAGAATAGAATATAAACGGGTTTTAGATAAGACACATACGTAGAATATAAATTAGATTATAAAATAATAATCTTTTGGTTTTTAACCTATTTTTCATATAACCATTACAAATAATTTATTAATTATTATTATTACCATTTTAAACATAAATGCACTGGTCAGAATTGAACATGTAGTACACAAGTAGAATATGAGTTTTTAGCCATTAGGATTACTACGTACTTAATAAATTAACCGTTCCGTACAATCAAACGAAGGAAGTAGAAAACGTCTAATCTGATTGTTTTTTTTTTTTTCTCCCTGGGGGGGAAGTCTAATTTGATCAATAATCATCACCACTTCAGCACCATCATGCACATTTGAACTTTGAACTCGGTGCTGGCTTGGTATCCGGGTGTGAAGCCTTTCAAGGAAATGAAAGTGAATGATCAGCTAGGTGATTACCTACTCAAAGCTTGTCGCTTTGTGTACAATTCCATATGAATTTCCCCTTCAATTCTACACTCCACTTTTGAAATGAATTCCTTCTCAATCCCCTGGTTTTCATTTCTTTGAAGATGCTATTAGACGTATTGAACCCCATGCATTCTGGCCCGCTAGATGACTTGGTGGTGTTTGTTGAGGTATGTAAGAATGCGAAAACTGTGCGAGTGCTTTCTTGTCAGCTTCGTTAAAGAGAGAGATCACTGGATCAGAGATGGCGGAGAAAAAGAGAGAACGGAATTGACTTAGGATCATTGGAATTGGTCTATTAGTCAGGAAAAGTCTGTTAAAATTATCTCGTGCACTGAATTAGAATTCAAATTTCATCTAATGCATTATAAGAATGTTCTGTAATTCATTTATTTAAAAAGTTCAAAGAGTGCAGTAATGCATCCCTCAGTTCCTATACAAGCGCAATTGTTCTCGTCCTCCTCCATAAAATAAGATTCGATGCATGCACTACACGTTTCTTTGGCTTGTCCAACAAATGATAATAAGTAAAGTACTAAATCGAGAATCTCAAAACAGATTTGACATGTGATGCATTCATTCACATAACTAGTACAAGTATAAAGCCACACCAATCCAATTCCAATTTTGTGCTAAACTTCGCAGTTTCCATGCCCCTTTTCCATCTTCAGGTTGTGCCTTCTGTATCCGTCTTGCTCTTCTTTGTGGGTTTCGTTGATCCTAAATCAAAGGATTCAAACTCAAGCACCAAAATGAGTGAATTAGCGTATGAATTTCTTCCGTATTTCCGATCGTACAAAAATGGACGAGTGGAGAGATTCTTCGGCACTGATGTAGTCCCTACCTCTCTTGAATCCCAGTCCGGCGTTTCCTCTAAAGATGTCACGATTGTGCCAGAAAATACTGCTGTATCCGCCCGTCTATTTATACCTAGCTTCACTATTACACCAGCCCAAAAGCTCCCTCTCCTAGTTTACTTCCACGGAGGGGCCTATATGTTTGGCTCCCCATTCTGCGCCACTTACCACCGCTATCTTACTTCTGTTGTGGCAAATGCTAACGTTGTTGCAACATCAATTGACTATAGATTGGCCCCTGAACATCCTCTACCTACAGCTTTTGAAGATTCATGGGATGCACTCAAATGGGTTGCTTCACATTCTCCTGGCCATGGCCCTGAAGCGTGGCTGAACGAATATGCAGATTTCCAGAGAGCTTTTGTTGCGGGAGATAGTGCTGGATCCACCATTGCGCATGCCATGGCTGTCCGGGCAGGGGAGGAAGATCTTCGAGGACTTCGGTTAGTAGGCCTTGGCGTGATCCATCCAGATTTTGCTAGTAAGAAAGGGGGTTTGAGTCCCACCGCTGCCTGGAATTTTGCTTGTCCTGCTAAAAATGGATGGGATGATCCCAGGATAAACCCCGCTGCGGATTCGAGGTTGTCGAGGCTAGGCTGCAAAAGGGCTCTTATTTGTGTTGCTGAATTTGATGAAATGAAAGAGAGGGGCTGGTTTTACTGTGATGCCTTGAAGGAGAGTGGATGGAAAGGTGAGGTGGAGATCCTAGAGAGCCCAGGAGAGGGGCAGGTGTTCCATCTATTCAATCCAACCTGTACAAATGCCGTCACTTTGCTCCAGAAATTTGCTTCCTTCCTCCATCAGGAATAGCTTGAAAAATCAATTTCTAGTCTAGTATAGTGCTAGTACCACGCAACGACCACCTTCCTATGAAAACGGAGGAAGAAAGTAGTCAGGAAGGCGGAGACAGCGTAATTACATCCCATACCTTCTCCTGCCAAGGTCAAGGCTAAAGGATCTACAGCGAGCTGTGTCAGCCCAAAATAATGACTCATGATGGGTTTTATAATTCTATGCAAATTAGCCTTTTATTGTTTGGTAATTTTTTTATGTGCTGTCAATGTGTTCACAAGAAGTATTAAATGTATATCACTTAATCTAATTTTTTTGATAATGGGTTTTATAATTCTATGCAAATTACTGTTTGTGCTCCAGTCTTTTATTGTTTGGGTAATTTTTTTTATGCATTGTATACACAAAAAATATTGCATGTATACTACAGTAATTTAATTTCAAATTTGAAATTCAATTTTTGCACGTATGATGTACATCCACAATTATGACTATGAGTGTCAAAAAACTTTAAACTGTCAATTTACAAAAACTTAATCCTAATCCTTATTGTTTAGGGGTTATGACTGTTATTGTAACTTGACAAAAAGTTAAAGGAAAATCTTATACTGAGTGATATACAGTTTAAAGGACAGAAACATAACTAAATGGTAACTCACAGGGATTCTCGTAGTTATGTCTATCACTTAGTGATATGGTGATTATTGTTGATATAGTTTGCAAAAATAGAAATTGGTGTACGAACTAAACTTGGAAATTGAACAAGGAGCAGATCCGCGAATGGATCTGCGAGGCGACCTCGCGGATCTTCAGCAGTGTTCTCTGGTTTTGATCCGCGAGGGACACCAGTTCACGGATCAGGTCGCGGATCGTCTGCAATGTTCTCTGATTCGGATCCACGAACCAAATCTACGAGGGACACCATTTCGCGGATCAGGTCGCGGATCGTTTGCAATGTTCTCTGGCTCGTTTGATACATTCCCAGGTGTGATCCGCGAACCAGATCCGCGAGGGACACCTCGCGGATCCACTCGCGGATCCCTGTAACGTTCTGTTTTTTAAAATTCTAAAATCACACCTTTTGGAGTAATCTTCTGAAAGGTTGTATTCAGATAATTTTCAACGGTTTTCTGAACGTTTGGGAGTCTATAAAACAAGTGTTCTAACACCAGAAAATTTATCTTGTTCTTTAAGTGCATTCTTTCTATTCTCGGTAAGAGATACCAAGAACTTGCTACTTGGTTCTTTTAGAATTCATTGTATCCTAGAGTTTTTGCCCAATTAACCAGATTAGCAAGATAGTGGGGGCAATAAAACTTCAAGGAAAGTGATTACACGCCTTGAATTCATAGTAGTTAATTCCCTCTTAGATTCTTTGTTTTTCTACAATTTTATATATATAACTACTTTGTTCTTCTTCTTCATCCTTTCTTGTGTTTATTCTGTACTTTCTTATCAATAAAACTCCTTGTTGAACCACAATCCTCCAACAATTTATAGTCACTACTCAAAGTTAAAAATAAAACAAACAAACAAAGGTATCATATTTTTAGATTTTTAACTTTGCAGCTAAATTCTTTAACTTCCCAATTGCAAACAAATTTTCATTTGACACATAACTATACTTCTCTATCTAAAAAGTTGTAGTGCCTTTAGATAATTTTTTTTCGTGTTGAGAAGAAAATATTTAAAATTTAAAGCAAAAAGAAGGTTATGAAATATCTGTCATGAGAAAAGTATTAAAAAAAGTATTTATTAATAAATTCGATCATGTTAGGTGTCTCATTTATATTTATTAAATGCATGTCATTGTACATTTGTGCACCCCACTGAAAAAATGTTGTAGCTCTGCCATGGGAAAAAGCTATTAGTATTTCCCAGTGGTACTAATTTAGAATCTAATTTGATGAATCATGAGGCCCCGTGCTTGCTGGGAAATCAAATCAAGAACTTTTATTATGTTTCTTGTATCGAAGATGAATTTCAATGCACCGCAGATGGAAGTACTCTCCTGTGTACTACAATATTTTCTTTCTTCAGTCACAACTGACCAACTGCAACTGCAATCTCCCAAACCAAAACACCACCAAATCACCCTCCACTCAAAAACTACTCTTGAATCCCCAACGTCAACGACTCAGATATACCTAATCGACAAACAAAACCAACCGCCCACTTAATGCTCTCTCTCTCTCTGCATTATGGATTGGATCAACAAAATTTCTTTTCTTATTGCCTGAATAACTAACCTAAGGATAGCTATCTTAAAATTGTGCTTTTTTGTTATTACGTCACAACTCTGAGAGCAAACAAAACTAGTTACATGATACTGTACAAAAATTTCACGGGCTGGTACAGAAACTTCCAAAGATAGTACTGGAGTTTGAAACTGATGGTAACTATTCAACTAGCTATCTGATGGACTTGTGTGCAAATAAAAGAAAAATATGTTAGGCCCACCCTCTGATTTTGATCCCAAGCAGCGCTTTGATATGGATTATTAATTATGGGGTGAGCCGAGCGTTCGCAGCCGGCGGGGTGGAATTTAATCAATCTATCTTGCTCATTCGTCACTGCTTACCTCATTCATTTTTGTGAGCCAGTAGCAACTAATGCATGCATAAACAATCTTTTTTTTTTTCTCGCAATAAAAAGTTTAGATAGGTTAGACTCTCGTCACCACTACCGGCTAGACAGGTTCTAATGGTATTTATAAATCTCCCACCAATATAACTCTTACATACACAATTAGATTTGAACACATGACCTTTTATGAAAATGTCATCTGTTCTTACCAACATTCGCACCTGCAACAGGTAAGCCACTAAAGTCTAAAAGACAAGCAAGCACAGGTCAAGACTCGATAGTTTGAGCAGCTACACAAGGTTGGTCAACACAATAAAAAGAGGGACTGAAAATGGTTAACACGCGTGAATGTGAATACATTTCCTCTACCGAATCACTTCTGTAAATCACATCATTTATCTCTCACCATTACAAGTGATTATTCCACAGCATTTCTAGTGCAGTTATGGTGGGCGATGGAAAAGCATAGTTATGGATGCTATCTTGCTCGGTTGATATATTTTGAAACAAACACTCGTGTATGAGCTTTTCATTAACAAGACTGAATGAACTTCAAACAAGTACATCAAACGATTCAGACAATGACAACAATCAAGGTGATTGCCCACTTGAAAAGATGCATCTACACACCATTCTTATTGATGAAGGCAGCCAACTTTTTCAGCAACGACAGAGCATTCTCTCCCTTGGGAAAAAACAAATTGAAGACATGATCTTCCCCTGCTACCTCCACAACCTCCGCATCTCCACCCCACTCACTCTTCTCCAAGGCTTCTTTGTATAGCCACCCCCTGTCTTTGAGAAAATCCTTCTCAGCAACAAAAACCAGCACCCTTTTGCAGCCAAGCCTCGAAAGGTTGGGTTCCATCACAGGATTCATCAATGGATCATCAACCCCTGCAGATTTTGGGTGAGCATAATGCCATATGCCCTCAACAAACGCCCTGGCCTGTAAATTCGCTTGCTCGATACCGATTGGCTCTTTCCCCCAAAAAAAGGGACAGTTGAGAAAAATCCCATCAAGATTGAAACCGCCCAGTTTCTCCAGCCCAACCCTTAACGCCATGTTATGTGCTAAGTTGCCACCGGCACTATCGCCACCAAAAAACACCCTATCAAAGTCAGCATAATCCCTGAGCCATACCTCAGGACCCTCGCCTTTCGAATGAGAGGCAACCCATTTGACTGCAATCCAAGAATCTTCATAAGCAGTAGGCAGAGGGTGCTCAGGGGCGAGCCGGTAGTTAATTGAAACTGCTACAACACCAGCTTCTGCAGCTACTGCGTTAAGGTGCGTGTGATATGCAGGAGAGAAGGCAGATTCGATGAAAAAGCCTCCACCGTGGAAGTAGACCAGAAGAGGAAGTTTCTTATCGTGTTTGGCTTTTTTGGGGAGGTGAAGCCTAGCAGATATGTCTAGCTCTGGTGATATTTGGACATCTTTTGATTCAACTCCGGTTTCTGGATCCACCGATGCAGCTACGATATCTTTGCCTAATAATCTTTCGACTCGGCCGTCCTTGTATACTCGAATCATGGGAGAGAAGTCATGGAGTATCTCAGGTGAGTTTGTAGCCATTGTTGACCACTGGAGAGAGTACTGGTGAGGAGTCAGGAATCGGAATAAAACAAGCAAATATTGGGAAAACTCGCAGTCATAACGGCGAGTATATAAAGACTGAGAAATCAACGTGGTGTGGTGGGGTCGACATTAATTATTTGGCTTCCTTTCTTCGGATTATACCGAACTTGCATTTCAATACTAATTAAGTATATGATTATGAAGCGTGTAATCCTTCCAAACCAAAGGCATGACATTTTTTTCCCTCACTAAGAGCACTACCTCATATTTCTCATCTCCTTGCGTGGTTGGGGAGCATTGACTGATTTACTGTATTGACAGGGTGAAAGACAGGTTAGATATTGAGATTTAAGACCAGCTTAGTGAATTCCTTCGCTTTGGTAAAGAAGACGAAGGATTCTTTTACGTTACCCCTAAGTGCAACTTCCAAAACCATAGATAGAAACAAAAGCTTTAATATCTTTCAGAAGATTAGAGCCTTTTTTTTTTTTTTTTTTGAGAGACATTTCCACTTGCTTCTTCCTAGAACTCTTCCTGCTCAAACGATACAGTCTTGCTAGGATATTGTTTCAGATTGGTATCCTTTACACTCAATTGCGGTTTAGGAAACGAGCCAAACTTTTTATCATCGACTGAGAGTTCTCTCCCTTGGGGGAAGAAAGATTGAAGACATGTTCTGCCCCTTCTACCTCTACAACCGTTACTTCTCCTGCGCATCCACTCTTCTCCAATGCTTCCTTATAGTACCAGCCTCTATCCTTCAGCACATCTTTCCCACCAACATAAACCAGCACCCTTTTGCAGCCTAGCCTGGAAATCATAGGATTCGCCGCAGGATTTAGCCGTGGATCATCCAGCCCCGTCGTGCTGGGACATATGCAAAACCAAAGGTTGTCAAGAAAGTTCTTCTCACCTTTCCTCCCTGCTTCATTAGCTATAGGATCATTTCCCCAAAAGAAAGGACAATTCAGAAAAATCCCATCAAGATTGAGGCCATGCAATTCCTCTAGGCCAAACCTTAAGGCCATGTTGTGTGCGATGTTACCACCAGCACTGTCGCCACCAAAGTACAAGCGATCAAAGTCAGCATAATTCTTGAGCCACGCCTCAGGGCCATCACCTAATTTTGAGTGAGAAGCAATCCATTTGAGGGCAAGCCATGAATCTTCATATGCAGTAGGGAGGGGGTGTTCTGGGGCTAGTCGATAATTGACCGACACAACAATAACATTAGCTTCCGCTACTAGTGCATTAAGATGTTCTTGATAGATAGGAGAAAAGGCAGATCCCACGACAAATCCACCACCATGAAAATAGACTAGAAGTGGAATTCTATGACCAGATTTGACATTTTTGGGTAGGTAAAGCCTGGCAGAGACATTAAGCTCTGGTGCCATGGCGATATCTTTACTTTGAACTTCGGTTTCTGGGTCGATTGATGCAGCAACAATGTCCTCCCCCTGCAATCTTTCGACTCGACCATCTTTATAGACGCGGATTAAGGGAGAAAAGTCATGGAGAATCTCAGTTGAGTTAGCAGCCATAATGAACCAACAAAAAAGAGAACAGCCCAGGAGAAGGCGAGGGGGGGGGGGGTGAAAAATGAAACTATGGCAAACAAATTATTTCATAATTCACACTCATTGTTCGAAGTATTTATTCAGATATTCCTTGATATAGACAAACAAGAAAAACCAATTAATGTGGTTTGGTAAGACATTTGGCCTGCTCTGTAGCAAGAAAGAGAGTCGTGATTAATGATTGTTCTAATGCATTGTCATCTTCTCTTTTCTTTATTTGCCGTGGTGGAGGGTGAAGCCATGCTCATCTCGTCATTTTCGATTGATTTTTGCCTTTTTGGACATATGTTCATTTATCTAGAGACGCTGATCTACTCGTCATTTTTCAATTTGATCTATGGCCATATATATATATATATATATATATTCATTTTTGTTGAGACACTGACAGGGAGAGTATCCGGTGGTCAGAAATGAGATGCCGCTGGAGAACCATGCCAAGGCAATACGTGACTCATGCAAGATATGTCCAATCTACACCACGTAACTTAACGTCTGAGAAGTTACTATAAAACAAAAGAAAAAAATAAGCAAACAATTATCTGCCACGAATCCCATTGCTTAAGCCAGGAAGCTTCCGCATATGGACTTTTGCAATCATTCTATATCATACAGTATAAGCACCGTCAGAACAAATTTTAGGTGTCAAAATGGGTGATTTGGGTATATATGGGTAAGTCATAATTGGATAATGGGTGTAATTGAATCAACTCATTTAAATGGGTATGGGTATACCCAACTATCCATTTATGACTTGTTTGAAATGTTATTTATTTTTTAAAAGATTTTTCACATGGTGTTTGACAATAAATAATGGCATTTTGTTGTTATTATATTGGTAAGAAATTCAAATTTATTTCCTTATCACTCACTAAAATTTTGAATAAAATGTGTATTTGTTTTTAAATGGGTTAAATGGGTGAGTCAAGTCAATCCATTACCCATCAATTAAATGGGTACATTATTGGGTTGGGTTTGGGTAAATTATTAATGGGTTGGGTTTGGGTAAGCCACTATAAATGGGTTGTGATTGACACCTCTAGAACAAATGTAGGTATTGAAAGGAAAAAGAAGAAGAAAAATAGACGCAACAAATAATCTGTGAACTACAATAAATTGTATATAGAAACAGGCTAATTTCTTAAAATAATGCTGAAAATGGAAATCGTTCCAAATATGGGGTTCATTAGGAAATATTTCTAAAAACGGAATGCGGTTTCTAAATAAAATTACTTGATTTTTCAATTTTTTTTTTTTAATTTGAAAAGCATTTTTTAAAAAAAATTTCCATAGAAACCGCATCATTCATCATGCACCCAAAAAAAAAATTTTTTTTTTTTGTTATAAAAAAAAACATTTGTTAATTTAGTTTGAGTTAGGGTTTTTTTTTAGGGTTTAGGGTTTAGGGTTTTGAGTTTAGAATAGTTTTGGCAAATTTAAAATCTCTTTGATTAAGAGTCAAATTAATCACTTTCAACTATGAAATAGAAAATTTGTAGAAATTAAAATTATGTTAATTTAATGAAAAGGAAGTGTAGAGAAATAACAAGAAAACAAATTTAATTTCAAAATTTATATGGAAACAAGTAATAATGTTTGGAAAATGTAAATGTATTGTGTTGGTGTAATTTTTTAAAATTATGTTGAAATACAAACCTGTGTTTTAACTAATGTATTTAAACAACCAACACAATCTCATAATTAAACTAATAATGAGATTAAAAAAATATTCATGTTAAAAAAATGAGTTGTTAAAAAAATATTCATGCTTAAACTAATATAATGCCATTATTAGACTGAATATATTTGTATTAACCCATTATTGAATTGTTAGCATAAAACATGTAAGTAAATGATAAGTATATTAATGTGTTACTCATTTGAGCATGAATATTTTTTTAATCTCATTTTTTTTTTTTAGTTAGTTTAAATACATTAGATTAAAACACATTAAATACCAACATATATTAACAACTACTATTAGCTTGTTTAAAAAAAGGAATTTAACAATACATTTGATTTTCCAAACATTATTACTTTTTCAATAAATTTAATGAATTAAATTGAACCAGATTTTACTCATTCATATTGAAACATAGTCAAACAATTCTATTAGATTTCTACAAATCTATTTCAATTGAAAGTCGACAAGACTTTGTTTGATTCCTAGTCAAAGAGATTTTAAATTTGAAAAAAATATTCTAAACTCAAAACCCTAAAAAAAAAAAAAACCTTAAACCCTAACTAAACCCAAACCCTAAAACCAAACAAATGTTGAAATTTTTAAAAAAAAAAAAATTGAGACTCAAAATTTTAAGAAACCGTGATCTCAATGATGCGTTTCTTTGTTTATTGAAACCTCATCATTATCGGTTTCTATGGAAATTTTAAAAAAAAATGCTTTCAAATTGAAAAAAATTGAAAAATTCATTTATTTAGAAACCCATTCAATATATTTGAACGATTTCCATTTTCAGCATTATTTTAAGAAATTAGCCAAAAAAGATGCAGTACTAAACTTGGCACGTGTAGAGCGGCGGGGAAAGAAGAATTGCGTTAATATTGGTAGCACTTTGTAGGTGCAAGCAATACAGATAAAAGTGATTGAATAGATAAATAAATAATTGAAAAAAATGTGTAAGAAATAAATAAAGAAAAATTTAAAAGTTCAAATGATTACATATCCTATTATCAGTTACATCTGCCTCCATCTTTGCAATTGGCCTTCAAAAGAAGCATATATATCTTCTTCTGACATTTCCAATCTGGCCTTTCCATTCCCTTCCAGTCCTCATTGCATATTTGTACGCCATAAAATGCTAGGCTAGTTTTCCACACGTAAACTAATCTCAACAACAAACACCAGGACTCAGCTGCAGTGTAGGCTTAGCTGAATTGAAAATCGAAAAGTATATCTACAGGGCATTGATGGAGTGGGAAGAGTGAGATACGATACCAATGGGCGCTGAACATTGGGTAATTTGTTGGCATTTTAAGCTTCATCAGTTTTCCCCAACGAGATATCTCCCAAAAGTAACGATTATATGACTATTAGAAAGACGCCACCTACCATTTGGAGCCGGCTTGGAATTGCAACACTACTGTTTTTGGGTTTCTTATTCAACGAAGAAGAAATTCTGAAGATTGGCAGTTTGCTTAAATTATATAGTTTTCATTTATTAGATTATATGATAAAACAAATGATAGGAATGCAAATAACATTTCCCATTCGAGACTCATTACTCATTCCACAAAATACGGTAGACCAGATATGAGAAAAACGTCCATATCTCATTGTGGAAGTTAAGGTAGACTCATTACTCATACAAAATAATGTAAACTAATTATTCATTACTCATTTCGTGGAAATACTAGGCATTACTCCCTCTATTCCTTATTTCAGTATCGCCAACTCATTTTCCCTTTTATCTATTCTTTTATGATATCAAGAAAGTATTTATAAAATTCTTTTCAAATTTACCATTATTTATACTTTCAACTTTTTGAGTTGGGAGAGAGTAAATAAGAAAAAGTAAATTATACAAATGTTAATTATAAAGAAACATGGGTGAATAGAAAAATAAAGGGTAACTTTGACAAGCTAGATAAAATTTTTACTAAATTTTAATAATTAACTAACTTTTTAAATTTAAGAGATTCAGTTATTCAATACATTTAAATAGAAAGAGCAAATTGTTCAAAATGTCACTGAACTATCAATTTTAGCCAAAAATGTCACTAAACTTATTCGTTAGTGAAAAATGTCACTCAACTAACAAAAACGTATATTCCGTGTCATTCCGTCTAATTCAGTCGTGAAAGGAGACGGAAATGCTATCACGTGCACTGCACGCTTGATTCGTGAGGGATAAGATAGTCAAAAAAGACTTTTGGATGAAATTGGTTTTTATAAACTGACGTTGCTTTCATCGTTTTTGTACTTTTTATAAAACTAAATCCTAATTGTATTATCAAGTTTTCCCTAATCTTGGAGAGACAACTTCACCAAATCATGTAGGCATCTTTTCTATCTGCTCCTCCACGACCAAATTACATGATTTGGTCTACTCTCTCTCTCTCTCTCTCTCTCATTTTATTTCTTTTTTTTTTTTTGGAGTAGATCACATAGCAATCTTCTTTCTTCTGCACCAAGGTCTAATTTTGTGAAAGCCCATGAAGAATAAAGAATGAATGAGGGAAAATCGTCAAATCAATTTTTTGATTGAACAATTTTTCTCTTTCAGCATTGTTCCCTAAACTTTGATTCGGCTTTCTTCTTCCTTCCTCATTCAAACCTTACGTTAAGATATCCAAAATTCCAAACTCTAAAAGCCTTTCCTTTTCTTTTAATTTCTAGTTTTTTCAAAGGAGATGAGAGAGATTCTAGTATTTTGAGTTGTGGTTTTCTTTTAATTTGTTCCCAGTTAATCTATATAAAGCCGATTTAAATTCTTTCAGAAAAAATTCAACTTCACCAAATTAGAAACGGGAGATGACGTGATTTCCATCCGAAAATAGAGATATATGCTAAAGAGAATGCTATCACGAGACCATGAATCATTCTCGAAAGCACAATAAAGAGATGTGAGAGAGGTGATAAACAAAGCCATTCGAGCTATGAATCATGAGGACACCATTGTTGACGAGGTAGGGCTCCTGATTTTCAATTTTGTTAGTAAAGACCGTGAGAAGAGGCATTGTTGATGTTGTTGGTAATGATTGTGAGACAGTAATTGGTGGGAAGAAGTCTCGATCTCAATACAAAAAAACAAGTTGCAAGGAAGTAAAGAAAGGGGTGGCTATGAATGAGGAGGGGGTCAAGAAGGATGAATGGGAGGCGGATATTTTGCCATTGTGGGGTTGCACAGAGGAAGGTTTTGTTGGGCAGACTATTGTGCCTCTTGAGTTTGCTTTTTTTGGACAATTTTGCCCTTCATATCCTAGGCGTGTAGATCACGTAATGGTCCTTCCATTTAATTTGACGGTAGAATTACACGGACTGGCATAAAATATATCCTAGGCGTGTAGATCACGTAATGGTCCTTCCATTTAATTTGACGGTAGAATTACACGGACTGGCATAAAATATATAATTTAGTTAGTTGAGTGACGTTTTCAGCTAGGAATTTAGCTTGGTGACAAAAATGGCAAAAGTGGATAGTTTAGTGATATTTGGGGTAATTTGCTCAAATAGGAAATGCACAGAGTACTAAACTAAGGTAGACCAAATATGAGAAACACGCTACATGGGAACTTGAGCAACATACATGCGACGGCAGAGAACAGAAAATCAACATCATACTCTATTTCATGGAAGAAGCCAAACAGACTGACGCAGCTACTCATCATCAGGTTCAGGGCCTAATTTCCCAAGAATGAAACCAGGCGTTTCATCAAGATTCCAGCATTGTCACAACTCGGATTCAGTATATGAAAACAATGGTCCTCCTTTTCAACATCCACAACCTCCAATTCACCACTCCATCCGCTCTTCTTCAGCGCCTCCCTGTAATGCAAACTCCTATCTCGAAGATTATCTGTCTCCGATGTGCACAACAGAATCTTCTCGCACACGAGGCCCGACAACAATCCAGAACTCGCCATGGGATTAAGCCTTGGATCATCCCACCCTTTGAAATCTGAAGTGATGTACTTCCATAATTCTTCACGCCCTCCCTTACCAAAATATGGATGTGCTAAAACCAACCCCACGACCTTTACACCCTCTCCCAACCCCTCTTGGCTGGCTTTGACCGCCATGTTATGTGCAATGTTGCCTCCGGCGCTGTCACCTGCCAGAAACACCCGAGAAAAGTCGGCGTGGTTATTGAGCCATGGTTCGGGGCTTTGTCTATTAGCATGGGAGGCGACCCATTTTGTTACCGCCCAAGAATCATCGAAGCATGCGGGTATTGGGTGCTCTGGAGCCAACCTGTACTCGACAGACACGGCCACGACGTTGGCCTCAGCCACTACGGAGGTAAGATAGTTATGGTATACGACGCCGAAAGCTGATCCGATGACAAAGGCCCCCCCGTGGATGTAGATCAGGACAGGAAGTTTCTCGTAGGGTTTGACTGTTGCCGGAAGATACAAGCGGGCACCTACTTGGGTTTCCGATGGAATGATGACGTCTTTTGATCGGACACCACCAGTGTTTTGGGGATCGTGTGAGTCAGCTGGAGGGACGAAGGGAGCGTGGAGGAATTTTTCGACGCGGCCATCCTTGTAGACGCGAAAGAAAGGAGCGAAATCGTGAGCTACTAGGGCAGGATCTGCAGTTGGAATTGGGGGGAGTGAGTCCAGGAATGACATTTTTGTTGGATGTGATCCCAAAGAGTTAATTAAAGATTCCTCTGTCAAAACGAGGTGAATGCTAAAGCAGAGGACTCCAGAGTTGGAATTTAAGAAGAAATTTGAGCACTGCCAGACAAGATACTGTCCCACTGCTCTTGAAGTCGCTGATATAGGTGTGAGTGGCCGGCAGACCTCTTTTGGTGTTTCTGGTTGTGTCGTTGGGGCTTTCAAAGCCTTTATTCACCTACTTCAGTCATTACCATTTATTATTAGAATTTTGGTGGATTCGATCTCGAGCTCGTTTAGCCAGCAAATATTTGAGTGAAATGTTCCCGAGTAGCTCAATTCATGGACTTGTAGTAAGTGTGTTTGGACAGTAGATTATTTGGAATAATTTTTTTAAATAAAAAACTGCAGCATTTTTTTTTATATAATTTATGTGAGACAAAAAGATTGTTAAAAAATATTGATGATACATGTAAATAAAATTTGGCAAATAATATAATCGAAACATAAACTTCAAGCCTTCCTTTCGTCTCTTTATTTTTCCTTTATTTTATTTATTTATTTATTTTGGTATTTGGTTGGCAGGAGGAGGATAAAGTGCATCTACTTACGAGGGGAGATGCGTAATAAATCCGCCCCATATCAGCCTCTTAAAGAGCACGCCCAGGTAGTTGTTGCACCAAAGCCAGCAGGCCCAAAGTTTAGAGCAGCTTCTGTCGCTATCGACCCTATCTGGGCCAAAGCCCGAGCATCCGAACGGTGAATTGCAAGACCAATAGGCAAATAGCCAGATGAGTCTGACTGGACCTTTGATGCGTTCCTACCCCGAAAATAAAAGAATATGATGTGATATTTGGAACTTGCTTTTAGACAAATAAGAACAATTCAAACAAACCTATTAACTTTGATCATTGTCGTTTCAAATGTTAACTCCGATCATCATCTCCATCCCATATATATATAAAATAAAGTTGTACTCTCATACTTATTTTTTCATCATCCTCTATTTCCTACATGGCAACTTGACATAGCGAGTTTTTCACATTCACTCTCTCGTCGTCTATGCAGTTTAGAATTTCATAATTTTCTCTCTCCTACTACTTGTGTCTTTATTCATTTTTAATCATGATAATATTTTCAATAATCTTTCTATTAATTTCTCCAATTTTCACTCAACTACTCATCTCTCTTTCTTCGTATTTATTTATTTTTCTCATGATAATGTTTTCGATGATATTTTCACTAATTTCTCCAAGTTTTATTTAACAATTTGTCTCTCTATTTCTCTTCATTTTTCTCATGTTAATTTGTTTTCTTTTCCCATTTTCAACCCTTACCGCTGCTTCTTTTATTTTTCTCCTAACATTTTCTAATTTTTCAATTTTTAAAATACAGAATTTGAAAACTAATCTTTATCATTTAATATCATCTATCCATTCATATTAGGGATGACATGAATGGCAATGGGGGTGAGTGACTACGGACACCCATCTCATGGGGAGAGTCATAGGGCCGGGGTTAGGGCGGGGCAGGTGTAGGGCAAAGATGATTTTTCTCCTATTTAAATTGGATGGAGGATGAAGAAATTTAAACTCAGTTTTGATTTTAACTGTTTGTTATCATTGTCACATTAAATTAAATGATCATGAAATTCAATATTCTTGCCTAAGTTTTATTCTGAAATCATATTTTAAATATAGTATATCCTATAATTATTTTAAATATTTTTTGTTGGTAATTAGATTCATTGTACTATTACTTAAACAAGTACTTGAGTTTTCAATTAAAATTTTATGTTGAATATCAAAATGATTATGTGCTATTGCACGGGAGATAAACTAGTTATTAGATTGAAGCTAACTGTTTAGATATTCTCTATATGATTAACTCAAATGCTAACTTTGATCAATATTTTTATCCTATATTATTCAAATTTGAGATTCCTTCTATCACAGGTCTAAAGTGAAGTCAATAGATATGCTTGCACACTACCAAAAATGGGAAGCAAGTTGGATAGAAAGCTACCAAGAGATTAATTGAAATAACTAATATAGCACATTTGAGATAAGAAAATTATTGGAAAAATAAAAAATTGTGTTAAAAAGGTATATTTATGCAAATAAATAAACTTTTTAAAATAATTCCTTTCCAAACACACATAGTATTTTTTGATGCCTATCTGCATAAACTAGCTAGTTAGGTATAGTTAGGTGTATATGCCTTTGTTTTGTATGAACTCTTTCTTAATTATGACTAGTGAGTATGGCATACCCTACGTGTGTGCAAATTTGGAAGGAAAAAAAAAGTTTAAAAGGAAGAGGTAGCAATTGATTAACATAACTAAAGGAACTTGGGAATTGGAATGAGATAATTTTGATTACGTAGCAATTAATGGGGGTAAAATTGTGATTTAGTATGAGCTAACAGGGTAAATTTAGAAACACATAAAGTGACACTAAATATTAACACCAACCGTCAGGTGCTTTGACAAGAACATGGGAATGGGGATGAGATAGTTTTGATTAAGTAGTAGTTGATATGGGTAAAATTGTGATTCAGTATAAGTTAATAAGGGTAAATTTGGAAACACATAAGTGACACTAAATGTTAATACCAAGTGTCAAGTGCTCTGACTTTATTATAGTAAAGAAACCTCTAACTTTATTATAGTATATTTTTTTTAAAGGAAGAGGTAACTGTTGATTAGCATAACTGAAAGAATGGGGGAATAGGGATGGGATAGTTTTGATTAAATAGCAGTTAATAGAGGTAAAATTGTGATTCAGTATGAGTTAATAGGAATAAATTTGTAAGCATATAAGGTGACACTAAGACTTTGTTTATTTCATAGGAAAGTTGTATAAGAAAGTGTGCTACAGAAAAAGTGAAGTGAAATTAGATAAAGGAAAAAGAAACTAACATTTCTATACTTGGTTAACAAGAAAATAATGCAGAAAATACAATTTGTTGTATTTGTTTGGATGAAAAGTCATGAAACAATTGGCTAATATGTTTGTTAATAGAAAATATTCAATATTGAATTTCTTCATGTTTTATATCATTTATATATATATATAATGTAATAATTATAACATTTTGCATATTATGAGGGTTGTTTTTGGATAGTAGATTATTTGAGATTATTTTTTGAAAAAATGTAGCACTTTTTTGATATGATGTATGTAAGATAAAAAGGTGGTTGGAAAATATGTTGCATCTTTTGCTACCTTATGGAATCAAGGGATTTGCAAAGATTTAGGTCAGCAAGCAAACACTGGAGTTACATAATGCCCTCTTTTTATATTTAAGAACAAAGGAAGAAAGCTATGGCTTTATATATATATATATTTGACAGATCGGTGTGCGTGCATATGTATGTGTGTGTACACACACATATACATGGTTAGTAGGAGGTCTTGAATCAAACGTTCTATTTACAATCGTTTTCATTTTACCATCCAATCCAATTCTCCTCTGACACTAAGTGTTATATTGGTTGCAAGTAAATTTTTGTAAATAATTTCCTATCCAAACATTATTCAACAATAAGTTTATGTATGTGTGTCTACACACATATGCGTATATGTGTGTCTACACACATAATTATTTAAAAAATGTGTATAAGTTATATATTATATGTAAACTTATATATATAATATTTCAAAACATTATATATATAAGTTTACATATAATGTATAACTTATACACATTTTTGAAATAATTACGTGTGTATATATATGTGTATGTGTGTATAAGTTGGTTTAAAGATATATAGATGTAAAAAAGATCATAAAATGTAAAAAGAAAAAACACTAATGTTATATGAATTCAACAAATTACTAAAGAATAAAATGTCTAACTGCAAGTTGGTTGTTTGAACTAATATATTTTAATTTATGTAGAAGTTTATAATGGAGAAAATAATTTAAAAAGAAAAGAGTTGTAAAAAAAAAAATCTAACTAATTGAAAATTTTTCGTGACTAATTTTTCTACCAATTTTAGAAGGAAAATTTTGACATAAAAATGGGCCGTTACAGGAAATCTTTTTATGATGGGCCTGATAAATTTCATGACAAACAAATGTTCAAAATTTGCAAGAAAATTATTTTCTTTCACTTTCCTTCCGTTTCACAGGCCAACAAAACACTATATAAATGTTAACACCAACTGTCACGTGCTCTGACTTTATTGTAAAATAAAGATAATGATATTCTCCTATTATTACCAAAAAGAGTTAAGTAGACAAACAATAATGCATGCTTCAAAACTTTCAAGTCGGCAAGTAGCAATCAACTCTTCAATTGCAAATGATTTTAGAATGGCTACTCTTGTGGAGGATATCAACAAATTAAAACTGATGTTTCAAATGTGCTTATTTTGTTTAGTTGGTGATCATAGTGACGATTTTAATCACACAATTAGTTGGTATGCCTTGGGCATTGGATGTGATGAGGAGTTAATCCATGCATAGTGTCTTTGTACACTTGCATAGATTTTTGGAGCCTTTGCTCAAGTGTAAAGTTTACTTTAGTAAAGGAAGTATGGTTATCGTTTGGAAAAAAAAAAAAAGCAAGTAGCAATCATGGTAAAAACCAGCAGAAGTGCAACGCTATTCGTAATATGGCATTTCACAGCATCTACCAAAAAAGTCAATTCTGTGTTGTACAGGTGTGCTGTACCGATTGATTTTTGGTTTATTATGCAAACTTTGAAGCCTGTTCTTTATTCCTCGGTTCATTTGAGCTTTAAAATCTTGACTTTTTTCCTTGAAGATTGAGAAAAATCCATTGCAGCTGGATACAAAGGCATAATCGAATCGGGTTAATTGCAATTAATTGTGTTTCTGGCATCGATGGATTTCTCAATCCGAGTACCTGATGCTCCTGATGTACTTCACAATTTCCTTCCTTTCTTTCGCATATTCAAAGATGGCCGAGTCGAAAAGTTCTGTCAAACTCCACTCACCCCTCCGTCAGATTCGGAAGATCTTAACGCCGTCACCGGTGGCGTCGGATCAAAGGACGTCATCATCTCACCAGAAAACAAGGTAGGAGCACGGCTATTCCTTCCCAAAACAGTCAAACCCGATGAGAAACTTCCCCTCCTCATCTACATCCATGGCGGTGCCTTCGTGATCGAATCAGCCTTCTCAGTCCAATACCATAACTACGTTAGCTCCCTCGTAGCGGAGGCCAATATCATCGCCGTGTCCGTCGAATACAGGTTGGCTCCTGAGCACCCCATGCCCGCGTGCTACGACGATTCCTGGGCAGTGATCGATTGGGTCACATCTCACGCCAGAGACAGACAAGGCCCCGATCCATGGATTAACAATCACGCCGACTTCACCAAGGTTTTCTTCTCCGGCGACAGCGCCGGAGCTAACATTGCTCATAACATGGCAGTGAGGGTAGGTCGAGATGGGCTGGGCGATGGCGTAAAGCTCGAGGGAATGATTTTGACGCATCCCTTTTTCAATGATGGGAAGCCTGATAAAATTTTGGAGCATATCTGTCCAGATCTTGAGGGATGGGATGATCCGAGACTGAATCCGATGGCTCATCGGGGTTTGTTATCGAGCCTTGTTTGTAGCAAGATTCTGATTTGCCTATCGGAGAAAGATATGATCAGAGATAGGGGTTGGCTTTACTATGAGGCCCTGAAGAACAGCGGATGGAAAGGTGAGCTGGATTTGGTGGACATTGAAGAGGAGGATCATGTTTTCCACCTCGTGAAACCAAATTGTGACCGCGCCGGAGTCTTAATGAAACGAGTGGTTTCGTTTCTAAGAGGATAAGGCAGCTGGTAAGCCTAGTAACTTGTTGAATAAGAGGAATTTTGAAGAAGAATGAACTTTTGTAGTGATGGAATCTAATAAATCAACATTCAGATACCAATAGTAGTAGCATTAGAAGAGAGTGCGAGGAGCTAAACTTTTGTGGATAATCCATCAGTGGATTAAACTCCATAATATATATATTGAGTTTGTAATCGTCGTTGATATTATTAAAGTAATAAATATGTATGTGTTGTGTGTAAATTGTAATTTGAATCTTTTGTTAACAATTGTTCTTGTGTTGCTTAAAGGCACATCTCAATGAAACTATTTTATTTTTAAATCCAACTTCCAAAATAAGCATTTTTATCCAGGATCGCGTTTACAAATTATTTCTTTAAAAAATTCTTTTACCAAAATTGATATTTTACTTCAGGCAGTGGGGAACTGAGATAGAAAGTTCAATTGGAGCAACGTTTATTTCCTTTTTGTTGTATTTTTTGGTGTTGCTCAGATCTTTAACTAACTTTCAGCATTCGAAGGCAAGAAAATCAAGAAACCATTGCCGGCCTGCTCTAAATTCTAATTGATCCAACATATACATCGGAGTGGTTTCCTTGCTGATTGCGTGGTGTGAAAGAAGAATTAAAGTGTGATCATTGGTGCTTTCTTTGAGGTCCTGGAAGATCAATATGTTTTAATTTGCAAAAAGGCAACCCTCTCTCTAGTCTCTAGTGCATTACATTCGTAGAATTTGCAGAAGGCTCACTTCCTCAGTAGTACAACATTCTGCGTGGTCTTCTAGACAAAAGACATCACCAACACTTGATCATTCCAATTCATGGGGACGTTCCTAACCCAACCAATTCCAACCTAAGTCGCCCAATTGGCACCTCTCTCTCTCTCTCTCTCTATATATATATATATATATATGTAATTTTCAAAACAAGGCACCACTAATAAATGATTTTTGGGTTAAATTTTCCTTCTAAGTTGAAAGAGGCATATGGGTTTGTTTCATCAGAACCCTCAAATAGAAAAAGAAATAACTATTGTTGTAAAAATTAGTAGAGAATGTAGAATCTGACATAGTGTATATAATGAGTTTGGGCTATAATTCATGTAGGTGCAATTTGGAGTTGTTGCAAACAGCAATGCTAAAATGACACCTTGCAATTGGAGGGGTAGCATGTATTAGTAATGTGCATCTAGAAGACTCCTTTTATCCTTTACGGCCTTTGACTGAATACAGTTTATAGATGACCAACTGGAAATGGATTATGAAATTGTTGAATATAATTTCCCACAGCTCAGCCAATATATTTGTATCAGTTCCCAATTTTCAAGAGAGGCCTTTAACCCAACAGCCCGATGCATCTCTGGTAATGCCTTCGAGCCCGCAGACTCCTGGGTTGCCAGGACAGACCCAGCAGAGTTGAGTCTGTACCGTCAACCCTCATGGTTTCCATCTGAGTCCACCGGCCTCCATCTTTAATTCTTGCTTGTTCCCTTCCATCTGCCTATTAACTTTAGAATGAAAAAGTCCATCTCTTTCCCTCTCTTCATTTTTGTTTTGGGTTGGGGGGGTTCTTGTCGACCTTAAAAGCCCAAAAGCACCGGAGAGTAGTTTGGTTCCTGGGACCAAAAATTTGTTCCAGTACGCAGAGGTAACCTTTACTCTTTTGGAAGTAGTGCGCGGAGGCAACATGAGTAGAGTTGATTACTTAAACACTTTTCTACGATGGACTTCATTTTTTTTAGACTAATTATGATGGATTTCATTATTTTAAGAAGTTACGAAATTTAAAGTGCCAGCTTCCATATAATTAATAAAAGCAAGCAAATTAAGAAAGCACCAGTACATTTTGCCTTCATTCATCTGAGTGTACTTCCAAAGCCTTCCCAATAAATCAAATCGTGCAATTAAACGGTCAGAAGATTGTTGGTTTATCAAAACTCCGATTCCTTCCCCACGTAATGAAGAAATCCTGGCGGAATTGCCACTACAGATCCCATACTACCTCCCATGAACTGAAAATTTATAACCCCAACTGGCAAAGTCTCGTATGTAAGATGAAAGGATGGTTTCGGGATGCAAAGGAAATTCCAAAATGTAGGGTAGAATTGGGCGGTGGATGGGTTGGAGGGTGGAAGAGGAGGACATCATTGCGACGACGGTAGCACCAATTTTCAGCCCCTGCTTGTCGTGCGTGCATGATGCCGACTTTCATCACTTGCCGGTAATTATCGAATACCCACGTCATGGTCACTTTTTTTTTTTTTTTAAACAAATGTTGCGGATTCATGATTGTACTGTCCTTTCTCTGACGAAAACGTGAAATTTGAGAATGATAGAGCTGAGTTCTGTTTAAAGATCTTATTTTTAATTCTCAACGTAGAATGAGTATCTAAATCTGAGGAATTATGTGTCAAAATATTAGTTCCTTGTATCACAGATATATTTTTTAATGTATTTTTTTTATCTCACATGCATAATATCATAAAAATTGTTATAAATAATCTCCTACCCAACCATACATACTTATTGACCTCGCTTTTTATTTTTATATTTTATCTGCAAAAGCGTTAGTCAAATTTTTTTCCCCTCAAGCAATAGTACAATTTGCACTCATAAATAATAATTATTAAAAAAAAAAAGAAAGCCAGCAAGACTGCAGTTGTTGTTCGCTCCATGAGGACAGCAACCTTCGTTACAGTTTACATAAAAGCAAAACAGCAACCAAGCTTACTTATTGTCTGTTGAAATCTAAAGGTTATACAGTATGATTAGATTCAGCATAGTTGTAATAGTGACATTTACATGAAAGATCCCATTTTTTCGACATTATAAACAACATTTTTTTCAGGCAATAATATTAAGACGCATACCAGGCTTCTATTCCATTCGCTACCTTCCCCTCCTCTTGTTGCTATTGTAGACTTAAGAAGAAGAGAGGAAAGAAAAAGAAAAAAGAAAAAGAAAGAAAGAAAGAGAAAAAAGTTTTTAAAATTTTTTTATAAAAACTTTTCTACAAATTCTATATAAATTACAGTAAACTTTTATATTATAACCGCTGGAAAAAACTCACCATTTAAACGTACAAATTAAAAATCACTACAACTAAAAAGTAGAAGACCGCATGTTGACTCCACGTGGAATCATTTGCGCTTCACATTTACTCCTCGAGTCCTCGTTGATTCCTGCTGCTCTAAGCAAGCAAGTGCCAGGACACTACCTAAAGCTCAATGATAGTAAATGATTATTGCTCCTTTTACTTTATGTCCTCTTTTTCAATTCAATCTCCTTTTTAGCTAATAAAATCCATCATAGCACTCTACTATCTGTCTCGACTTTCCTTTCCTCCCACTTGTCTTCGAGGATGAAACATTAACGATCGCTCTCTTCGAGTTTCAAACTTCCTTTTCACTAATTTCCTATGAAGCTCGCAATTCTAAAATGTGGCAAAGCAGCTCGGAAGTCAACTCAATTGTTTTATTTTTAAATTTATAAATTTTTTCATGGAATATTTTTTTTTTCTCTGTACTCTTAAAGCGTTGGATAAACATACAAAAATAAAAGATGTGCGTCCATTTTAAATTTTAAACATTGTTGCTTCTCTCATAATTTTAAAAAACTTTAGAGAATAAATTTTAAAATTTTTTGAAGTAATTAACATTTGGATCCATTTCTTATTTTGTATTCCAATAATAGAAAACCCATAAAATTTTACCCCTGATAGATATGTGACTACTGATCAAAATTTTGAAATTAATGTGCCCTTAACTCTTAAAAATATCTACAACCTAGGCGAAAAGTAATGAATGAAGCACGAGTCAAGCGGTCAGGTTGTGAGGAGTACGTGAGGCCCGATAACAACACCAGCTGGTATCCATTTCCGTTGTTATCTACTTATCATTCCTTTTCCCCTTTTTGAAGTGCCACTAATAGGCGAAGAATTTAAAATTAAAGGGCCAACTCCAATAGCCCTCAAATTATTGTAAAATTTAACTTTTAACCCTTCAACTATTAACTGATGAGTTACAGTCCTCCAATAAATTAAAACATATAATCCTGATCTTTTTGTCAATTGGAGCCGTTGTTTTTAATAGAAATAGTACAGTCTGCATGGCAAATGTCTCTCAAACTATTATAAAGTTTAATTTGAACCCTCTAACTATTAATAAATAAATTTTAATCCTCTAACTAATTAAAATGTATAATTTTAGCCCCTCTATCAACTTGAGTTGATATGTCAAATGAAATTATCATCAAGTACACAACGAAGGCATATAGCTAAGGTTGTTCTTTCTTCACAGGACGTGCTACAGTAAAACAAAATTACCCTAATTTGACTCATAAACTAATTTACGAAATCTCCAACTACTAAAATTGACCAAAATCAATTGAAAACCCAGAATCTTGAATAGAGAAATTTTAGCAGGGATAGGCAACTTGAAGAAACTAAATTGTTTTTTCATTTGAAATTTAACTCGTTTTCTAGTGTTATTCTTGATTCATTGGATTCATGTGCCTCTCCTAATGACATGAATTTGGCATACAATTCATTTTCTTGGAATTTTCTAACAATCCTTGGTCCTTTTTCAAGTTTGAACTTTCTAAATCTCTCAAATAATTAACTATCTTGTGGGATTCCTTCAAGCTTATATCACTATGTCTAAACCTTCTTGATCTATCAAACAATAGGTTAGTTGGGCACATCCTAAATTCTTTATCAATAGATGTTTCTATTCGACACACCGACTCAAGTTAATAGAAGGTTAGAATTATATATTTTAATTAATTGAAGGGTTAAAGTGAGAGGACTAAAAGTTAAATTTTGTAATAGTTTTAGGGCTACTGAGGCATTTTACCCTAATTTATAGCTTTGTTCACAACTCAAGTTCATAGAAGGACTCGAATTATATGCATTAATTAGTTGAATATTTAAAATTTATTGTTAATAGTTAGGGAGTCAAAAGTTAAATTTCGGAATAGTTTTGAGAGACATTGGGGCATTTTCGCCAAAAAAAAAATGCCAAGTCCGCATAGGCCTCCGCCGTCCAGATTCCAGTCGAGGTGAATAGATTACGTTCCACGTTCTGACAAAATCAAAGCTCGTAAAAAGACGATGTCGTCTTAGTCCCTTCCACAAATTTAACTCGACTACTAGTTGGTTCCATTCCAGCAAGTTATTATTAATTGTTTCTGATTTGAATACGGATTAGTGATAAACTACAATATATTTTTCTAGTTATAGAGCAATCATTGTGGCAGACTCCATTTTTGCAAGGACAACAACAGACACCGAGAGAAATGTAAATCTGAAGGAATATCTCAAGAAAACAGAAGGAATAGTACATTAATACAAGAAAAAGTAAAAAAAGGGGAGCGTGAACAACGGTCGAAGCAGGCAGCTTTTTCCCTCGATCATCAAATTGTTCTTCACGAGAAAAAGCAAAAGCTCAAAACTTTTGCTACCAAATACCACTGATTAATCTCTCTATGTTGACGATGCCTACCATTGGTATTATTTTGGGCTGATGCATGGGTACACGGGAAAGAGATATACTGGTAACAGGAGAATGAGTAAAGCTAGGAAAAAAAGGGTAAAGAAGTCTTGTTGAATCTCTGCAGCTCTACGCCAAAAATCCCTTTTCTTTTTTCATCCTTTTAGGAGCAGCCAGCACCAGCCCTTCACCCATAAACATGGCAGACGATCTCTGTTTCTTCAGCAAGGTGCGTTCTTTTCTGGGTCTTTACCATTTCGTTTTTATCAGTTTATCCATTTTTGTATCTTTGTCGGCAAATGTTGTTCTGGGCTACAAATTTGTCATTTGGGCAGGAATTGGCGTTTTTTCCCCAGTATTGCTCAGGTTTCTTGAATCCATTCTTTGTCCTTCATCTGGGTCATGGAATGCTTGTATATTTGGATTCGTGTTGTCTCCATCTCAGGCTTTGGGCTTTCTGCTTGTAGCATTGTACAGGAGCAAACCCTTTCCCTAGTTTGAATATTTCTCTTCAATTACGTTTAATTTTTTGTTGGAGTAATTATTTAATCATGCATTAAGAAGTTCATGGAAAATAAAGATACTATTGCCTGCTTCATTGAAATTCCAACGATCAATTTATTTCTGTTTCTATACATCATTTTTGGAAAATCAGGTCATACATTGGAATTTTCCCTTCTTTTGCTTAATCATATATATTACGGATTGTATTGACGGGAGGGGCAAGGGAGGATGAAAATCTGGAGCTTTCGAAGCTTGGATTATGCTCCTCCATCAGCCATTCGGGCCAGAAGATGACATTTGTAATGACATCTAGTTTACTCGTGTGTTTCAGGATAGCTTGATCCCTAAGCCTCCCAAGAAGTCTACATTGTTGTCGAGAATGGTGGTCTTGATATTTTCAATGGTCTGCGGAGTATATATATGTTCTATATGTCTTAGGCAAATTAGTTCCCGGTCCACTGCACGGTTGTTAAGTGTGGAAGTGGTGAGGCCCTGCGAGCCACCTGATGTCGAGCCTTCAGAAAAACCTTTTGTGCATTTCCCCAGACCTAAAACTTTTAGCAGGTGAGACACTGACTTGCACATTTCTGATAGGGTCTTTTTTTTGCTGATGAAGTAAAATGCCCTTCTTTTTCTTGGGATAATTAGGGCTGAGTGTGCATGCCATCCTGTTCGAAATTTTGCAATTTTGTCCACACAAAGATCAGGAAGTGGATGGTTTGAGACATTATTAAACAGTCATATCAACATAAGTTCGAATGGGGAGATTTTCTCTGTTAAACCCCGGAGGGCTAATGTTTCAACAATAGTTGAAACTTTAGATAAACTCTACAATCTAGATTTTTTCACAAGTGCTTCCAAGAACGAGTGCACTGCTGCTGTTGGATTGAAGTGGATGCTTAATCAGGTGAGTTCCTGGAACATTTCAAATTCTCTCTGTTGCTGGTATTGTCTAAAATTTCTTTTTGATATGAGAATACCATTTTGATCATGTTGGAGTCCTGCTGGTCTTTTAATTAGCCAAATCTGAATTATCCATACAGTATTAGACAGAAACTTCTCCCTGTTATTCAGAAGTTAACACTAAACCATTCCTGTGACAAGGGAACTGCTTTTGTCAAAGAGTTAAGCAAGAGCCACCAGTTCTCCTCCTATCTCCATTAGTAATAGATTTAACTGGTCCACACATGATTTGAAACTGCATGTATTGTATTGGGGCTATGGACATGCCAAGGTGTAAGCATTTTGAGTTGTAAATGGGTGGGGATCAACTTACAGCATGTCAAATGTTTTATGTGTTGGAATACTTTTTCTTGTTACTCTACTTTTGACTCTCTAAGCTTCATATATGATGTGCATTTTGTTTGTGGAATTTATTACTGCTTCAAAACCTTAACTCAATGAAGCTGTAAAATGTACTTAATTAAGCTAGTTGTTTGTTAGATCATAAGATATCCCACGGCTAGATTCTCAAATAGGCAGGATTTGGGCCGAATGGTTGTGAAAGGAACTGACAATTTTGGCTTGCAGGCTTTCAAACATCTCTTGGAATCTGAAAACCAAAATTTGTTGTGGCAGTGGGCGATGAGGGTGTGTGTTGTAATGTTTATGACATGACTCCATAAAAGAAAATAGTACCACTAATGTGGTGCAAGGGACTCATGCACGCTATCAATTCCTAACCATATTACTTCATGTCGTACTGAACATTTATATGAGCATAACAATACTAGGTTATGCATACAATTTGCTCCTCCTAATAGTGTGTGTGAAGTTATTATGTGTTGCCAAGAGTTAATAGCTGTGTAAATACTTGCTTTCTCTTCCATGTGTCTGCTAAAGAACATCAAACGTGGCTTCTGAAATTTATTGTTCGAAACTGCATGCCTTGGTTTTTGCATACTTCAGCGAATTCATGCAGTCATATATTAATTTATGGTTCTAAATGCAATATAGCTTTAGTTACCAAAATATCCACCTGAAGAAAGGAAGTAAACTCTGACGAAAAGGAAATATCAGTACATTATGTGTCTGCTCATAAATAATGCTGTACTTTACACCTAAAGAAAGACAAGTAGAGGAATTGATTTTCTTTAGGATAAGAAAAATGAGAAATTCACTTTTCATTCATAATAGGTGGAAAAGGCACTGATCTTTTTGGGTCTATTGCAGGGTCTAATGCAGAATCACGAAGAAATAGTACAATACTTCAACGATAAAGGAGTTTCCATAATTTTTCTGTTCAGAAGAAATCTTTTGCGCAGGATGATCTCTATGCTTGCAAATTCTTATGATCAAAATGCCAAGCTACTGAATGGAACACACAAGTCGCATGTGCATTCTCACCAAGAGGTCTCTCTCTCTCTCTCTCTCTAAGACAAACATAGAGAGACATGCAAACGAACATAAAATGTTATTGACCAATAGTTCATGAATATGGTTCCAACATTGTAATCCAATTAAAGACAGGGAAAAAAACAATTCCTGAAACCTGAACAACTGTTGCAGGCTGAGATACTTGCAAGATACAAGCCCACAATCAATGCAACATTGCTGATACCGAACCTGAGGCAAGTAGAAGAGATGGTTACTAAAGCTTTAGAATACTTCAAGAGCACTCGACATATCGTCCTCTATTATGAGGACATAATCAAAAACCGAACTGTAAGACATCATCCCATGTAGCACTAAGTTTTCATTCACCTTCACTGAGAAAACAAAAACCTTTTGCATTTCATTTTGTTCTCTTGTAAGCTGTACCTACTTGTTCTATTTCTTTTCCAGAAACTGATGGACGTTCAAGACTTTCTGAGGGTTCCAAAAATGGAGCTCCACAGTCGTCAGGTGAAAATACACAGAGGATCCTTGTCTTCCCAGGTTGAGAATTGGGTAGACGTTGAGAAGGCACTGAAGGGAACTCCTTACGAGAGCTTCCTACAAGCTGATTATAGGATGTAGATTTTCATGCTCTGTGTAAATATATAGTACGGCCCTTTTTGTGATTATTTCATTCATTATTTTTGGTTAGCAGAAGCTAACAGGGCAGCACCCTGTTAAAATTTTGGCCGCAGCACCTAGCTTCCCCTTCCGCCATAACCAAAGAACAGAGATGCATAATAGTGGTGAACGTAGTTTCGATTTTTATAGTTGTCAGCTCTCCTTGCAACGCGGATCTGTGGATCCGTACATGTCAAGAGTGCTAATGCATATTGAACAGAGTGCAGTTATACAACAGCATGGCTGATCAGGATGTAACCTTCATCTAATTGCTGCATGGTAGATTGAATTTCCATATCTAGCAGTATAGCAAAATTTATGTTATTGCTCAAAAGAATGAAATTCAGAAGAGCCCTGAAATTGGTTGCGGTGGCTTCAGGCAAGCGTGATCAGTTTGTGCGAAATGCCTGAAACTGTTCTTCGTGTTTTATTCGCTTTTACTATGTTTTTTGTGGCGTCTTAAGATCTACTAGTTTAGTCGTAAATTACGTTTTGAAAGCGTTGCTGCGAAGAAGCTTAAGGAAACATGACAGAGACACCTGTATCATAGCGTTTCACCAGGTGGATTTTTACATAACCTTTTATATCAGATACGATAATAAATGCCTTGATGCTACTTTCAGCTCAGGTATGTTACTACTGGATGCTATTGACTGGGAATTTGTCAGTTACTATAAGATTACAGAATCCGGACACAGTAATAAATGCCTTGATCCTGTCAGCAGTTTGCCACTGAATGTTAATGACTTGCTTCTGACCACAAAACACAAGAAGTTTCGATGGCTCTAGATTTTCTTTTTCAACGTGATGATGGCGAGTGTGAAGATTAGGACTAAGCTCAACTGAGGGTCAGAGTTCATGCCTGTAGGGATCGGATATTTTGAGGGTATCTTTATACCAAATAGTTCATGCTGCATCATAACTCAATGTGAACAACATAATTAGCCCAAGTAGTTGTGTTCCTAAAATCTTCCAAGTTGAAAGAATCAGTTGATACTTCCGTCATAGTACGTAAGTTGACAGGTACAAGCGCCAATAATAAAGCCATACATAAGCTGTCATGACGTTGGATGTTGGAGTGATAAAGTTTGCACACAGTCGGAATTGACATAAACAAAAAAAGCCCGAAAGAAAGAAAGAAAGAAAATAAAATAAAAAAAGGATAAATGATTTTAATCGGACAACGATGATGCAGCGAGGCTTGTGCAGCAGCTGCCCTTCACAGGCTACGCGGCATCCACGCCGAAACATTTGACCAGTAAGGAACCACTCATCAGCACCTGGCAGGCTATAATAAGCAGCACCACAGGCCCAGATTAACGAGTATGAAGTTAAACCCCTAATAAAAAAAAGTAGATTAATGTTTACTAACACTTAACAAGTTTAAACGTTTATTTCTTTTTTTGTAATTACTGGTGTAAAAATACCGTAATTACAGGCAGCATTAATTTTTTTTTTCAAGCCTTAAATGGTTTTGGCTTCAGTAAACCTTGACCCCAGAATAAGAAAAAGAAAACAATAATATTAGAAGAGCGACCACCGAGAGAGGTTCAACAATACTTGATTTTGAATTAGTCAGGTGCAATGTGATCACCGACACCCCATAAGTTTTTTTTAGATAAAAGAGAGAGAGAAGTTGACATATAATCCAAACAACATTCATCACATGAAACTAGAAAACAATACTTGTTTAATAGGTTTTTCAAATTTGTGCTTGGATTGATTGATAAGGGGTGGAAACAAGTTTAGCATGTTATCAGATGTATAGTTAATTTCCAAAGCTTATCTAAAATGCCATAATATGAACACATTTTCACGAAAAGATTTTCCACTAAATATTTTTGTGAGCGTCCGACCAAAACTATCAACTTTTACCTAGAGATTTGTATTCAATGGTTATCATATTTGCTAGGAGAAGAGGTATAGCACTGTCCAATTAAAAAAAAGCATAAGAATTAATTTGACCATTAACATCAGAAACTTGTGCGCAAATTAGTCAATTAGCACTTGCCATGAATAATACTGGTCTGTTCGGCAGCCCTCTCTCTATCGGGCTACTCATTCATTTGACCATAGACTCAGTCCGCCAAAACAAGGGCAGCCAGCCGCCTAGTACCTGCCGAAACTACTAGGCAGCCACCGTCAACTAGGGCCGCCGCGGCCCATATTTACATGATGGATTAAGTAAGGGATACTTTTAGAAACTTCCCTAGCTCCGTGACCGTATGACTTGAAACTTCGCCCAGGTTTGTGATTCTTTCTTCATTTTTTCCCCCCGAAAATGAACATATATTACTAAAAACTTGAAAAATAAAGACAAATGGTACAAAAGCATAATTATAATAGATTAAATTATATTTGTAGGTATTTTTAAGGTACAAAAGATTGCTATTCAAGAATATGTTTAAGGTACTTCAAGTCAGGAAAAACAATTTTATTCACTGTAATATATCTCATTAAATTGGGAAGTTTTATAAAATTAAGAATTTTGAGCTTTCTAATTTTTTTTATACAGGCTGATTATTTGAATATCAGAAACAGACACAATATTTAAAATTATGTTTACAAACTTATTTGATGTGTTTTTAAAAGCCACAGAAGTAACTTTCTTTATTGCAAAGTATTTTTGGATGAATTTAGAATTTTAAAAAAAGTTTAGAATTTTTTTAACGTTCTAACTTTTTAGCTTGAAAATAAGAGAAAGATAAAATATTAACAATATATTTAGAAACTTATTTGAGATATTTTCAAAATGCTACATGTTATTTTTCCCTAATTATAACAATTATATCTCTTGCATTTATTGTCCAATCGGATGGCTTAAAGAATTACAAAAGGCATTTTAACCTCATCAATATGTTGTAATTGTTAAGAATTTAATGTGTTTTGTTGTGAAAATTAAAGACCCACAAGAAAAGCAAAAATTTTGGAATAGAAATGTTTTATTTCTTTCTCAAAATGAGTTTTCAAAACATATATTTTGAAATGGATTAATAAAGTTATAAAAGGTTAAAAATAATAGAGGTAAATGAGAATTCAAAGTTTAAGAATATCAAATGATAATCATCACAGTCAGGGGAGGTTTCTCAGATGAAATCATCCCATTCAGTTAATAACTTAATATCCCCATTTTCTCCCTTCCTTCTTGTTCTTCGTCCGACTAGTCTCGTCAAACCCCTGGACGAGGGAGAGCGGGGCCCACATCCAAAATAAAATTGACTTCAAAGTTAAGATCACGTAGTGACCTGGTTGGATTTGGGACCCACCTCCCTCACCGCGTATCTGCTGTCCCCACTTGTTTAGTCTCCCCGTAGATTTCACATCACTGTCGTCGTCTCTTCCCCACTCCTAATCCGACGGCCCAAAATTCACATCGTTACTATCAATGTAAACCACGGTAGTACGCCCTAGATCCCATGTACCCTGTTCTTTTTAGTCATCCCAAGCCGACTCCTCCATTCTCTCTCTCTCTTCTTCACCTGGTTCTTTTTTCTCCTTTCAGACCAGGTTACCCTCCCCCGACTCTCTCTCTCTCTGTCTCTCTCTCACACAAAGCAAAACACGTATTACAAGCTCTAAAGAGAGTGAAATTCTCCACCTGAGAGGAGGAGTTGGGAGGGGAAATTCCGGAAAGGAGGAAAATGAACGGTGGAGATTTGACTAGTCAACAACAGCAGTATCCGCAGCAACATCAGCAGCAGCAGCAGCAGCAGCAGCATCAGCAGTGGATGGCGATGCAGCAGTATCAGCAGCAATGGATGTCCATGCACATGCAGTATCCGGCTGCTGCTATGGTGATGCAGCAGCAAATGATGTACGGCCAGCAATACGTGCCGGCGGCGGCTTACTATCATCACCAACAGCAGCAGCAACTCTATCAGCAGCAGCAGCACAAGCAGCAGAGTCAGATTCAGAATTCCAGCGAGGAGAACCGCACTATCTGGATTGGCGATCTCCAGCAGTGGATGGACGAAGCCTATCTTCAGTCTTGCTTCTCTCAGGCCTCGGAGGTTGGGTTTATTGCATCCTCCCATTCGTGAAATGCTCTAATTCGCTTGCGAACTTTTATTATTGCGGATTTATATACTTATAAAAATATGTTGTTTCTAGAAGTTCCGTGGAGTATTAGGGACAGTTCATTAATTGAATGTGGATAGTTTATTAGTGTTTGATACGTTATCTACAGTTACTGATCAATTAGCTATTTAAGTGGATATATTTGGATATCGACTGCGTTTCTTTCTCTGTTAGAGTATTAACCTCTTCAAAGTCATTCTAAATGTATTATAGATTCAGATCTGGTATTTTGAAGGATCCACTTGTTTGTTGGTCGTAATTGTGCTGTTGTATTGCACTGTTTGTATTTCATGACAAATGGAAGAAAAAGCTAGGAAACTAACGCCTATAAGCACGTCAATTATTGGATGAGAAACTCTCTGAGATGACTATTTCGTAGGCAACAATGTTGTGCCCTGGGGCGTTTCTTTTTGTTTCAGCACTCGTACTTTAGCACATGTTCATTTCTGAACTGTTATGAGAGAGAGAGAGAGAGAGAGAGAGAGATAAATGCCACATTATGTGGCGTAAAAAGAATCTATGTTATTACCCCTTGTAGTTGTTATTTATCTATCCTAAACAAGTATGTTTTCCAGCTAGTTGGCATCTTCTTATGCATGGGACATGTAGTTGGATGTTGTCTCTTCCAGTAGACTCTATCATGTTTCTGAAAACCAATCCAAAAGTGGTAATTCCAATCTGAAAACCAACCCAAAAGTGGTAATTCCACATTATGTGTCCTGAAGGGAGGGACAGAGACACCTGTCAAACATTTACCAAAAGCTAAAGCATGGAGTTGGAACAAAAGATGATAATTAGTTGTTTTCTGAGAACATTGAAAAAAACTTGTTTTGACAAGAGAGTAGCGTAGTAAACGGACATATGTAATTAGATGTCCTTGCTGCATGGTGCTTATTGCATGACTCGTGTTTTGCACAAGGAATGTATGATTTTAAGATCAAAATATCAAATGCGCTGAAATTTATTTTGTCAAGCAGGTGGATGCATTAAGCATTTCTTCGTTAGCACATCTAAAATGTATTGCTATGTCTTTTTATTTATTGTCTGCCTCTCTGGCTCTGCTGCACTCCATTCCCAACTTTAACCTGCTGTATGTTTATTCGTGGAGCTAGGCTTTGGAAATGGTTTTCTTCTTGTATTCAACTAGGGTTTGGCTACTCGGCAATTTTGTATTTGGCCCTAAGGTATCACATCCCATACTGCCAATTGCCTGATCCAATTGCATATCCCATACTGCCAATTGGGAAAAACATTTGGACAAGAGAATAGGGTTCTGTAGCATGTTGTGTTATCCAGTCTCTTGCATGATTTCTTTGGCTCGGATAATATGTGCTTATTTGTTATGCCAATAAAAAAAGGAAAAAAGATATGGCCCTTGTATGGAGTAGATATGTGCTTATTTGTGTAAAAGAAACTTGCCAATAACATCTGTATGTTTAATGTAACTTTGTTGGCCTACTTTTCTAGGATTCTATGGTAGTCAAAGAAGCATGGTTTTATTATGGAATGATTGCCATATGTTGTTATTGTGCATGAGTTTGGCTTCTTGCATGGTACTTAAGGTTCGGACTTGTAAGAAATTCTTAAGGTGGACAATTTAACAAAGTGGCAGTTTGTTATCTTTTGCAAAAGAACAAGTTTAATTGTTAGACCTCAGCTCAAGTGGCTGTGGTAGATGAATTTTGGTCTTTTTTTGATTTACTGTGAGGTGCTCTGCTTTCTTTCAGATTCCAAATGGTATAGTACAATGATAATTTGTTGCGGTTGTGTCGGTTGAATCTCATTCTACTAGTTTGTAATATGCAACTACAAAGAAAATTGACAATTTTGTACTTCAGTCATGTTCTTGTGTTATATGGCCTTGTTGCACTTACTCTCAACATTTAAAATCACACAGGTTATTTCTGTCAAAGTCATTCGCAACAAGCAGACTGGTCAGTCAGAGCGATATGGATTTGTTGAATTTAGTTCTCATGCAGCAGCTGACAAAGTTCTTCAGAGCTACAATGGCTCACCAATGCCAAATACAGAACAAGTCTTCCGCCTTAACTGGGCAGCCTTTAGCATGGGTAATAGGCGCCCAGAAGTTGGTGCTGTTGATCTGTCAATATTTGTTGGAGATTTGGCTGCTGATGTTACAGATTCATTATTGCATGAAACTTTTGCCAGTAGATTTCCATCTGTAAAGGGTGCAAAAGTAGTAGTTGATCCAAACACTGGCCGCCCAAAGGGTTATGGCTTTGTTCGGTTTGCAGATGAGAATGAAAGAACTCGGGCAATGACTGAAATGAATGGTGCATATTGTTCTAGTAGGCCAATGAGGATTGGTGTTGCTACCCCCAAGAAGGCGTCACCTCAGCAACAGTATTCTTCTCAAGGTGATCTTTTGGATCCTGTTCTTTAACTTGAATCATGTTCTTTCAAATTTTCCTATTTCTATGTTTACATTCTTCTCCCAATTTTATCATTGTTGTTGAACAAGGATAGACATATTGAACTGTGTAAGCATTTGGAAATACATATTTGTTTTGTAATGTGCTTTAGTCTCTCTGTAAACATGAAAGTGAAAGCAAACTTCATCATTTGTAACTAATATTGGCAATATTTAGTGCATTTATTAAGGTTATATAACCCTGTGCTTGTGATAAAGAGGCCATTGTTTTGTCCTTCTATTTTGTCATGTAATATTCTTGTCCTGTGAGGATATGGATAGACGTGGCTCTTTATTTCTGTAGCTTCATATGAATATTTTGTACTGCTTTTGGTTGGTTCATTTCTACCTTTCGCTGTCTGGTTGGTGTGCACAGAAGAGGAGGTTTTTCTGGAAAAGAACCATCCAGCTTGAGTTCAGTGAAGATTGCTATCACACATGAAATATTTTGTTGCACGCTATCTATTTGCTTTATAATATCCTCCATTTTCTGTGTTTTGGACCCTTAAACTCTCAAGACTAATGTTTTCTTATAGCTGTAATATTGGCTGGAGGATATCCATCAAATGGTGTTGTGCCGCAAGGTTTGCAGTCTGACAACGATGCATCGAATACAACAGTGAGTTAAAATTCCTTGAAGTTGGATGCTAGAAGGGTCTATTCTTTTGCTAACGTAAAGTTGTCTTAGATTTTTGTGGGAGGACTTGATTCTGATGTAACTGATGAAGAATTGAGAGAGTCCTTCAGTCAGTTTGGTGAAGTTGTTTCAGTGAAAATACCTTCAGGAAAAGGGTGTGGTTTCGTACAATTCTCTAATAGGTAATTTCCTACCAACCCTTTTGCAGTGCATGGTAAATTCTTTAGTGCACGTCTTGTTAACACAGACTCGTCATGCTTCATTTTTCTATTGCTCGTGGTATGAAGCATGGAAAAGACTAATAGTATAGGAAATCAAAGGAAATGAAGCAGTCAAATATGACTTGTTTGAATTGGCATAAACTAGATAGACTCTTATGATTTTAAATTATTTGTATCTACAGAAGCAATGCTGAAGATGCAATGCAGAGACTGAATGGAGCTACTATTGGCAAACAGACGGTGCGTCTATCTTGGGGTCGGAATCCGGTAAACAAGCAGGTAAATCTGCAACATTAGTGAATTGGTTTTCTACTTGAATATCATGCGGAGAAGACCATTTTAAACTTCTGCTGGCTAGTTTCTGTTTGCTGAAAGCAAACATCAGAGAGAGTAATGGATGGACCTTCTTCCCCCCCTCCTCTTCCCCCTCTCTGTAGTAGGGTAGTAAAACTCATCTTGATATTGGAATTTAGTGGGGGAAATTGTTTTACCTGTATATTATTTTGTTTGAATGATAAAATTGCGGGGAGGATGAACTTATATTTCTAGTTTGTTTTTCTGCTCTTTAAGATGCTCTTCCCTTTCATCCTCCCTGTTTCCCTCTATTTCTGTTCCTGATCTTTCCTCTTTATGTGTCATACAATGTGAAGTTTCATAGTCATCCTTACGGGTTTAATATGAGAAGCAGAACTTGTAACATGTTTTCTAGACTTGCAAGTCATAGCCAACTTTTGATCAACCCCACTACCAAATGGAATCTGGATGTAATCCATATGCCCAAAGTATATTTTGAATTTCTTCGTCTTTGTACCTCTTTTTGGTTCTTTAGTCTTATATTTTCCTTGTGGCTGCAGTTGAGAATGGACTCTAGCTACCAATTGAATGGCGGTAGTTATGGAAGGCAAGGTCAGAATGGTTACGGGCATCCCATGCCGCAGTATGCGGCTGCTGCCAATGGTGCGGCTGCAAATGGTCATGGGGGCTACCAGCAGCCTGTCAACTGAACTTCGCTGTACCATGCCAATAGTCATAATGACATTACGATATGGCGGAATTTGCGAACTTAAAGATTACATCTGTAATACGTAGAATTTTGTAGCTGATTTGATTTTACTTGTTATAGACATCCCAGATTTTGACTTAGAAAATCTGATTAAGGAGGCTTAGGAGGCCGGCATGATGGTTGTGTTGGTCAAAACCAGCTTTATTCTTTTACAGTAGATGAGTGCTAGTGAACAAATGAACTCTTATTTCATCTGAAAGGTAGATCCGTGTGAGATTTACAAGTAACTGGCAGGAAGTTCCGAGGGGCCAATGCCGGTTAGCTTTGCTGCAGGTGTTACCTCAATCTGCCTTGGAGGTAATGGGTTAATAGAGAGGGGAGAGGCTGGAACTTTATAATTCTGGGAGATATCATTCGTCATCCCTGGGGTTCAACGCCTTCTTTTTCCTATATCGATTCTGCAATGTAGTCTAGGATTGCGGGATTGATAATGCGTAGCAGGAATCAGACCGGTTTATAAGTGGCAGCTTCTTTTAGCGTATGACGCTGAAAGGGATGCCGTTGCTTCATACAATGCATAAATCCGGAAGAAGAATTTCTGAATCCCTTTTTTGGTTGAAGGAACAGTGACTCTTGGTCTTGTTCTTCAAAGATTTATTAAGAAAGAAGGGAGAATCCTGAACTGGTACCTGCAGATCTCTTGCCCGGGGCTGAGTTTTACCCATTCGCGTGCAACTTCTGATCCGTGGTGTGTATGGGTGGGTTTCCATTTTACTGGTTTGTTAGGCGTCAATGAAAAATGTAGATCACGAAAATTATGTCTAACCAAAATTTCGCTGGTTTTGTCCAACAAATGATTTGTTGGCATTGGTCCCCAGGGGTTTCAACTGTTAAAAGACTGTTAAGTATTGTAGAAGTGTGAGGTTCAATGTTGCAAGGGTCTAAATGACAGGGTCAGTGAGTCCAATGCATTTATATATGATAAATTATGTGTATTTATATGGCTAACAAATTATTCATGGGCATTGATCCTCTTTAAAAAAAAAAAAAGTATTTATATACATGTGAGTGCCTGTTAGGTGCCCCAATCTATCAAATTTTGGCCCAATCTGGCAAATATCATCTGCCATTACGGGAATGATGATTTGCGGTTGCTGGCAAAAAGCCCTTTAATGAGGAACAGGTGTAGGCTTGAAAAGGTACACAGCACTCAAAAACATTTTAACCAAGGATGATGTAACAGCTCTATCCTTGGTTAAAATGTTTTTGAGGATGATGTAACAGCTCTATCAACAGCAGATGATGAGACCAACGGGGGTTGGTGCGAGTGGTAAGCGGTTCGGATTCGCTTAAGTAGGTCTCGTGTTCAAGTCCTAGTGTATGCAGACACTCCCGTTGAGAGACTGACCCACCATTGTTAGGTGCGCGGGTCAGATCCGTATTAGTCGGCACAAAGCCTCGGCGGGCAACCAAAAAAAACAGCAGATGGTGAGACTGACACATTCTGGTTATCGTGGTGGTGGGCTTTGGTTCAGATCCTATTAGTTGCCACTTTCTTTCACAAGGAAATACCGAAATCGTTATTCTGGAAATATGTTAAGCCTCCTCGAATTCATCACTTTGAGTTCTATTGGCCAGATTTTTGGCAATCTAGGGTATTGTACGAAAATTCTAATTCGTTGAGGACACAGAAAAGTGGCCCAGTGGAAGAAGAACTCTATTTTCAAGGATTGTGCAGGCACGTACTTCAATCCCAAACTACAGGCTTTTGGGGACCAGTGACAATGCCAGTGGGAGCAAAACCTTCTCTTTTTCTCTCCCTCTCTTCTTTGGGTGCGAAAAAACATTTCTCGGTATCAGGCAATGACGTTCCAACTTCTAAACCACCACTTGTGCACGCACAAGCCATCACCTAAACTGTCACAGATATAACTGCAAGTCTGCATCCTATTTAGTGGAGTATAATAATTCCCATTTATTGTTCGGAATTGGTCCTCACAGTTTGCAACTCTCATGGTTTCATGATGATGATGATGATGGCCAGATCAGATTTTGCCTGCAACTCCCTAGGGACAATCTGATCAAGTAACAAACTTTTAAGCCTGCACAGTCTGATGGGCCCGGATGCGTTCTTCAGTCCAGAGCCTTCTTTCAGTTTTTACAACACTTGACATCAAGAATTAGAACCTGAAAGGGGTGGAGCAGAAGGTCCGAACAACCATTGAAAAGTACATTCTTTGAAAGCTTTCTCCGGAAGGAGAATCAATAATGTCTCGAAACTGGATTGGGGGCCTCTTCAGTTGATTTTTGTCTGGTCTGGTCTGGTTGCTACAATTCTTACAATTTTTAGTGTAAACTGGAACAATTTTGATGTAATCATGATTTTACTCCGACTTAATCACATGAGCTGACAAACTTAGGTTTCCATCAAAATTATGCCAATTTACAGTGAGTGTTGTAAGAATTACATAGCTACACAGAACTGGACAATAATTCAACTAGAGAGGCCCTTCATCCCTCGAAGCTCCTATATAGCTGGCATGATTTAGATGTCTTGGCATACATATGAATAATTTAGCCACCAATTGATATTGTAGAAAAGATTAGGAAGAAAGTTAAAAAATGCAGTGACCTTAGTCAGTTATTGCTGAGTACGTAGATGGATGGCTGCTACCTGTTAGACTGTTTACAGTCTCAGTCTGTCCAACAAACTATTATTTGTCTCAAATAGCCAAAACCCAATCTCACCGCAAACTTTTGATAATTTGTGTCAATTTTGATTGCCAAATTTAAGGGCAGTGTGGTGCGTACACAACTAAATACGATTCAACTGACTGTTTGTTGTCTTAAATTCAGCTACCCAATTTACATAGAGAGTAAAAATATCCTTAAATTTCAACAATCAAAATTGATTTGAGAATGCTGAAATTGTACATTGTTAAGGGTGGGGTTCAATCAACTATTTGACACGAGATTAAGACTTAGTTGGGGAAACCGAACTCATCAAGGTTGGAGTAACCATCTCTGTAGTTTGCCTTTGTAGATAATTTAAGAAGTAATGTACAAATTAATTAAGTTAAAATATGTTTTCTTGCTCTTTTAAAAAAAAAAAAAAAGAAGGTAATCATAGCTTTCCAATTCCTACTATATAAAGAAATTGTTCGACACTCGGAGCAGGTGGTTGCAAACAGTCTTTCTCCAACTATTCTGTTCCATCAGCCATGGAGAAAAAGCAGGAGATGCTGAGCTTGTTCATTCTTTTTATTGTGATGTGCCCTGGCCTCGGCCACGGCTTTGGGAAGGACCAAGCGAGTTCCCTAATGTCCTTCCGTCGCGCAAAAAGGGCTGCTCGAGGCACTTCTGCAGATATGGAAGTGGCATTTACAGAGATGAGCTTGGAGCTCGAGGATGGAACAAAATCATCACTTGATGTTGGCGAGATGGAAGATGATCTGATTAAGGATGGCCTTCCTGGACAACCGTCGGGAGTGATGTTTAAGCAATATGCAGGATACGTTAACGTGGATGAAGTGACTGGACGTAACCTCTTCTATTACTTTGTTGAGGCTGCCCAGGATCCACTTTCCAAGCCACTTATCCTCTGGCTAAATGGAGGTCTGAACACATATTGTGCATCCGTGACTATCATTATTTCATCTTCAAAGCAAACCTGATTTTCTTTGTTTACTTGCATTGACATATTGGGTACGTGTTGTGAATGAAACAGGGCCTGGCTGTTCATCCCTTGGTTATGGTGCCATGATGGAGGTTGGACCTTTTGGTGTTAACCCTGATGGGAAAACGCTCTACTTAAGAAGATATGCATGGAACAGAGGTTAAAGTTGATGAATCTTCCCAACTTCCTCCTGATGTCTATATTTCTAAAGACTTGTCATGCAATCAGATGTTGCATGCTGTTATGTATCTTTGCTTGCTAATTCTGTTCGTTTTACATGACAAACATGATGCAGCTGCAAATACATTATTCCTGGAGTCTCCTGCTGGCGTTGGTTTTTCTTATTCTAACACCACTTCCGACTACAAAATGTCAGGCGATAGAAGGACAGGTAAGCAACTTTGACTCCCAGTCCTTTGGTTTCCTTTTTTATTTTTATTTTTTAATTTGGGATTTATTTACGACTTATCCAAGGGGTTTGTTTGGACGGGGATCTCATGCAATTCTTTATTCCCTAAAGCTGAGATTCCCTCCTAGCCAAATTAAGCATGAACCAAGAGATGAATCTGAGAATCTATAGAGAACCACCAGATAGCATTAGAAATGTACTGTATTATAGGGGTTGCATCCCCAAGGTTTGTTACTGGCTAACAGGCATAAAGTTCTCCCTTTGTAATCCAAAAAAAAAAAAAGCTGAGATTCCCTCATTCGAGCATCTCCATTTGATTTGTTATCCCACTATGGAAAGCATCAACTATTCTTATTCTTATGAGTGTCCATTGCAAAACTCGCACGATAGAAAAGCTAGCAACTTGCTATTGATCTTTCCATTAACTTACTATTACTCTATGTTGCCCTGCAGCTGAAGATTCTTATACATTTTTGGTTAACTGGTTCAAGAAGTTCCCTCACTACATAGCTCATGAACTCTACCTAATGGGAGAAAGCTATGCAGGTACAGTTCACAAATCTTATCTTATTGATTAGTCAAATATCTGGGCTCCTGTGGTGCTCAATCACTCAGTGCCAGGACTGTTGATGTAGATAGTATAGTTTATGAAGGTGTACTTCACAAGTAAAATAATTGTAAATATATATATATATATTTCAGGTTATTATGTGCCAGAGCTAGCAGATATGATCATCAAAAGGAATGCAATGGTGGAGCCAATATCAAAGATTCAGCTAAAAGGGATCATGGTAAGCTAATTTGGGTAATTACTCCAAAGAATGAGGATTTATGAGGTTCATTGAGGGCACAATAATTGATGTTCCTCCATCCCAATAATTGGGGCTTTATGTTGAGTTGGAATGTGGTTTCTTTAGTCATCTCTTACGCAAGCACCTTTCTTTAGCTGCCGGATCAATTGATAAGCAGCATAAGCTTAAAGCAGACCACTTTACAAAATGCTGTCTACCACTACTACTCTTTTTGATTCAAACATATGATCTGCCCCAAAAAAACAAAACCATATTATCCCTTTTCTAAAAACGTCGGCCAAGACTTTTGGTTCCAATCTCTCTTGAGAATTATGAGCACATTTTGGCCAGATGGACACTATATCTGATGGAACTACAAACCTAAATTAACTTAGATTGATGAAGAAAATGATGAAGTATAGGAGTATATTATAGGAGTAGCATCTGACAGGGCATGTATGCCAGCAATTTTGATGCTCCGATTTGTTAAAACCATAATGACTTTAGGCATGCAGCCAAAGCTTGAATACCGACACAAAACACGTCCCGATGCGTTATGGGCGTAACAGTTGCAAACTTCTGTTGTGCTCAAATATGTTAAAATCAATGACTATAGCCTACAGGCATGCAGCCAAAGCTTGAATACCAGCCTAAAACACGTCCAAGTGCATTTACGGGCCAAAGCTTGAATACCAACATAAAACACGCCCAAATGCATCCCAGTCGTAACACTAGGCCAAATTCTGTTGTAAGGTTGTTTAGATTGATTACGATGGATTATTAATAGTATGAGATAAGCTTTCCTATTTGGCTTATTACAATTGCATTAACCAGTTGTTTTTTGTAATCTGAGGACAAACAAGTGCAACGTCGACTTAATGTTATCAGGTCCTCTGGTAAAATTAATTAATTTTGCAGATAGGAAACGGGATAATGAATGAAGTGACAGATGTGAAAGGAACTTACGATTTTCTTTGGAGCCATGCACTAATTTCGGATGTAACCTATCAAAGACTCAGAGAGAACTGCATGGTAGAGACCAAAATTTGTCAAGAATTTGAAGACGAAGGGAAGATAGAATTTGGAGCAATTGATCCTTCAAACATCTATGGCCCATTATGTTCACATTCTGACAGTCCATGGGAGACCAAACTCCTTGCCGGGTATTTTCCCTGCGAAGGAGATTACGTGGTAAATTATCTCAATCTTCCTCAAGTACAGGAAGCACTGCATGCCAACCGAACCAAGTTGCCTTATTCTTGGCAGCTATGCAGGTAAGCAACTAATGATTATGCCAAACCTCCTTTTTCGTCTCTCTATCTGTGCGTAAACAATTTCGAGGAGAAAACCAAATGACACCCAGATAAACAGTCCTCTGATTAACCTTCAAAGTGCTAGAATCTGAAATTATTAGCATTCTGATTACCATTTTCTGAAGCTGTTCTGCCATGAAACATAGTGTTCTGGACAAGATTAATGATCTGTTTCTTGTGATGTTAGTGACATAATTAATGATTGGAAGGATAGCCCATCAACAATGTTCCCAACATACAGGAGCCTTATGGCCTCTGGTCTTCGGATACTCCTTTTCAGGTAAAACAATTTTTAAAGGGGTGAAAAAGAACAAAAAAAAAAAAAAAAAAAAAGAGCGTTGTTACAAAGTTGCAGATTTTTGTTGCATAGAGCTTTTGAGTAACCAGAAACTAATCAGACTTTTCTGGGGCTAAATTCTCAACATAATGTGATTGACAGTGGGGACGTGGATGTAATAGTTTCAGTGACCAGCACTCGGTACTCCATTGACGCTATGAACATGAAAGTCATCAAACACTGGCATCCATGGCTCGACGAAACTAATGATGTAGGTTTCATGCTAACACTTCATATCTCTTACAATTGGTTTGAACTCGAGTTTTAAGTAGAAGGACCTGAAGATGAAAGAACTGGTTGAATGCAGGTTGGTGGATATCAAATAATCTATGATGGTTTAACTTTTGCTACGGTTAGAGAAGCGGGTCACCAAGTTCCTGAATATCAGCCTCGAAGAGCTTTTGCTCTGCTCAGGAGGTTTTTAGCAGCAGAGAATTAGTGATGCAGACCAACGACACCACCCGCTAGCTTTGAAGTGAGACTCTTTTGAGGGCTAGTGCTTGCCACTACGTAGATGAAAGGGGCAGTTCGCTATTACTAGTTAACTTTCGTTTCCCTATGGATATTAGGGTGATTTCTGCATATTGTATCTTACTCTCTCTCTCTCTCTCTCTCTCTAAATTAATGCATTTCATTTGGTAATTACCTTTACTTATTAAACTAATTGCGATTGCTAATCATAACCGATTGAAGCCTGCCTCCACAAATCATGCAATAATCTTTATAATACTGTTAGAATAAAGTCACCTACTAAAAAATTTGGATTCTCTAATTTTCACTAAATTTTTATTTTATTATCCGTGTATTATACTTCAATTAAAATTAATTTAACGAATCAATTTTTTTTGGGCTAAGAGATAGTATTGCATTAATGTGAAATGCTTTTAGAAATTTCTGTAGGGATTTTAGAGCACATTTGTCATGCATCTAGTTTTCTATAACACTTTGTTTCATTTGAAAAGCTCAAATATAACTATTTGAAACTTAAAGGACTGTATTGTTCAAAATTTCAAAAATTAGGGACCAAAAATGCAAACTAAAAGCATTCAACTAAAACTCCAATTTTATTTTGATCATTAGATATTATAATTTTGCATTAGTTGTCCTAAATTTTCTAAAATCGAAAATTTTTAAAACTACATCGACTTTAATTGAAACATTAGGTACCAATTTTGAACATCGACTAGACAGTAGCCACTGATTAGAATTCTCCCTATCTGTCTGACACGGAAAGGGGATGCTGTGGACTAAAACATGGACCATTAAAAAAAATGTAGTTCAAAATTGCTATCCCAACCCAAGCCCAAAATGACAAATGCTGGTGGGCTTCTTTTTGCTTTTCATATTTCCGCGGTTCAACCATCAGTTCCAAAGTCCGTTTTGCAATTGCACCACGACATGCGAATTAATCCGCAGTTTCCAAGAGAAAATTACTACTTCTTTGAAGTGCTCAAATGATACGCGGATTTTCTCGGTGTGGCACTTAATCAGGTTGGTTCACATCTGTCCACTGATAGATTTTATGCACTACCAAAAAACTATAGATATAATGTGAGAGATAAAAATTTCAAGTCTGACTACCAAATCTAAAAAAATCTAATGTAAGAGATAAAAAAACTCTCATTAGAAAATCGTAAACGGGGGGAAAACTCTCATGAGTATTCCCTAAGAGAGAATAAGCTCCCACTAGAAAAATTTAGGATAGATTTTATTATAAATTCAAGATCAAAGGAGACCAATTGGCCTACCTCCTAAGGAAGAAGATGTTCTATTTGCCTAGAAATGAAAAATTGGAGGGACGAAGGAGACATGGGTGGACTCCAACTTGACTAGATCTTGTTTAAGTGAAGTATCATTAAAAAGTGTAAAATTGGTGCCTCTCTGTAGAGATAGAAATAGACTGATCTCAAATTCATTTGTCCCCAAAATTCTCTCTGTCCTGTACTCGTGTCTCATAACATCGATAATTGCCACATATTTTGTTACCAAATCATCTCACGTGACTAGTTAATATCATGAATAGTGGCAATTATCGATGTTATGGGACACGCACGGGGACAGATAGAATTTTGGGAACAAATAATTATAGTTAGAAATAGACTAGTTTCTTTTTTTTAACTAGAGATGCATTGGAAATAAAACAAAAATTTGCAATGTAGTTATCATAATACAGTAATTCTAAGGATAGATATTCCTCTTAAATCATTCAAAAGAAAGGGAAGTACAAAATCCGGACAGCAATTAAAAACATCTGTGTGTGTGTGTGTTCATCATAGCTTCCTCCACGTTTAGCCAGCATGTCCGCGCATCGATTTGCTTCTCTGAAAGTTATGGTAGAAATGCAGCTGTTGGAAAATTGGAATGGAATGTGGTCAATCCATTATTGCAGCCGTTGGCGTGGCATTTTCTATCGTTGAAGAAAAGATGAAAATCAACCGATTTAACAATTATGGTATTCCCCGTGTTAAACTGATTGAATAACACGGATTAGGTTAACCGTTGAATTTCATGATTAGCAGACAATTAGCAGAGTCAGAGTTTGTATCCGAAAACTATAATATTTATCCACTCATTGCACATATATACTATATATATATATATATATATATATATTTTTTGGGTCAAGAAAACGAGCCCTGCAGCTGGTATTAAATTCCGCACGAATTTTTAGTAAGAAAATACAGCCCAGGTGTGGATACTGATACAAAGAGTGTTGCACGTTTCTTCCTTCCATTTTAGAGGGAAAAAAAAAAAAAAGGACTCTCGTCACCAAGCAAACATGATGCGTAGTCAAAATGGAAATGAGATTTGTCTGTTTGTGGATGGTAAGATGGCATAAAAGTCAAAAGGCCATCTTCCCCAAACCCCGGCCCACCAGGACCATCAAATAAATAAAGAAGCAATTTGAATTTTGAAACCCGAGAATTAGCAACTTAATATTATTTCTAACACGACTTCTCCTTCCGATTTTGGCATGTTTCTCTACGCCGAAGAGGGTATACACCAGACTTTTCAGGACATGTTTAGGGTTAAGAAAATGTCAACTTCTACCACATATTTGAAGGGCATGATACTTGCCGTTTCGATTCATTTTAAAATACTGCAATTTCGGGTGATGAACACTCAAAAGAATAATATTAACATGTTAATTCTCCCTTGGGTTTTTTGTGATCTTGTTCCCAAGCTGGTGTGCTGATTTCCCAAGTGAGGTTTTAATGCTTAATTTCCCCTTAAGTGTAACTTTTGAGTTACGAGATGTGAATTATGCATCCCAAAAAATTGGATATTTCAAACGTAACGTACGAAGGGAATTTGCACCTTGAATTGGAAAAATCGTTTTTGGATTGTTCACGAAATTAATACTCTCTTTATCATTTTGACCCCTCTCTCTCTCTCTTTCTCTCTGAAAAGTGGGAGGTTAAAACCTCCTAATCATAATTCCTTCCTCTTATTATCCAATCCAACCTTCCTCCCATCTCTTCATTCTAAGTTCATGTAGTTCACATATTTTTAAACCAGTGAAAAATGTCACGAATAAATGCAACGCGTGACTAATAATTTTGTTAGACATAAACAAGTAACCATCATGCCCTTTTTAGATGAATCATATAGTTGTATGATCTCATCTACTAAAAAAAAAGCTTATCAAAATAATTATGATTGAAACGATGGAAAAGCTTATACGGTTGCAAATATCATAAAAAAAGTTAAAAAATGAAGAATCTCTTAAATGGAAATTGAGAGTTGAATTTATTATAGGATCTATTTATTTTGTTTAGAAGGTGGCATGCCGCCACTCGAACCGAGATGCTCTAGCACTGTTTCAGCGTGTTTAGCAATTTCACCATAACCGCTTGTCTTGAACTTATAATAGTCTATAAACAAAGAATTGTCGAGATCAAATTGAAGAACTAAATTCAGGCACAAGTTTGTTTGCATGAACAAGTGTGAATTTAAGATGGGAAAAAAGTTCTTTCTTTCTTTTCCTTTTTTGGCAAGAACTGTAAATCTGAGTCATCTTTCTCAACTTAATATGTTATTTACACTTATCCTTGAAAAAGAAAAAGTTGAAGGTAACAATTGAGTTCTATAAATTAGGAATCTAGGAAGCAATTTCCTTGTCAACCGAATGGATAGTCGGAGTAATAAAAAAAAAAAATGGTGCGTCTAATAATAGATGCTCGTTGGATGCTGTTAATTTGTAATTCAAGTGTTAGATTTTTGAAAAGATGAAATCAGTTAGAAAAAATATACGAATGTAAGAAAAGATAAAAATTATTATTACGTATAAGTTACAAAAACCCATAAAAATATATGTAGTGTGTGATTAGTTGTCATCCCTTGAAACGTAAAGAAAATCGCTGGATGGACGGTTGTAACGCTTCCGGTGGTTTTGAATCGCCCGACGATTAAATCCCAAAAGGCGAAGCTGTAGACGGAAGATCAGGAATTATAAATATCACAGTCAAATCATTCCCCTTAAGTTAACCATTCTATCCATAATCATTCCGCATTTTAAAAATTCAAATAAGCCATCATCATCAGTTCAAGCAATCCCTCAGAACAAACGGCACACTTTTGAAACAATTCCCAGAGTTCCATTTGGTAAACGGCTGATGCTTTTATAAGTTATACCACAACGCATCCTGGATTTCGTTTCCACGGTCATTCCTGGATGAAATGCCAACATTGCCCTTCCTAAGTCCAGATGCAATTTAGTCGCTAGTTTTGTCAATCTTATCAAAAAAGTAAACTGTCGAGCTAATAACTTGCCTGTGCCTAGCTGAAGTAAATAAACCATTCCGATCCTAAGTAATTTCTCAAAGCAAAAGCCAGCTACTAAACATTTTCTTGGTTACTACCTGACCTTGTCTGGATTGCTGTTTTTGAGAAAAAATTTTACGTTTTCGGTAAAATATTCCTTTTATGTAGTTTTCAATCATTTTTTTTAATTTTCTTTTCTCTCAAAAACTATTCAAAAAGTGCAATCCGAAAAACCTGTTTTATCTCGAAATTTTAACAAGTTTTTTTATAAAATTTGTTTGTCTCCTACTTTTAATTATAAGAATTCTTTAAAAATTCCTAAAGTTTTTAAAAAACCACTCTCAAACAATGCGCTGAGATTAGCTGTGATTCAAAAATCAGAGGGACGTCTATAAAAAGGGTAAACTCCTGTAGTCGCACCCGCCCAAGAGCTACAATACAACAGTACAGCGAGTTTCTTAGCCCTGTATGTGTGATGTTGTTGGCAGGGCTAAATTGGGTAAAACCGAGAGGAGTTGTTGAAGAGTCCCCATCGAGGCATCGATGGGGGAGAATAGGATTGGATATATAGAGACAGATTTAAAAGGCGGCCCTGCTGCTCTTGCTGCTGCGGAGTTTCTCTGGTCAATCACTGACCCCTCTCCTCTTTCGTCTCCTTCCATCCCCCTTCCTCTTTTTTCTCTCTGCTTTCCCTTTCCTCTCTTGAGTTGTTAAATCTTTTAACTGATTAGTAGTAGTTGTAGTAGTACGTACAAAGTATAGAACCCATGTTTTAAGCAGCTCGCTACAAACTTTGGAGGGCTCGACAAAAATGGAGACGCAAGTAATGATGCCATCGGCTCCGGTGGACTTAAACTTCGACAGTACATGCACTTCTCCATACATTAGCGCCCCTTCAAGTCCCCAGCGCTTCGGGACCTTCTTCTTCAGCGCCCCAACTAGCCCCACCAGGGCTTCCTCCTCCTACGCCGACTTCACTAACTTCTCCCTTCGTCCCAATGATCATGAGACCTCCCACCAGTCTCTGTCCGCAGTCCCATTCAACTGGGAAGAAAAGCCTGGAATCCCCAAGGCTCAAGAATCCCTTTTGATCAAGGCTGTTAATTCTAATGACTATGCGGCGGATAAAGAGTTCGCTTTCGATTTCAGTGGGCAGTTGGAGTCAAGTTCTTTATCTGCTGATGAGCTCTTTGATGGGGGCAAGATCAAGCCTTTGAAGCCGCCGCCTCGATTGCAATCAGCTGCTGCTGCTGATTCTTTAAGCCCCAAGTCGCCTCGATCACCCAAGAATAAGATCAAACAGGCATTGTCACCCCGACATAAAATGAAGGATTTTGACCCGTTTGCAGCGGCGCTTGAACAAACTCGTAAAGAGAGTGTTAGCACCAGTTCCGGAACTGCCATTAATCAAGAACGTCCCGGTAGAAATGATGATCAAGTTCAGCGCGGCCGAGAAAGGACTCAGAAGTCATCGTCGATGAGGCAAAAAGGAACCAGATCTTTGTCCCCTCTTAGGGTCTCCGACTTGTTACTTGATCATCACGAGGACAATCAAAAGAATGCAAAGGACAATTCCGCTTCTTCCTTCTCTTCTTCTTTTTCGTGGTTCTGGTATAGAAAGTGGAAGCTTAAGGACTTGTTACTGTTCAGAAGTGCATCAGAGGGGAGAGCTATGAGTAAAGATCAGTTAAACAAGTATTGTGTGTTGAAGAAGAATAATGCGGAGCAAGAGGATGTGAAAAGCTCGAGCTTTAGATCAACTGATAGTGCTGGTTCATCAGTATCAAGCTCCAAGAGGAGAGGCCAAGTTTCAGCTCACGAATTGCATTACACGGCAAACAGGGCAGTCTCAGAAGAGCTCAAGAAGAAAACTTTCTTGCCTTACAAGCAGGGGTTGTTGGGCTGCTTGGGATTCAATCCGGGGATTCCTATTCATGAAATTTCCAAAGGGCTCGGTTCTATGAGCCGACCTCGTGGCTGATTAATTTAGATTTCTTGTCAAGTAGTATAGAACAGCTTCTGGGGTTGGTGGTGCAGATATCTTTCTCTAAATCCGTATCTCCACTTCTTTTTCCGGTTCAGGAAAAGTATAAACAAAAGTCTTTCGCTTTTCTCTTTTTGCTGTTGATTCAATTTTACAAGTTAATGATCTTGTGCTTCAAGACATTCCGAGTTGTTTTGAAGGATATGAAATTGAGGATTAGTACCAATATAGCTGTAAATACGGTCTATTTCAAAATACAGTAAAACAATCTGCAGAATTTCTGCTGTATACCACAAACTTTTAGCATTTAATTGCCTTTAAATGAAAGTGCTGAAGATTGCTCTGCGGTTAGTTGTTGGGATATTATGGCATGCTGTCACCAATTACCACCGCTCAGGCGGTTAAGGGAAGCAAGTGGTTCCATGGACCAGTGTTTCCAGTTGTTGAAACAAACAGCAAAGCCAGAAATTTTTATGTATGTTTTCGTGGAGGACGTTATGAGTTATGGAACTCTAGAAAGAATTTGTTCAAACTGTTACCTATCGTAACCTTCTAGATTAAGGATTCAATGAACCTCAGCAATCAATCACTTGGTACAGTAAGTTTTTGATGGACACGAGCTACTAGCCTACAGCTTTTTGGATTTGTTGCCCTGGGCAGGAGCACATCAACTATACAATTTTACCTTTTAAACAATTCAGGCTCTTAATTATGATTTATGATAAACGATATACATACAAGTCTTGTTTTGTACCTTATTATCCTTTATGCATGCATAGCTTTTTCTATCTTTTGTCGAGGCTTGATGCATGTATGTTGGTGTACCCTTTGTCTCAGGAAATTGAGACCTCAGATCTTAAGCATAGGATTAGTTGCAGGTTCAGGACTTGCCAATTGTCAAACCTTGGCTAAATTTCACACAGCCATTTGAGAGCCAATATCCCAACTGTTTCCATGTTGGCTGCCATGGCAAACCCAAAATTCTACATACTCCATCCCATTATTATGGCACGGAGAAATGATAAGAGCCCTGTTTGATTTATACCACTGCGTGCAGCACTACAATCTTACTGAATATTATCCATTTTAAGAATCGAAAGTAGAGAAGCCCGTGAATTATTGGAAGTCATTCTTGCAACTTCAACAAGGATTAAACAAGGAACATTCACGAAAGAAGGAAGAGAAAAAGAAAAGGAGATGTTCATGTGGGGGGATCTGGGATAGCAAAGCAAAATAGTCCCCTGTTCCTGTAGGGTGAAGAAGGAGCTAACAAGCTCAGCAAGAATCCGACTTTATCAACATTCCGAATTGCACGTAATGTTATGTCGTGGGATTAAGAGGAAATCCACGGAAAAGCCAGGAATTGTGCTGCCACTTTATCAACTTTTTTCTTTTCAAATTTTCTCCATTTCTTTTTTCTTCAGAACATATTCGGCACTCGTCCAATCCAATGGGCGGCCCGTGTAAAGGGAATTAACAGGAGGTTAAAAGTACTGACCAAATGGTGGACGCAATCATCACAAAATAGGTGCTGTGGCACCCCTTTGTAACTCTCTCGTACTGATTTCTCAAAGCTTAAATGCAGAAAGATTAGTCAGAACTTTATGATGGCGGTGATGATAGAGATCATAATGACATTTCCATGGTGGTGTCGGTGGTTGTTTCGGATTTTATGCTCCATCCACGGCCAGACCTCATGGCTGTTAAAGAAAATCATCGTGTTTTATTCCTCTGATTCCGGAAAGCCTCATGCACAGTTACTTGCAGGTGCATCTTAGGATTCACCTTTTTGAAGGAACCCTCATTAGAAAATGCATTTGGAGGTGTGATTATGGACCTTCAACAATTTGATAAGAAATATTCCTTTGAAAAAAAAATTGGTCAATTGACGACATTCATGTTACTCGTACTCTAATCTATCTATATTAGGACAGGAAAGGGTTCAATTGGACTAAAGAAATTAGAGAAAGAGACCCCACCTCTAAAACAGAAGGTGCGCTACTGTCTGTACCTTTACTATTGGCTTCAACCATTCTTTATTACATCAGATAAAGGTGAGACTTTCCGCGAACCAAGCAAAGCATAATAAGCACACTAAGCACAAATCATACTTAATCGACTTTATTACGTGCCTCTTTAAGTTTGACATGCCAAAGGATGGACTAAACCATATCACCTGCCAAGGGGACAAAAATGCTCAACAACTAGAACTAAGAAATGGATAAGACTCAATTAACCTTCCATAGCTTTGCCCTTAGATAAAACATTTGGTCATGTGAAGAAGTCAAACAAGTCCATTGATTTGCCATGAATACGAGAACTGCATAAGTCCATTGATTTGCCATAAATTTGAGAACCAAGAAGAAAACTAACAGTAATAGGCAGTAAGCAGAGCTGAAATAGATCCTCATAGCCTGATTGGTAGTGGCAGAAGCGTCACTAAAATCACTTTTAAGGGGCCGATTGCGGTTTAGATGATCTGGAGCGAAGGATTAAAGATTGGAAATTGACCTTGTTTCGACTGCAATTTTTCTCTAAAAAATTTTTATTGTTTTACAGGCACATTTATCAATCACTTTTTTATTTTACACATATCAAGTTGGTATAATATATTTTTTAATAAAAATTTTAAAAAATAGCAATTCAGTCGGACACTAAGAAAGTCATGTGATGACCAAAGTCAGCAGCCGTCAGAATTGGAAAGGAAAATGGAAATCCGGCAGCGCACGTGCCCTTGCAAGCGTAGTCTACCATGACTGGCCCTTGACAAGCTTTTGCGGAACCAGATTTTGACATTTGCCACCCAAAATTTAATACGTACTACTACATCATCATCAATTTGTTTGCCGAAATCTTTGACATGTCTGGTCAAAAAGAAACAGCCCAGGTCAAATCAAGAACGACGTCGACTTACATTAGAAATAGTCCAAGCAACGAAGAAGAAACAATTGGCCTGACTCCAAATCTATTAATCTGGACAATAAAAGTGATGTTTGGATATTTGGAAAGAAATTTTTTATTTAGGTATTGTAGCACTTTTTTTATATAATAAAAACGTGATTGAAAAACGTGTTATCCAAACACATGTATGCTTCACCTTTTCTGTCTAGAGTTAGCTGTATTTCGAACACATACTTTAAATGATTACGCATTTAAATCAGGCATTAGCTTCATGTGCTATCCATTGACAGCAATCTCGGCATCTTTATACATCTCCCCTCGAAACTGGCCCGTACTGCTGCTGATCTTCAAAATTCAGCAACCTTTTAACTTCGCATGCTCTCATCTCTTATTGTAGCTTCCAAAACTCCATAAAATTATCTTCAGTCCGATCTTTAGTAACTTATTGCCAATGTGTAAACCAAGGATTTAACTTGTTTGGGAAAGTGACCTTCCTCCCAGGATCTTACCTTGACTTTGGGCTCATCGCAGTCCTTTAACGCACGCAAAGAACGGGACAGCTGAAAACAAAAGGAAACTCGTCAAAATTTACATGGGAAGCCCAACCACCAACTCATTTCATCTCCCAACAAAGGGTAAATCTATTAAACCAACTTGCCTTTCGTAAGTTGGCCACGAGGAGATTTAGAATCCCCTTGGACTTTAGATCAGGTGTTTAAAACCCCACAACTGCACTTAAAAATCCCTCTAAACCCACGTAGACCCCGGTTGGATTTTTCCTTTCCCTTAAACTAGGATAGAATAGGTTATAGATGCTATCATATGAGGGGGGAAAAAAATAAATGAACCTCTGTTCTTTTTTGGGAAAAAATGCATCGTCATTATTTTAAGTACCTCAAGAAATGAATAAGGCTTTTAATAGAAAAGAACGCAGAACCGCATAAGTAGTCAAATGTGTAAAAAAGATGGAGCGCAAGTAGTACTCCCTCACAAACGCATAATGCTGCAGAATCCTTTCTGAAAGAACAGATCAAAATGTTTATTTTTCATATCTAACATATTCTAGTATACTAACAAAGAGATACCACATAGTATTTTGTTTTCTCATGCTACAATGCAAACCACCCCTGTTTACTCTACATTCAGCTGAAATAGCACAGCCGACACTGTTAAATTGTTTGTATCAGTCCACTGCCAAGATGAAAAGAAGATAAAAGGGTAGCTTGAAGATCTCCTGTAATGTTCATAAAAAGATCATAGATTCTATCAGGAAACTGGGCTGATTATCAAACAATTACATTTGGAGATTTTCACCTTTCCCAACCTGTGTGTTCATCTATAATTGGCTGGTCCACGAAGGAATTACTCAAGGCCTTTGCAGGACTTCGCACTGCAATGCAGCAGAAAGTACACCACTACACAATTCCTGCACTGGATACAGGTAATCAATCAATAATCAGTTGAAATTTTCCAGACTCCAAATTACCCACATCAAAAAGTAAAAACTCCAACTAGATACATGTGTGTGCAGAAAGGGGACAGAGAGTCAGTCAGTCAGTGATGAACTGAAGGAGTAGTCAAAGTGGTATGGCCAAAGGTAAACCAGATTTCTTTCTCCTGACCCTCCTACTTTTTCTTTTTTCTTGATTGCTTCATATCTTGGCCTGAAAGTGTGCTTTTATAAGATATGTTTGCACCACCAACTGTGAGAATTTTAGGGGAAAATGGGGCAAGTGTACAATTATTTCCTTCCCTAATCAAAGAAACTTATCAGGACCTGAAGGCAAGAGTCCAAGTTCACGGGGACTAGAACATCACTTGGTCTTTAAGTGGTTTAGCCTATGGCCCAACCAAGCTACCACAACTGCCGCATAAAACCTTTTCACATTCTCATCTATAAATCATTGAAAACAGATGTTTATCCATTATCAATGGACTGTCATGTTTTACTGTGTTTCAATTTCCTCAAGCATTACATAGAACAAGACATTTGTTCCAGCAACAGTCCTTAAATAGTGATACCATCCTAAGCAGATACATCATATTTCACTTGAGAATAAATAAAATATACAAATGGGTTGACAGCAATGCTCTCCCAGGATAGGAACATAACATGTGAAATTAGATAAATTCTTGTCCAAGTCAAGGAGTTGTACTGAAAGCCAAAGCACCTCAAAATGGAAATATGTCATGTCAAAGAGGCAAAAAGTTGAAGAATACCATTTAGCAAATTAAAAGGTGAGTACAGGAAAATGAAGCTGTGGATAAACTTTCAGATTTATTTTGTCCTCAGATTCAAAAGAAGGTACTGGACCAAGCAAATGTTCTGGCTGTCAGGAATGTAGCATGGTAAACTTTTATTAGTCTACATCAAAACTAGACTTTCCTCTGCAAATCATACCTGCTATGTTCGAGAGGAGAGATCAGAAGCAACTACAAATTAGCGCTTATACAAACCAAGCAATGACTTTTCTCTGTCTTCAACTCTCTTCCTAGCAGCTTCCCTTGCTTTAAGTGCAGCTGCTTCCTCTGCAGATACAACTTTTGGCTTCCCATCTTGCCTTTTCCGCTTGTTGAGAGTGAGCTTAGAAGGAGCACCCTTGACAGTTCTCATAGGGTTTAATGCATTTGAAACAATGAGCCCAGGTGGAGGTGCACTTTGAGAGGTTACAGCATCTTTATTATCCAATGTTGATGGTCCAGCCTCTGATGACGATGGCTTTTTAAGGGCAAGTTTCTTTTGGATGGACCCTGAAGTAATGCGAATTGATGCAAGTGCCTCTTCCTGCGGCACCCATTTACCTGTTTTATTTGCATATTACACGAAAACATTAGAGAATGACTTTCCAGGGAGCAATAACTCAAAAAACAACGAAAAAGGACAATACCTAGAGCTTCAGTATAGTAGAAACCAGAATTTGGGTCATAGTAGAAACCACTAGTTTGATTGTAGTAGTAACCTGATGAGCTGTCCATCTCCCACTCTGTCAGCAGAAAAACCATTCAGTACAAGTACTCCAACTACAACCAAGGGATATGCCACTATTGAATTATTCATTGGGAAACAGAAATGTAAATCCAAATTTCACGCCAAAAAGGACCAAGGTAATTTGAAAAATATGTTTACCGCCAGAAAACCCATGAGCAGTCCCATCGCCATCACCTTGAGTCACCAATGCCTGTAAATTAGAATCTCTTGCTTCCCGGAAACTTGCCATATCCTTCTGATAGCTGCGCTTAGCTTTCTGTCAAATTTTTTTATTTAAACGCTCCATAAGCATATTGATGAATTCATAAACACAATGGTGATAAAAATCAAAATCATTCACAATCTACAATTTGGAATGTCCAGAATCAAAGTTTTTTCTAGCCCAACTAGACTTGAAAGTTATGGAGAAATTTCATAGCACAAAGTACTGATCACACCACACAAGAAAAATGCTAATGATGTTAAATAGAATCAGGAGAGATCGTTGGATGTGTAAATTATTTTACTTCCATCTGATACTTGTGTCCATGGATATATCCACCAGTACAGACCATACCATGCAAATGGTAACCAGAAATGTAGAGCATTACTGGAGACACAGCAACTCTTAAGGTCTGGTATGGCTTTTAAAATCAAATACACCACCACTAACAAGCAAATTATACCAACGACAACCCTCTAGGAATCAACAAACTTAGATCTTGCATACCGTTGCTCAAACTGAACTGGAAACACATACTAGTTACTAACACTATTAAAATGTAAAGGAGTTGCTCAAACCGAACAGGAAGTACTTACTGCTTCAATTTGTTCAAGAGCACGGGCAGCTTCCTTTTGTTCTTTCTCTTTAGCAACTTTCTGCTCTCTCATGGAATTTAGCCTTTGGGCAACATTGTCCTTGTGACGTTGACCCAGCTCATGGTTCCTAACGCTGGCAGGATTGTTGGATATGAAAATTTTGCAGAAGTCACACCATTTGTTACCCTGACTAACCCAATACTGGAAACCATAAAATAGGTCAGTATACAGATTTTAGAGTATAACATTCCAGACATACAGAAATATTCATATTTCAAAATCCACACATTAGCAACAAAGGGTTTGTTAAAAAAAAAAATCCATCTAAGAAGATGTGGTTAGTTAGCACTAAGTCTAAAGATGGATAGAGCTACTCGGCATTGGAGCCAAACTCAGACAGATAAAAGCTTGTTTCCAATTAGTTCATCAATTAATAAAAGCAAGCCCAAACAAGATTTTATGTTCCTTAACTTCGCTCAAAAAGCATAGAGCTTGAAACTTTACCAACAAAAGTCAAGCTACCTGAGCTTTGCTTGGGCAATAATCAAGCGAAGCTAATATTACTCTCGTGGGGAAGAGAACATCACAAGAAGCTTAAATACCACAGCGTGCTGCTTATTAGGCTCATTTAAACCTGTCTATGCTTAATAATGACGTTGAAGGGTGGCAGAACCTCTAGAAATGTCAATCAGCTTTAAAGTATTAGGATCATTTCTTCTGGAGATTATTAAATATTAATACAAGTGTCAACTCCTTGAGATGTGAATAACTTCGTTTTAAGGTACATCAAAAGAGTGGGAGGGATAAAACAGAAAAAAATTCCATTCCATAAACATCTTATAATCCAACTAGGGTTAAGATTGTTTTTTTTTTTTTGGTTTGGGGCAGCTTTTTTCATGACCTAATTTCGGCTAATATTAAGTCAAATTTGAGATACATGAAAGTGTGTATGATCATTAAACAAAAATCTAACAACCAGAGCTTTAATCTGGTGATTATTCACCGGGAAACTGATTTGAAGCTGACAATGTAAAATTCATGAATAAACTTCATGAAAGAGAAATATTTAAGAGAGAGGAAAGGGTGGATCATACCTCAGTCATGGCTGGAAATTGCAGAAGTTACTGAAGCAAGATTGATTGCACTATAAATCTTTGATTTTCAAGAAAACAGCAGAATTAAAGAGTTCTGGAGGGTCAATTGATGGAAAGAGTCCGACATTCAAATTTAACGGGCTTTTCTGGCAGAAACCCTAACGCAGAATTTCCTCCGGGAATTTACACCTCCGTTTCTCTGTTTCTTCGTCAACTGACGCTCGGGTCAAGCTAACTAGCTAAGAACCCGATTTTAGAAAAGAAGTTTTTGGGGCAAAAAAAAAAGGTGGAACGACAACGTTTTCTATTAAAGAGACCTTTGCTGTGAGTTCAAAATTAGCCCTATTTATTTTGTATTGTATTTTCCATTTTCGTTTTGGACATTAAAATTTCTTCCTCTTTTTTTTTTTTTTTTTTTTGGGGGGCGGTGGGGTGCTTACCGTTTACTAGGCCTCTGCTTTCTGCGGGATACTAATTTTCTTATTTTATCCACTTTCTTTCCTTCTCAAATGAATGAATGATAACCAAATGAGCAATAAGAAATGTTAGCATTAAGATAAAGATAGATCAAGTAATTTTTGCTTAAAGTAAGAGTTCTGTGATTTTGATTCTTTGATTCGAACTATTGAGTTTAGCACATAACAGTGACTTAGATAAAAGCATATATTTTTAGAGATATTAAATATATTCTTAGAAAGAACATGGCAATGTTAATAGCATTCTTAAAATTGTTATTCACACGTCTCTCAACATTTTTTATAGATAAGATGACTAATTTTGAAGAGAAAAAGGAAGTGTTGAAAGGAGTGTGAATAACAATTTTTGAAGTGCTATTAATATTTTTCAATGAAAATGCTATTTGAATTGTATGGTGGTGTTTTTAAAATAATTAAAGTCATGATGGGGTTCATTCTTCTGAGGCCTAGTTTAGGAGTTAGGATAAGAGAAGAAAAGAATACAAAACTTACAAGATTATTTGGAAATGGCAAGAACACATTACAAGATTATTTGAGACGAAATTATAAAAAAATTGTAGCAATTTTGTGATTCAGTGAATATATAAAAAATAGTGGTTACAAAATAATTAAAAAACAAATTCATAATGCAACCGGGGCCAAAAAAAAAAAAAAAAAGGAAAAGATCAATCCAAACAACCCCGAAGAGTTATGAAGACTTCATCCTATATGTTGGGAAGGTGTATTTTACTCATCTACTTTTAAATTCTAGATTGTGGAGGTATATTACGATGAACAATTCAAGTCATTTTACCGCTGCTAGATTCACTTTCTTTCTATTTTTGTCCAATTCTCTCCACTTTCAGAGAGGGAATTTTCTTTAGTTCTTCTTATTTACGTTCTTTTCTTTGCACTTAAAAGTTAGGAAGTCCCAAAAGAGAACGGAAAAAGCCTCAATTTCAGTACTCTTTTTTCTTTTCGTCTCTCCTTTCTTCCCAATCCAAACCAAGATTAAAGCTTTTAATGTGTTTGAGTGCTCAGAAACTGTTAAATGTGTTGAAGTGCTCCTACGAGAAAAACTGCGCAGTTAGTGGAAAACAGTCAATCCACCATCAGAAATCAGATGACAGCGTTGTGGGTCAGTGCCGGTGGGTCGTTTTACCCACTTCACCACCTCCGCCGCCGCTTCTGCCACTTCCCTTGATCCCCCCTCCCAAAAAAAAAAAAAAAAAAAAACTCCATATCACAAAACCCAAAACTTCCATCTCCGCCCAGTTTCTCTTTGTGCAGCGGTAAAGCAAGAAAAGCACACCCAGGAAATGGATCAATCCTTCATGCTGATGCTATCCAACTTACTGCACCTCCACAACCACCTGGACCCCACCACCTCCCTCCTCTCCGACCTCACTTCCTCCACCTCCCCCTCCGCCTCTTACTCCGACGCCACCTCCCCCACCTCCCTCCTCACCTCTACCTCCGCCGCCCCTCTCCTCTTCTTCACCATCGCCTCCGTCCTCTCCTACCTCGCCTCCCAACCCCCTTCCAAGCCCTCCAACAGAAATACCAAAACTCCCAAATCCTCCACCTCTAATAAGCCCCCCTCCTCCTCCTCCCCCTCCAACGCCAACGCGGAATTCTCCGTCTCCGCTTTCCGGGCCCTCTCCACCGAGCACATCTGGGCCATGGAGGCCCCCCTCCGCGATGCCCAGTGGAGATCTCTTTACGGGCTGTCTTATCCCGTCTTCACCACCGTCGTCGACAAGCTTAAACCCTATATCACTCAGTCCCAGCTCTCTCTCCCTTCTGATTACGCCGTCGCCATGGTTCTCTCCAGACTCTCCCATGGACTCTCCGCTAAAACCCTAGCTTCCCGGTATGCCCTTGAACCCTACCTGATTTCCAAGATTACTAACATGATTACCCGATTACTCGCCACCAAGCTCTACCCGGAATTCATCAAAATTCCGGTGAGTCGACGCCGATTGGTCGAGACCACGCAGGGTTTTCAGGAACTAACTGCATTGCCTAACATTTGTGGGGCGATCGATGGAACAGCCGTGAGGCTTCATAAGCTAAAGTCTGACATAATTAACCCCTCCATGTATTATTCTAGACATGGGTTCCCTTCGATTTTGCTTCAGGTTGTCGCGGATCATAAGAAAATTTTCTGGGATGTTTGTGTGAAAGCCCCTGGTGCGTTTGATGACGCTACTCATTTTAGGGATAGCCTGCTCTATAACAGGTTGATATCGGGGGATATCGTGTGGGATAAAGCGATGAATGTTAGGGGGCAGCATGTCAGGCCGTATATAGTTGGGGATTGGTGCTATCCCTTGTTGTCGTTCCTGCTTACCCCATTTTCTGGGAATAGAACAGGGAATCCAGCGCAGAATGCCTTTGACGAGGGGATCATGAAAGCGAGGAAGATGGTGGAAGAGGCCATTGGGTTGCTCAAGGGGAGGTGGAAAATCCTTCAGGACTTGAATGTTGGTCTCAATCACGCTCCCCAAACGATTGTGGCATGTTGTGTGCTGCATAATTTGTGCCAAATTGCAAGGGAGCCTGAGCCTGATCTCTGGAAGGAGCCGGATGAGAGTGGTTCAGTTCCGAGGGTGTTGGAGAATGAGAAGTCCTTCTATTATTACGGTGAGAGCTTGAGACAAGCCTTGGCCGATGACCTATACCAACGACTTTCTTCGAGATGACTGGGAGGGCATTATTCATCCGTGTTGGCTGAAGCTTTTAGCAACTATCACCAGACGAAATTTTCAAGGATAAGCCTCTTCACATGTATCTAACTTATAACAGCTGATCCTGACTTCTATTGTTTTTCCTTCACGTCTGCTTAATTAGATTCGGTTTGTAGCGAATTTGTAGCTGTTCGGGAGAGAGAGTCAACCTGAATTTGGCCTGACACTAAATAGGTCGGATGAAGATTTGGTCACTACATTCTTCTTAGTTTCTGCTTCAGTCTTGATGTTGTGTATTTTTGGACATGCTAAGCTTTCGTTTTCTCTGTCACCGTAAAATTATACTATAATTTTGACCGATAAGATCTCATTGCAGCATTTGAATGTTCCATGTCATGCTTTAATGGTTGAGAGTTTGTATGGAATATAGTACTTAGGATTGGCATGCTTCGAGGGTCGAGAGTTATGGTGACATTTGACAGATGATCGTGGTGCTATTGCTCAACCGGAATGCTTTCTTTCCATGTCCTTCCGCCGCAGGTCTAGTATTTTACTTTCAAGTGGAACCTGTAGGTTTTACAGTTTGCTGGCTGTATTTTTTGTACTTGTGAACTTTTTTCTTCAGCAATGGTGAGCATCATGCCTTTAAATGAGATGATGCCCAACCAACCAAATGTGGTTTTCCAGTAAAGCCAACCATGGCCCCTTCTGCCCATGTCCATCTTTCCGAAGTTTTTGTTTGCGCCTGTGTCTTTCCAAAGTTTTAGTTTGAACTAATGCTTCTTCACTTGGCTTTACGTCACCCTTGTGGTCTGGCACCCAAAAGGTGTCTACTGTCTAGGGTATTTTTTATTTCCCCTCTCATTAACCAACTCAAATTTCTCCCTATCTGTACTGGTATTTATATAAGCTGTTGTGAACAATTAGCTGAATATATAGACACTGATTCAAGATTTAACTGAAAAATTCCTCAAAGCAAAAAAATGATTTACTGAAAAGCAGTTCTTTTATTGAAAAAAGAAAAAAAAAAAAAGCCGTTCATATTGCTATCTCAAACAAATACGATCTTTTTTTTTTTGGTAGAAAAAGAGGAAATTGCATTAAAAGAAGGTAATTAAGTTAAGTTTACAATTCTTGGCAAACAAAAGCATCTACAGTCTTCTTCTATCAATCTAGATAACTCCAAGGGTAGATCATTCAAAAGAGAGAACTCCTGCTCAGATGTTGCACCCCTTTTGGCCAAAAAATCAGCACAACGATTAGCTTCTCTGTAAATGTGCTTAATATGAGCTGTCTGGAAGCTCTCCAAGGCGGTCCTGGATCTAGGAAGATGATAAGCCAAATACGATCGCTGGTCTTCTAGGTGCATTAGAACCTGTCATGGTAAAATTACGAAAACTTCAAGGGTCTCTTTCGCATGATAAGCTTTTGGGGAGATCTGTTACGAGTGTTGAATTTACCACTTGATTCGAACCCGAGTCCGGACAAAATTTTTATCTTTCTGCAAGCACAAACAATCTGGTTTCCACAATTGCGATTAGTGATTTCGTGGTAGATCATTTCTATCACAAAATCAACAGGAGAAATACAACCAGATTACTTAGAAGCAACATTACATTGTCGCTTTCACGATGATCAGATTAAGAATTTTGTTGGCGGCCTGGTGCGTCTCAGGAGGCATTATTCAATCACCAAATCTTTAGTATAAATTCAACAAGTTGTAAGATGAAGATTCATAACAGTTAGCAGTTATTATGGCTGACAGTGGAGAACGAACTTCATGGTAAAGGAGCATAGACAGCCACGTCACTAGCAAAACAACTGATGCTGCATGGGCGACAGAATCTTTGAACAAGTGAAAAACTGCTATGAGAGTACAAAAGAAGCAACCTAACATGTGGAGACGTTTGAAGATGATTTAATAGTGTACATCAGCTGGAGATGAAAAATGCAATCAGAAAAACAAGCCCATTGCTCTGCAACATGGCAATAAAGAGAGATTACTGCTCTATACATGTAATTGCGTTTATCATGATTCTTGTCCAACAGCAGACAACAACTTGTTTGATGTCATCTGCAAACCACTCCAGCCCATCCAATTTAATTACAGTATACACATATTTGGTCCTACATCTTTGATTTCTATTGAAGCAACCATGCCGTTGACAACTTTCAACTATGATAGCTACGTAATTAAGTAATGACATTAGTAATCTGTGTGAAGCAATAACATTAGAGGATTGAACAGCCTTGTACCCGATAGGATCTGTGACAAGTTACAAGAAATGGCAGACGATCAGTAGGCACAGCAGTCTACCATTTGGATCTGCAGTCAAACAAAAGTGAAGTTGATGACCAGTCAAGCACCGCAAGCGCAATCAGCATGCCATAGACGCCTACAATTTATCTTGAAGACAGAGTGTAAGGGGGCAAAAATTGCCAGTGCACCAAGCAGTTGAAAACTTTTATACCGGAGCAGAATTCCGTAAACACGTTCCCAGTTTTCAAGGCACTTTTGAGTGTGTCCTGGAAGAGGGACCATGCAATAATTTAACAAATCCAAGGAAGCTAAGCTTCCCATCAGTATGCCTTATCCAGTCATGAAGTACGGAATGAACTGACACTGAAGGACTCACTCCAAGTTCCTGAAAGCATCATTATGTGTCGTTACAAAGTGATAAACAGAGTCACAATCATTCATTGAACTACGTTGTGAATAAATCAGTGTTTGTTATTCCTGAACATAACAACTCCCAGAAACATTAACGTAGTATGACTTCCAATTTGCTATGTCAACAAAAATAAATAAGGCAGGGGATCTGTTTATTTAATGGGTGTGACGGGGGAAGAGGAGGAGGAGATGTAGGCACTTCACTAACCGATGCAAGTTCTTCAATGACAATAGCTCGGTTTCCTTCCTTCTCAAAGATCTCATATGCACAACGAGCATGTTGTTCCCAGTGACCAAGTGCCTCCAACTGATGGACACTAGATGCAGCTGCACAAAACTCTTCAAAATCCATCTTGCGATATTGAAGTGCATTTAGCTGCCATACAAATGAATTCAAACAAACAGCAGCCAGATCATCAGGAACAGTGTCACATAATAAGTGAAAAAGCAAGTCACAACTTGTCTTATTACCGAGGCAAGAAAATCAGGAACCCTGGACTCCTTCATAGCATCTGTAGAGTTCTTCACCAATGCCTGCTTACAAGACATTAAGAGACAAAATCTCACCAGCTATAAACAAAAGAATTCATAAAAATCTCATGCCCTTGGAAAGGGGACATATGTTAAAGCTGAAACAAAATTAGAAAACTGCTGAATGAGCCATAAGTCATGAAGCAAGGGTCTCATCATAGTTGATTCCTTCCTCTTGTAGAAATTATGTTCAAAAAAAAATTTTTAACAAAGTTTAATGAAGCTCATGAATATACAAAATGGGATTAGAGCACTTGTTTAAATGTGAAAGGAGATTTGATTCCACAAGCCAAAAACTACTTCATTTGGATGGTATGAGAACAGGCAAAACTGCAAAATCATGCTGAAAGAACTAACCGTTTTGATATTCTCTAATGTTATAGAGCCATTTTTGTTGGGCTCCAACAATGTAAACTGCTCCTTCAAATAGAAGAGTTCATCTGCAGTCAACGTCTTAGACAATGCCTGCAAAAGACACATAATACGTATGATTGCAGTTTTCCAAGTCAAAGATAGTGGAACTCTTACTGTGCAACTATTCCGAGTCTCTTAGACTTCCCAAGAACCTAATACTAATCATACAACATAGAACAAATTATGCATTCTATTCAAAAGTATACGAAAGTACAAAAAATGGTCATATATGAAGTCTAATTGATATCTTCAATAGTTGATACAGCCAGAGGTTTAACACAAGATTGCAACCACACTTGGTTCTACGACACACAGGACACCACCTTGTGCTTGCCACTATGGTTTCCAGAAATTCCTCTAAACAAAACAATTTTGCATACTACCATCTTCAATCTTTTAAACAACAATGCAAGATACATAAAGCAATTTTTGCAATCAAAGTCATGTACGACTAAGCTCAAGTGAAGGTAATATAGCATCATGTTAGATACACACCCTTAAAGCAGCTTTCCGCAATGATGTTGAGCGCATGTAGGCTCTCATCAGTCTCAATACAAGAGTATCAAGAGGAACTTTCACACCATTGTAATTCCGGATCCAGGGATGACCTACAACCAGAAAATAAAGGATGATCAGAAGATAATAAACATAATCAAAATCAGCAGTTTCTGCAGCTGGAAATACTAACTTAAAGCCTGCGCAGCAGTCAATCGTTTACGGGGGTCTTTATTTAGCAGACGCTTGACAAAATCTTTAGCCTCTGAAGACAAGGAAGGCCATGGTGCTTCATCAAAACTAGGATCAGCTTTCAGCACTGCCCGGAAAATGCCTGATTCAGTTCGGGCCCAAAATGGGCGACTTCCACATAAAAGAATATATGCTATTACGCCCATACTCCAGACATCAGCCTCTGTACTGTATGATCTGTGTAAAACTTCAGGTGCAACATAATATGCACTTCCAACTATGTCATTCAGTTTTTCATCTGCAGAGGACTATAAGCACTGAATACAACATTGAAATTCAAATAGATGACAAATAGATATTTCTAAGTAAAGTAAATACAATTCACCTGGTCTTACAAAATCTGATAAGCCAAAATCTATGACTTTCAATGGGGAGTTATCATCCTTCGAAGTATAGAGAAAATTCTGGCAAGAAGATAACTGAATAAGATGACCTAAAAACATTTGCACGGAGATTGTATAAACCAACCATCAAAAAATTATTCTTAAAAGAAGAACAAACACGGGAAAAAAGAGACACAAAGAAGTGTTGCATCTAAGAAACTAAATGAAAAGGGCAGGGGAAAAAAAAGGCAGTATCAGTCAAATTTATAGGTGATGATCAAATTAAACCAAACTAGAGTATGCAAATATGCTAAGAGGCCCTCCTAATCTAAATCTTAAGGACAAAGAAAGCCTACCTCAGGTTTAAGGTCACGGTGCACCACACCCTGGAGATGACAGAATGCAACAACGTCTAGTATCTGTACCATGACCCCCTTTGCATCATCTTCTGTGTATTTTCCACCTCTGTAAAGCATACACAAGGATAAATTGTGTAAAAATCTGAAAAGATCAGCAAACTTTGAAGTCAACTTTGTCATGCTAATCAAAAATCACCTTGCAAGTATTCTGTCTAGGAGCTCTCCTCCTTGGCACAACCTAGAAATGCATTACATGCAGTCAGCATCCATTTGGAAGCACACCCATAAAAGCTTGTCATGACCCATCCCAAGCATTTAAAATTAAAGATTAAGAGGGTTAAAAAAGAGTTGAACAGTTTTTTCTGCTCCCTTTACAGTGAGTAAGATCCCACTCAAACTAACAACATTTCAGAGATTTAATATACAAATTTAGTCCCGTTTGTCTGGTAAGGAACTAGACATCACTCAATCTACCATCAAAGCTTGTTTAGGTACACAAGGAATTTCAGATTCTTACTCCATTACTATATAGACATTATCTAGATCTTCAAATGCATCATAGAACTGTACAAGATTTCCATGCGCTTTCAATGCCTGCAATATTTTCACCTCCCTTCTCACATCCTCAATGGCAATAGCTGTTGTCATCTGCAAAAGATGAAAAATCAATGGGACCTTTTAGTAAACTGTAACAGGTGAACATAAAATGTGCCCAAAATTTAAATCTAGCAAAATTCAAGATACAGCATGCTGCCTGTGCAAAACTTAGCTCGCTGATTAACCATCACATCGTGATAATACGCAAAACATGGAATGTCGCAGAAAAATAGCATGAGAGAGGAGTCAGTTTGAAATACATGAGTAAACCACATCTCATTAAAGTGAATTTAAGAAGCAAGACAGCAGTCACAAGATACATATGCCCCTTAAAAATCCACTCCTCCAATAGTTACAAGAATCAGAATATCCTGCAGGCAGTGAATGCACAGGAAACTGAAAATCACTGCACAGTTGCCTCCCCTAGGAGTCAAAATTCATCTCTCAGTTTTACAAGCCTGTGGTAACAAATCAAACATTTCTACAGTACTAGGAGATCTTTGAATTAATTTAGTTCATAGAAGGAGAATCCTAGTGCTTCATCTTCATAGGATATTTAGATGAAAACAAAAATAAAAATAAAAATTCATGCATTTGATGACAGATTTTAATTCTTAGCCCAATTGCCAGAGATATGCCTCAAAACAGTAGTTCAAGCTGCCAAGGAATCCCTACACCATGTGCCAAGTTCCAAAACATATGTGAATTGCTTAACAGAAAAAGATTTGAGCATTGGTCGAATTGGAAGAACAATTAATGCATAGACACTGGTCAGACAGGCTTGATTATAATACAGAGCTTCATCCGGAACTTCAACCAGGTAATCTTTTATGAGGTGTGGACACATAAATTAATCCAGGACTGGCATAATCCAAATAAGTACAGGTCAACACCCAATGTAAGTTAGCTACCACTAGTTGATTTCACGCACCAAAGAAATGATAGAAGTCAAAGTAGAAGAGTTCATAGCCAAATCCATCTGGCATCCTATTGGCCACTTGACATCTTTCCACTTTTATCTTAAAGAATACTCCAAGATTTCAACAATCACGGACCATCTCCAGCAGCAGGAAGAATCTTCAAACTAAACTCATACAGCATTATACTAGTAATAATCAAATCACAAAAAGCCAATATAAAAACCATTTCTGTGCCACATCACAGCCCAAAGTCCATCCCAAAACTGTGCAAATTGATATTCAGAAGATATTCATTAAAAACAAGGCACTTCTTTTGTTTTATCGGATTCAGTAGAGATAAGCTGAAAACATCACAAACCCACAATATATATATATAATTGCAGGAAAAAGTTAAACTAACTTAACAAATTGAAGATTGGCATAAGTTTCTTAGTGTACCCAAAATGGCCTTCAGATAACCTTTCTAGGATTCGCTACAGACTACAGAAGCAGAAAACAATTACTCACTACTTAAAAGGAGGGTACCTTGTTCTTGGGGATGACCTTAACGGCGACTTTTTGACCCTTAAGATCACCTTTCTTGGCTAGAGCAGAGCAGGTGTACCCAAAATGCCCTCGGCCCACCTCCGTCACAATCTCATACTTGCTAGTGAACTGCTTTGAATAGCCAAAACTCTTATCCAGCTCCGCCCCGGCAGCAGCAGCAGCATCCCCCTCCTCACCCTCCAGAATAGTCCCTGTACCTTTCCCACCATGGCGCCTGAAAAGCACTGCCTTGATATGCTTCGCCGGCGACGGAGGCGGGAACGGGCGCTTAAATGTCCTCCTGGGGGTGGAGTTAGAACTTGGGGGGGCGCAAGGCGGCGGAAGAGCCGGAGATTTCTTAGAGAAGAAGTAACGTGCTGGGCTGGGAGTGTAGAAGGAGAAAAGAGTAGACTTCTTACCAACAGCGTCGTGTGTCCGAGAATCGTCGGCAGCGGGAGTTTTGGGAAGTGGTAAAGGTTCTTCTAGGATTTGACCTGGGGTAGAATAGGGATTGCGTCTGGGAGGTTTAGAAGTGCAGGCTCCCATGTCTGGCCCCTGCACTCGCCGAAGAAGCAGAGAGGCCGAAACTTATAATGGCATGTCTATCTAAATACTAACAAGCAAGAAGATGTTCTGATAATAAAAAAAAAAAAAAAGAGAGAAAAAGCAAGACGATGGGAAATAAATAGTAATGGAAGAGAACAAAAAGGAAGAGGGAGGAGGAAGGTGTGGAAAGGATCCTTTGAGATGGAGGAGGACGACGACTGAAGGAGTAAAGGTGGAGAGGACATCAGATAGAGAAAGATGGATTGGCGGCTGGTCCCGGAGTTGGAGGGGGAGGAGGAGGAGCGTGGGACTGACTGGAAAAGCCTGGCGGATTCGTACGCGTGTGCTTTTATTGTGGGGTTAATTACACTTTGCCCCCCGACATATAGAAATAATCCCACTTCGTGTCTCTAAATTGAAACAATATATACTCTGTCCCCTACCCTAGCAGAATGTTCCATGTAAAAATTTTTCTTCCAACTTTTTCCTTAGTGTTAATCACGCTTTGTCCCTCAAAATCATAAAATTATACTACTCATTTCTTTAATAATCTATCTACAATTATAAAGTTATAATGTCATTATAGTACTTACAGCTATTATATTTATAATTTTTTAAGAGAAATTTCCTATACGTTCACTGTACTGTCAACAATTACTTGCTTTCCAATTTTTTTAATTTTTCTTTTGAGATAGAATTAGAGCTTCCGTAGTCAATCTTTTTTTGCAATAGAATATGGATAACCTTATAAGCCATAATATCTTTTGCAATCCATAAAATAAACTTAAAATTTTTAACCTTAAAGAATAAAAAAGATACGAGTTATGTAAGAAATTAGTAAATTTAGTATCAACAAAATATTTTGGCAAAATCTTTTATCAAAAAAAAATTGAAAGCACTTTGACAAATTTTTAAGCGTCAAATGATAATGATGAATTTAAAGTTTAAACATAAAAATGACAATTATTTATTTTAATTAAGTTAAAATATGAATATATTTTATAATACTCAGGATATCTGCTTCGGAGTAAGAAAGGCTATATTTTGTTAAAACAATACACTGTATGATAGGAACGATGAATTTAGTCATTATATCTTTTTTTTTTTTTTTGGAACGATGCACTCAAAATTTAGGGGAAAAGTCTATATTCTTTTAGTTTGAAGAGACAAAGTGAGATTACCGTTGCAGCCAGGGATTTTTTACTCTACGCTTCACATCTAATTTGATTTATACTCTCTTACTAATTAATGCCTGAGCTTCAATAATCTAATTATAACGTGGGAGTAGAGGATTCCCCAATTGCCCTTTGCAAATCTACCTACAAGGGTAATTGTTAAGTATTACGTAGTAAGTGTATCTATAGAAAATTAGTATTGAGGTGTAAAAAAAAACAACCTTTTTTGTATACATATTGTAGAGTTTACTTATCAAATTCGACCCCAACTATTGAAATTAAAAAACATCACTACAATAAAATTTGGGTTTAATGGCATTTGAAGATGTCATCTATATATAATACTTTAGCGGCATTTGGTGTAGTAGGACTGTATCTCGAGTAGCAGCAATACTGATGTCACTGTAATCTTGTGGCACCTAAAAATTGCCATGAAATAGTTCATACATAACATGCCATTGGACCAGGAAAATATGACATCAAAAAATGCCACTCCATTGACTTTTAATGGCACTTGCAAATGTTTTAAGTTTGAGTTTATATACCTCTATAAATACCCCCATTTAAAACTATTTTGGTACTCTCAAACGCCACTAAAAAATTAATGAAAGTAAAAAAAATAATTCAAACATTTAACAATCAAAACAGTAGTATTCATAGGTGCGATCATTACAAATCTACAAAAAAAAAAAAAAAAAAAAGAGAAAATGTAGCAAATAAAGAAAAATCCGAACTAATTGAAACTTTAAATCAGATAAAAAGCCATCATGCCTGACTAGTTCAGTACATTTTGCTGCATGCACTATGAGAGGACAAAGCTTTGAACTAACTAAATAAAACCATTTCTTGCTGTTCTTTTATTTTCTGTAACTCTTTGAACATATCATATATGTCAATCCTTTACTTCTCTGTAATGTCCCGTCGAAAGTGTATTATCTCTTGTTCAATAATTAGACATGGTCGGTAGTAATTCAACGGGTATGCAAGAAAAATTCAACAAAAACAATAGGTAAAAAATGACAAAATCAGCGGAAAAATAGTAAAAATCAGCTTATGTTATGCAATATGCACCGTGGTCTTATAGACCTGTGCCCAAATTCTGTATGAAGTGGAGTGGATTAGTACTATAGAAGACTATAGCAGGAGGAGGGTCAGTGGAAATCGTCTTCTTCGTCTTTTCTGTTGTGGTTTCTTGGTTTGTTCTATAGGTGTCAAAATGGGTGATTCAGATATAATTGGATAAATTATAATTGGGTAATGAGTATAATTGAATTAACCCATTTATACCCATTTAATAAATAGGTATGGGTATACCCAATTATCCATTTATGACTTGTTCGAAATATTATTTATTTTTTTAAAGATTTTTCGCATGTTGTTTGACAATAAATAATGGCACTTTATTGTTATTACATTGGTAAGAAATTCAAATTTATCTCCTTATCATTCACTAAAATTTTGAATAAATGTGTAATTATTTTTAAATGGGTTAAATGGATGAGACAAGTCAATCCATTACCCATCAATTAAATGGGTATAAATGGGTCCATTTATACCCATTTAAAATTAATGGGTCGATTTGGGTAAATTATTAATGGGTTAGATTTGGGTGAACCAATATAAATGGGTAGTGATTGACACCTCTAGTTTGTTTATCCATCCGTTGTACATAGTAAACATGCTTCAAATTGCATAGGATTAGAGATGGCAAATGGGCGGAATGGGCGGGACTTGGGCGAGATTTATTTGGAATTGGAAAATATGGGTCATACCCAAACAGTCCCATATTAGCCTTGGGACTAATATGGGCGGGACTAAAATGGGGCTAAGCCCATTTGATCCCGCACAAATACCCAAATTAATCCCATTTTATTTATTTTTTAAGAAACACTCTTTTTTTTTCTCAATCAAATATCTCAATATTGTCTTTTCTTTTTATATTATTTGGTTTGTTTATATAACTTTGTAAAAGTTCTACACTCTTTTTTATAAATTATGCGATAAATTCCCAAATTAAATAAAATTTTCTAAATACGAAATTTATAAAAGACCAACTTCATATAAGTGGATGATTATTTTTGGGAATTCGTGTTGATTAAATAAAAATCTATTGATCACCAAAATTTAATTGTCTCCAAAATATATATACTCATCTACGTTATTTTATTTTTTAACTTTCAAGACCCAGTTTAAAATTTTTTTCAATTCTAAGGCCATTCCAATTCAATAAAATTCTATCAAGAATAGAATTTTGTAATGATGGAATTTTGTAGTTATTAGAGAACACATGATGCATAAGTGCGAATTTACCTAACATCTACTACAACTTTATAATATTAATTTACCAATTTTGAGAAAAAAATGAAAAGAAAGATTATTTGTCATTTTAATATTATTTTAAGGGATAATTTCAGAAACATCCCTTGAGATTTCTGACAATATCACTTAGTGCCCCTAAGGTTTCAGAAATATCACTTAGCTCCCTTATTTTCAAATTTTTATATCATTTCAAACCCAATTCAAAATATACTATTAAAATAGTCATTTTAAGAAAAAGAACATAATTTCTTTCCAATATTGCCCTTGGTTGCCTTGCTATTACAAATTAAAAGCATATTAATCAAAATTTCAAAACTAAGGCAAAAGTATGAGGTATAAATATGATGGAACATAATATAGTTGTTACCATAAAACAAAAAATTTTAAACCGACAAAAGGAAATTTTATTTAAAATGTTTTAAAACCAGAAAAATAAAATTTGTTGTCTTTTAAGGTTCAATTGTGTACTACTATAATTGGGGATTGATTATTTTGGCAAAAGTGTAGATTTTTTCTACTAAAGTGTTGCAATCTAGGGGATTGATGATGATTTTAAAACTTTGATGTTGAATACATATATATTTTTTGATATGCTAATTAGGTGCTTTTTTAGGTTTTCTTTAAGGTGCCTTTTGGGTTACCGAATAAAGAAATTTTTCATTTTATGTAAGCTAATTTGAGTGAATTTATAAACTTTTATAAATTATTTAATATTTTCATTTTTTTCTATATCAATGGCTTGAAAATTTAAAAAGGAAAAGTGTTTAAAATTGTATTTGTAACTTATTTGAGATGGCTATAAAATTAATTTGTAATCCTCTCAAGATGCAAAAAAAAAAGAAGTTATTTTATAAAGTATTATGATGATTTTTTATTTGTTTTGTAAATTATTTGTCATGACAATTAAGGAAACACAATAAAGGGTAATTTTGGAATGAAATTATCAATACACTCCAAAACTAGTTTTTAGTATTATATTTTGAATGGGGTTAATAATGATATAAAACTTTGAAAATAAGGGAGGTAGGTGATATTTTTGAAACTTCAAGGGTGTTAGATGATATTGTTAAATACCTCAGGAGGTTTAAAATTATCCCTTATTTTAATAAATACCCATGGGGTCCCAAATAAATCCCATACATACCCATATTTTAAATGGGTATTATTGGGTATATCCCAATAAGGCCCAATACCTATATTCTAGATACCCATCCCGCCCAAATTAAATTTGGGTATGGGATCCCAATGGGTCTTGGATAGTTTTGCCACCTCTACATAGGATGTTGCATCTGCATTCCTCGAGCTTCAAAATCAACTAAAAGAAAACTTTTTCCATAACTTCTTTCTATAGAATTTTTATCACCTTTTTATTTTATATACAGTACATTCTAAAAAAGTGTTAATAGTAATTTATTCTCTAAAAATTATCCTTAAAAAATGCAATTCAAATGGACTCTTAAGCAATATCTCCCACATAAAGTAGTCGGTGGCACCGTGGGGGATGAATGACTTTACTTAAAAAGGGAAAAAGCCGTGAGCGGCACCTGAACATAATTACACGTGTACGGAGTAGCATTTTGGGAGAACTCAAAGACTGCATTGGGGAAAAAAAAAAAAACTAATAAACTGGACAAAGGAAAACTAAACAACTTGCCGTCTCAAGCTCGCTCTGCTAATTAACACGTTTTCACGGTGAAAACAAATGTATTAAGGGTCAAAAACTGTTGAGATACTAGCACTTGAAAAAATTTTCGGATGCCAACACATCTTTTTTTTTTTTGTTATTTTTTTTAGCAAGGGAATAGTGAGGTTCATACAGGTCGAGGGAGGAGGATAATTTGAACCTAAAAATTTTAATTTTTGAAACCTCAACCCAAGACCTTCTTAACATATATTGACTCAATTATTTTTTATTTTTATTTTTATTTTTTCAACACAGGGAGTATCCCAACATTTCCGGATGCACAAGAGGTGCCCCTCCGGATACACAAAAGGCATTGAGGAGACTCGAATACGCGATCTCAGGACCTAACTAAATTACCCCGAAACCATCCGAGCCAACCCCGAGGGGCATATATTGACTCAATTATTAACAATATATTATCACTTTCCCATGCGAAGATCATGGATAATTTCGTAAATATCCCTTTACGTGACTGGAGGTTCCATGGACCTATCCTGATTAGTGGTCCTGAAACCATCTAAGCCTTTCTTTATCAGAAATTTTAGGTAGCAGTTGCAATTAATTGATGCAAAGACAAATTGCAAACGACATCACTGTACCAAAGTCTAAATAGTTTATCCGGCCAGTAATCTCCCCATCACTAAACAACACACACAGAACAGACCTCCGCCGGTCAAAGGCTTTGCTTATGATGATGGAAGCTCTGATTAACCTACACAAGCCAGCAGCTTTTTTTTTTTTTTAAAATTATTTGGGAAGTTTGTGGTGTTGTCATGAACAGGGATATTGAAATAATACAAAGTAGAGACATGTGGATAGTGGAGACTACATCCATGTCTGTACTTTTACACGCCTACCTTGATGATCATGGTTCATGAATCATGATCATGAGGTGGCTATTTCTCTTCTGCCGTGCGTGAAAAGAGGCAGATGAAATGACGAGCTGCTTCGAATTTTCAATCACATAATGAAGGATTTGAATGCTTTTGAACCACAAAATCATTACTGCTATCCGAATTAACAGTAGCAGCCTTAATTATTTCTGCGGTTGCATTGCTTTGCCTTCTTGTCGGAGCCAGAGAAAAGTCCAGGCAGAGAAGAAGAAAGACGCGAGGCCCATTTTGACGTCATTAATCTTTACCAACGCGCTGTTTCAACCAGCAGAAAAAAAAAAAAAAAAAACTATGGCAGCTGAGTAAGTGAGTGAGTGGAAACTGGAAAGAGAGAGCTGATCACCACACATGATCACGACAGCAGATGCTTTCTACCTATCAATCTCAAACCAAATAACTCCTCAGGACGCATAATAAAAGTTCAATTGGACGTTTATTTTTGATGGATTTTCTCTGGGGTACTTTGATGCTTGAGTATTCCTGTACCATACATATATATATATATGTATGTATCTGTAGTAGATTCAATTCGTGGAAGTGGGGCAGGTAATTACAGAATCAGCACTGTTAGGTATTTTGCAGTGACGATTGTGGTATTTCGAAATCCAGGCTTGTTGATTTGCATCCATATATGTTAAAAGACTCTCCCTCGGCCTTTTTGTGCTGATTATTTCGCATTTCTGCTGTTGCATTGCATACACTTCGACTGGCTTATTTTGGCATGTCAATTTGCTCTTGCTTTTGAAAATGGTAGACCCAACAAAGGGACCGGCAGATGCCGCTATTATTATTATTATCATTATCATCCATTGTGCAGTTTCTCGCATGGATTCATTGCTGAAATTAAGTTAATTTTCATAAGAAACTCTCATTCACTGAACGTGCTAGAGCTAATTAAGCAACTAGTGTAGCATTTGTGCCCCCCCCCCCCTTTTTTTGGCCCTTTCAAACTCTCCCACTCTCTTCCTGCACACCTTTTGTTCCTAATCATCAAGCATAGAATTCGAATTCTAAACCTAATAGTGGAAAGAATTCTAATGAATCTCTCGGGATCATTGGACTGATCCTAGTGGTTCGTGTAACATTTATCTGTTGATTATTATTTATAGATGAATAAGGCCTAATTAAACAAAATTTCAGCAAAAAATAGAAAACTATCCCTAATTAAATACAGAATCAAATGAGGGAAAATGTACGTAAAGTTGTCAGTTGAATATAAAAGCAAAAGATGTCAAATTGGAAAAGAGTAGGGCATTTCCAATCATAGATCATAGAGTAAGCCACTTGGAAAACTTTTACTTGTTCCATTGGGATTGGACTTCAATGTGGGAGAGTCACGTCTTTAATTTAATGAGCCCAACTCTTTTTTCATTATCATCGATCCGCTGCGATTGACAAGTAGACAAAATCAAAAGTTAAAAGCTGACCGACCACCATTAATGGGGCTCATGAAAGTTAATCAATTCAAAATCTGGAGCTAGACGCAGCCCTATACAGGTTACGGGTGGATGCACATAACATAACATGTAATCTAAGCAACTCAGCTGTCCGGTCCAGTCTCATCACTCCACCACATGCTTGGTTTTTCTACGAGCTTAAGGTTTCTCTCCTTGAAATTTGACTAATGAAAAGTTTTAAAGTTCAAGCTGCGGATTCTTTTCTTTTCTTCTCTTCTCTTGAGTGAAATCAGAAATTACATTTGGATTTAGAACTACAAAGTGTAAAATTATTTTGTATCTACGGTTATTATTGATTATAGTAGATTCAGATTTTGCCTCCTCAATTTCGTACATGTATCCCAAAATCTCATATCTGCATTTGACTCTAAGAATTTTAAATAGATTATTATTATTATTATTATACCAATAATATTGAATAATTGATTATAAAATTTTAATTACATGTATAAGTTCCATGCATAATTATGAATCCAAATTAACCCAATAATAATGCATGGAATATCAAATGGGATGGAAGGAAGGAGGAGGCGTCCAAATGAACAACGCCATAAAAGGGCCTTCTAGAAGAGTTAACCTGTCCCTGGAAACAAAAGTTAAGGCCGCCTAACCTTGGCAAGTGGAAAGAGGAAACTCAAAACCCCTACCCCTAATGAAAATTGAAAATCTCTCAGGACTGACTCATCATCTACTAAGTACTCTCTCATTTGAAGCAGGAGGAATGCCTACGCCATATCTTGCTAGGTTGTTGGCAGAGCTGGGGTAGTATTACTACTAAACACACTTCTATTAATAGCACCACCATTTTTAGGCCAAAACCAAAACAAATACTACTACACTTCGTAACTTGTACTTGTGCAAGAGAAAAGAGGGGAAGGGTGGTCCCTCTTTTTATGAGTTGCTAGCTTCTTTTCTTTCCTTTTCCCCTTTTCTGGGTGTTTTTTTTTTTTTGGGGAGGGGAGGGGGGTTGCGGGGGTTTGTTGAGAGGAGGGTGGGTGTTGTGACAGTGTATCGCCTTGACACTAACGTTGCATCCAGTTTCTACTAGAAATCGACCACAAGACATGGACAAGGAGAGTAAACAATAAGGGATAATTTCAGAAACCTCCCCTGAGGTTTCTTATAATATCACTTAGCTCCCCTGAGATTTTCAAAATCTCACTTACCTCCCTTGTCAACTTGACAAAATTAAATATTCATATCAAAAGTCACAAGTTGACAATATTACCCTTGATCCTGATAAATATTTAACTAAAAAATCAAACCAAAAATAAAATTTTCAAACCAAAAAATGTATATTAAAAAAAATTGTTATCTAATAATAGTCCATATTTATTTATATCGAGGTTATGTTAAGATAACAAAGGAAATGGATAAATTAAATCTAATCAAAATCAACTACTTAGGAGGATTTTAGTAACTATCAAACATCTAAAAAAATTACATGGACAGTTATAATTAAGAAATTCAAAATTTTTTTAGAAAATATATTTTAATACATGAGGTAGTTTAAGTTGTATTGATACCTACAATAATCTCTTTATATGTATAAATTTTTCATGGTGTAATTTTTTCAAAGTGTAAATTATACTTTTTTCAATACAACTAAAATAAATAGTTTAAGTCAAGAAATATACACCTTACAAAAATTTAGTCTCGATTTATTTTTTATTTTTGTTGTAAACTTCAAAAGTAGGATAATGCAATGGTAATATTGGTACAAAAGTTTTGTCTTTATTGCATTTTTTTCACAGGGATTACAATGTTACAAAAAATGTCAATCCAAGAGAGGTAAGTGAGATTTTGAAAACCTCAGGGGAGCTCAGTGATATTATGAGAAACCTTAAGGGAGGTTTCTGAAAATATCCCAAACAATAATCCTACACCAACGCAGCATATATATATATATATCAAACGGGTTGGATTACTTTATCCTTTTCCCACCCCAAACCCCAATCCCCATCAAAAAAATAAGAAGGAAAACCATTAACTCCTCCTGGCCACGAGCAGCTAGGAGTATCTTTTATGACAATGACGGTGGGTTTGGAGTTTTTTCACAATAAGGGAATACAACCAGCTTTGGATGGTTTAGGATGCTTATCATTTAAGCATTATAACTGTTACATCTGATCTCCAGATGCTGAAATAATGAACGATATTCTACATAGCACCCCTTTTCCTCCCCTCTAGCTTCTGTCCTAGCTAAAGAGTAAATGTTTTCTTAGAAATATGGAAAACGTTTCGAGTGCTACATTTGTGGTGAATATTGCGGATTGCTTATATTGTTGACTTCCATGCATAATTCACTCTGGAAATTTATGCACGTCTACAAGACTAGAACTGCAGCCTCGCTCCTGGTGATATATTTTCCAATTTTGAGTAAATGATGCTATAGCATATTATAGGTGAAAGATTTTCAACATTAGTAAGTTGGTTAAAGTATTAATCAAGTAGGCACAAGGTTATTGATTTGACCCTAAAACTTCCCTAGCTCCACTCGAAAGGAATTTGAGAGGAAAAACAAAACAGGGATTTCTGCACAGAAAAGATAGAGAGACAGCCACCCCATAAACGCTGTGTTCTCAGACTGACGGACGTCGGCCGAACCTGTCGGGGAACCGCCAGCAGTTGGTCCGATCCAGTTTAAAAAATCGGGAGTATTAGACTCGGTCAAACCCGGTCAAAAATCGGGTTCGACCCAGGATGATTGACGTAAACCGCGATTTTGCTTATTTTTTTGCCTTTTTTTTTTGGGTTAAACCATTGTTTGACCAATTGACCGAGAAACTTTCCCAATTCACATTTCTGATTTCACTTTGCACTTGTCCCTCTCGACCCTTGCATCTCCTCCGGCCCAATCAAGAATCGAACCTAACTCCCTCCGGCCTCCACAACCAATCGAACGATCGTGCTAGAGGTTGACCTTAATCCATCGCCGGAGCTGTGCTGCTTCAAGCTTTAACTACCGCTCGGTCCACCCCTACACTTGAAGCTCCAATTGCTGCAGCCACACTTCAAGCTCCACAACCACCGCCTCAAAGATTTCTCCACTTTATCCATCGCCACATAATCGCTGGGATTATCCGTAACACGTGAGTTGTCCACGTAGGACTCGTGGGATCATAACCGGTTCAAATTAAAGGTAACTTCGCCATTTTTTTTAATCTTGAAAGCGGTTGAACATTGATATAGAACCTTAAGCTCTTGAAGCTCATTGTGTAGCATTTGATTTTCGGCTAGGATTGCATAATACTTTTGAGTTGCGTTTTGCACAGCTCTGACATTCATTCCTGGAGTTAATTGTAAGCCTCTTTTTGACTGCGTAATGATTCTGATTTCTAATTGATATGTTTTACATCAATCTGAATGTATGGAAATTAGTCTTTAAGTTAGAAGCTGTATCTATGAATAAAGGAAAGGACTGAAGATCATCCATGATGGGTAAAAGTTGTGAATGATTGCATTACAACTTCTCATCTCCGACCATGGATGTCGTGGTTCTATTTGTTATGTTAATTAGTGAAAAAGGCTACTATGCCACATGTATTGTTCTAGAATAGTAGCTAATTGATGTTTATTTAAGAGTAAATAATATAGATCAACTCGGTCTTTATCATTTTTAGTTTTAGATTGTTGAATATGAGTTCCACTATCTCAAAAAAATAATATTACCGGTAATAGTTGTTGTTAGTGTATGAGATCGAGTCAAAGTCCATGTATTGTTCTCATTCATGTGTTGTTAATTGTTCTCTTTGGTGAGAGTTGAAAAAAGTGAGAGTTTGAGAAAATGGTTACCAAGGCCAAGGTCGATAAGAAGATTGCTTATGAGCAGAAGCTTTGCCAGCTTCTGGATGAGGACACGCAGCATCTGCTGGCAAAGCTTGGGATTAGGCCCTTCTCTTATGGGCTTGTGGTCTTGTCTATTTATGATAATGGATCTGTTTTTAGTCCTGAGGTGCTTGTCTTGGGGAATCTTATATTTTGAAATTAGTTTCTTGGGGACTTGATTGTGATTTCTTGATGTTTTTGTGAAGTTGACGTATCTCATGGCTTTTCATGTTTAAATATACCTGCACACACTTATGTTTTTTTTTTTTTGGCTCGTCTTTGTTTTAAAAGAAAAACAGAGGAATAAATGAAAAGAAGTGGAATAAGTTAAGGAAAAGGTTGGTTTATGGATGTTAAATGAAAAGAAGGAAGAAACGTAAAGAGTACTCCCTTTGATAGTCGTTTGATCTTTGTCTTTGTTTTAGTTATCGTTTGGTAATTGAACTGCTCGTTGGTTCTTCTAGGAAACACTTATTTTGTGCAAAATGGATATCCTGATGTGTCTTGAAAATCGCCTACTTCACTTTAGGTAGCTTAAACATTGCAAATGGAGTCGCTTTAGGTAGCTTAAACATTCTCAGATTCTCTTGCATCAAGTACTCACCCATGATTCAGATTCCGCTGCTATCTACAAGCTTTGTAAGTTAAGTTTCTCACTCTCTCAGCATGTTTTAGCTCTCTTGCTTTTCTTGTTATGTTTGACTTTTATTTTACTTTTTCTTCAAAATAATAAAATACCCAGATCAATGATATGTTGCTTTTCATCCTGTTTGATATGTCCTATTCGAGGGCCACATGTTGGTTTCTTCAACATGAAATGCAAATTAAATTTGCATCCGAAACAAGTCGTGTTCTTGGAGAAAAGTACAAGAAGAAAAAGGATAAAAAGAAGATTGGTATGCGATATTTTACTAAATGCAATTAGATTGACATTAAAAATTGGACATGAATTTGAAAATGTAGATTTTATTTTTGCCTGTTTACTTGATGATATTAGTAGCCATTGTTTCTTCGCCAAAAAAAAAAAAAACAGAGGAATAAATGATAATCAAGCTGAAACTTTGGCACTTCAATTGTTCTTTTCTTCCTTTTTTTTTTGGGAAAAAGTAGTGTGGATATCCTTTTATTTTCATCCTTGCATTTTTTTTTATTGAAAGGATCAGGAGGCTTATAAATATAATCTCACCTATGTTTCAATGTTCTTTCTAATATAGGATCATGGAAGGTACCGATTCAGTCCACACCAACAAATGAAGAATCAAAGATCAAAGTCCAGGCCTGAAGTCATAGACAAAAAACCTCATATATAGCTTAGAGACATGTTATAGAATGACAAGATTCAAAGGGCAAAAAAATTTTAATTTGTCACTGGTGTAACAATACCTTTAGAGGTGGAGGCATTAATCGAATGAAACATCATCTTGCAAAATCTAAGGGAAATGTTGCTCCATGCAAATCGGTGCCTGATGATGTTCGTTTGATAATGGAAAATGCATTGAAAGAAAATGATCAAAAAGCAAAAGAGAAAAGAGGGATATTTGAAATTAAGAATCCATTTGGTCGAAGTTTAGCGGGATTTGAAGGTGATGACATTCAAGAAATTCCTCGTCCAAAAGGAAAGACAACTCAAGCTAATGTGAGTGAGAAAAGGGGAAAAAGAAAAGCACAGCATGGCATTGAATCTTATATGACAGGTAAATCTCTTGATCATTTTCAACCGAGCATCAAGTGTTGTATGCAAAATAAAGAGAGATGTAATGATACAGACATGGCTATAGCTTTGTGGTTTTATGATGCATATATTCCAATGAATGCTTGTAATTCTCCCTATTATAAACAAGCAATTGGAAGGATAGCAAGTATGGGCCATGGGTATGAAGGACCTAGCTATCATGCCTTAAGGGTAAATTTATTGAAAGATGCAAAAAAGTAAGTTGAATTAATTGTTAAAAATTTGCGTAGCAAATGGGCTGAAACTGGTTGCACAATTATGGGTGATGGTTGGAAGGATAATCGACAAAGAAATTTGATCAATTTTCTAGTCTATTGTCCTAGTGGAATATCATTTATCAAATCTGTTGATGCTTCGGATTTTGAGTCTAATGCTGAATATTTGTGCAATATGTTTTCTGAAATTGTTGAGATTGTTGGGCTCGATAATGTTGTTCACATAGTCACCGGATAATGCAAGCAATTATAAAGTCACTGCCGGCAATTGCTTTCCAAAATATCCTACAATTAGTTGGTCTCCTGTGCAGCACATTGTTTGAATTTAGTCATGAAAGATATTGGAGAAATGACTCATGTGAAAAATGTAATTACTCTTGCATCAAGAGTCACTGTCTATGTTCATAATCGGAAGTGGATTCTTAGTTGGTTAAGAAAAAGGCCCTGGTTGGAGGGAAATTGTTCGTCCACAAACACGGTTTGGTACTAATTTTATTGCTTTGAAGAGTCTTCATGATTTGAAACAACATTTGAGGCTTTAGTGACTTCTAGTGCATTCAAGAGAGAGTTGAAAAATGAAAAGCTAAAGAAGTCAAACAAATTGTTTTGGATGACAAGTTTTGGAACAATTGCTTGATTATTGTGAGAATTATGGGCCCAATTATGCTTTATGCATTTGTGATTGGATGAAAAACCTTCATTAGGTTATGTATACGAAGGTATGTGGAGAGTTATTAATGGCATTAAAGAATTGTTTAAGAATAAATAAAGTATTATGGCCCATACATTGATATAATTGATAGGAGATGGGATAAGATGTTGAAAAAGACCTTCATGCCTTTTGGTTGAATCCAACCTTCCAATATGATAGGGATAGCCCTTGTCACATGCCCGAAATTATGAAAAGTGTTTTAGAAGTCATGCGTAAGTTGAAAATGGATGGGTTTCAGTATATGATGGATGAAATATCAATGTTCCGATCAAAGAGTGAAAGTTTTGGGTTTGCATTTGCTCAAAATACTTACAAAACTGCACGTCCAGGTATATGCCTACTTCAATTTCATGATTATTATGTTAATTGATAAGAATTAATTTTGCTATTTTTCTTTAAAAAATGGTACTAACTTTATCTTATTAATATAGATGAGTGGTGGAAATTATTTGGCAATGATGCTCCACATTTACAAAAATTGGCAATTAAACTCTTGAGTCAAACTTCTTCTTCCTCCGGATGTGAACGTAATTGGAGTGTATTTGAACGCATCCATACCAAAAAAAGAAATAGACTTGAACATCAAAGGTTGAATGATCTTGTTTATATTCATTACAATTTACGTTTGAAGAATAGGTATGGAAATACTATTATAGATGCTTACTTTCTTTTAGAAATTTATTACTTTATAAAATTTTTTACTTCTTGTTGATTCCCCTTTTTTTTTTTAATGTAGGCTTTTATATAAAAAGAGATCCTATGATCCAGTGGATTATGAAGCCATTGATAAAGTTGAATTTTGGGTAGTTGATGAGGAAGAAGAAGGAGAGCTTGACTATGATGAGTTAGAAGAAATGATTGAAGAAGAATTGCCCAAAACTAGTGAAGATGGACCATCTCAATCACGTAAAATTATATTTCTTCACTTAACTTTATATAAGTTTTTTCATAGTTGTTGTTTGAATCTTCTTATGTATGAGTATTTAAATTGTTTTTAGGTAAGAATGACACAAATATTGTGCAACTTGATGATGAGGATGATATTGATTTGGATAGTTATGAAATTGGAGACAAGGAAGATGAAGATGAAGATGAAGATTGGCTTAGATAGTTCTAAAATGTGTGATTTTTAAGTATTACCAGAAAACTTGTTGCATTATTTAGATTTATATTTGTCGAGGATTAAACATGTATGAAATTTTATTTTGTAAAAGTTTGTAAGTTTGATGAATTGGGTGAATTGTTTGGTGAATTCAACATGGATAGAACTTTGGATTTTGGTTATATATTGTAAATTTGATAGGTAGAAAAATGAATAAGGTTATAAATATATATATATATATATATATATATATATATATATATATATAAAGCCCTCAATTATGACGTATCCCGTTCAACCGGTCGAATCCGGTCGAACTCAAGACCCTTAACCCCGGCTCTAGCCGAAGTCGCCCCGGTCCGAGTCTGAAAACATTGCATAAACGGTTCCAGATCAGCTAAAAGGCCTTGGGCCCACTCTTGGATCAATCTCCTGCGCTCTATTTCTCCTAACGCACGCAAATGTCACAACGTGTAAATTATTGGAGCCCAAAAATCCACGAAGCCCAGTCGAGATGCACACATTCTTTTGGGCCTAAGATGGACACTTGTAAACCAACTCCATGTAACAAAGTATTATACCAGGAGGGGACTCGGGAGGGAGAAGCTTGAGATGAGAAATCTAAAGGTTGACAAAGGATGGCACTCATTCATAGCCCCCTTCTGGGCTTAAGACGACAACAATCAAAAGGTTTTCACCTAGTAAAGAAAAGAATTCATGCAACTTCAAGAAGAAGAATTAATTCAACCACATCCAGCCAGCCAGCCAGCTCCAAAGCAATCAGACAAGGATGAAGGATGCCCTTTGTAGCGCAATTTGTAGTTTTGCCAAAACGCAGACTCCATACATAGTTTCCATCAAGCGAATTCTAGACAGCAAAACTCAATTTAGCTGAATTTCATATCTTTGCTGAAAGCCTCCCAGTCCCCTTCTTCCGGCAAAGCAATGCAGAGCAACATAACTGTGCAGCACTCAGCAAAATGCGTCAATGAAGCAAATTTTCATGCCATTATCAGTGCCACAGGGAAATCAGAAAGCATAAGCTCCATCATGATTCCCCCCCACTCACCATCCAAGGTAAGCATTTGGATCTTCTTCATCAGAATCAAACTCAACCTGCAAGCAAACACCTGTTGTAGTCAAGGTGATAACTAGTGCGGAAGCGTAGAGAGAGAGAGAGAGCTTCCTAACAAAAATAAAAATTGAAACTCAGCTTTAGTCATAATTCAGGAGCAGTTTAAAAAAAAAAAAAAAGTGCATAACACCGCTATCTATCAAAAGGAACTCACATTTTCATCCTTGAACCACCGCCCATGGGCATCACGCTTCCACCCAGCTGAAATCAGCTTAAGCTCCCTCTCACGACGATTTCTATAATCCAATTGCTGCTGGAAGGCTGCTTCATGAGCTGCTACAACTTCAATGGCATTGCTCTTTGCAATAGACTGATTTTCTTTGTTATAGTAGCAGATATCTGATCGGACATCTGGACTTTTATCACTTTTATCCAATGTGCTGCACTGAGGAGATTCTCCAGCAAGTATCTCAGAAGCAGCTTTGTGGACCTGTTCAATTAATGGCTTCTTTGTGGATCCACATCTTACTTCAGAACTGCTGCTGGAAACAGCCGTACTAGAGGAATCTGCCAATGCAATCCTCTTGTTTATCTGATATTGTCTCGCTAATTCTCTTTCCCTCTGTTCAGACTCTGCAGCTCGATGGCGAGACCCCTTCACATGCATCTGCTAAAACAAATTTTCAACCATTAGCAACCGAACTTGGGATGGCAAACAATCTCAATTCTAGCTCCAGCCCAGAAATCAGCAAGAAACAACATGGCAATGCAGAAAATGGTCTCACTTGCATTGCATGCATGCAAAGGTGTGGATGCAAAACCACTTGAATACTAACTATTACAGTAAACTGGTTCATTCTAATATCTAATTCTACCCTGGATAAAATGCACCAAAATCGTTTAATAATCTCGTTCTTCATCATAAAGTATCTTTTTTGCCTTGTACAACCATGTCAGCCCACATTTTTCCTCCGTCTTCTTTTCCTCTATTTTCACCCCCTTGTGTCTCCAGAAACCACGACCA